>CM067073.1:420000-1080000 GCA_033980235.1 Diadema setosum
TAATTTAAATGTGACACCTTTCATCGAGGCAATCAAAAACATGCGTGCATTTCTGTTTAAATGGCATTTCATTACCAGGGTTGACGATGAAGTATTTGATGAAATGCAGTCCAGAAGCCCATTTCAGTCTAATTTCTGATAAAGACAAAGATCTCTATGATACTTCAAGAAATAATCTAGTAGGAGGACCCTCCATCATTATTCCATGATTACCATGAATGTGATGTGACCCAGATTCATGGTGGTAAGCTCTGCCAAAAAGTGGTTGGTTTTGATGCCAATGCACTGTATCTTTGGGCAACAATGCAACATATGCCAACAGGGCAATATTCCAGACAAAGACTACAGAATCAGTTTCACCAGACTTCAAACATCCCATCACCAAGAACACATCAACAATATTCTTTATCGAGATTTGAACTCCACTTCCAAGGATTGCTTTAAGGTTGACATGGCTAAAGCCAAAATCAAGTTGGACCTCCCTGTTCAAATTGGACATGTTGTCTATCAACTGGCTAAATTGCGAATGCTCCAATTTTATTACGACTTCCTTCTAAAACACATCGACTCATCAGACTTCCAGCTGTGTGTGAGATAGACACTGATTCAGCTTACATGGCTACTTCTGGCAACTCTATCAAGGACACTGTCAAACCACACACGCAGCAGGAATATCTGTAAGAGGACAAATGCAACTGGTTCCCGCAAACGATACATCAGGAGAAGCCCGACATGATAAGCAGACTCCTCGGCTATTCAAAGTCGAATGGGAGGGTGATGAAATTGTAGCACTTTGTTGCAAAACATATCACTGCTTTGGTGCGAGAACTCAGCTGGAAGGGCGTTAGCAAGAAACTGAATGTCATTACAATAGATGTATACCTGAAGGTTCCAAGATGTAGAACGGCATCTGCTGGTATAAATTCTGGTTTTTTGCGTCATTGGCAATGGCATCTCTACCTACTCCCAGGCCAGAAATGCCTTCTCCTATTCCTACCCAGAGTGGGAGATGCTCGAAGGTAATGTTTCCATAACCTACTTGGATATCAAAGATGGCTACCTTTCAGAAAGCAAACTGCACAGGGTTAAGTGTGTCCAGCCTAATACATATCAAAGGTTGAACAACTATCAATGTGGCCAAGCTTAACTACATGCAGTCAAGATATTCCAAGATAACCTGAACAGTTGTGTTCTGATGAACAGTACTTCCACTGCCAGCGTGTGTGGAAAAAGCAGAACATGACATGCCTCTGAGATTATGGCATCTGGTACAACAATTTAGATGTGATACCTTTCAGCGATGCGATTAAAAAAAAAAATTACGCATTTTACAAAAATCTAAAGATTGATCTATTTAAAGACAGCATTTCAATACCTGGTTTAATGAAGTATTTGATGAAATGCAGTCCAGAATCCCATTTCAGTTTAATATCTGATAAAGACAAAGATCTCAATGATACTCTAATCTGAGATAATCTAGTCAGAGAACAGTCCATCATATTCCATTGTTACCACAAACGTGACATGACCAGATTTGTGGTAGTAAGCTCTGCCAACAAGTGGTTGGTTTTGTTGCCAATGCCCTGTATCTTTGGGTGATGATGCAACATATGCCACAGGGTAATATTTCAGACGAAGACTAGAGAATCATTTTAAACCAGAGTTCAAACATCCCATCACCCAAGAGCAGTTACAATATGAAGCACATCACCGAGGCATTGAAATAACATACACTATGCTGAAAACCACACAGAGAAAAGACTAGGTCCCATTCAATTGCCAGTATATGGGTTTAGTCCGAAAATAAGACAAGTTTTCAAGCTACATGGCTGCTATTTTCTTGGACATCATTTTTGCCTCACAAAGGGTCAGTCATATAACAGGAATGTAGGTAGATCCATGGAAGAAAAGCAAACTAACTTCCCTCGTGCAACATGCATTATTGACTGCACAGAGGTTTTAGTACAGAGGCCAGCTCAACTGAAAATGGAGAGTACAGACTTACAGCAATTACAAACACCATAATACATACAAAGCTCTCTACAGCATTGCTCCAAACAGATTTATCTTTGTGTTCAAACTTTTTGGAGGGAGGACAAGTGATGTATTTATTTCTCAGAATTCAGAATTACAGATCACCTCATACCAGGAGATGGAAGTGCTTGCTGACAGGGGTTTTACTATAGATGGGATTCTGCCTAATGTCCTCCCTATGCACACCTCGTCGCGTTGCAAGTTAGGATTGATATTGGTCAACTGCATATGCGCTATACTGCAGCTGCTCGATTAGGTCAAGCCACCTGCAATATACTTTATTGCAATTGCAAATCCACCGTTCACAGCACTACTACATGACATACAGTAGACAGGAGATTCTGTACGTATTTGTTTTTTCTAAAGTCATTGATAAACTATGGATTTTGTCCACATTCTGCTTTCGGGAATTTTTGCCGCACTACTAAGCGCTTGCAGGCATATGCTGACGACGCTAGACAATTCTCACCGGCAGACTTTACACAAGTCCAGAGAGCAATTTGCACTTGCTCGTTGTCAACGCCTTCTCAGCCATCGTAAGCGACAGCGAGCTGTACTAGTACTAGGATTCCTCTCGGCAGCAGTGGCAGGAGGTACCTGAGAGATAGGCGCATGGGCCACTTGAACAAATACCATGGCCAGATTTTTTGGGACCAAATCCTGTTTGGACTTGACAACAGGAAATAGAAGAAACAATTCTGGATGAATTGACGCAATTTTGAATTCATTGCCGATCACCTACATCCACATTTGGAGAAAGAAACAATTTATGTTGACAGAATCCTATAAAGTCTTTGATTGCTTATTAGTCGGTTTTTTGCAGCAGTTAAAATACTTGTAATGCCGTCGCTAAAATATACAGCAGTTCTACAAAAATTTGTAATGCAATCCTCTGCAACTGCTCGTTCTGTGTTTTGGGTTCTACAGGTAATCAGTAAACAAGAAAACAGCCTGTGTTTGCTGTACATGGACGAGAGACACCACAATCTCTACACCTGGCCAACAAAAAGAAAAAAAATCACTTCATTCATCCACAAACTGACATCATCAGAGTTCTTGAACGACCTAAACCACTTTAGACAGGGTCCTATGTGTTCTTTCAATTTAATGCTACAGATTAAGAGAGGATGTCTGCATTAATTTCAAACTTCAAAAGAAATCACAGATTTTTGCTTCAAGTCTACAAGGCTGTTTTCATGTGCCAGTAGCAGTCATTTTTAGAGTATCGGTCAGGACGAGAAGAATTTGTGTCATATAGTGAATCAAAACATAAGGTAGACATTGTTGTTTCAAAGTTAATCTATGAACATGGTGAATACTCAGTAAAAAACTAGAGCAAAGGAAATATGAAAATGAATTTGAAAATGCTTACGTTGAAGTTAAAATGTGGCAAGAAGAGGTTGATGCAGAGTATGGTGGTGAAGTGGCACAAAGAGTGAAGTGGCATAAAGAGCCATCTTTACCATCAGTAGAACAGGGCATTAAAGGTAGATGGAGTTCAGACAACCAAAAGAGTGGTGTAAGGTGGGTAAAGAACTTGCCCCAGTATCGTATGAATGTACCAAGGAGGTGTTGTTTTCTAATACTGTGGAATTAAATTCAGTTTACTGTTTTTTGATATTGTGGATCAAAGTTGGTTTATTTTATGTGTTGTTGGTTTGCAGGCGTTGATTTCTAAATAAATTTGAATTAAATCTTGGCTATCCGAGAGGTTCTCGGGTAAACAGGTGGGGTCCTATAGGTACCACTAGTAGAACTGGGTAAGGTAGATGGAGTTCAGACAACCAAAAGAGTGGTGTAAGGTGGGTAAAGAACTTTCCCCAGTATCGTATGAATGTACCAAGGATAATATGCCTGATCAGTTTCAAACCTACACATTTGACCTCCAGCATGTTCTGTGTACACCACAGGGTCAAGCTTTGACTTTTTTTTACAGAAGAAAGTTAAGCTTGTATAAGTTGATTTTGTACAACCAAAGTACAAGTGGTGGATTTTGCTGCTTGTGGCATGAGACCTACTGGAAGAGAGCTCTTGTAAGATCAGCATGTGTCTGAACTGGCATCTCAAAAGCTTACCATCTCTTGACTCAATGCAGTCTATACAGCAAACTACTTGTGCATCATCTCTTTTGGAGTTCAGTTGTATGATTCCTGAAAATGTTTTGACTTTCTTTTACTCTTACGTCAATCACAAGATGGTAGCATGTCTTGGGACCTGCCCTGAGACCACTAAGGATTATTTATTGGGAAAGGTACCATGACCAGGTAAGTACACAAGTAAGCACACAAGTACACAACAGTACAGAAGCTTTCAGTGATATAAAGGAGGCATTATCCAAAAACAATCATGTTGGCACATCTCAATGCTGATGCTACTCTCAGCATACAGTACAGACAACATCATTGCTGACATGCTACCTTGACCTGAAGTCAGCGCCCTGTACACAGACACCACTGTTGATTATTATTCCATGTCTAATACCCAGAAGGATGATGAGGAGTTATCAGCTGAGATCAACACTCCCAGTCCCATTTTTTTTTTTTTTTTTTTTTTTTTGCACAGTCAAAATTGCTTGATACAAACAGGCTCTCATGACTGCATATCCTCCAGCCTGTAATGGGCTGGTTGACTGATTTCATTGCACCTTGAAAGCTGCATTGAAAGCATATGATAACTGTGACCACTGACTTTTGACTTTGCCTGTGGTCTGCACTACAGTGAAAGCTGATTTGATTTGCATGCCAGCAGAAATGGTGTACGGTACGATGCTTCGACTACCCGGCCAGTTCGTAACACTAGAACCACCAACCCTCCATTGGATTCCTGTACTTGCGTTGAGCAATTACTGGAACACATGCACGACCTTGCTCCAACTCGCACACGAGACTAACAGGTCAGGAATCCTGTACCCATGAACATGTTTCATTTGTTTTTGTCCATGTTAACATGGTTAAGAAACCATTAGAGCAGCCTTACATTGGCCCTTTGTATCTCGAAGAAGAGAGAGAAATTCTACACATCGGCATGAATGGGAGGAATGGGAACATCAACATCAATCGCCTCATGGTGGCCCATCTCAAACAACCTTCGTCGTCTGACTTGGAGAACCAGCCTCTTTCTTCACCAATTGCTGCGGCCACCTTTGGTCAAGGGTCAAAATGAAGACGACATCTAGGGCACCTGTCATCAGAAAAAAAAAAAACTATCAAGTAAAACCAGTGAAAGTGCAGAATCTCTAAGGAGAAGTACACATCCCTAAGCAATATGTCTGTAGACTTCTATACCAGCATAGTCGGGCATGAACCAGAGGTGGATGCTGCCCCTACTACCAATGACCTTGCTGCCATGATAGCTGGAATAAAGGAAACCTTACAGTCTAGCACCAGTCGGCTCATTGCAAGCTCGACTTCGTCATTGGTGAGCTAACTTCTGTTTAAACGCAAACTAGCAGTCATTTAAGACATGAGCTATGTTAACACACAGACGTGGGAAGAATACCTCAAAACTCTACAAGCAGTTTTGTACAGGCTACGGTAGGCTAATTTGGCGGCACATCCAACAAAGTGCTTCCATTGCATTCCTAATGACTCGTATGCCCAAGCCAGCTATAGTGCATTACATGGCTACAGAACAGGGTATGCTTGCATAGTATGCTGCATATAAGGCAATTTCCACTAGGGTTCTTCCAATTACATCTCATACTGATGGTACTAAAAAAAAAGGGGGGGAACATTTTGTCACCCATTTAGCAACTACAGACATAGGAACAATATGGATTCTCTAGATGATGTGCTAACTGAAACCCTCAGATGAGTTATTATAATTAAATTTACATTTTGGTAATTAGTTGTGTGGTTGATAATAATTTGATAGTTGGATAACTTGGTTCTGTGGATGCGCCTATGTTTGCCAGGCGTGCTCTATAAATATTTCATAACTAAATTCAAATTTTGGTATGGATGCACCTCCTGTCTGATGGGCGTGTTCTGTAAATATTTTCTAATTAAAATCAAATTTTGGAAATTTTGTGTGTGGTTGATACTAATGAGATAGCTGGACAACTCGGTCCTGAGGAGGTGCCTCCTTTTGAGCAAGCTGGTTGTAAAAATATTTCATGATCAAATTTATGTTTTAAGTTTGAATGAGAAGATTGGTTTTTGGTACCAGTTTGTAGCTAGACCAGTCAGTTGTATTGGATGTGTTTTTGAGTCGGCAGGCATTGTTTCCTAATACTGTGGAATTAAATTTGGTTCATTGTTTTTAATATTGTGGAAGTAGATCTGGTTAATTTGTGGTGTTGGTTGGCAGGTGTTGTTTTCTAATACTGTGGAATTAAATTTGGTGAATTTGAGGTGCTGCTTTGCAGGTGTGTGTTTTCTACTACGGTGGATTTAAAAACTGGGTTGCTTGTTTTTTAATACTGTGGAATTAAATCTGGTTAATTTGAGGTGTTGTTGGTTGGCAGGTGTTTGTTTTTTAATACTGTGGAATTAAATTTGGTTTACTTTTTTTTAATATTGTGGAATAAAATTTGGTTAATTGAGTTGTTGGTTGGCAGGCATTGATTTCTAAATAAATTGGAATTAAATCTGGGCTACCCGAGAGGTTCTCTGGTGGACAGGCAGGGTTCTATAGGTATCCCGTAAGTATGTGCACATCTTAAAACGGCGAAGGGGTGCTATCAGCGTTAGTCCCCCCCCCCCCCCCCCCCCCCCCCCCCCCCCCGGGGTCTGTGGGGAACAGTTGGTGGATGGGTTCAAATATTGCACAAAGGCGCATAGCAACTGGGCACAATTTTGAGAATGAAGTAGATTATGTAGTCCCTCTCACTGAGAAGCCTAGGGCACAGGCAGTGAAGACAACACTAGAGGATAATGTATGCGTAAATGATGTGCATGCTGTGATAGATGAATTTGGGAGAGACTTTCGATGTACCCAAGGTAATTTGGAAGAGATAGTTGTAGCTAGGGTAGATGATGAAGGGACAGGGAAAGTTTTCCATGAGCGTATTAGGGTAGAACACAAAGCTGACCCTCATCTAGTGCATTTGTTACAATGAATGGAGGATGGGACGACCCCTGATGAGGCTACTATCATGCTATGGAGTCAAGCGGAGAAATACCTGTGGATTAATAGGAACGTTTTCTGCAAGATTGACAGGTTACTGTGCTTCCATAAAGATGGAAGAGATCTGTTGGTAGTGCCACACTTGTTAGTGCAGAGTGTCTTGCAGTCCAATCACTACTTTCCATCAGTAGGACATGCAGGGAGGGACCGCACAAAGGCCTTGGTAAAGGAACACTACTTTTGGCACGATTTGGGACAAGATGTCGCAGAGTATGTGGCCTCCTGTAAAGCCTGCAGCGAAAGTAAGAAGTCTAGCAGGTATGGACATAGTGCGCATTGGGTGAGTTGGGACTTGATTATACTGCTGACCCCAGCAAGTGCCAGGGGCAAGCAGTCCTCTTAAAGGCCTGCCTTCACCTGGGAGCAGCGGGTAAGGTTCTCATGCTCCATCTCCCTGGGCGGAAGGATGCACGTGATGCAGACAAACCCTCCTGGGTTGGTTAAGGTGCACGTCCACCGTTTTCAGCGGATACATATCCATTTTGCTGTTCACTGGGAGCCAGTGAGGTGGAGGCTTGGCAACGTGGGGTCTGTAATGCCTACTTTGTCTTTTCTTTCTTCGTTTTTGTCATTCATTTTGCCTGCTACTTTTGGTGCCAGGAGTGGCGCTAATTTCGGTAATTTTAGTGGAAAACCATTAAAGAGATGTAAATAGCTGAATGATATAAATACCGACTCTTGGTAGAAATCTGGGGATTCAGCCATGATTCCGTCTGAAGATTCAGAGTTGTGAGTCCAGACTAGTTTTGGACTAGAAATGTACAGAGCCACTAATAAACCTGCAGTCATGCCCAGAAAATGTTCCGTTCATTCTACTCACTAGCTGTTCTCTAGTCTGTCAGACTGAAATGCGTGCTGTGTCAGTGTGTGGTTCAAAGTGATGATTTGCAGTACATCTAAACATGCTCATCAGAAGTGGGAAATTTTTTGTTACACTGGTGGCAGCAGTGGGATTCCAACTTAAACACACCATCCCCATCGATACTTCTGACTACCTCCGACTCTGGAATAAATGTGGTGCGTGAATGGGCTTTGCTAATCAAGAGGAGGTGAGGTGGCAACACAAAGTCGGTGTCGTGTAAGACAACAAACCCACAGCATCCCTGAAATGGATGCCTTTGCCGGTATGACTGCCGGTATGACTGCCAGGTGGCAAGGTGTAATCTTGTTCGACATCAACCACAACAGAATGATTGCTGCTCAGAAGGATGACCCCGACGTCGGCCTCAATTACTGGTGGCTCAACGAATCAAAGGACAGGACGGATCGAGGTCGTGTTCAGGACAAGAGTACTGTGGTTCGCAACCTTTGGCTTGTGTGGATCTGGACATCGTTGATGGAATATTATATAAGAGACCTTGCCTATAGCCAACGCTCTCCATTACACCCCCTTCCCCTCCAGGAGTTGGGCCTACTCTTCATCCCATCCCCTGATCTCACGTCACTTATTCACCAGAAACCTCGTAGAGCAACATTAATTTCAGCATCCTCTCCGGAAGAGCCAAGTGCTGGATTCTTACTGCCATTAGTCTCTATTCTGTTATCATGGCATTTCAAGAAGAATTCGTTTCTGGACTGATGACAACCCCTCAGCAGCCAGCATATTCGCCAATATCCGTGAGTAATGACTCGTCACCTGAAAAGACAGCTGCACCTAGATTCACACCGACCCCGTTGCCAGCCAGGCCTGTCGGCGTTAGGCAATTTGACAATCGCCAATACCAAGTAGGCCTACAACACTCCAGTGCTCTGACCATGCCACATACGCCTACAAATGGCAATCTACTAACAGCCTTGTGAGCCATGGATGGCAGATTTTCAGGTGAACTCTATGCCCTTAGGAAAGAGGTCGCCAAGCACTGTTACGCCGTCAATAAAATGGGCAAGAAGAACTAACAACTTGCCACAGATGCCACGGTCGAGGCGGAGTGCCTCCAGAGCAACTTATGCCATGGAATCAACCATGTAGCTGGCCTCGTCAAAAATGAGAAGGAAACGATCCAGAAGGCATCTACACTCCTACAGGGGTCTGGACTAGTTTGAACTAGAAATGTACAGAGCCGCTCATAAACTTGCTATCATGGCCAGAAGATGTTGCGCCCACTCTACTCACTAACTGTTCTCTGGTCTGTCAGACTGAACTGCATGCTGTGTCAGTGTGTGGTGCAAAGTGATGATTTGCAGTACATCTAAACACTCTTAACTGATAGCAGAAGTTTCCTGCATGCTCATTAGAAGCGGGAAATTTTTTGTTACAGTAGAATATATCATGATATCACATACTTTTGCTTCAAAGAGTGTTTTTCCAGGCAATGTAAAATAAACACACTTGTCAGATGATCAGTTAGTTTCTTGACCAGTGTACAGACACTTCTACCCAGACTCATTAACACTCAGACATGCCAACTGCCCACTGTTAATTGAAAGTGTATCTACCGGTTGCTGCTGTGGACAATGTACAATATATAGGTTGTCACTGGCTGCCAACTCAGATAAAACAGAGCATACAGGGGGCTTGTCAAAGTTCACCCTGTATCAGCACCTCTCACATGAGGACTTGGAGGAGAGATTTATAGCTCACACATCTTTCCTCACCATGAAGAGCTGGGTGGAGACGTTGGAAAAACGCATTGATTCAATGGTGGAAAAGGTAGGATCAGAACTTCTGGGAGATCAAGCTCATGCTTTTGCTGACATTTTCACATCTAATTCCACCCAAGAATACTTTGATTCTCTGGCCCCCATCTCCCCTCAGAGATTTCTTTGGGAGCAGCAAAAAAAGGCAGCGTCAAACAAAGCTAATGGAATGAGGTGGCACCCAGCAGTCCTGTGGATGTGCATAGCACTCCATGCTAAGTCATCCAGCTCCTATGACCTATTGAAGAAATCAGGATTTTTGAACCTCCCACACGCCAATTCACTACGGCACTACACGCACTTCACTGATTATTCGCCAGGACTCAATAATGAACTTTTGGCCCACATTATCCCAGAACAAAATTTCGACAACCAACCAGACTTCAAGCGTAATGTGTGTGTCATCATGGATGAGATGAAGGTAAAGTCAGGACTTGTCTTTGGCACCAATGGGAGACTCATTGGACTTTATGACGTAGGGGATATAAACAATGAACTCAAAACCTTTGAAGAACGTGCATTGGTGAGCTGACCAAGCTGGCATCTCATGTTTTTGTCTTGATGGTGAGGGGCATCTTTTGCAACATGAAGGCTCCATTTGATTACTATCCAAGTGAGAGCATGAGTAGGGACCAGCTCTACACATGTGTATGGGATAGTGTGAAACTCCTGGAAAGCCACAAGCTGCAGGTGAGGTGCATTACATCGGATGGCGCCAGCAGTAATTGCAAATTTTATGAAATTTGTGCATATGTCTGAGCAAGTATGCACTGGACTTGGAATCCATTTGCCCCACACCACAAAGTGTATTTCTTGTCAGACCCTTCCCATCTTAAAACAATCCAGAACAACTTTTCAAACAGCAGTGCTCACCAGAACAGGTTATCATTACAGATTTTAGCGAGGCTTTCTATACTTTCCTCTATCACAGACTCCTTTTAAAGTTAAAGCAGTCAGGTTGCAGTATGTTCGCTTTGGGGCCTTTTTTTAAAGAAAGCAGGGGGAATAATGTTACCCTTGAAAAAACAAAAACAACAACAACAAGAGGAGAGCGTGTCATGGCTGCTGTTAGTGTGGACACATGAATATTCGTCTGCAAGCTTCGGAGACAAATTTAAAAGCAGGAAATTAAATTTCACAGGATTCAAGAGGTAAATATAACATGACAGAATTGGTACACTGATTATGTGATATTTTCAAATCTCCCATTGGTCTCAGGATGGAGAAAAGGAAAGCAGAATACAATCCTCCCTACAGTAAGAAACCAAAGTAGGTGGACTTCTTGGCTTCCCTGCACAACTCACCCGAAACATCCACGGCTGTGTTTATAGATTGCACAAATTAGACAAACTGGTCATACACGGAGATGGATGGTGAAACTCAAGGTCAAAGTGCAAAGTATGGGACATATTCTATGATGAACTCATCAAGTGATGAAGTTATAGCAATAGCTCCAGTACAGGTAACACAGACAACATGCTCAAATGCAATGGAAAATGAAGGTTTTCTGAGGTTCATGGACCAACTTGCTAGTAAGATTGTCAATATTGATGTCATGACGACATACACAGACAAATAAGCATTCTTGCCATTAACAGGAAAGATGTCTCAGATGTTATACTCAAGTTCAATGTCTGACAACTGTTGAAGAGTGTAACAAAGAAACTCTAATAAAAAAAAGCAAAAACAAAGGCTTTGGGGCATTAAGTTGGATCTAAGCAATATCTACCCACTTGTGGTGATCTATAACTAATAGCCAGAAAGATCCCGGCAGATATAGACATCAATGCTGCACCACATCACTTACTCTATCAGCGATGTCATGGTGAACACTTCAAGAGAAGCACTCATGATGATCTTACCCAAGAAGAGAGGGCTTCAGATGAATGGCTTGAATCTGGATCCCCTGCTCATGAACCTTTGAATGTTGTAGTCTTTAACAAGGCTATCCTCGAGGACATTTATCAGATCATTATGGCATTGCACACAAGAGGACTAGAGTAATATTATGGCCTCATGCTGAGATTTTGCCCCAAATGGCAGAAGAGATGTGCCCATGATGACCTTAACCAAGAAGAGAGAGCTTTGGATGAGTGGCTTGAGTCGGGATCCCCTGCTCACGAAGTTCTTAATGATGTAATCTTCAATCAAACTCTTCTGAAGGATATTCGACAGATCACCATGGCATTGAACACAGGAGGGCTGGAACAATATCATGGCCTCATGCTGAGATATTGCCCCAAACACCAGGCTTTTGAATACCCATGTATGCTTGGAAGAACCTAGATGGCGGTCACTGACCACAACCACAAGAGTTGGAGAGAACATCTGAGGGAAAAGGATTGAAAGAAGAAGTAGAGGACTGTGTGCCAGAAAGCAACAAAGAGATGGGTGCTGAGAGCCAGGTATGTCAAAGAGGACTTCAGCTTTCCTGGAGGAATGCTGACAAATGTAATCATACAGAAATGTGGCAACATTGTGAATATCTGTCAAGTTTGTACAATACTTGACCATGCATTTTCAAAACAGAGATCAAATATATAGACTGGCTCCTAATTCATTTATGGTCCCATTTCCTGGATCTACTATAAATAATGCTGAAAATACTTTCACTCATGTATTTACTCAGAGTATGTCTGGTTATAAAAATCAATTTATTTTCTTTTATTCTTTCATTGAGATTTTCTAAATATCAGAATTGTGTTAATTCATTTTCAATTAGTTTGTTGTAAGAACTCATTCTTGTTATTTTGTATATTAATGCATACAATCTACAAGTTATTTTAATCATGGTTTATAATTTGGTAATCTAGAGCCACCTTACATGATATCATGATGGCAACATCAGGCCCAAAAGACCAAATTTTAAAGAAAAAAAATAAACTGGGAATTCTGGGGTCCCTGAGAGCCCCTGACCATATGTTTTCAAGAAACAGATAAAAATATAAAATTGTTCACATCCCCCTGGTCCCATTTCCTGGATCTACTATAAATAATGCTGAAAATACTTTCACTCATGTATTTACTCAGAGTATGTCTGGTTATAAAAATCAATTTATTTTCTTTTATTCTTTCATTGAGATTTTCTAAATTTCAGAATTGTGTTAATTCATTTTCAATTAGTTTGTTGTAAGAACTCATTCTTGTTATTTTGTATATTAATGCATACAATCTACAAGTTATTTTAATCATGGTTTATAATTTGGTAATCTAGAGCCACCTTACATGATATCATGATGGCAACATCAGGCCCAAAAGACCAAATTTTAAAGAAAAAAAATAAACTGGGAATTCTGGGGTCCCTGAGAGCCCCTGACCATATGTTTTCAAGAAACAGATAAAAATATAAAATTGTTCACAACCCCATCCATTCCCACAGCACTGTGCCCCCATGGTGCCCCATAGCATGCATTTGTACAAAGGAGGGCACCCCAAGTATCCACTATCCACAGTCATCAAACTACAGTCCTCAATGGACTTACTCACAGCATTAACTTAGCTCTATCACTTCTGGGTCTAGAGGAGATAATTGTTCAAGATTCCTAGGGATGTTACTTGCTAAATTCAGTGAAAATCTGTCGTATGATATCAGGTAAAAACTTACAAACTGGACACATAACTCGAGACTCATGACACACGACAAATAACAGACAACGGACGATGAAATATCACAGTTTACCCTCTTGAGCTTTTAGCTCAGGTGAGTTGAAAAAGAAACTAACTGAAACAAACTGTGTTGAGATTTGAAAGAAACTTTGTTGTTTGAGAATATTGACTTGGTAGATGATTTGATGACTACATGAATAAACAACAAAAATCCTGTTATCCTGTCTATGAGTACCTTATATCCATAGAGTGTCCATGACATAAAGTGGTTGTCACAAATGAATAACAAAGTACTATAATATCAAAAGGCTGTTTATTCTTTAAACCTTACAGCCCATAACAGTCGGTGCTCAATGATTTAGCATATATGAACACAATCTGAGTAGTGATCACTAGCAGTCATGTCAGTCTAATACCAAGGGAGCATAAATCCCATACCAATATCCTTCAAAGTGCAGCAGCCACATAACACTTCAGGGAAAAGATATTTGCTTCCAGCCTTGTGTTGACTACTGACATTTAGCAAATTGCTCCAGAGAACACTTTGTGTGATTAATCTCCATCTTAGCACAGATCTTTTCATCTTCATGTCTACAAAACATACTTCTTCCTGCAGGATGGTCACATGCAATTAACTACTGAAAAAAAGTGTCTCCCTCAAGTATATGTTGTGCTATGCATGCAGGAAGAATTTGGAGAGAAGTCTGTCAAAAGACAGGCAATATGTTGTTCCTTTGATTGTGGTGTACTCCAAACACATTTTCACTATGACTAAGCAGACAGGAACAGCTTACAAAAGTTATATATGAGATGCAAGGTGTGCGGTGTGCACTGGTGAATACTGAAGCAAGTAGCATCCCAAGATACACAGAACAAAACATATTGCACAGAAAAAAACAAAAATGAATTACACAAAAAATTCTTACAGGATCAACGCAAGTAACAACTGCCTCGTCTTTTAAGTTGATTAGCTTACAGAATGAATAGGAATATTCTCAGTGGAGTAGGTTTTACCAACACTTTGTCATATTTCACAAAGTCATGTATTTTACATTTTCCTTCCTATAGGCAGGAATAAACATCAAACTATACTGATGTACAGTATAATGAGGGTAAGCAACCCAACAACAACAAAAAAGACCAACTTGATTATCAAGCTGATCTAGATTTGTGCATCCAATCCATAACTCACAGACATTCATACATTACACTGTATTCCTGAACAATGTCATTCCAGGTTCCCTCTACCTCTTCATCGCCAGTGAAAGAGAAGCTTGTGTTTGCTGATGTCATAGAATGGTGACTTCTTGGAGCGCCTGGCACCACGCAGGCTGAAGGCATAAGGGATGAGGGAAGGAGATCGCATCAGGCAGCCCCGCCCACCAGGGGTGAATGCCCTCACGAGAACATCCATGTCTTTGTTAGCAGTCACAGCTACCCAGCCTGGACAAAATAATTAGATTGTATATAGCATTCCATTTGCTGTGGAAGTCACCACGAATATTTGGAAACTGGGTAAAACTAATCAAATCATTAGAATCTTGAGAAATATCATAATGAATGACAACAATGCTACACCATGTAAATTTCAAAAAAGGCCTTCAATATGAGGACATCTACTGTAGGTATCGCACTGTGTCCTGTAAGAGGATTCACTCTTTATTTCACTGTTTTATGCATTTTACACTATTTCATGGAGGGTATCTTTCAATATAGTATAATCACAGTCTGGTAGAAATGCTTACGAACATGACTATATATACATGACAGCTTTATTTAGATTTTGTCAAATCTAATAGCAATGATTATGACAATTTCATATGAAGGGTAACAGGTAACACCACATGGTTTGCTCATACAATATACATACCTTATTAAAATGACAGGTTTGTCACAATTAAATGTGTTGAATGTTCACTTTCCTTGAGCTTGGTTTTATTGGATGAATTGCTATACTGTCTAAGAGTGGAGGTAACTGGGGATTTGAGGATTTGTACCTGACTTGTGACCCTTTTATAAGTCTAAGGAAGAAATGAAATTTAGCACTTTCACTTGACCTTTGACCTTTTGGCAAAAAAACTCCCAAGAGAATCTCTATTGGGTAATACATGCAAACACTAAAGTTTCAAGAAAAATCCTGCAGGCATTGCACACATAAGAGGGAAATAGTGACATTTTAATGAGTTGACCTTGAACTTTGACCCATGACCCCTAAATTCCCAACATGAGTACTGCCAGTTAGTACATGTATATGTACTAAGTTCCATGAAGATACCTTGAAATATTTGTGAGATATGAAGAAAAAGTGAAATTTTAACATTTTCACTTGACCTTTGACCTTTGACTTCATGGCCCAAACTTTCTCTGGTGAATCTTGGTAGTTCATGTATACACTAAGTTTAAGGAAAATACCTCCAGGCATTGCATAGATATGGGGGAAATAGTGAGATTTTGAGCATTTGACCTTGACCTTTTGACCTTTGACCTTGAGCATGTGCATCCAAAAGTTGATAGGCACAACTTTGCCCACTCATACATACATATTAATATGCCAAGTTTCATTAGGATACCTAAAACCATCATTTAATTACCCTGTCCACAAAAATTGATTACAGACGGACGGGAGGACGGACGGGAGGACGGACGGATGGACGGACGGACGGACAACCCGAAAACATAATGCCTCCGGAGACACTTCATGGTGGAGGCATAAAAAACATGACACAAGACTATTGACCTCTTTTGACAAGAAACTCACCAACAGAAGAAAAAAGGATGTCAGCAACACTTTTATGTTGCCCTATTCCAGTAAGAGAGAACTCCCTGCATTGGAGAGGTGGAAAGCCCTGCATTCGTTCCTTACCTCCTTCAGGCACCTGAGATAATGTTGATAAGAGCATTAGAAACATTCTAATATAGAGGTCTATGACATAAAATGAGTACTCAATTTGGTAACACAGAGAACATGTCTTCATAAAATTGAAAGTTATTCTACTACTTCTGTTTCACTGAAACGGCTGGGATCTGCAGCTTTAAAACATAGTTTGTGTATTTCTAAATTTCAAATTTTACATTGAGCTCTCTAGGTTAATATCATACAACCTGTAAGAATAGTTACAAGACTTACTCCACTCATTACTACACAATATCACAGCAGATTAGAGTATCAAATGGTTGCGTTATTACCACATTGCTTGATGGGCATAAATCATTATCCTGATGTGTTCTCAAATATTTCACCATTTACACTGTAATCATTTTCGGTCAATTTACACAGATAAGGGTCATACATTCCTCAAATTCAAAACCTTCCAAGTTTCCACTAGTACTGTGTCACATAGAGAAATCACGTTCCTTGTCTCATAATCCTATCATATTTCTTTTTTTTTAAGCAGCAGATCGGTTTCTCTGCAGAGACATGCTTTAATACTCGACCACCACTTCTACTACTCTGAACATTTAAGCTACCATCCCCAACATACATTATCATTTCGATATTTCCTATTCATACCACAAGCAAATATGAACTCTTCTCTTAGCAAATAGACTGTCAATTCAACACTTCTTACCACAAAGGACTTTTCTCCAGTCTTCTCTGTCTACTAACCATCACTTTATCACACTTACTACACAGCTTTATCTGATAAGTAACATACTATTACTCCAGCGCACTTCGCACAAAGTTCTCTTCTTCAGCTTTTTTTGTGTGAACACACTATCACAATTATCACAATGTTTTTCCTCCAACTTTCACTGTGTACAGACTGTCTCTATTACACTTTAACCTGCGAAGGACAGTTTGATTTTGCTACAACAAGCATTTCTCATAGGCACCTGCATAAGTATATTCGGGACTCGTCCTCCACAGGTTAACATCTGGCAGTATCTTTTCTGGCCTTCTCTTGAGCATGCACAGTTGCTGCATCACACTTACCACAGAGTACTTCAATCCTGCTTTCTCCGAGTCATACTATCACATTATCAGTAGCGGCTCCTCCTATTTTTTTTTTTTTTTTGTTAAAACAAAAGAAATAAAAAGAAAAAAATGGGGAGTGCATACACAACTCTTTAATTTTGTAATGGCGCCTCCCCTTTACGGAATTCCTGGATCTGCCCCTGCATTATGACACTTACCACACAGTGTTTTCTTCAGCCTTCTCTGTGTACACATTATCACTTGATCACACTGGAATACCAGTGTTCTTCAGCCTTCTCTATGTACACACTATCACACTTACCACACTGTACTCTTCTCTGGCCTTCTCTAAATACATACTGTTGAACCGTCACACTTAGCACAGAGTACTTCAATCCAGCTTTCTCTGAGTACATAATATCACATTAGCACACTTACCACACAGTGTTTTCTCCTGCCTTCTCTGTGTACACACTATCACTCTATCACACTTACCACACAGTTTTTTCAGCCTTCTCTGTGTACACACTATCATTCAATCACACTTACCACACAGTGTTTTCTCCAGCCTTCTCTGTGTACAAACTGTCATTCTACCACACTGCAATACCACACAGTACTCTTCTCTAGCCATCTCTTATTACTGAACGTGGCCCCATCACACTTACCACAAGAACTTTTATCCAGCATTCAATGAGTATGTACTATTCCTCTATCCCACTTACCACAAAGTATTTTTCACCAGCCTTCTCAGCATACACACTGTCAGCTTTATCAGTGTCCATTACCTTGATGGGAAGTGCCTTGTGGGAGAAGACAGTGAAATATGAAGACTGCTTTCCCTGAAAGACAAACACAAGCAAATATTATGTTGTAACATCGTCACAAAATTTGGCACATACTATCCAAAATCAGTGCAGAATGGCTGATAACTCAAAAACTTATTTCTTACTCATACCATTTGTCTGGGAGAATATTAACAACAAATAAACCAAACATGCTTTCTTGCCAACAAACTCAGATGGGTAGCCTTGACCTAGGGTCCCAACACTACAGCATTTACCTTTTCAATATTCCTGCATTTTCTATATCAAACCATGATTCCAGCTAAATCTGATGAGAATGCATAATGTAGAATATGACAGGATTAATTTCTTCACTACACCACCCCTTCAACTGACATGAATTTTACTTCTTTCCCCACACAGGTATAGTGTATGCTCAGGAGAAGATATATGTATTACCAGTGCAGTGCCTGTTTGGGCATAGTTCAAAGCCTTCCTTGTGTACTCCAATGTAAGATACACAAAGACTTCAACTAAGTCTGCATACCCCTAATATGACAATTTCTCTGAAGCATTAATCATTGAATTCTTTTGTTGTTTTTGTTGCTGTTGTTGTTTTAATCTGGTTGTATTATTTCTGGATCTGGAAGAAAAAGATCTTTTTAAGTTACATTGATGACAGTTTTTGGACTTTGGCCTGACATGGACCTGCAGCATTCAATAACTTGGTAACCCCATTCATAAGAAAGATTCCTTCCAAGTTCGATTAAAGTTGAACCAAGAAGATGGAAAATGTAGAAATGTAAAAAGCTTGTGAGTTACACATGAAATACATACTACAGTACAATACAATGGTCAACATATAAACATCTATCAACCAGGACAGACCATACTGTGTTCACAATAAGGTATAGCATTACGTTTTTTTATTTCTTTGTCTCCATTTGTAATTGATGACTATCAATGTATCATCAGTGCCCTGGCTACCATAATTTGACCTTAAAGATAATAAAAAGTTTTGGTACCTCAAAAGTGTCCTTGAATTTCCTTGTCTTAGTTTGTGTTTCAGGTTAAAGTACCTTTCATATAACTAACACTGTGAGACTTACTCGCCCCAAAGTGCTCTCATGTCTTAGTAATCATGCAATTAACTGCGATCAGCAGCCCCATGCGCATAGCGACCAGCAGTCCCATACGCATAGCGTAATCGGGCTTCGCATTGTAGCATTCAGAATCATGACAGATTTTGTATCGGGGGTAACAGTCAGTTTAAAATCCAAAAATTTCTTCAATTTGAAGACTTACCAATTAAGTTGAAGTATTGAAAACAGGCTTTGGACAACGTTTGATTCTGCCAATAGTCCCTTTCTGTTCGAATTGATGACTGAATGTGACTCGGTCGAGAGGACCTTGGGAGAGCTACATACACTGAATACTAAGGCCAGCGCATGCGCACACAAACATCTTATCCGTTCCTTATTCGCAGCCACTGCATGCGAACACATCACATGCACACAAATTTCAAATCCATGAACGGATAAGATGTTTGTGTGCGCATGCGCTGGCCATGGTATCCAGTGTATGTAGCTCTCCCAAGGTCCTCTCGACCGAGTCACATTCAGTCATCAATTCGAACAGAAAGGGACTATTAGCAGAACCAAACGATGTTCGAAGCCTGTTTTCAATACTTCAACTTAATTGGTAAGTCTTCAAATCGAAGAAATTTTAGGATTTTAAGTTGACTTTTACCCGCGATACTAATTCTGTCATGATCCTGAATGCTACAATGCGAAGCCCCATTACACTATGCGTATGGGGCTGCTGGTCGCAGTTAGCTATGCGTACAATGGGCTGCACGCTGCTGGTCGCAGTCAGTGGTTTCGATCAATATTTATCGACGCTGTACAGCGTCGGCTCTGGTACGAAACCATTATTGCATGATTACTAAGACATGAGAGCACTGTGGGGCGAGTAATTCTCACAGACAACGTACTTTAACCTGAAACACAAACCAAGACAAGGAAATTCAGGGAAGCTTTTGAGGTACCAAAACTTTTTATCTTTAATTTGTTTTTGTTTTTGTCTTTTCATAATATGTTCATGTTACATTAAATTTTTTTTCTCCTCTGCATTGAAAATAATGCCTCCAGCGCCACTTCCAGGGTGCTCGAGGCATAGCAAAACTAGATATATCGCTACGGCTACTGATATGCCTCCGCCATAATGCATGGTTCTCCTAATAGGTCTATAGTACAATGTCTTGACAATGTGTGATGACAGTTTCACACAATTGGCAAAATATTAAAATGACAGGTTTGACACAAATGTGCTGAATGTTCACTTTCTAGAACTAGGTTCAATTGGATGAATGATTAAAATGTCAGAGTGCAGGTATTTGGGGAACTGATGATTTTTACTTGACTTTTGACCCTTTTATAAGTTTATGCATTGAGTAATTTTCAAGGTATTGAGAAAAAGTATAATTTCAGTATCAAATGGGAAAATAGCATTATCTAAACCTGGTCTTTGACCTTTGACCTCACAGTTCCACAGAGAATCACTGTTAGGTAGAACATGCATTTTGATGTAAGTTTCATGATGATACCTTGAGTTACTTTCGAGATATGGAGGAAAAAGTGCAATTTAGCACTTTCACTTGACCTTTGGCCTTTTGACATTTGGGCAAGAAATTTCCCCAAAAATATATATTGGGTAATACATGCCATACATCAAGTTTAAAAAAAAAAAAAAAAAAAAAAACCTTCAGGCATATTGCATTTTAAGGAAAGTAGTGATATTTTGAGGAGTTGACCTTGACCTTTGACCCCCCCTGACCTTTGACCCATGACCCCCAACTTCCCTAGATAATCACTGCCCATCAGTACAAGCATATATACTAAGTTCCATGAAGATACCTTGAACCATTTGTGAGATATGGAGAAAAACATGAAATTTCTATTTTTGTTTACAAAATAACCTGTGACCTTTGACCTTTAACCCTGTGACCCTAAAATCCACACAAAGTATTATCCCCCAAGGATATACCCTCATACCAAGTTTGATGTAAAACCACCACACGGTTCTTGAGATATCGACAAAAACAAAACGGGACGGACGGACGTACGGACGGACGTACGGACGGACGGACGGACGGACGGACAGACGGACGGACGACCCGAAAACATAATGCCTCCGGCCACTTCGTTGCGGAGGCATAATAAAAATCTATTTGGCAAAGTACACAACTATTCACTTTTGTGGAACATGCCATTCAAAGAAGGATTGAAGGTAAATTTTGACAATTTTCTTCATGTGAGTGGACACCTACCTCTAAGTAGTCTAGCCTACCAAGACCACCCAAGAAGAATGATTGACCGGGTCGGAGTACAAAAGACCGGGGCAGGATGCTCTTCTGTGGAACCACAGATTTCAGTTCTCCTACAGTCAACAGGGTCAGGACCTAAGAACAACAAGCATGAATGAACAACATGATGCATGAGTGAAAGAAAGATATTATTCAGAGGGGTGAAGGTTCAGATGCAAGTTTCTTCACTTTGTCTCCCTCTACAAATTAAATTTGTTAAGATCGCAACTGCTGATCTGTAAATTAACAAACAATTAACATTAAAAATTAACATAACAATATCGGAATTTCGGAGCTTGGGTATTTGTTCCATGTTCAACGTGTCACTGCCGGCAACCAGGAACAGCCTGGTGGTAATGTCGCTGCCCGGAAAGCAGTAGATGACAGGTTCGAGTCCCGCTGGTTCCTTTTTTCCGACATGTTTGTTAATTTAAGGATCAGCAGTTGCGATCTTAACAAATTTAATTTGTAGAGGGAGGCAAAGTGAAGAAACTTGCATCTGAATGATGCATGAGGTTTGTTCAAGTTTTATCCAAACTCCTGTGTCAAGGAAGTTAGAAGTGAACATGGATATCACTACGATTAGGTTATAGTGATGCTTCATGCCAAGTTTACAGGCTTAGTATGCTTGCTTGCTTGCTTCTTTTTCTTCTTCCTTCTTTTTCTTTTTCTTTTTTTTTTTTGGGGGGGGGGGGAGGGGTCAATAGAGAAAGACTTGTTCAACAAATTTGAAACATGCCAAAAGATGCATTGCAAGGTTCAAAAGATGCGTTGCAAGGTTCTGAGGAAGTTTATAGTCAAACTTGATAACTTGATTCTTTTACAGGCATAGCTTATACTGATCAAAAACTTCTCTCATAACAAAATTTGGGCTTTAACTTCAGCATTGCTTAAAGAATTTCTATTGACCTAACATGCTTGCACAAGTTAAGTTCATCACGATCAGTGTATTCATTGCATTTTGTCTTGTAGTTAAACATTTTACCAGCTGACAAAGCACTGACACTTTATGTCCAGTATAAGAAATCCACTCTCACCAACATGTGATATGAAACAGAATCAGTCATTTTTTACTCCTAAGCCACTTAACAAAGTTCTTAAAAGTACATTGTTGCTTTGGTACAGACTACTATACCTTGAACAAAACACAGCAAGACTTCATGACAGTACCAGCCAGGAATTTGTTTGGGATATTTCGACACGCATTAACCATCAATGTTTTCATTATTTCATCATAGTAACAGTACTTCCTTCAGAAATGCAGGTGAAAATATCTTCTCTGTATAGACAAGTAACAGTATCAAAGGAAAAGAAACAACACACGGGGTAGACAAGAGCCTACCAGTACCACCTCTTCTCCAGATGCTGTATCTGTCATGATACACAAAATAAAACAAACATGACAAGGATGTAGAGAGTCACCTGATCTTTGTAGATAACTCCTGGTGTGTCAAAGAACCACTGAGTCCTGCTCAGCTCTTCTGGTGTATATAATGACAGCACTGGTGTGCTTGAGCTAGATCTGTCTACTGATCTCTTGGTCCTGTCTCGTTCAAGGGATGGAGTTTTCAATGCAAGGCTGAAAGGATCTCCGTCCTCGGGTAGAGCTGCTTCATTCACTTCCATCGATTTACTCTCAAAAGTTCTTTCCACGCTACCTACAATTGGTCAAGAAACACATTTTTTGGAGGGGCTGGACTATGGAAATGGCTCTTATAGTAACATAAGGCCTATTTTACAAAAGTTTTGAATATGGCATTTTTTTATTACACAATCCAATCAAAGGTAACTTCATTAATCCATCCCTAATTTCAAAGCTCCCAACCACTGACATATATTTATGCATGATGTAAATACAATACAAACTAGAGATTGTAATTTGTCATCACTGACAAATTAAGGTGATCCGATTTTTTTTTTATCAATGATTCGAGTCATCGCAATAGGCATGACCATACAAATTTCATCTTTGTGTAGAGACATTTTCCGTGTGATGTTTGGATTCTCATTTAGAATAGGGAGTGAGATCTGCCATGTTCGGTACCAAATTCTGTATACACTATAACGAAAAAACAGCAACAAGTACATATGACCTTTGACCCACCTTTGCACTCCCAAGATGGCATCTGATAAAAAAGTGTTTTTTTTTTTGTGAAATGATTCTTGCGACATCATCTATACACGTGTAAAATATGGGAAAGATAGGACAGGTATTCAACAAGATACAAGATGAAAATTTATTACCTTTGACCCTAATTTACATACCCAAGATGTTAGCCGATCAAGTAGTTGTTATTTTATAAAATAATGTACGTGACATGAACTAAACATGAGCAAAATATGGCGGTAATAGGGCGTGTTTTTCTTGAGTTATTGCAAAGAAAGTTGCAGAAAGAAAGAAATATCTCAATACATCGAAGATAATTATAAGCTTTAATTTCAACCAAGTTTTTTGACGTAATGCCGACGTCTTATGAAAAACTGGAGGGCATACTAACGATAGAACAAAGTCTCAGCTACAACATATTAAAATCTGGGAGAAATTCACCGAAGGTCACCGAAGGTTAAGTGAGCTAGGGCTCGATAAAGACAATCACATCAATTTTCACATCTAGAAAAATTCCCTCCCATAGAGATAACACGTCATAACGAAGATACAGAAAGAAGTACATATGACCTTTGACCCAAATTTGCACAGACAAGATGGCATCTGAGCAAAAAGTGGTTATTTTGTGAAATGATCCTTGTAACATGGTCTTTGTGTGTGCAAAATATGGGAAAGATAGGACATGTATTCACCAAGATACAGGATGAAACATTTATGACCTTTGACCCTAATTTACATACCCAAGATGGTGTCCGATCAAGTAGTTGTTATTTTATGAAATAATGAAGGTGACATGAACTGAACATGTGCAAAATATGGGGGTGATAGGGGCTGTTTTTCTTGAGTTATTGCAAAGAAAGTTGCAGAAAGAAAGATATATGTCAATACATCGAAGATAAGCTTGAATTTCAACCAAAATTTTTGACGTGATCCCGACATCATATGAAAAAACGAAAGGCACACTTGCGGTAGCGTAAAGTCTCAACTACAACATATTAAAATCTGGGAGAAATTCACCGAAGGGTAAGTGAGCTAGTGCTCGAGAAAGATAGTCATGTCAATTTTCATTTCCAGAAAAACTGCACTTCCATAGAGATAACACGTAAACTGGTCAAATTTGACAAGATTACTTTCAATCCATTTTTACGAGGTGATACTGTCATCCAATCAAAATTTGGCTATTTTATGTTTGAAAGAACATTAAATGAGCTACAACATACTGAAATCTGGACGAACATCAAAAAAGGATTAGTGAGATACGCTCGAATGAACTTCAAATTTGATGACGTCATTTTGAAAATTTACTTTTTTAACTTTATTAAGAAATTTGATATCTTTTAATCATTTTGCCAGTATTGCCAACCCATGAAACGACATGTACATCTCATCGGCTTTTAGAATATGTAAAGAAAATGGGGGGTCACCGTCCATCCTGACGAGTAAAATCGGATTTAAAATTGGCGGTTTTGGGGCATAGTTGCACTGCATATCGCCATTGACGCGCACACGGAATTTCAACTTTGATGGGCCCGTCTGACGTCATATTGAGTCGGATCGACTTGAAACTTGCTAGAAATATTCCTTGACATTTCAGACATTCGATCCGTGCGATAAAACGGGAAATTTCTATTGCATATGAGCTGTGCGTGCGTATATGCGCGTGCGCGTACGCGCCCGTCGATTTTTTTTGAAATGCTGTAAATGGCCTGAAACGTGTGCAAAACAATTTTGAGGTTGATTAGAGCATGTTTAAATTTCAACGCGCGCGTACGCGCTCGTTTACTATGAACGTGACTAAATTTTATGAAATATATCAATAGACCTTAACTTGAACTATATGATA
This sequence comes from Diadema setosum, assembly GCA_033980235.1. Taxonomy (NCBI): domain Eukaryota; kingdom Metazoa; phylum Echinodermata; class Echinoidea; order Diadematoida; family Diadematidae; genus Diadema; species Diadema setosum. The sequence continues at coordinate 445,420 of CM067073.1, forward strand.
TATTGATTTCATTCAAAAATTCCGTTCCATTAATGAGATATTGATGTAAACGTGATTTCAGATAATGACGTCATAATGACGTCACGGTTAACTGATCACATTGATACACTAGATCTGTCGTCCTTAGGACATGATACATATATGGTATAAGTTTGAAAGCGATAGGTAGGGGACTTTTTGAGTTAATCTCTGCACAAGATTTGAGGAGAAAGAAATAAAGAAGAAGAAAGAATCCGTACAGATACAATAGGTGATCCAAGAGGATACTCGGATCACCTAATAATGGGAGATGCATGTTGAACAGAAATTACTATTGCTTCTAAACTACATTACATGATTGTTTTCGTAAATTCATGAAAGGTGAGTATATATCACAGATCACTTGATGTTCTCCCAAACAAGATCCTCAAACATAGACACATCAATGCTTCATCACTTAAATACTCAACAAATGGCCTCAAAAATTGGGCAGCTAATGCAGCAACATATCTACATCTATGTGGAACTTTCGTCAGATTCCCAGAACCAACTTAAGACATTTCATGCCACATATTGTGGTCTAAGTCCCTGGCAAATAATGGTGTTAAAAATTGGTGTTATAAGGTTAAACAATTATTTGCAAAATTGCAGTGTATGCACATTGAACCATTGGCTGAGCTTGTTAGTACACATAATTTTGTGAGCACCGTATCCAAAGCATGTAAATTATTTGTTGAAAATAAGTGGAAATGTTCACTGTTTGATGATAAAAGGAGAGTTCCCCAATCCAAAAACCAACTCAGAACTTATCGTAATTTCAAACATTCTATGAATACTGTACTTCTTATTATGTTATTCAGTGTCAGAATAGATCTAACAGGCGAGCATTAGCTCTGTTCAGAAGTGGTTGTGCCCCTACTGCCCTTGAAACGGGACGTTATAAAAATGTCCCACATTATGAAAGATTTTGTATAATCTGTAATTCTGGTGATGTAGAAGACGAGTTTCATTGTTTTATGATTTGTTCTGCATATGATGATTTCAGATCACAATTGTTCAGTATCATATCAGAAAGAGATCCTACCTTCCCTCAGTTACCTATTTACCAACAATTTCTTTTTTTAATGTCATCAGAGTCACTGTGCTGTCAAGTAGCCAGTTTTGCCAACCTTATTTTAACGTGCCGTAACATTTTATTATATTCCCACAACTGAATGTCTCTTTTATGTATCATTTAGCCCATCAGGTTTTCTCTTTTGTTATGTTACATTATTTTTTATTGTTTGTATGTCTTACATGATACATTATATATTTTGTATTACTTATAATGTTTGATGTATATGTACCACTCATAGGCCTTTTTAGGCCGGCCGTCCGTGTGACAGGTGTGATTTTAAATAAAGAATAAACTACTACTACTACTATAAACTTCCAAGAGCTTGCTGGATTGTGGATTCTGCCTCAGCAATAATCATACAACCAGACTTATGAGCAGATGGGTACTGGTATCTATTTTGTACGAGGTTCACATGCCTACTACTGAGTAATGAACTGGTAATATTATGTTTCAAAGTGATCTGATGCTTGCATTACTGGTAGATAAGAGGAGGCCTCTGCTCGTGATTTGCATTGAGGGACGAAAACAAGTCTACAAAGACGGGTTAGGTCATGTTTGTGTTAATGAAAGAGGAAGTTATCAAATAATTGTCGCTGCTCTTACCTGTCAGGTAAGCATTATGAGGAAACTCTATCTCATCCTTCTCCATCCCACCACTGATTCTCTGTGTCTCCATCCTCCTCAGCTTCTCCTCTTTCTGCCTCGCCTCTCTCTCTTCATGGAGTCTCCTCCCCCTCAGAGCTAGTTTCTCCTGGGTCGGGTTGAGGAGAGGGAAGCGGAGCAGGTTGATGGTGGTCCCAGGCCAGCGAGAGATGGTGGCACGGCCAATATGTTGAGATGCTTTCCCCTGACACAAGTCAGATTCCAGGAATCGGTTGAACAGGGTTGATTTACCCACATTGGCTGTGCCTGTAACAAGGACAATCGGATATCAAACATGAAGAATCGACTCATGGAGGTCATCTCCTCACATTGTGATACCATAGGAACTCCTATTCACTAAAACATAAAAACTTGCTACAAATTGTGGATTCCATGTGAAGGAATCATGGGGAAGAAATCTACTGTCACAAAATGAACTGTCAATGGAAATTATAGTTGCTATTATACCAATGTGATTCTTTTCTAATTTCAGTTTTAATAACACACACAGGCAGTACTTCCCTTTACTCTGCTTCTGAAAGCTGTATATCAACTTATAAATCTAACCATACTCTAGGTGAAATACTTGTTTTGGTTAATCATTCAAAATTATGACTACAATTGAAGAGTTTGTTCGCAAAAACCGATAAGTCCATATTTGCTAAATGGAGATATTTGCGATTAAAGGTCAAGAAAAATAAAGAGAATAACAAGAAAATTGTTGCTTCTTTTGACCATAACTTCAAAAATGTGCCTTTATATGTAGTGATCAATATATCATTTAAAAGGTATTATTTTGTACTTTATGACAGAGACCGTACTTCAAAATCTTCAAAAATGGACTTATCGGTTTTTGCAAACAAACTCTTCAATTGTATCTTCATCTGGAGAGAAGTTTGTTATGCAACTATTCCATTTTTAAGACGAACAATTCTGAGGATTTAGGTCCATGTTAGATCATTTCAAATTACTGGTATCTATCACATTACAGCATGTTACTTCATGGTACAAATGTGAGACTGATTCACTTTGGGTCTATAAGCCTTCATCAATCAATCAGTCAGAAAATGTATTATTTTTACAAAATACTTTACTTGTCTAAATTATAAGTGACTAATAAACATGAAAGGTCTCATGTATACGTATGACAGTGAAAGATCAAAGTGTAACACAGAGTAATTTCATGTGATGTTGGATGTCTGTATCATACCAGTACTTACCTAAGAGATAGATGTCCCCCTTGCTTGGTCTCAGAGAAATGAGTTTGGTAATGAGCTCTTCAACACCATAGCCTGTTTTGGCACTGATCAGTCCTACATACTTCACTTTGTCTGCATCACACACACCCATCTTAACACACGCTGCAACTAGCTGCTCCTTGATGCGATTAGCATATTTCGGCTCATCTTTGGGAAGCACATCAAACTTATTTCCAATGATGACAATGGGTCTCCATGGCCCTACTTGAGTCTTGAGGTCCTTTATTATGCTACAAGGGAAGTCTAAAAGGTCTACCATGAGTACAACCAGGGCCTTGTGGTTCTTGTGAATGGTTCGGGTAATATCAGAGTAGGTGTCTCCAGAAATATTCACGTTCAAGGCAGTATGACTGTGGATAAGATACCAGCATCTTTGGCATATTGCACTGCTAATATTCTTAGTAAGATTGAGCTCTTTGAACTTTTCACTGGGCACGAATCCAGGCCGAGACATATCCTGGCAGTGTAGCTGAGCTCCACAGCCTGAGCATGTTGCTCTACTCACAGGAACAGTAATATCTTCAGTGCCAAACACCTTTCTTTCCCTACCCCAGAGTGGTTTAACAACCTTCTTCCTCTTCTTCTTGACATTTTTAAGAGCAGACACCACACTCTCCTCTAGGTCCTCTACATTGTGGTGACCAATCCTCAGCTCTTCTTTGGCCTCCTCCCACTGCTGCTGAGCCTTTAACTTTCCCCGCAGTTCTGGGGGCAAGCTGTCCAGAAAGACTTTATCAACTGTTGGTTCAGTGACAAGATGTACCTCCCTGTGGTCTTTAAATTCTTCTCCTGAAATCTGCTGATAGTCCATTGGCATGTCATGAGCTGGCAAGACCTTGCTCGACTCTTCCTTGGTTTTTGATAAACTCGAGAGACTGGGGTCTCTTCTTCCTGAGGTCTTCTGTTGTGAGAGAAACTGACTGAATATCTTCTCTTCTGATTGATCTGTATCAATGAATGTGACAGGAGCTTTCTGCACTCCATGAGCAGTTTCATTGGCATCTCCGAAATATTGGCGATCAAACTCATTTACATTATTATCGCTGGATCTGTCTGGTGAGGCTTCTTCATACACAAAACTTGAGTTGATGTCATCAAAATATTTGGGGTTAATGTCTCCAAACATGAAATGTCCACGAAGGGTTCTTCCAGGCCGGGCAGTTTTCTTTGATTTTTTGTCATGGCTTGATGTAGCTGAGTGGGCAGGGGCACCACTTCTGCTTTTTACATCTTGAAAATACTGATCATCTATTGCACTCAAATCACTTTCATCCATTTGAGGTGTTTGTGTACCATGTGTCTTACTCTCATGACATATACTCGCTTCAACAGTAACTCTGTCACATCCTCTATCCCCATCCCCAAGGTTTCCAAAGTATTGAGCATCAAATGCATTCAAATGATTCCTTTCCAAGTCTTTGCTCTGCTGATTCTGATTGGCCAAGTCTTTGCTACACTCCTTCTGATTGGCCAGGTTTTCAGCATCTCCTCTCCACACTGATGCCCCTGATTCTGAAGATCTCAGATGACGGTCTTTCCCATCAAGAAGCCGCCTTCGACCCCTCCCACTGCCGTGTTTCCGTCTACAAAATTGGTACAGGATACATTCACCTGAAAGGAAAACAAGATGGAAAATGGGTGCTTAAGTTGATTTGGCTGATGTCACACTGATAACAATTTCTAATTTTCATGTACAAGTTTTTGTGAAGTGACCAGAAGATATGAAATGTTGTCTAACCGGTTGCACAAAAAAAAAATTCTAAGATCTCTTGAAAGAAGATTGCAGTGAGTTTCATGACAATGAGATAAAAACATCTTCTTACACTTTGTAAAACAAGACAAGTGTTGATACAAACAAGGCAAGTGCCATAATGTGTCTCGCCCATTCGCGTATAAGAAATTGTACACGAATAGGATATAACTGATAAAAAAAGAGATATAACACATAACAAGGGAAAGTAGAAATCACGCGGTGCGTAATATATGTCCCCGCCGGAAGTAGCATTTAGTAGCAAAATGTACAATATAGGTAAAAAGATCAAGGTCAAAGGTCAAAGAAGTCAAAGGTCAAAATTCTATGTAGAAGTTTTGAAGCCCTCACCTAGTGCCATCACATAAAGCAAACGGAATCGAAATCGGGTTAGAAATGGCGAAGGAGTAGCATTTTGTAGCCAATGTACAATATAGGTAAAAAAATCAAGGTCAAAGGTCAAAGAAGTCAAAGGTCAAAATTCTGTGTAGAAGTTTTGAAGCCCTCACCTAGTGCCATCACATAAAGGAAACAGAATCGAAATCGGGTTAGAAATGGCGAAGGAGTAGCATTTGGTAGCAAAATGTACAATACAGGTCAAAAATCAAGGTCAAAGGTCAAAGAAGTCAAAGGTCAAAATTCTGTGTAGAAGTTTTGAAGCCCTCACCTAGTGCCATCACTTAAAGCAAACGGAATTGAAATCGGGTTACAAATGGCGAAGGAGTAGCATTTTGTAGCAAAATGTACAATATAGGTCAAAAATCAAGGTCAAAGGTCAAAATTCTGCGTAGAAGTTTTGAAGCCCTCACCTAGTGCCATCACATAAAGCAAACGGAATTGAAATCGGGTTACAAATGGCGAAGGAGTAGCATTTTGTAGGCAATGTACAATATAGGTCAAAAATCAAGGTCAAAGGTCAAAGAAGTCAAAGGTCAAAATTCTGTGTAGAAGTTTTGAAGCCCTCACCTAGTACCATCATATAAAGCAAACGGAATCAAAATCGGGTTAGAAATGGCGAAGGAGTAGCATTTTGAAGCAAAATGTACAATATAGGTCAAAGGTCAAGGTCAAAGGTCACAACTGAAATTCTGTATAGAAGTTTCAAAGCTCTCATGTAGTGCTATCATATAAAGCAAACAGAATCAAAATCGGGTTAGAAATGGCGAAGGAGTAGCATTTTGAACATTTTGATCACACACGGACGCACGGACGGACACACGGACGCACGGACGGACGCACGGACACACGGACACACGGACACACACACGTACGGAGCCCGTTTCATAGTCCCCTGCTCGAACTCGTTCGGCGGGGACAAAAAGAGATATAAAAGAGTAAAAATTTATGGCAAAAAAGAAACATGCCATAAAAACTTAACATTGAGCCCTAAAAGTTTGTTGACCCCTGCCTGTGACCTTTGACCTTGTGGTGACCATCCACTCCCCAAGCAACATCTACCATCCAAGTTTAGTCACAAATGGAGTTATGGATCAAAAGTTATGACCCATAATAGAAACGCGACATGAAAACTGAACATTGGGCTCTCAAAGTTCGTTGACCCCTGCCTGTGACCTTTGACCTTGTGGTGATCATCCACTCCCCAAGGGACATCTACCATCCAAGTTTGGTAACAAACGGACCTATGGATCAAAAGTTATGACCCATAATAGAAACGCGCCATAAAAACTTAACATTGGGCTCTACAAGTTCGCTGACCCATGCTTGTGACCATTGACCTTGTGGTGACCATCCACTCCCCAAGGGACATCTACCATCCAAGTTTGGTCACAAATGGAGTTATGGATCAAACGTTATGACCCATAATAGAAACGCGCCATAAAAACTTAACATTGGGCTCTAAAAGTTCCTTGACCCCTTCCTGTGACCTTTGACCTAGTGGTGACCATCCATTCCCCAAGGGACATCTACCATCCAAGTTTGGTCACAAATGGAGTTATGGATCAAACGTTATGACCCATAATAGAAACACACCATAAAAACTTAACATTGGGCCCGAAAGTTCATTGACCCCTGCCTGTGAGATTTGACCTTGAGGTGACCTTCATATATGGTAAAATGTGAAACTTAGTATGACCCCTCTTCCCTCAAAGTTTGATTGCAATTGAAGCCCAGATTAAAGAGTTATTGAAATTTTTATATCGTTACGGACAGACGACGAACAGATGGACGGACGGACGACGGACGGACGACGGACGGACAGACGGACGGACGGACGGATGACGGACGGACAGATGCCGCAGGCGATCCCTTAGTCTCCCCTTACCTCCGGTGGGCTCGACAAAAACATACAACTACACACTTTTATTGAATGGCTGATGAGTGGATCTTCTCTTCTTGTGGCTACTGCAAAGCAAACTCCACAGCTGAGATATTACGTTGCAGGTGCACAGTTTAGCAGTGCACTAAAAATGGGCTTCACAGATGAATGTTGAGATATCCATGTTACATACCTAATCTTGCTTTAAAGGAAATCCAAACCCAAAGAGGAATGTGGATATAGTGAAAGCAGTACAACATCAGCAGAACATATCAGCGAAAGTTTGAGGAAAATTTGACAACTGATGTAAAAGTTATGAATTCTAATGTTTTGATGTTGGAACTGCTGGATGAGGAGACTACTAGAGATTATGACATACATTGTATGTGAGGACAACAATCAAAGAAAATACAGAGAGAATTCCACACAAATTCACTTTTGTAGGTTAATGAAAGAGCACTTGACTAACCACTTTCAGAAAGCATGGGGAATAATTTCTACCTTTAACATATGTAAGTATCAAGTTGATGGAATGTGTAATTTTCATGAAAAAAAGAATTTTTGTGGAATTCCCTTTATATTTCTACTAATGTAGCTGATTTCACTCAATCCACATTTCTCTTTGGGTTTGGGTTTCCTTTAAATGCATTACAAGTTGGGTCATGCCTAACATTTGTTTGTAAGAGATCCATTCTCCCATTGCCCTTGAAAGGAAGAAATATTTGTGTAACAGTCCTTCCTAGACACAGGGTGAAGGAAGGAAATTGGTTTCCTAGTTCAGTGGGAACTTCTGATTGATACTGTGCAGTTTCAATGACAGCCACATGATGAATAGGTTTACAAACAAAAGTGAAAGTCTTGAAACAGCCTGACAATCTTTAAGATGTTTCTATCCCAGTTATGTCTACATGGAGGAGACACTACTGGGGGTGTTTCATAAAGCTGTTGTTCCGAACAACTAAAGAATTACTTTTTGGGTCCCACACTGAGGCACAGATCTAGAACCCTTGATAGAGATGTCTCCACTTCCAGCATCATATTTTGTTAAGTAAAATTTAATTTGAGCATAACAATCAATGAGGTGATAAATGATGTGGTTCATCCTGAGGATCCTATACATGTATCAGGTTTGTAACACCAAACCTGTAATTTCAAAGAATCCTAATGCTCCTCCTGTACCTTGTACCTTATACTGTATACGCCATATATTTCACGAGTCTAAATTTTCACACTGTGTTTCATCTTGACAAGCTTTCAAAAAGAACCTCAAAACCTACCTTTCTAGTTTAAATTGACAATTGTTTACATGCAGATAGTCTCTGTATTTAATGTATATTGTTTGTTTGCTATTGACTGTTCTTATATCTTCTGTGATACTCTGTTGTAACATAATATTCTGTTCTACAGTGCCATGGATATCTTTTAAGATGAGGTTCTACATAATTATGTAGAATGAGTGCTTTTTAAGAGGCTCTCCATTATTATTATTATTGGTGGCAATATTGGCTTTTACTCTTTTAGGGGCTAATTTAATTCTAGGCTTTCAACTTCAGCCCAGCCATATGTAATTTACCCCTCCCCCCCCCCCCAAAAAAAAAAAAAAGAAAAAAAAAGGATAGACATCCGTAGCTCTGAGCTCTACATGTGGATGTATAAAGTAATGCGACTAAATCTATGTGGCTTTAGGGTTTAATAGAAGAGTTTAGGGTTAGGGTTAGAGTCTAGGGTTACAATTAGGGTTACGATTTAGGTTAGGTATTAAAAGGGGATGTGCTGAAGTAAGAAGCCTAACATAATTTAGCCCCCTAAAACCCAACCCAGGATAGCCAAAATAAGCTATGTCTATGACAAAGTCAAACAGGGATGTCACATCAAACTCAGTCATTCCACATTTCAGTTTAATTTGGAAATCATCTTTTATCACTCTCTATCATCACCTATAGACATGCCACATGGAGGGACTTTGTGCCGTACACCTGTACAAAGTCAAACAGAACTAGCCCGAACAGACGTGCACAGCGTCAGACAGACCGGGCCTCACCATCAATGTGGGGAACCACGACACAACTTTGAACTACAAAACTTATACATTACTTACAGTAATTTGTACGTTACTCACCGTTACTCAAGATCGCGGAGCACGCGCGTATTGCATAGGGATTGTACATCGTGCCGCAAGCAGAAATACTACATCGCATATCGCCCTTATCGGCGAAAATTGTGCCGGGTTTTGCCCTGGTAAATCATGAAAACTGTGTTGGTCAATGCCAATGGTAAATTTCTTTTATGAAAACAATTGTGTTAATGAATAATCTTGTCTGTGATATATGAAATGGTTGAAAATAATTTGCCTGATTTGTTTACAAGTTGGAAAAACCCTGGGCCTGAACAATGCTTAAACTGCCGCAAACGGGATATTTTACTCTATGCGTATATGGGGCTGCTGCCTGGTCGCAGTTATTTAGTAAATGCCAAACCCCGGCGCGGGGCGCTATTGGGGTCGCTGCTGCGGTTAGTAAATACCATGATCAATCTCATGAATACAGAACCTACTTTGTCATGTTGATACGGTAATTTAATTTACATACATTCTCCTGACCCGAGCGAAAGCATTTTGACTGCCAACTTTAGCTCTTCACTAGCCCGAACAGTTCCCATGACCGTAGACGCCGTGCGACACTTGTGTAAATTTACAGCGACATACCAACAACAGGGCTGTGTGTAGCTGGCAGCTGGCTTGAGTTGATTAACGATAACGGAATGAAAAATAATATAATTCCATAACACATATTTAAGTACATGGGACTACCTCTGCAGAACTACTAGTCTAACTCGTACAAGGGCCAGGGTCTACCACCAGCCAAGAGAAGATCTAGAATCTATATCTTATCTTTCGTTAGATTTTCCATGGTCATTCATATCACATGCTTCCCTGATTCACATTACCTCTTCGCTGATACGAAATTTCCCCTCCTTCAGCTGTTCCACATATCCGAGCAAATCGAAGAAAGTGAGTGACCAAGAAGCGACGTGGCGGCAGCATGCGAGCCATGTTGTCGTTACGCAACAAGGATCATAATACAGCTACAGCAGCTCTTAGCTCTATGGACCAAAAGGACCATTGTACCGTAATCAGTGAAGTTGCGAGCAAAGAGCGTAGGGTCTACTGGAGTATCCTTTTTGTTGGTATCGTGTCCATCGATTGCATCCAAGGCACTTTTCGGTGTTCGCGCGCACGCTGGCCAGCGTTTCGTTCCCTGTAACAGTTTGCTACGTCACGGAGATGTACTAGTACTATAGTAATGTTCTCTGTTAGAGGTGCTCACCTCCCTGGTTACACCTCTAGAACAAATAAATCCTGCAGATTTCTGAATGGGATATATAGGTATATCATAAGCAAAATTAAGGAAATTATGGCAGTTTGAAATTTCACTTTTTTTTTCTTTTTTTTTTTTTGGGGGGGGGGGCAGTTCTGGTACAGTGGATATGAGTATGCAAATAAGTTAGCTAACATGTCATACCCTGTCCTCTTTCCATTGATCGCGTTAAAAAAATAAATAAATAAATAAAAAAACAGGATTTGAGCCTCGGGCATAATTGCGCTTAAGAGTGGAAATTTCACCTTTTTATGTAGAAACTATAGGCCTATGGCGAGTTGTGAGGGGATGACATGCTCACTTTTCCATTTGCATATTCATATTGACTGTTGAATAACTGTCCCCCCCCCCCCTTCCAAAAAGAAAAAAGAAAAAAAAGTAGTGAAACTTCTTATGTCATATCTGCCTTATTTTTCATCCAATTTCGATCAAATTTGTACCATTGAACTGGTAATACATGTACTTTACTCTTTCTTATGAGAGTAACAAATATTTGGACTGGATTTCCCCTTTAAACTGGAAAGAAAAAGAAAATTTTGTTATGCCCACCCTGAAAGAAAATCTCACAATTCGGAGAGCATGTGTCATCTCATCATCATTTCAAGCAGCGAGCCGCTGAGCGATGCACATACGATCATAACGCTATCCCACTGTTTGTTTCTTGTTTTAACTGTTATTTGATTAACAACAAATGCATATCGCCGGGATGCTAGCTTCTCTTAGCCAGGCTTCGAGCCTTTAATCAGGCTTGACGGTTTTCTTATCCTTATTAATATACAAGGATTTATTATTATCATTAATGGCTGTGCTAGACGTGTAGATACCCTACGCTTTGAGTGGTGGGGGCGGAGGGAGAAGTAATTTATCATCTTCGGTTGTAAGTCAGAGTTTTGGAATGATCTATGTGTGGCCTTAGAACTGCTTTCCTGTTATGGAAACTCAGGCCCACGTGCATAATATGTAGTTCCGTCAGTGCTTTCCTCAGAGCTGTGATATTATAGGATAAACTCGATGAGATAAAGGGAGAAGTATGGTATAGTATTGACTGAGTTGAAGATTAAGCTTTTTTTTTTAACTTGTAGGACATATGATGAGATGCTTATAGAAAACCCTTTGTTATCATATACGCTTCTAAGAGGAATTCAAAGTTAATTTGGGGGAAATCGGTTTTGAAATGGCTGAAATATACAAAAACAAAGTGAAACAAAGAGGTCATAATAAAGGGTTATAGGCAGGGCCTAAATTTTATGATGGGACCTTTGTTTTATGATCAGTCTCGGCCATTAAAGAAAAAACACAATTATCTTTAGATAAACTTTGAATTCCTCTTAGAATTGTATGTTCTTTCATATTTCATCAAAGGTTTCTCATTATATCTCACAGAAAAGTTCGAAACCTAGAAATCACCCTCATCAACCAAAACTCCATACCATCGATCCCTTGAACGACTGAAGTAATAATTGAAGGATGTAAATGGGGACACACTGGCTAAACACGAGTGACAAAGTGAAGACTAGCTATCAAGGTATATTGCTGAATTTCCACATCTCTATACCACTCATTCTACAAAAAGAGGTAACTTATAGAAAAAAAAAATCATATATAGAGTGCATGTCATTTTTATTGGTCCCCGATTATTGTTTGTATGATGGTGAACTCGTCATCGCACTAAAAATACTATCTATTTATGATTATACAGTTTGTGATAATATATATATATATATATATATATATATATATATATATATATATATATACATATATATATATATATATATATATAAATACATATTTGCTCAACGTATTGGCCGCACATATAGAAACAGTAATGATAATGTAACAACAGAGGAATGAATTAAATGCCAATTGCCTTGATTTTTATTCAAAAGAATTATGTCATGTTTCCGGATGTTTCAGGATCTTAATACGAGTTGTCCTTGGTATGTAAGAAGACTGATGGAGATACGTGTTCGACTTTGGTACAGTAACTCTGTAGGGGTGAGCAGTTGCAAAAGAGCGTGTCAATCGAACATTGGAGACCAGTGGTGGAAGAATTCCAGATTCCAGACAGCTCAAGGGACGGTCACAAGAAGAAGTGACGGTAAAGAAGGTACAAAAAGATGCCACATTTCTCCTATGCTCCAGTGGATAAATTCCAACTTTGATGGGGTCATTAATTCTTAGGAGGCGAAGGGCTTTTCTCTGTATAGCCTGAATAATGAATCAAAGTGGGAGTCAAGTATACGTTCACCAAAATTAAGATTCAATTTAACGATTTTACCAAAATTACACTTATCCAAAGGTAGCCATCTCGCATACTGGTAGTGGGCGTTGTGCATTTTGATCTCATGGAGAAGGTACGAAGTAAATCCTGAAACTAATATTATAAACAATAACAGAAATTTCACCACAGGGGAAGGATCTTTTTAGGCAACAACAGGCAAGAATAATATATCATAATTATTATTATTCACATTGTGTACTTAATAAATTCATTGAGGTTGGCGTCAGGGTCTTATGAACAGCTGCGAGAGTCTCCCGTGACAAGCACGCAGCAGACACTGGCGCCTTGTCGGGATGAATGGCGACATCAACGTCACTTGTCATGTTTGAATAGGTCTGAACATCCATCAATTGGCGTCACATGAACATCACATGCCTATTTCTATATCATGCGATTACTCCGTACTCAATAAATGTTCTCTTTCAGAGAAGCTTTCCTGCATGGAATATTTCATCCCAAGGACAATATTGTTTATGAATATGATATACTCTGAAAGCAACATCTCAGAGGGAATTCAAGCTTAACAATTCACAGTCTAAATGGTTTTAAAGTTATCAAGCAGCACCACAGAACGCAGCATCCTCTCGGTGCCTTGATTATAGCTGTCTTTTACTCGAGTCGGAGGCGATATTTTTTTCTTTTTACTTGTCTTGTTTTGTTTTGTTTTGTTTTTTGTTTTGTTTTTTGTTTTTGTCTGATGGATTGGAAACTTGGAAACGAGAACATAAACGTTCAAGTTTTTACAACAACGCTTTTAGGCAATGTTAAATGAGGGGAAGGACATAACATGGATAGCAATTATGGCAGATCTCTGATATAATTTTCGTAAGAAAATCCAGAGGAAGGCCTACATAGCATTACAAGTGACTTTTATTGTTTAATTCGTTATTGTTGCCTTCAAAGCAATACTATGTATTCTTGCAGTGTGTGATATCAAATTGATTACTTCACAACATTTATTAGAAACACTAAAAAATCACCACTGATTGATACAATAATGTTCGTCATGGTGAGCTCTTCAATGCTCATTTTTCTACTTGTATCTTTCATTACCATTGTAACAATGACAAATAACACGCATGATACTGAACACGTATACGTGCCATGACTATACGCCATAAAGTAAATAAAGTTTTTAAATCACCAATCGATTCTTTTTATCATGAAGATAAGTGTTAAGTGTAGAACAACAAATAACAGACATGGCCACTCTATAACAGGGGGCGCGGAACGTTTTTCAGTTTGGGGGGGGGGGCTGCGAGGGGGGGGGGGGGGGTGTAGCAAGGTCAACCCCCCCCCCCCCCCCCCCCCCCCCCCCCGCTTAGACGCACCGGCGTAGCCTGGATAATGATCTTGTGATCTTTGGAGGGCGGCGGTTACTATGCGAGGAAGCCAAGCGACCGAGCCCGAGCGAGCGGAGGGAAGGGGGGGGGGGGGGAGGGAGGGTGTGGGAGAGGGATGTGAACTTTTTGCATTTTGAGTGTAAATGGTGCAATTTGATGCATCTTTTTGCATCTTTTATCGACGTGAAACCCCCGCTTAGACGCACCGGCGTAGCCTGGATAATGATCTTGTGATATTGGGAGGGCGGTGGTTACTATGCGAGGGAGCGAAGCGACCGAGCCCAAGCGAGCGGAAGGAACGGGGGGGGGGGGGAGGGGGGTGTGGGAGGGAGGTGTTCCCCCTCCCACGGTGAGAACTTTTTGCATTTTCATGTGTAAATGGTGCAATTTGATGCATGTTTTTCCGTCTTTTATCGACTTGAAACGGCCCCACTTGTTTAAGGTAGCAGGATTTTTTTATGCGGATTATTATTGAACAATTTGCCTATAAAGTGGTAGCATTTAAATAAACTTCTTGTATTAATCTATTGTTACAATTAATTTCATGAACGTTGTCTGTTAGGCAGTAAAACAGAAAAGGCATGCTCACGAGGGTGTATATACAAAAGGGATATTTCTCCTCCCACACGAAGGTGATTTTACATTTTCAGACCTGAAATTCAGCGATCTGGTGCAAACTTTTGGTGCAATACTTCGATTTTTTTCTAGCTCCCCCACCAGCCCCCCAAAAAATAAATATTAATGAGGTAGAGGGGAGGGTGTGGGAGGGGGATGCCCCCTCCCACTCGAGGGAGCTTTTGAGTTTTTAAAATCAAGATAAAGCGATCTGAAGCACGCTTTATGTGAGAAATTCGGGTAGTGTGATTTTTCCCCCGATTTTTTCCCTCTCTTTCTTTTTTTTTTCTTTTTTTTTCCTCGATCCAAAAGTGTGGGGGGCTGCAGCCCCCTAGCCCCCCCCCCCCCCCCCCGGTTCCGCGGCCCCTGTATAATATCTTGATATGTCACCTTGTTTGGCCTATGTACAATTCTGATTGACAATAAAAAGGATTACCGCAACAGCACTCGTGACAATAATTATTATAAGCAATTTATCCTGCCAAATATCCACGAAACAGCCATATTTACAACACAAAACATCATCATGAGAACTATATGCAAGTTTCACAGTTGTTGATTTCCTTAAACGCCGACGCAAAAAAAAAAAAAAATCATGTGTCGAGAGACAAGTTTACGTAGACACAAGGCATGTATATTCACTAATTGGGTGCACGTCACGAGACCGACAGCCACGAGTCATACAGCCCACGAGTCATACAGCTCGTGAGTTTAATAAACTAACAAGGCCCGCGATACCGACACATCAATACTAAGCCCCGTGATGTATCTGTCGAACTCGTGGGCTGTTTTTACTTGAAAGTGTCAAACTCATTAGCTTTATTTACCTATATAGATAAGTGTCGAACTCACGGGCGATACGACTTGCAAGCTGTATGACTTATGAACCTGTTTTCAATGTCAAACTTGTGGGCTGTATGACTCCTGGGTGTCGGTTCTAGAATCATTGGGATGACCTCGTATTGACCTATCATACCGTTAATTACATGCATTAAAAAGAACATCAAACATTTGAATAAATAAACGTTCGAAATAACGAACCATGATTAGGCCACTTTCGGACTAACAAACATTCGCAATAACACCACTTACAAGAGAATGATGATGTTTGGCTCAACGAACATTAATATTTCATTTTCGGATAAACGATTAACCTTTGGCTTTGGGATAACGAGCATCATCCCGATGTTCGTAATTCAAAAAGTTCAAAAAGTCTAATTTCCGTGAGTTTTTGTTGTATTATGTGTGATTGTATTTGTATGTATATGCATGTATGTATGTATTGTCATTTAGGTGTTTACTCCTTACGATAATAGGGTGCGCCTATACCCGACAAGCGCTTGCTTCTTCTAGGTTTTAACCAAAAGAAATCTCTGCAATATTGAATTGAATCCGAACATTTGTTGCTTTATTTAGAAAGGAGAAACAAAGTTTATTATTCCGGAGGTTCGTTGATCCAAAAATGATATAAGGATTCTTCATTCCGAAGCTGTCCGAAACTGAAATTAAGTTTGTTAAATCGAAAATGAAAAGAAGGTGTGTACTACCGAACCTTCGGAAACAATGAGCTCTCTAATTGGGATTAACGAACCTTCCGAATAATGAAACTTAACGAACCTACGGAATAATGAACATTTGTAATTATCTGACGAACGATTCTTCGGAATAGCGAACAATATTTCATTTTCGGATTAACAAGTCTTCTGAATAGCGAACTGTATGACTATAATACAAACACTTCCGAAATCTTTGACACGTCGGCTTGTGCGCAGTAAGTAGAAGCTCACAGCAATATAAAGGTGCGATAAATCATATTTTTATCATTATTGTTAAAGCAGTGATAATGTCAATATGTCCGTTGTTATCGTTTTTCCCCGTGTCACCCAGCATTAGGACATTGTAAAAATCAGCAATAAACAATACAAGAAAGTCACATTGTGAAAAATAAAGAAAATGTGATCATATTCTAACTATATACATTATCAATGCAAACCAACAACAAAGCAACAACTGACAGGTCATACTTGTGGAATCAGGGAATTCTGCTGAAGTGCAATAATTTTCGAGTATTACAAAATAAGCTTGTGCAGATGAATTTGAGGAAAAGTCTTAAAAGGCTGCTTTGTTTCAGAATTACTCCGCTACTATACGTAAAAAATTCTTTACGTATCATATAGCAAAGATGACAAATTTGATTTCATGGAGATTTTGGTGTGTAAGAGAAACAATAAATTGAGTCTAACATGATGTCACTTTCAGTTTAAGACAAACAGAAACCTGTGTTTATAGATTCGTCCATAATTTTTTTTCATTTCAGTTCCCCCAAATTGTCCAGTTTTCTGAGGTTTTTTTTCTGTTTTTTTTTTATTTGCTTTTTCTGCAAGGTGTGGATTTAGATTGCGTGAAATTTCTCACTCTAAAGCTGTGAAATATCCACGCAGTCTCGCAAAGTGACCTGGATCATACTGTAACAGGATTTCTCCCATAGATAAGTTTCAGTCTTTGTTGTAGTGTACATGGAGGAGAGAGAGAGAGCAGAGTTACTAATCCATGTATTTACTGCTCAATCTCAATTTAATGAAAAACTTCGATCATTTATTTCGTAGAACAGACTTGAGGAAATAACTTGGTTCTGATATTTCAGAAAACCGACAGAAAAGTATCTTATGAAACTCTGTTCGAAAATTAGGGTGTTTAGCACCGTATATAATGGGGTTAGCTGCACTGTTTGCCATTGCTACTGATGCTGCATAAGAAGTAAAGATGCTGCTCCCAGAAGTAAAGTAATTGGATCCAACTGGTAGATAGAATAGAAAAAAGACACAAACTACTGTGAATAAGTTTTTGGTAATTTCAATATCTCTTCGGCTGAAAGTGACAAATGTTTTACTCTGATTTCGATCGCCACCTTCAATGGCATCTGGAAATTTCCCTAAAAATTTTCTGTTTTGGGCCAGTACATATGATAATATGAAGACATAAAAAATTCCGGTGAGGGTGAGACAAAGGACGATAAAAACACCTTGCAGTAACACGTAGTACGGCGTCAAAGGATTACGACTGTTAAGTGTGCATATTGAGTAAAACCTATAATAACCCAGTTCGCCGACACCAAATAAAAGCGGAACAGTTGTGACCAGTATTGCGACCACCCAGAGAAGGGTAATGATAAAGAGCATGACGCGGGGCTGATGAATTCCTCGATGACCACGGATAGACTTGGTGATTACATACCAACGCACAACAGCTATCGTCATCAGCGACATGATGCTAACGTACACGCAAACGAAAAGGGATCCAGCGGCGAGCGAGCAGATGACGTCAGGTAGAGGATACTTGGAGGACTGACTCAAGAGGCCGACCACTTGTAGCGGGAGGCACAGACACGCCACCAGGTCCGCGATGGCGAGGTTTACGACCAACATGTTCGTAATCGTCTGAAGCTTCTTAGAGATGACAACGGAAACGATCACTAGTGTATTGCCAAGGAGACCAATGACTGTGACCAGAAGAAAAGAGACAGAAACTATTATCCGATGATGGTACGGGACTTCATCTTGATAGTTACCTTCATGTGGTGACAGGGTGAAGGGGATTGTTGTCGAGATGAAAGAAATCCACTGAACCTCTGTTTCATTTTGAAACTCTACTGCAGTCATATTTGAAACCAATGCCATGCTTCAAGGAAATGTAATTCTCTTTTTGCTGTCAATCTCTTTAAGAAAATACACCAAAAAATCAGATTGAGATTTTGTACTGTAAGGCGAGAAATTATTTCTGAGCAGACCCTTAGTCGACGGTGCCGTTCGATCACACACCAAACGCTTGTAAGCAAGACAGCAGGAATAGTTTAATGGTGGCGGTGTGTAGTCCTGGCGTCCGCTGCCAACATTTTGCAAGGAGTGGAGTGAGCATCGTTTCGAAAAAGAAAATGGTTTATTCTTTTGATATATCTCAGCTGCACCAATCAGGAAAAAGTACATTGTGGTGGCCTTTAACAACTACACAACATTCATCAATCAAAGCACCCACAAGGAGCAAGAGAACTGACAATTCATGTTTTGCGATGTAAAAAAAAAAAAAATGTTTCAGTCACTAATGCGGCGCCATTAGCGGAGCTTGCTTCAGAAAAAAAAATAGTAGCGTATTTTTTGCTGCAGTTGTTTGCTTTCTGTTTGACATGGAGGATGCTTTAGTACAAGATATTTCATAGAAAACACAATGATCAATAGGTAAGGCTGTTAATGGATACCCTGTCCCCTTATAACCAGCAACTATTCATCAAAACTATCGTTCTCACGCTTTGTACTGCAATTTGAATGGAATCAAAGTGTAATTGCCGAACTGTTCCTGTTCGTGTGTGCTATTTGTTCCTTACGTGTTGGCCTAATTATTATGATGGTTAACAACTCTTGCGTCATCAGCATTATACAATACATGTAGTGCATAGAGGAACGTGTATAGTTCTGAAGGACAGAGATAGCTAATAAGGGAGGTGAAAAACAAGGAATAACATTCTGTTTTGATCAATATTAATCCATGAAAACGGGCAGGGTGCAGTACCCTATATCAAAGTGAGGCATTTGGAATCATAAATTGATGAAAGAATCTGTGTCTCCATCTTGAAGTGTAATTTGTTTGTAACTGTGAGAAGCTTCATATTTTGTCTTTATAAGTGAAAGAAGATTTGCGACGTTTTGTAAGCAACAATATTACTGTTGTGGATAGAAATAAACTGCTTAATAATCAAACTTGACGGGATGTTTTAAAGATAGGAAAGGGTCATTGTTTTGAAGTGTCTTATCAAAATATGACATTAATGTTCAGAGAGTTATGAACACTGAATTATCACAAATCAAATCAATTTGTTCGGTCATCATGGTGGCACTGCCAAGTGAAAGACTCTTGTGAAAGTTTTGGGTATTTTACAATCACTTTGTGACTCTCTCTTTCTAGATTTAAACTGTTATCCAGCTGCGGACTACATTGATCTCAGTAGCCATTGTAGCAAGTCACTGAATTTGCGTCCACTTTCATTTTTTTTTCTTCTATAATCTAAGGAGTATGCGGGCGTCAGTGAAGTTTTATTTTTTGTGGGTGTTGCAATATAATATATATAACATATTTTTCAATATTATCAGGCATTCTTTTATTTCTCTCTGAAAAATTAGGATGTCTTCTAGATGGCCTGAGGTGGCTTTGTCTTCAGTCTAATGACAAATCTTCTCCAGTATTAAGCGACAAAGTGTGCATGACAGCTATGAATTATAAGACCACTATAATTTTACAAAGTTTACTCAATGACAGCTTTATACCCAGATAGAAAGGTTCTTTTTTGCGGACTGGCAAAATGAGACTCTAAAACTGTTTCTCTCAATGAGCCGACAAAGATTTTAAGAGAATTCCTCCTCCCACATTAATTAGAGGAAGCTATTCTTTGTATTCCTTCAAAGTCATAAGTCTATTTGTTTTCGTAAACATAAGATTTTTTACTTCGTCTGTATTTCATGTGATGATATCTATAATATCTTCAGCTTATTTATGTCGAGTGACCCTATACTTACTTCATCTGTCAAAGAGACAAATAGTGCAACAAATATTTCACAAATGTCTTTCCTAAAATAATTATGCGAGTTCTTTTAAAGTGTAAATAAACAAAAAGTGCAAAATACCAATAGCCATTTTGTTTTTGTTTGGGGGTCCGGATTCTTAAAATTACGATTGCAGCGATGTTTGAACATTATGTCATATATAATGCTACTGTAAAAATTGTAGCTATATTTTATCATTTGGGGCGCTGTGGCATAGTGGACAAGACTCCCGACTCCCGATCGGAAGACCCGAGTTCGAATCCCGCCCAGTGCTTACGTCCTTGGACAAGATGTTTTTACCCACCATGTCCCTCTCGACCCAGGTGTATAAATGTGTACCTGGCAACGCTAGGGTAATAATTATGACAGGGCCTTCTGGTAGAGCAGTGACAAAGCTGAAGAGGCTACCCTGGATAAATAAGACCTTATTATTATCATTATCATCATCATCATTTTGTTTCATCGATTATGTTGCATCATTTTTTTTTGCCACATGAAAACAAAACAGATCATTATATCTGATATGATATGTATACATGAATATAAATATTGTGTGCACTCATACCCATATGTGTTTTAATGTTTGTTTTAGGTGTCAGTGCAATATCATATCTACAGTAGATGTATAATGTCAGTTATTATGTCAAACACATATAGACTTACTGCTCTGTGTCTGGCGTTCCCATTGCGTAAAATACCATCGATGTAAAAGCCCTTTCATAATCCACAGAGTGCGACCACACCACTCACCAAATGATCACCACTGATTGGCTGATGGTCGGCTTCCGCCGGCTTGCGATCATATCATTGGTCCAATCGTTGTAAGTATTCTATCATCCATTGATGTCTCCATCTCCCTGTCTCCTCTAACGAAGCTCTGTCGGCTTTCAGATACTTTCTCTTCCTTTCTCAAATAGACTCAGTAGGTGGACAAGCTTAACAATGCTGTATTCAGCGGCAATGAGTAATTCATGAAACTCAATCATTTTCATTATGCAAGAAAAAACTGCAGCATTTCTCTCCTGATAAAATGCACTTACCTCTAAACCTCTTTTGCTCGCATGATTCAAAGAACAAATTCAGTTTCATGCAGTCATCTCTCCCTAATTGACTTTAGAGGTCGCTTTACGACCCTTTTTACCATTGTCAATCGATTAATAGCAAGGAAGAGGGGAAAGCGATGGTTACAATTTTCAGCATCATTCCATCTTTTCATTTCTAACAAACCAGATTCATGCGATCGATACTTAGTGACTGTAAGGCCGCAAAGAGCAACAGCCGTCGAAAAGAAAAAAAAAAAAACTCATGTATTTTAAATGTTCTCCATGTTTAAAAACTTTTTGTAAGTGATTCTCAGACCATTTTAAAAGGAATGAGATGATAGAGTGACATTCTATTTTATCCTGACCCTCTTTGTCCACATTTACACACACACATATATTTACACACACACACACACACACACACACACACACACACACACACACACAAGGGCATACAAAGTTACTAACTCCCTCCCACTCTCTCTCTCTCTCTCTCTCTCTCACTCATTCTTTCACTTTCCTTGTATTGCAATGCAAAAGTGAAGAAACAAACAAAGAAAAGTGAAATGCTTCAGATGGTTTCCTCAAGTTGTACCTTCCGTTTTAAACATGCTGAAATGATGGACTAGAACTACACAAGAAGGATAAAAGGCACGAATTGCATTTCATGATCTGCTCACAATTCGTACGGGGGAAAACCTATGTGCGTCTTTACATTATCTATTCAATTCTTTTGCATGTTCTTATTTTGATTTAGAGTTGTTCTTTATCAATCTTTTGATGAAGACGCCACTAATTTGACATTTTGTGTTTATCTTACAAGTAAACCTCTGCGTTGTAATTACTCAAGAGTTTTTCTTTTCTTTTCTTTTTTTAAAGATAGTGTCATCATGTCCGATTGTTTTTGTTTTATGGACAGCACCCCTCCCCCTTCAAAAAAATTCAGACATGCAAATATATTCTGTACACACATGAACATCCCCTAAGAAAAAAAAAAAAAAACACACACACACATGAACACACACAGCACATTATACTTAAGAGTGATGTATGAACATTATGTATATTACTATATATAACGTATGTGCCGTGCACGCAGATGGGTTTGTGTGTGCATGTGTGTGTGTGTGTGTTTGTGTGCGTGTAAATTATTTCCTCTTTTCTTATAGTGTCAGCAAAGTACGATAAAAATTGAATATTTTAAACTTTATGCAAAATTTTATGATATGACAAATGTATGATGCAAATGACATTGAAAGAGTCCACATAACATACTTTTATCGAATGGTATTGACAATAACCGACTTATTTGAATTATCTATTTGTTGTCTTTTTTTTCATGTGATTCTGGTATTTTTCAATGACTTTGTTTTCACCGAATCATTGATCCAATATTGTCAAAGTTTCCTGACAGGTAGATAATTCTCCCTTTTAACTTTTCAGAGACAAGGTCTCCTCCAATGTTCGGTACTCGTTTTCTGACGCTCTGCATGCAGTTGAGAATGTGATTTCAGCTTAACGATTAGAGGTGGTTCCCATGGTAACAGGTCTCCACATCGGAGCGCACAATTTAATCTCGCCCATAACGGTCAATATTGACAGAATTCAACACACACAAGAGGTTTTTTTTTTCTGGTCTGCTTTTAATATGATTATCTAGACGGCATCAGCTTTGAAACATCGATCCATAAATCTCGTTTGTAAACATTTTGATCTCCATACATCAGCAGGGCATAATATCATGATCAATCATTAATTGTTTGAACTTCAGACTAGATCACTTGTCCTATAATTGCGGCCACACCACCATGTAATACACACTTCCTCACGCGTGTATTACGTATATAATTATGTATGAAGAAATAAACTGGTAATGCATTTTTTTGCCAATAAAGAATGAGTTTATTCGACTCGAATTTTCAGCGGCCTCCGCCTTCTTCAGGAGTCTTGAGTTTATTTGTTAATCTATATGGTGATTGATTGTTCATTCCGAATATGTCATGTCGTTACAATAAACGAAATTTAGAAAAAAGGGGATTTGAATAAATTAAGAAATTAAGAATTGTAAATTTCTAGACATTGTAACAACAGAAAAGCAGAAGACCGTTTTGTTTGTTTGTTTGATAGATACTTTATTTTCTGCAAATCAATATATACATAAATTGAATAATCGTGAACATGGGAAACATACAAAGTATATTTGAAACAGAGTCGTTTGACTTGCATAAACAACGATATAAAAGGAAATTAATGATATTACAGTATGCATGTCTATGCAGCTGGGATTACAATAACAATATTATATTTAAGAAATGATAATGCAGAGGGCCGCCATTGTAAGCATTGCTTGAAAAGATGGCCGGCCCGAGGAAAAGGTAGGTAGGTAAATTGGTAAACAATACAAATTCTGCTGCGAAGATAGCAGGGGAAAATAAACTCTGATGTGTAATGGTGGTGAATGTGCGTGCGAGTGCTTGAGAGTGCACAGGGGCAGATAGGCTGGGATTTGGAATGATAAAATTGGTTTGCTGGAAGAGGGAATGACCGTGATGATAAGCAGCAGCTTGACATGGATCGAAGCCTCGCGTGATAAAATTCGAAACATAAATTCGACTTACATAACCAAATAACTGTATAACGGAGGTGTCTACAAAATAGAATCAATAATCAACTCCAAAATATTTAGTAATATATATATATATATATTTAGTATATAGTAATTTGTGAGGTAAAAAGAATAGAGGGAAAAACTAAAACATATAGTTATTTTATTTGTTTTCAAGAGACATTTTTACTTCAATATTGTGCTGAGGTGAGTGCTGTGCTGTGCTCTATTGTGATGTGCATGGCATGAAATACAATGTTGTTAATTTAACGTTTGGGCATATGTGACATAATTGGGTGTTTTTTTGTTTGTTTGTTTGTTTGTTTTTTGGTGTATCTGTGTATCATGTGTATGTCTATTACATATTTCTGTTTATAGTATTAGTTTCAATGTGATCATGAATATGATTTCAAAAAGGCCCATGCAGCAAACTACTAGATTCTTAATACGGTGTATACCTATATAAGCTGTTTATGAGCTAACATGAAAACCCCAACATTTCTTATATCGCTCGCACAGTATTATATTCCGTTAAAAGATACTTTTTCATGAGTGCCTTTAAAAATATAATTTAGTGGTAGCATTAATTTGCTCAGGGGGATTATTCCAAACATCTGGTCCATGGTGTCTTATTGACTTGTGAGCTATCAACTTGGGATTGTGGAGGTGATAATCTTTGCGTGGACGCTGGAGTTCGCAGTGAACACGTTGTGGAGCGAGGAGGGGAGGGTGTTGGATATGTATTTGTACATGAATATTGCGCATATAATGTATGGTTATCGTTTATATTTTCAGGGATTTCAATCTAGAGAATAACGGTTCAGATTTGCAAGATAATGTGAGTTGGTGCAAATGCGGAGTGCTCTTTTTTGGAGAAGGTAGACTGATTGAATTTTGTCTTGTTAGAATATGCCCATACTATGTTGCAGTATGTGATGTATGGTAAAAATCAGTGCATTCTATCAAATAAAAAGATACTTTTCTTTCAAAAAATCTTGAAGTTTAAGCAATTATATTATACATATATTTCTCAATATCATACTACTTATATTGTTTATATGTTCATTCCAGGTAAGAATGGCATCAATAATTACACCTAGGAATTTAGTAGACTTTTTTTTTCTACAAGGGGTAACCCATCAGTATATAAATTACATTTAATATCAAGAGAAAGAACATTTTTCCAATGTATGAAATTGGTTTTATCAATGTTTAAGGATATTCATTGCATTTGAACCAAGAAGAAACTTTACATAATTCCAAATCAAGTGGGCGGATAAGTGTCTGTGGATCTTTATCTGAGTAGAATATACATGTATTTGTATCATCTGCAAACAACGTGTGAGTTAAAATTGGTTAAGCACTGGCTTTTATATCATTAACATAGATAAGAAATAAAAATCACATGAATGTATGAATGAATATAATGAAAATGATTGGGGAGCTGTTATATTAACTTTTGACACTCTACATATACTTTATTTCTCTTGACGTTACTGTTCGTTTTTGGCTCATTTCTCAATTGGAAAGTGATATTTTGCTCTTATTGTAACACAGTTCACCTTAGGAACAACGTTATAAAGTACTATTGACTTAGGTCAATATAATCAAGTCTTCCTCTTATTTCACATTTATACAGACTGAATTATGTAATATTTCATATAACAGAAATTTTTATAAAATGTCACATTAGTGTCCTACTAAGTATCTTGAACGACCCGGAGTATCTGTATGGCAGTAAAGCAATGCGACAATGTGACAATCTCATATTAATGTTTATCATGAATGCTTCCTAACAAACAGGAGAGTTTATGACAGCTGTTTGTATGTTCCATTTGGTATTTGATATTATTGAATAGATTTCAGTCACGAAGCCAAATCAAAACTTATCATCCTTTTTTTTCTCTCTCTCTCAGATGTACGGGTAAGGTTGATAGATACTCAAAAGTGATCAAAAAGTAGAATTTATTTGTTAGTTAGATTTTATTTTGTCCCGATATCTTGTATTAATTAAACGCATGATCAGAAACAAAATACTTTGATGTAAACGTTTCTCAGATATCAAACAGAAGAACATCATGGTATACTTTGAAGTCGTTGAAGAAGATGCTTTGCGGGTTGATGTGAACCGTGTGGGCATATATAGAAGCACAACTATCACAAACTGTTTGCCCTTCGTTACCTTTAGCGGAATGTTTTTACACGTTTGTACATTTCAATCAAATAATCATAGTAATGACAAAAAAAAAGAGTAAGCAAGAGATAAAACAGGGCAGTTTTTAATTCACTTTGCTCGCAGCGGGCCATGTCATTATTGTTATCTTGCATTGCAAAAGACTTGTTGATATTAACATATAGGCTGAAGTACTAAAACGAATGAACAGTTCTGTCCAAGAATGTTTTAACTAGGCAAATTCAAACCAGCTGAACTATGTTAATCGAGTTCTGAGCCTTCTTCAAAACATTGCAGTGGTTCCTATTAATCGGTGATGGCTCAGGACTTTATCGCATGTATCTTTACAGCAAGACGATGAAAGTGTATTTTCAATTGATAATCCGTATATTTACTGATTGTCAGATGACCGTGTTTCATTCATTCGTAATATTATTTTAGACTAGACAGTGTCGCTATATGTCTTTGCGCTGATAGAGGCATTGAGATCAAAGGTAAATTCAATACCCACGGACTTTTCTGCAAAACAGCTACGTCCTTGTAAACACCCAAGCTTGATTAGTCCATTGCTGTCGAGTTTGTTTTACCGGTGCTTGTATGGCCTTGTGCATTGTGCGTTCTGAAGCAAATAATGTTCTTGAAAGCTTCTTGAAAGTTTGGATGTTTCAGCCCGTAGATGACTGGGTTCACGACGCTGTTCGCCGTCGAGATCATCGCTCCATAGAGCGTCGAAACGCTGGTTCCCTCGATCAGGAAGTTGACTCCGTTGGGCACCATGCAGATGGCGAACACACAAACGACAATGAAGAGGTTTTTTGTGATCTCGACTTCCCTCTTGTTCAAGGAGGCTGTCATGTTATTCTCGTTAGTCGTGTTGCCTTTCGCTCCTCCTGATGACACTATGTCTGCTGAAAATTGGCACCTGAGTTTCCGGTTTTCTCTGAGCACGTAAGCGACAATCAAGACGTAAAAGATACACGTAACAATGAGAACGATGATGATAAAGCTACTTTGCATGAGGACGTAGACACCTCCCAAAGGGCTTGTGTCTGTCAAAGAGCAGATCGAGTAGTATCGGGAATATCCCAGTTCGCCAACACCTAAGAGAAAGGGAATAGTCACAATGGAGATGCACGCAACCCAGATGACCAAAACCATAAAAATGATGTTTCTGGGTCTGTAAATACCTCCAGCTCCTCTCACGGATTTGGTGATGACAAACCAGCGAACAGCAGCAATAAAAGCTAGCGTATTAATACTGACTGCCAAACAAGTAAAGGTAACACCAGGCGTTATGGTGCACACAAGATCAGGCAGAGGATACTCACCCGAGTCGTCGACCAGCCCGACAACGGAAAATGGTAAGAACAGGCAAGTCATGAAATCGGCAATGGCAAGGTTAAAGACGAGAATATTCGTGATAGTCTGAAGTTTCTTGAATCGCAACACGGATACGATCACGAGAGCGTTGCCCAATATGCCTGTTATTGTGATGAGGCAGCAGCACGCACCAACCACGAGCCGATGAGGGAGCGGAATACTGCCGCCATCAGCGGAGGCAGCAGGACTTGTCGCCGTCGTTGACAAAATCGTTGCCCATTCGAAAACTGTGCCGTTTTCAGAGATTAAATCGGTCGACACGTAATCGATATCCATGGACGAATTCGGAGTCATTACTAACAGGCTTCCACTTCACTTTGTAATGGATTCTGCCGTAGGGACCTCTTCACAGCCGTCCAGTGAGAGGAATGGTCAGCCCTCCAAATTAAGATTGACCAAGTGGTCCCCACTTTAATCGACAACAGGCCGGGTGTTCTGAATGCGCGCGCACTCCGATCAAGGGTACTGTCCCAATTCTAAACTCGGAGCAAATTCCTTTCACTATGCATTTGAAAAACAACAACAACAACAACAACATGGAAATTTCAAATGTTTCCTTCATCTGAAATTTACTGCTAGCTCTGAAAGACTGAACGATGGAAGCGATAATTCTAACAGAGTATAGATGGATTGTAAAAGGAACACTGTAGGCAAGGATATAATTATGTCAAGGTAAAATTCGTCTGTTGGTGTTTTGTGCAGAATTTGAAGCAGGACACATGATGCAGACCTGTATTGACGCCGCGCGATCAAACAGCGATGTTCGTGAGCGGCGGCGGCTGTTGACACTGCGCATGTCAAAATAAAACACTTCACTAGTATACACATGCACTGATAAGGGAACAACTCTATGTGTTTTAATTCCCGAGCAGAAACTTACCTGATTAATAGTCTGTTTTTTCCCAACCCAGCCCCTCCCCCCCCCAAAAAAAAAAACAACTATATACTAATATGTATAACTAGAGTTGTTGATCCTGCAGTTATCCTGTACATGATTAGACTCACACGATTACAGTCATTACACTTCAAGCTATCGTTCGATTATGCAAACACATCGTCACACAAAAATAACACCTACAATAACCTGCGTATACTTTATTGGATCTATCTGACATTCCTGATTTGTTTTTATGATTGACAGCAATTTTCGCTTTGATTTCTGTTAATTCTATATAAGACACAAGCAATTATAAAATCGAACTGCTTATAGCTAAAACAAATAAAACTTGCTTGTAATTCACAAAAGTGAGGGGTTTTTTTTATCAAGGTGGCATTTGGTAGGGGTTATTTGAAAGGCCTGTGATACCATTTAATTCGGTTTGATTTAATTCTGTGTAATTGCATATCCTGGCTATTTCCCAGTCCTCTTTATACGTGTGAGGACGAGAATTGTCCTTATTACTGTACCCACATACTCGTACCTTACGAATTTTACTCATGGTGGTACACTTCGTTTGTCAGCTAAGTAAGAACACTTTATTTTCAGATAATAATGCAGATGTCGGGGAACAGATTTTTGCTGGTTCAATTGATTTTGTAGGAGATGAGTTACCTTACATAATACTCCCCAGTTCAGCGCCCTTTGAAATTTCTATAGTTTTAAACACATATTGAGAAAAAGTGGGTCAAGAGTTGGGTGTGGCAAGCTGCTGGTCCCCTTATTGACGTATTATATTGTTTGAAACAGATGGTTATCTTTTTTCTGGGTTGGCATGCACTGCGAGTGCAACCTGGTATTTTGGAAGATAATAAGGCTTTTGATTCAGTAGTTTTGCCAGTTTAGTCCAGTAGTTGAATGTATGGATTTACGCCCATGCAGTTTAATGGAGACTAGGGTTAGAAATGTAAAGGTGGAAAGATTGCTTCAGCAGTCTGCAGTAACCTGTGAGCGGGTGAGGTCGCTGGTCGTGAGCTCTGTCGCATCAGCTTGGGATTGCCCGTGTGGCAACCATTGGTCAGCTAGCTGGACCTGCCCACGGGCGCCAGTTTCCGTTCAGACTGTGGCGTGTAGAATCCGTAAGAGACGGCTGTGAGCCTGGGGCTCTCTTCTCTGCTTCATGAATAAATGAGCAACAATTACAAATAACATCTGTCTGAAGACTCTGATTACCTACGACACATTCAAACAAAACGGGACAAAAGTTGATGAAAAAGAAATAATATCACAGCTAATTCCACAGATGAGTCAGTTTTGATTTGCCGTCTGATACCAGACGTAATTATCGACTGAAGATATTGGTCAGTTTTAATGGATAAGTCTTAGGCCTACTTCTTTTCTTCTTCTTCTTCTTCTTCTTCTTCTTCTTCTTCTTCTTCTTAGGAAGTAGTATGATTACTGAAAACTTACCATATCACAGCGGTGAATTTTAAATCGTTGATATAGGAAACTTTTTATAACAGGGGAGCCGCGGAACGCGTTTTGGTGTGGACAGGCTCCGGACCGGGGTCGTGGGGGGGGGGGGGGGGGAGGAATGCTTGTGGTTGGTTGGTTGGTTGGCTGGTATGGTAGCAAAGAACACTACCTCTGAAGCAATCAAGGATACCGCTGGACTACTCTACGTCTCCATGAAGATGTAGTACGGTATGTTCTGTATAATGATTTCGACACACAAAATAATTAAAAGCCCAGTATACTCGTACTATAGATTAAAGGTTATCTCTTTTAAAGAAAGTATAACGTGGAACACAAATACAAAGTATCTGTCTGTTCTCTGTCATGCAAGTCAGGCTCATCTTAAAGGATTAAACTTTCAATGATGGTGATAACTCAAGCACCTGGACAATCCCAAACAGGCCTAAAAAAAAAAAAAGGTCCCGCCCACGACACCAGCACATCGCTCAGTAATCTTTACAAGACTCGCGAAACCAAGGCGACGCTTGGTACAGCATCAAAACTTGACATGACATCACCAAAAGCACTATATCCACGTACCTATGCAAATACATAAGAGCAGCAGTAGAATACTGCATTCAGTACTTTGACGTCTAATGCGCAGGCGCGATACAAACCACCGTTATTTTTTTTTTCAAACAATATCTTATTTCGATTCCATCATCCATCGTTGATTACAATTCAACATTTAGTTGTGTTGCTTGCTGCGTGGCATTTCAAACATATATCAAAATATTACAAAATAATTCTTAGGACTGTCATTGTGTCAATTTCTGATTATTCTACTATACAATACACAGCAACTGCTTCACAAATATAGTCATCCCCGCAATAATTATAAGATCAATTTTTGATAATGCCTAATGGGTCAGCAATACCAATATGTATGTACAATACACATTACAAAATATATCCATTGACTGCGTCCTGTATACTCATCACAGCAGTAATTATTAGATAATGAAATCAAATATTGTTGAGGGGTCAAACAAAAGGCCTGCATACCTATGTATCAGGGGTCAACAAAAAGCCTACATACCTATGCACACACATACGTACAAAAGCTTTACAAATCTACATGATCAGTGTCTGTACATAATCCATACCTATAAAACATTACCCCTTCATCGCTCACCCGTATAACCTCATCAACACTTCCTCCTCTAGATAGGCATACTCCAGGTATACCTCACTTCAGCACAGATACACACACATATTGCACACACACACACACACACACACACACACACACATACATACACACACACACACGCCCACAAACACCGAACCTGTTCACCAAACAATCAACAACAAAAAACACAAAGAGGTAGCAATAGATGCGGAGTACGAATCACCGTGTCAGTAATTGATTCCATTTCCTGCTGTGCAAGGCCAGCGTCCCTCGTTTCATTGCTAATTTCCTTTCTTCTTCTCGACTTTCTAACATTCTTTCTCTAATTTCTCTTATCAATGGGGGCCTGCTCTTTTCCTTCGAAAATACAAATATCATCCATTTTATCAATAATATCAAATGGTTTATGAGTTGCCCTTTTCCAATATCCTTCGTTTCAATACCAACATGAACAGAATGCCAATCTAACTTTTGCATCTGGGGTAAAACAAAAACTTCACTACACAATTTCCAAACTTGATTGGCTTCCCTACAATAAAAAAAAAACACAAATGTTCATAAGTCTCAACCTCAGAATAACAGAATGTACATTGGTTATCTCCTACAAAACCAAAAGAAAATAACTTAATGTTATGACATTGGGTATCGATGGTGATTACTGACTAGTAAAGGGACTGTCAGATTCGTCGCAAGGGTTGAGTGATTGCCAGTGATAATCAGATTATTTTGTATGACGAGATTAACTCAGACAGATAAAGACCAATACATTGTAACCACGTTTCTTGTTAGGTGTGTGTGTGTGTGTGTGTGTGTGTGTGTGCGCGCGCGTGCGTGTTTGAACAATAGAGTTGAATTATTAATATCGCTAGAGGGCGTACTCATTTAAATCGCTGTGATCGCATGGAGAGCTCGCCGACATATTAAAGTGGCAAGTGCATTTAAATATTAACACGTGACCTTTATTGTTCACTTTGTTATTGATACCTTCAAAGTAATGCTACGGATTTTTGCAGTGTCTTATATGAAATTAATTACTTCACACATTCATCAGAAACACGTGTCACTTTCCAAACTAAAAATCACCACTGATTGATACAATAATGTTCGTCATGGTGAGCTCTTCGATGCTTATTTCTACTTGTATCTTTCATTACCATTGTCACAATGACAGATAACACGATTGATACCGAACACGTATAGATGCCATGACTATGTACACCATACAGTCAATAAAAATTCAGCTTTTACAATCAATCCTTTTTATCATGAAGATTAGTGTAAAGAGATCGAACAACAAACAACAAACATGGCCACTCTATAAAATCTTATCAAAATTTAACGCACCTTGTTTGGCCTATGTACAATTCTGATTAACAATAAAACGGATTACCGCAACTGCACCTGTGGCAATAATATAAGTAATTTATCCGGCCAAATGTCCACGAAACAGTCAAATTTACAACACAAAACATCGTCCTGAGAACTATATGTATAGGTTTCGAGGTTGTGGACGACGCAAAAAACAAAGAAGAAAAAATGCTCATGTGTGGAGAGACAAGTTTACGCAGACACAACGCAAGCATAACCAATCGTTTATATAGGCCTATACATACATGCATTAAAAAGAAAATCAAACTTTTGAATTAACAAGTGTTCGAAATATCGAACCATAATTAGGACCTATGGTAATTTTCGGACAAACAAACATTCGGAATAACACCACAAGTGAATGTTTGGCCTTACTTGATTCGTTATATAAGATTAGTTAATCCGAGAATGAAAAGAGGCGCGTACTAACGATCCTTCGTAATCACAGTCTTTGTTTTAGGATTGACGAACGTTCAGTTTGGTTCAGTTCGGTGTTAATATACACTCAGCAAAAAAAGAAAGTAGATACTTTTTCCAGTTAGTATTTTTCATAGAAGATTTTGATTTGATTTGATTTGATTTGATTTATTTATTCTCTGTGTGCCAATTTTTTAAATAGATCAACTTTCTGCAATTTCATTAACAAAGTACAAAATACCGGTAGTATACTTTATACAATTTTCATCATTTTCATCAATCATCTGTAGTATAATTACATGAGTAACATGTTAATAATTTGCATACAGAACGATAATAATAAGCACAACGCTTAACTGTTTGGCAACCGATAACAATGATGAAAATCATTGCGTCATATACCATATGATTATAATTGGCTATCGACCTGGTAGGGTTATAAGAGGGGGAACTTTACGCATGAGTGAACACCTTTGGTTTTGTCCTCCAAATGCACAAAAGTAAAAGTTGCAAAAATTGACATATTGAAATTTATTTGCAAATGCCCTCCAAGACAGCAATAATAACAAAAGACAAATTTAACGCAATGAGAGACATGAATGAAATAGCAGAAATAAGTTTCCGTTACCTCTTTTTTCTTTATATTCCAAAACAAATACAAAGTGGGAAAACTGAAGGTGGAACATAAGAATTTTCTATCAATTCAAACGTTAAATAACATAGGAAGTAAGCCGCAAAGGTGATAAAATTGACAGCATTTCTTCATTTCACCTTTTAATTAAGGAATTTAAGAATGCATGAGACAAATTCAAGAACCAAACATCATTTCAAATTTTCTTAATTTGGAATAACGTTTCAAATCTAACCTTCTTTGTTACCATTACTTTTTCTCTTATGTCTTTTGACGATGGATTTGACTGAAGATTCTTCAATTTTCTCCATTACTTTTTGCCTATCTTTATCTTTGGAGGGATACAGAGGCATTTAGAGGTCATAGGTTGATTTTTTTTGTGAGTCAATTTGGAATTTTATTGTATCGAATTTGTCTTCTGTTGTCATTGTTATATGGAAGAGCATACACACTTAAAGAACAACTTGTCCATTTTTTGCAATTTTTACTTTTGTGCCTTGGAAGAGAAAAACAAATGTGTTCAATCATGCGTAAAGTTTCCCTTTTAATTGACCTGCTAGGTTGATAGACAATTAGATTATCTTTAACATGGTATATAAAACACCGTTATTATCCAAATAGTCTATGAGAAAGATGAACTTGAAAAAGTGTTTACTTTCTTTTTTTTTGCTCAGTGTATATTGTAATATTTTACCTTGTATTTTATGCGAAATAAATGTGAACTGAATTGAATCCGAACATTTGAGGCTTTATTTAGAAAGATCGTTAATCCAAAGGTGAGACAATGTTTGTTATTCCAGAGGTTCGTTGGTCTGAAAATAAAATTAGGTTCCTTCATTCCGAAGCAATCTAAAACTGAAATAAGGTTTGTTAATCCGAAAAGGAAAAGAAGGTGCGTACTACCGAACTTTGGAATCATGAGCTTTGTTTTCGGATTAACGAACCTTTGCAATAATGAAACTTAACGAACCTTCGGAATGATAAACTTTTTGTTATTTTCTGATTAGCCCCGATTCTGCGGAATAACGAACCATATATCATTTTCGGATTAACAAGCCTTCGGAATAGCAAACTGTGTAACCACGCGAACACTTCTGAAATCTCTGACACGTCAGTAATGTGTACAGCATGAAGACGCTCACAACAATATAAAGGTGCAATAAATCATATTTCTATCATAGTCTGTTAAAGCAGTGTTAATGTCAACGACGCTGTCAATAGGTCCGTTGTTATTGTTTTTTCCCTGCATTAGGACATTGTAAAAATCAGCAATAAATAGTACAAGAAAGTCACATTGTGAAAAATAAAGAAAATGTGATTCATATTCTAACTATTTACATTATCAATACAAACCAACAATAAAGCAACAACTGATAGGTCGCACTTGTGGAATCAGGGAATTCTGCTGAAGTGCAATAATTGTCGAATATTACAAAATAAGCTTGTGCAGATTGATTTGAGGAAAACGTCTTGAAAGGCTGCTTTGTTTCAGAATTATTCCGCTACGCGAAAAATTCTTTACGTATCATATAGCAAAAATGGCAAATTTGATTTCATGCAGATTTTGGTGTACAAGAGAAATAATGAATTGAATCTAACATGATGTCACTTTCAATTTAAGACAAACTGAAACCTGTGTTGATAGGTTCGTCCATATTTTTCATGTATAATAACATTTCCCTCAAATAGTCCAGTTTTCTGAATTTATTTTGTTCTCATTTTTCTGTTAGTTCGGTTTTTGCTTTGCTGCTAGGTATGGATTTAGATTATATGAAAATACCCGCAGTCTCGCAAAGTGACCTGGATCATACTATAACAGGATTTCTCCCAAAGATCTCCCAAAGATAAGCTTTAGTCTTTGTTGTAGTGTACATGAAGGAGAGAGAGAGAGAGAGCAGTTATTGATCCATATATTTACTGCCTAATCTCAATTCAATGGAAAACTTTCATCATTTATTTCGTATAACAGACTTGAGGAAGTAACTGGGTTCTGATATTTCAGAAAACCGACAAAAAATTATCTTATGAAACTCTGTTCGAAAATTAGGGTGTTTAGCACCATATATAATGGGGTTAGCTGCACTGTTTGCCATGGCTATTAGTGATGCATACTGAGTAAAGATGCTACTTCCAGAAGTAAAGTAATTGGATCCAACTGGTAGATAGAATAGAAAAAAGACACAAACTACCGTGAATAAGTTCTTGGTGATTTCAACATCCCTTCGGTTGAAAGTGACTAATGTTTTACTCTGATTTCGATCGCCACCTTCAATTGCATCTGGAAATTTCCCTAAAAAAATTCTGTTTTGGGCCAGTACATATGATAATATGAAGACATAAAAGATTCCGGTGAGGGTGAGACATAGGACGATAAAGACACCTTGCAGTAACACGTAGTACGGCGTCAGGGGATTACGACTATTAAGCGTGCATATTGAGTAAAACCTGTAATAACCCAGTTCGCCGACACCAAATAAAAGCGGAACAGTCGTGACCAGGATCGCAACCACCCAGAGAAGGGTAATGATAAAGAGCATGAAGCGGGGCTGATGAATTCCTCGATGACCACGGATAGACTTTGTGATTACATACCAACGCACAACAGCTATCGTCATCAGCGACATGATGCTAACGTAGACGCAGACAAAAATGCATCCAGCGACAAGCGAGCAGACGATGTCTGGTAGAGGATACTTGGAGGACTGACTCAAGAGGCCAACCACCTGTAGCGGGAGGCACAGACACGCCACCAGGTCGGCGATAGCGAGGTTTACGACCAACATGTTCGTAATCGTCTGAAGCTTCTTAGAGACGACAACGGAAATGATCACTAGTGTATTGCCAAGGAGACCAATGACTGCGACCAGAAGAAAAGAGACAGAAACTATTATCCGATGAAAATACGGGACTTGATCTTGAGAGTCACCTCCGTGTGATGAGAGGGTGAGAGGGATTGTTGTCGAGATTAAAGAAATCCACTGAATTTCTGTTTCATTTTGAAACTCTACTGCGGTCATATTTGAAAGCAATGCCATGCTTCAAGGAAATATAATCTCTTTTTTCTGTCAGTCTCTTTAAGAAGATATACCAAAAATTCAGATTGAGATTTTGTACTGTAAGGCGAGAAATTACTTCTGAGCCGACCGCTTAGTCGACAGTGTCGTTCGACCACACTCCGAACGCTGTTCGCAAGACAACAGGAATAGTTTAATGGTGGCGGTGTGTACAGTCCTGCGTCCACTGTCAACATTTTGCAAGGGATGGAGTGAGCATCGCTTCGAAAAATTAGTTTATTCTGCTCATATATCGCAGCTAAACCAGTCAGGAAAAAGTGCATTGTGATGGCTTTTAACAAGTATCAACGATCATCAATCAAATCACCCACAAGCAGCAAAAGGACTGACAGTTCACGATCAGCGATATGAAAAAAAAAAAAAAGGTTTCAGTCACTTATACATCGCCATTAGCGGAGCTTGCTTCAGCAAAACAAAAAAAAAAATGGTAGCGTGTTTGTGCTGTAGTTGTTTGCTTTTGGTTTGACATGGAGAATGCTTTAGTGCATGATATTTCATAGAAAATACAATGATCACTAGGTAAGGCTGTTAATGGACATCCTGTCCCCTTATAACTAGCCACTGCTCATCAAAACTAACGTCCTCATGCTTTGTACTGTAGTTTAATTGCACCAAAATGTAAATGCCGAACTGTTCCTGTTCTTGTTCGCTATTCGTTCCATACGTGTTGGCCTAATGGTTAACAACTCTTGCGTCATCAGCATTATACATGTAGTGCATAGACGTACGTGTTATAGTTCTGAAGGACAGAGATAGCCAGTAAGGGAGGTGAAAAACAAGGAATAACATTCTGTTTTTATCAATTATTCCATGAAAACGGGTAGGGTGCAGCTCTCTATGAAGTGAGTGTCTCCATCTTGAAGTGTAGGCTGTTTTTGACTGTGAGAAGCTTATGTTGTCTAAATAAGTGAAAGCAGATTTGTGACATTTTGTAAGCAATATTAATGTCACTGTTGTAGATAGAAAGAAACTGCTTAATAATCACACTTGACGGGATGTTTTAAAGATAGAGAAGGGTCATTGTTTTGAAATCTCTTATCAAAATATGACATTAGTGTTCAGAGAGTTATGAACACTGAATATTCACAAAACAAATCAGCGCAATTTGTTCCACCATGGTGACACTGCAAAGTGATTGACTCTTGTCGTCAAAGCTGTGTGTATCTTTACAATCACTTTGTGACTGACTCTTTCGAAGTTTTCAAAGAAGTATGAATGTAATCTACCTGCAGATCACATTGATTTCAGTAGCCATCATAGCAAGTAACTTAGTTTGCGTCCACTTTCAATTTCTTTGATTTGTATTTTCTATAATCTTAGGAGCATGCGGGCGTCAGTGAATGGGTGTTGCAATGGATATATATGACATCTTTACAATAATTATCTGCCATTCTTTTCTTTCTCTCTGAAAGATTAGGGTGTCTTCTACACGGCGTGAGGTGGCTTTGTCTTTAGTCTAATGACAAAGATTCTGCAGTATTAAGCGACAATGGGTGCATGACAGCTATATAAGAACCATTGTAATTTTACAAACTTTACTCAATGACAGCTTCCCTGATAAAAAGGTTTTCTTTTCGGTCTGGGAAAATGAAATTCTAGTATTATTTTTCTCAATAGGCTGACAAAGACTTATAAGAGAAATCCTCCTCCCGCATAAACTAGAGGAAATTGTTCTTTGCATTCCTTTGTTTGTGTGTTTGTTTGTTCATTTTCCATCTGAGAAGATGGCTGGGTAGCCCATATTCAGCTATGCTAAGCTGGTCTTCCATGGGGTCCAGTTGGATGTGAGGCGGGACCACTTTACCGGGTCAAACACCCAGCTCTTTGCAGAGACTCCAACTCTCCCGTTTTCGACGGGAGATCTCCCGCCGAAAACCCATTTTTGCAAAATCTCCCGTTCTCCCGCTTATGATTTAATTTCTCCCGCCCTGGCTCCGTGTCTCCCGTTGGAAAGGATTTCTTACTTATTGCTATTGTATGTTGAAAAAATAAGCCTTAGATAGCACCAGAGAGCATCTAGAACCCTGAGAATTTCGCGCTTCGCACACATCAACTTGGAATCTCCCGTTTGCTATAGGGGTTTCAGGCGGGAGAATCTCCAGATCAGAAGGTGCTTTGGGTTGGAGTCTCTGTCTTTGCGATGAATGAATAGAGCGGGATCTTTTACGAGCATGAGTTGTGACTCTCTCACACACGGGACCTCCATTTTATGTCCTATCCGAGGGACAGAGAGTTTTGCCTCTTGCTAGAGGGGAAGGTATGATTACACACAACATTGCTCAGTCCAGACTCGGGTTCGAACCCGGGTCGATTGTGTCGGAGATAGACGCGCTACCGACTGAGCCAACTCACCGCATAAACTAGAGGAAATTATTCTTTGTATTCCTTCAAAGTCAGAAGTCTATTTGTTTTCGTAAACATCTTATGTGTTTTTACTCCTTCTGTATCGTCTGTAATGATATCTATAGTATCTTAAGCTTATTTATGTCCAGTGAAACTATACGAACTTCATTTGTCAAAGTGACATTCATTGCAACAAATACTTCACAAAATGTCTTTCCTAAATAATTGTGAGTTCTTTTTCATAGTGCAAAGAAACAAAGAATGCAAAATACCAATATTCAGTTCGTTTTTGTTTTGCATGGGGTGCGGATTCTTAAAATTACGATTGCAACGTTGCCAAATTGTATACGTATATTTCATCATCATCATTTTATTTGATCGATTATGTTGCATCATTTCATGCCACATGAAAACAAATTAGATCATTATATCTGATATGATATGCATACATGAATTTAGATAATTTGTGCACTCATACCCATATGTGTTTTAATGTTTGTTTTTAGGTGTCAGTACAATATCATAATCATTTATCTTCGGTAGATATGTACTATCAATCGTGTCAAACATAATACAGATGAACTAACTGCTCTGTATCTGCCAGGCGTTCCCCATTACGTATAATACCGTCGATCTGGAAGCCCTTTCATAATCCATAGAGTGAGACCACACCATCTCTCCAATCACCACCTCTGATTGGCTGATGGTCAGCTTCCGCCGGCTTGCAATCATCTCATTGGTCCAATCGCTGACATCACCCTGTCATCCAGGGATGTCTCACACCTCCCTGTCCCTTCTAACGGAGCTCTGTCGGCTTTTTGATATCTTCTTTTCCTTTCTCAAATAGACGCTGTAGATAGAAAAGCTTAACCAATGTTGTATTCAGCGGCAATGAGTACTTCATGAAACTTCAATCATTTTCAAATACGCAAGATAAAAACTGCGGCATTTCTCTCCTGATAAAATGCACTTACCTCTAAAACTCTTTTTCTCGCACGATTCAAAGAAGACGTTCAGTTTCATGCAGTCATCTCTTCCTAATTGCCAAGATTTAAAAGCTCTCTTTATGACTCTTTTTACCTATTGTCTGGCAATGAATAGGACGGAAGAGAGGTAAGTGAAGTCAATTTTCAGCATCATTCCTCCTTTCCGTTCCCAACAAACCAGATTCATGTGATCGATGGGGTAATTGTAAAGCCGCAAAGAGCAAACAGCCGTCGAGAAGGAAAAAAAATCGCATGTCTTTTAAATGTTCTCCATGTTTAAAACTTTTCGTAAGATATTCTTAATATATATTAAAAGGAAAGAGATGATATAGTGACATTCTACTTTATTTTGACCCTCTTTGTCCACATTTACACACACACACACACACGCACACACACACACACACACACACACACACACACACATACACACACACACATACACATACACACACACAGAAGGGTACTGTGACACAGTCACTCACTCTCTCTCACTCATTCTTTCACTTTCCTTGTATTGCAATGCAAAATGGAAGAAACAAACAAAGAAAAGTAAAATGCTTCACATGGTTTCCTGAAGTTGTACCTCTCTTTCTGTATGTTTTAAACATGCTAGACAGGTAGAATCACATAAAAAGGATAAAAGGCACGAATTGCCTTTCAGGATCTGCTGACAATTCGTATCGGGGAAAAACTTAGGTGTGTCTTTACAGATCTATCCAGTTTTGAGGGTGATTTCTTTTTTGCATGTTCTTATTTTGATTTAGAGTTCCTCCTTACCAATCTTTTAATGAAGACGTCATTATTTTGACATTTTTTTGTTCATCTTGAAAGTAAATCTCTGCACAATAATCACTCAAAAGTTTTTTCTTTCTTTCCTTTAGTGTGTCACTTTGTCCGTTTGGTTTTTTTTATGAAAAAGCCCCACCCCCTTAAAGGAAGATAGATATCAAATTTGTACACACATGAACATCCCCTAAGACAAAACACACACACACACACACACACACACACACACACACACACACATATGCACAAACATTATACTCTGGAGTGATGTACATTTATATGTAGGCCCTATATGTGTGTGTGCCGTACATGCAGATGTGTATGTGTGTGTGTTGGTGTGCGTGTAAATTATGTGTTTTCTATGTTCACAAAGTATAATGAAAATGGATATTAAGTTTATGTAAAACGTTAAACTGATAAATGTATGATGCAAAATAACATTGAAAGAGTCCACATAACTTACTTTGTTTCATACTGGTTTAATCATTGACAATATATACACACGCGCTTTTTTATATGCACATACACACACACACATTAATATATATATATATATATATATATATATATATATATATATATATATATATATTCACAACAGAGGAATGCAGGGAATGCATTAATAGCCAATCTTGATTTAATGAATTATCCGAATTTTCGAGGAACCTTCCTCTTCTTCAGGGATGACAGTGCGAATTTCGCACTGTCATCCCAGACCAGAAAAAAAAAAAACAGTGATTTCGCACTGTCATCCCTGAAGAAGAGGAAGGTTCCTCGAAAATTCGGATAATTCATTAAATCAAGATTGGTTATTAATGCATTCCCTGCATTCCTCTGTTGTGACTTTATTATTGCTATTTCTAGTACTGCCAATACGCGGAACAACTACAATATATATATATATATATATATATATATATATAATATGATTATAATACTGTATAAGATCCTAAAATTCTGTGCTAGTGGAGGTATAAAGAGTGCATTCAAAGATGAAAACTGGCATTGTCTTGTTTGTTAACCGACTTATTTAAATTATCTATTGTTGTCTTCTTTTTTTTTCATGTGATTGTGCTATTTTTCATTGACTTTGCTTTAACAGAATCATTGATCAATATTGTCAAAGTTTCCTGAGAGGAAGATGATTCTCTCTTTCATCTTTTCAGGGACAAGGTCTCCTCCTGTTCGGCGCTCCTTTCCTGACGCTCTGGATTCAGTTGAGAATGTGATTTCAGCAGAACGATTAGAGGTGGTTCCCATGGTAACAGGTCTCCACATCGGAGCGCACAATTTAATCTCGCCCATAACGGTCAATATTGACAGAATTCAACACACACAAGAGGTTTTTTTTCTGGTCTGCTTCTAATATGATTATCTAGACGGCATCAGCTTTGAAACATCGATCCATAAATCTCGTTTGTAAACACTTCGATCTCCATCCATCAGCAGAGCACAATATCATGATCGATCATTAATTGTTTGAAGTTCAGACTAGATCACTAGTCCTATAATTGCGGCCAAGGCCACATCACCATGTAATACATGATACTGCCTCACGCGTGTATATGTATGTATATATGTATATATATATATATATATATATATATATATATATATATATATACATATATATATATATATATATATATATATATATATATATATATATTTATATTTATATTCATTTATACATACATAAATCATAATAATCATATGTAGGGAATATGATATAGCCTATAGGTGTGCTTATGCAGTGACAATTGAACACGTGACATTTGAAACATCCGGGTATGTTTTGTTGCTTTGTTCTCTGTTTTTAATTTCCCCACGAGCTGATTATGGTTTGAAAGGATATAGTGTAGGTATTAAGGAATCAATTTTCATACATTCTCCTTGTGACATCACGATCCACATTACGTTTATTGTATATTTGTTACATGCAATTCCTCTGTTATTGTAGGTAGAATTCAACATGCAGCATTACTTTGACTAGAGCTGATAATGGGGATTGGAATTACTGAAAGCGAGGAGAAGGTACGCACAACGGGTGGCACACAAAAATTAAATATATATATATATATATATATATATATATATATATATATATATATATAAAAGAGGGAATTTATTTGTAATGCTGCAATTTACTGGCGTGGTACCCATGAGATCAGAAGGTACAGATAAAGTTCTCCCAAAATATTTCGACGAATGGTGGCGTTCCAGACGCTACTCATGTTTCGGTACGGTCGTTTGATGTCTACATTTTGGTGTTCTACATATTGTGTTCAAATACCTCCCTGTAAATAATCATCATTTAGATCGTATAAGGTGTCGCTAAACATAATGGGTCTACTCGCTGTTGATTTTACCT
The DNA here is from genome assembly GCA_033980235.1 of Diadema setosum. Lineage (NCBI taxonomy): Eukaryota > Metazoa > Echinodermata > Echinoidea > Diadematoida > Diadematidae > Diadema > Diadema setosum. The sequence continues at coordinate 488,359 of CM067073.1, forward strand.
CCCTGTAAATAATTATCATTTAGATCGTATAAGGTGTCGCTAAACATAATGGGTCTACTCGCTGTAGATTTCACCTTTAACCCGGTAGTGAAATATTTGGCTCAAATACCAGTGTAAGATACAATGGCTCTTCTTCACCAACAAGATATAGCAATGACTTAGTTTGGGAACAGAGTCTCAAAACAAAGGAACCTTATAATAATTATGTTGTCCTTCATGTTCACAATGGTGGACCATTGTATAGAGTACCAGAGCGTTACGTCATAGCCATCCAATGATATATTGGCTCTAAACAACTTCACGTGACCCGAATATCTGTAAATACAATGGTTGCTAACTTGCACGCACCCGGTCCCCGTAACACTCACTGCCTTTTTACGAGTCATGTGCAAGGGTATTTTGTGTGGAACCACAACATTACGCTATAAGAAGACTGTGAAGTCATCACGTCGGTACTCTACTGTGCATGAGATTCTGAGATGATAATGAAAGTAATTACATTCTTTCGCATGAGCTCACATGTAGACGCCCTTTAAGATTTTTAATTTCTATCTTTTGCAAATCCTCCGTATTCTATACTCATGATTTCAACAGAATGTATATGTGCCATCAAAATGGAAGTCACCTTCGACTTTAAAGGCATAATTTACTATTTACAGATGAAACCAAAACCCAGCATTAGTGCTTCAAAATAGTTCTAAAATGTGAGTTATGGATCGAAACAACCAATGCAAAAATTTGAACCAGTACGATGTTAAGTATTGCTAAATATACAAAATGTGAACAATAGTTATACAAAAATGTTTCCAGACTAATTAAACCGTCTACAGTTATGATTTAATAAAAAAAAAAATAGTGATATCTCCTTATATTTTAGGCTTTATTGCAAAAAAAAAAAAAAATTATATGGTAGGATGTTTTGTGATACAACTGACCTACACATATGCGTTAAAAGTGATATCTTGAACATTTTGTACATAAATCACTGCTCCCAAAGGTAAACAGGACCTTTTGATGAATATTATGTATCATCAGAATGGGAATGACTTTTAGAAATTTGTTAAGATAAAGTCGATGGCGCTCTGACAGTATTGAAAAAGCAAAAACAAACAAACAAACAAACAAAAATCCTTCGACAAACCTTGACAAGTTCTCGTACAGTCGTTCTCACGCAATCATTGTGACGCCAATGGCCTTCCACAGACAGGACACAAAATGGATAATGAAGTGCATGGGCTCTGGCATCGTGTGTTTGTGTGAGTCATCGATTCTCCCGTTATATAAAACTTGACATGATACGTCGTCACACCATTAAATCGCTTGCTAACAAGGGGTCAGTTCAATTGAGGCACGATACCCAAGGAGTCACAGATGCTTTCAATAATTGATTTGCTAATGCACAGCCTTTTAAAAAGTGGTATCTATAGTGACTAACGATAGCTCGTTTCTGTTGCGTGCACGACATTGATTGTGGTTGCTCTGTTTTCCCTAAATAACTTACTAGTATAAAGTTGTATATTGTTTGAACCTTTATTTGAGCAGATAGTGGTATAGCCTGCATGTATCATTAGCTCAATCGAGAAATGTCTCTCTGAGGGCGCAGGCCGTGCATATCTCTTTCTCTCACACACGAACCAAATCATCCATTATGATCAAAATGCGTGCACCTGATTTACCACGCAAGTCTACAACAGGTAATAGCACCTTACTAGTAACCGAAACTCGAGATGTGGGATCCTTTCAGACTGCTGTCGTTTTTATTTGTTCGTTTGCTTGTTTTATTTCAAAACGTTTTAGTGGGCCTTATATCAAATCATTATCAGCCTCATACCTGTTTTTAAGTGAGTCCGCATATCAATCTACAGCATAAAACAACATGTAGGCCCTATCTTTAATACAATAGACAATATGTATTTAAAACAAACAAAACGACATGATTATTTGCAATGAAAATGAACAATAGAATTTAACTATAAAGGAGAGAACATAAAAGAAAAGAACATAATAATATGCGGAATATCATAGATCATGTTTTATTAAATTACATGAACGAACAGAATACAAACAAATACAATGAATGAATAAGTAAATTAGTTTTGTACAGAACTCAATTAACGTGATTAAAACAGAGTTTGGAATAGAATGTGATCGATGTTCGATATAAATCAAATTAAGTGGGTTTCAGATTGATAGAGATTGAGAGGCTGTTATAAACTTTCAACGTTACGGACATGCTATTTTTCTGGAGTTATATTACAATATAATTGGCTTATTTCTCGATTGGTAAAGTAATATTCATTCAAAGTCACGAAATTCTTCTGCCAAGTTGTATTATTATTATTATTATTATTATTATTATTATTATTATTATTTTCATTATTATCATTTTCATTATTATTATCATTATTATTATTATTATTATTATTATTATTATTATTATTATTATTATTATTATTATTATTATTATTATTATTATTATTATTATTATTGAATAGGCATGGATTGCTACTGAATGTATAGGATTGCTATCTCTTTGTAGATATAACATTCTAGCAATAGACTACCCATTCTGAATATGTTATGGGCATGATACAGGAATGACTAGTCTTAATGCATCAACGAAACTCATTATAGTAATGTGCGATAAAATGATCAGCCAATCATAATGGTTTTGTAAGGACATTTCTGGTGACTTTAACATAGATATGTAAACAAGATGACAATAAAATGGAAATGAAAAAAAAAAGTTGATTCATGATGGCGAATCTTTAAAAGAATAAACACGGATCTGTACTTATCGATCGATATATAATTTGGTATACTGAGTTAACATACTCTGTTTGTATCTATAGGAATATTTGAGACGGCGTAAGAAACTCTCAAAAGATTAAACTTGAAGCACCCTTCCAGCAAATATCGAATGAAAAGAAAAAAAATCCATGCAATTCTCATGATTAAATATACAACGAATATTATTATTAGGTATCAGTATCATATCATTTAATATTTGATATATAACATCTTGATATCAGTCACGGTGTTGAATAAAAAAAAATCTCAGAAAGTACGGGGAAAGGGTGGCAGATATTCAAAAGTACTATACATGGGTAGAATTTATTGGCTCGTCAGATTTGACTTTGTCCTGACATTTTGTGTTCATTCAACACTTAATCAGAAACAAATACTTCCATGTAAACCCCTCGACAGAGAGTAGAGATGAAAACATAACTATGGTATATAATTATTCTCAAACACTTTGAAAGTACTGGCTTAGCCGGTGAATGTGAACTGTGTGATGCGCAGGAACATGTCACAAACTGCTGCCTGTCTTTAACCTTCAGTGGAATGTTTTGTACGCGTTTGTTCATTTCAATGAATAATTATCGTAATGACAAAAAGAGTACGAAGCAAGAGATAAAACAGCAAATGGAAATTTTCTTATTCACCGAGTAGAGAGGTTTTCCGTTTCAGCTCTGTGCTCGCAGCTGGCCATGTCAATACTGCTACCTTGCATTGACAGAAACTTATTGATATTAACCTAGGCTGAAAGTAACAAAGCGAGTGAAGCATCCTGTCCAAGAATGTTTGAACTGGTAAATTCAAACCCAGTGAATTTTATGTCATTCGAGTTCTGAGCCTTCTTGAAAACATCGTAGTGCTCAGGACTTTATTGTATGTATCTTTACAAAGAGACGATGAAAGTCAATTTTCAATTGACGATCGATCCCTCTATTTTTATTGTCAGATGACCTTGATGCATTTATTCGTCATATTGTTTCAGACTAGACATTGTCACTATTTGTCTTTGTGCTGATAGAGACATGATATCAAAGGTAAAGTCAATATACCCACGCGGGCTTTCCTGTGAATCGGCTGCGTCCGTATAAACAGCCAAGCTTCAATCTGCTGACGATTAGTCCGGTGCAGTCGAGTTTGATTTGCCGGTGCTTGTATGGGCTCGTGCGTTGTGCGTCCTGAAGCAAATAATGTTCTTGAAAGCTTCTTGAAAGTTTGGATGTTTCAGCCCGTAGATGACTGGGTTCACGACACTATTCGCCGTTGAAATCATCGCTCCGTAGAGCGTCGCAACGCTGGTTCCCTCGATCAGGAAGTTAACTCCGTTGGGCACCAGGCAGATGGCGAACACGCAAACGACAATGAAGAGGTTCTTCGTGATCTCGACTTCCCTTTTGTTCAAGGAGGCTGTCATGTTCCTCTCGTTGGTCGTGTTGCCCTTCGTCCCTCCCGATAACACCATGTCTGCTGAAAATTGGCTCCTAAGCTTTCGGTTTTCTCTGAGCACGTAAGCGACAATCAAGGCGTAAAAGATACACGTAACAATGAGAACGATGATGATAAAGCTACTTTGCATGAGGACGTAGACACCTCCCAAAGGGCTTGTGTCTGTCACAGAGCAGAGCGAGTAGTATCGGGAATATCCCAGTTCGCCAACACCTAAGAGAAGGGGAATAGTCACAATGGAGATGCAAGCAACCCAGATGACCAAAACCAGGAAAATGATATTTCTGGGTGTGTAAATACCTCCAGTTCCTCTAACAGATTTGGTGATGACATACCAGCGAACAGCAGCAATAAAAGCCAGCGTACTAATACTGACTGCCAAACATGTAAAGGACACACCAGGCGTTATGGCGCACACAAGATCAGGCAATGGATACTCACCCGAGTCGTCGACCAGCCCGACAACGGAAAATGGCAAGAACAGGCAAGTCATGAAATCGGCGATGGCTAGGTTAAAGACAAGAATGTTCGTAATCGTCTGAAGTTTCTTGAATCGCAACACGGATACGATCACGAGAGCGTTGCCCAATAGGCCTGTTATTGTGATGAGGCAGCAGCACGCACCAACCACGAGCCGGTGAGGGAACGGAATACTGCCGCCATCAGCGGAGGCAGCAGGACTTGTCGCCGTCGTTGACAGAATCGTTGCCCATTCGAAAACTGTCCCGTTTTCAGAAATTAAATCGGTCGACACGTAATCGATATCCATGGACGACTCCCGAGTCACGATTGAAATTAACCCTCATAAACTTCACTTCACTTTGTAATGGGATTCCGCTGTAGCGACCTCTTCTAACAACCGTCCAGCGAGAGGAATGGTCAGCCCTCCAAATGGAGATTGACCAAGTGGTCCCCGCTTTTAACGGACAATACACTCGGTGTGGTGAACGCGCACGCACTCCGATCAGGGGTATAGTGTCCAAACTTCAAACTAAAAGCAAATTCCTTTTACTATATTATACATTTTGAAAACAAACAAACAAACAAACAACAATAACAAACGTATTTTACGACGAAGATTTTAGATGTTTCCTTCATTTAAAACTTAATGCCAGGCACTATACTAGTATCAATATGTGAGACTGAAAGAAGCGACAATTCTAGCAGAGTAGATGGATTGTAACGAGAACACTGTAAGCAAGGATATGTCAGTGTATATTCGCCTGACCGCTTTTTGTACAGGATTTAGAGCAGGACACATAAATAACAGGTATTGACGCCGCGCAATCAAACAGCGATGTTCGTGAGAAGTGCTTGACACTGCGCATGTCAAAATGAAACTCTTCACTAGCACACATGCAGTCACTTGAAAAACGAAAATGAGGGAACAACTTAATTTAATTTAAATTTTGATTGAATACTTTCCTTATTAATGGTCTAATTTTCCCCCGACCCACCCCCGAAAGAAAGAAAGAAAGAAAAAGAAAAAAAAAACCCGAATTAAACTAGAGTTAACGAGTGTGCAAGCATGTTTGATTTATGACTCTTCCACCTGAAGGGAAATATACCAAGGGGGAAAGACCTTTTAAAGAAAAAGGCAACATTCCGAGCACACACCTCATGCAAAATTGTTGATCTTGCAGTTATCCTGTACATGATCAGACTCACACAATTATAGCCACTACACTAATTCAAGCTATCGTTCGATTATTCAAATGAATTTCAAACACATCGGCATACAAATATTATGTGGAACACTAATCTGCGTATACTTTATTGGATATATCTGACATTCCAGATGTGTTTTTATTTGAGTGACAGGGATTTCCGCTTTGATTTCTGTTAATTCTGTTTAACACACAATCAGAGACTCCAACCCCAAGCACCTTCTGATCTGGAGATTCTCCCGCCTGAAACCCCCAGCAAACGGGAGACTCCAACTTGATGTGCGCGAAGCGCGAAGTTCCTTGCTGCCGGGGTCCAACTCTAGGGTTCTATATGTTATCTTATGCTATCTTAGTTATTTTTCTACATACGATGACACTAAGTAAAAAAATCATTTCAAGCGGCAGAAATTAAATCTCAAGCGGGAGAACAGGAGATTTTGCAAAAATGGGCTTTCGGCGGGAGATTTCCCGTCGAGAGCGGGAGAGTTGGAGTCTCTGCACAAGCAATTATGATATCGAACTGCTGATAGCTAAAACAAGTCAAACCTGCTTGTAATTCACAAAAGTGGGCTTTTTTTTTTTTTTTTTTTTTTTTTTTTTTGGATCAAGGTGGCATTTGGTAGGGGTTAAAATTGAAAGGCCTGTAATGCGATTTGTTTCACCATGAATGTTTCTGTGTATTTGCATATCCTGGCTATTTCCCCAGTCCTCTTACGTGTGAGGACGATAATTGTATACGCGAGGCTTTAGTTTTAAGCTAGTCTATTGACTGTCATGACTGTACTCACATAATTTACGAATTTCACTCATGGTACGTGGTACGGTTAGTTTGTCAGCTAACTAAGAACACTTTATTTTCAGATACCTTGAGTCATGATATGCAGATGTCGGGAACAGATTTTTGCTGGTTTAATTGATTTTGTAGGAGATGAGTTAGCTTACGTAATACATGTACTCCCTAGTATACAGTGCCCTTTGAATTTATTATAGTCTTCTTTAGTTTAAAACACGTATTGAGAAAAAGAGGGGCAAGAATGGGGTGTGGCAAGCTGCTGGTCCTCTTGGATGATTGTTCGGAACAGGTACGTGTTAGTTTCTTTTTCTGGGTTGGCATGCACTTGTGGTAGTGCAACATGGTATTTTGGAAGATAACAAGCTTTTGATTCTGTAGTTTTGCCTCTGTAATGTAGTAGTCTAGCATGCATGGGGTTACGCCCAATTTATTTGAGACTATATTTTGTAGAGCTAGAAATGTAAAGAAGGAAAGATTGCTTCAGCAATCTGCAGTAACCTGTGAGCGCGTGAGGTCGCGGGTCGGAAGCTCTGTCGCACCAGCTCGGGATTGCCTGTGTGGAAACCATTGGCCAGGGCTTGCCCATGTAGGCGCCTGTTTCCGTCGAGACTGTAGAATCCGTCATAAAGGGGGTCTCACTGAGCGGCGAACGTTTGCGAACGTAGCGAATTCTGGATTTCGCCAGGGTTTGTAAAGGGTTGCAAAAGGTTCGTTAACAGTTGCAAGAAAGTTCGCAAACGGTTTTTAATGTCGCAAGCAGTTTTTCTTACGCTAACAGTTGCAAACATTCGCAAAACACTCGTAAGAATTCGCAAACGGTCGTAATACGGTATCGCTAACATTTTTATTTGATTCGCCACTGCAGGCGAACAAGTAACCATATGGTTCCTACATAAAAGCTCCTGAAACAGGCAAGGTTCCACTCTAAAGCTGGTATCTCACTGAGCGGCGAACGTTTGCGAACGTAGCGAATTTGAGATTCGCCAACTTTTCTGACGAATGTTTGCGAAAAATCAAAGTTCGCTTCTGCCATTAGCGACAGTTAGCGACTTTTAGCGATGTTTAGCGACAATTAGCAACACTTTAGCGAATGTTTGCGAAAGTGTTTGCGAACACAGGTGGCGACTATTATCGAATGTTAGCAAATGTTAGCGACAATTTTGCAAATGTTAGCGACAATTTTGCAAATGTTAGCGACAATTTTGCAAATGTTAGCGACAGTTTTGCAAATATTAGCAACTGTTTGCAAATCCTTTGCGACAATTTTGCGAATGTTCTTGGACCTAGAAAAGTACCAGGCGATTGTGTGTTGAGTAAGACCTATAAAACGACATAAAACCTTCCACTGAATTCAGATCTCTTGTGACAACCGTTCAAGATGGATTTCCAGGATATGGAAATAAATTTCTGCCAAGAAGAGGCTCAAGGTGTTGCTATCCTTGAAGAGCTGCTTTGTCAGGCTGCTGCTACAGCTATTCTCTCTAAAAAAGAAAGAGTGACAATGTTCACTCTTGAAGAAGTGAATAACAGAAAAGAGTGAGTTTCAAGTGAAATTAGAGTGATTTTGGACTGAAAATGTTCATTTTCACTCATTTTGGAGTGACTTCAGGGATCACTACAAGATTTTCGAGTGATCCCTGAGGTCACTCCAAAATGAGTGAAAATAGATATTTTCACTCAAAATTCACTCCAATTTCACTCAAAACTCACTCTTTTCTGTAATTCACTCCTTCAAGAGTGAACATTTTCACTCTTTCTTTTTTAGAGAGTTGTGCAGCATAAGAGAAATAAAATAAAGAAAAACAAGAAAGGAAGAAGAAAAGAAAGAGAGTCAGAGAGTGCTTGTTGCAGAGGACAGACTTTAGTCAATATGGAAAGCTTTTGAAGCAAATACAATCATGATGGAGATGTCAAGAGCTTCAAGAACTTTCTTAGAGAGGAACCTTGTCTGTTTCAGAAGCTTTTATATAGGAACCATGTGGTTACTTGTTCGCTAGCAGTGGCGAATCATATAAAAACGTTAGCGACACCGTATTACGACCGTTTGCGAATTCTTACGAGTGTTTTGCGAATGTTTGCGAATGTTTGCAACTGTTAGCGAAAATACAAATTCGCAAAGGTTCGCAAAGAAATTTTGAACATGTTCAAAATTTCTTTGCGACAAGAAAAACTGTTTGCGACAATAAAAACCGTTTGCGAACTTTCTTGCGAATGTTAACGAACCTTTTGCAACCGTTTACGAACCCCGGCGAATTCCCAAATTCGCTACGTTCGCAAACGTTCGCCGGTCAGTGAGATACCCCCTATCTCACTGAGCGGCGAACGTTTGCGAACGTAGCGAATTTGGGATTTCGCCAGGGTTCGTATAAGAAAGGGTTGCAAAAGGATCGTTAACGGTTGCAAAAAAGTTCGCAAACGGTTTTTATTGTCGCAAGCAGTTTTTCTTACGCTAACAGTTGCAAACATTCGCAAAACACTCGTAAGAATTCGCAAACGGTCGTTATACGGTGTCGCTAACATTTTTATTTTGATTCGCCACTGCTAGCGAACAAGTAACCATATGGTTCCTATATAAAAGTTCCTGCAACAGGCAAGGTTCCACTTTAAGAAAGTTCTTTAAGCTCTTGACATCTCCATCGTGTAATTGCTGCAAAAGCTTTTCATATTGACCAGTCTGTCCTCTGCAATAACCAGTCTTTCTTTTCTTCTTCCTTTCTTGTTTTTCTTCATCTTCTTTCTCTTAAGCTGCACGATAGCTGTATAGCAGCAGCCAGAAAAAGCAGCTCTTCAAGGCTAGCAGCACGTTGAGCCTCTTCTTGGCAAAAATTCACTTCCATATTCTGGAAATCCATCTTGAACGGTGGTCACAAGAGATCTGAAATTGGAAGGTTGTACGTTCGTTTTATGGGTCTGACATACAAAATCGCCTGGTACTTTCCAGGTCCCAAAACATTCGCAAATTGTCGCAAGGGATTTGCAAACAGTTGCTAATATTTGCAAAACTGTCGCTAACATTTTCTAACAGTCGCCACCTGTGTTTCGCAAACACTTTCGCAAACATTCGCACAAGTGTTGCTAATTGTCGCTAAACATCGCTAAAAGTCGCTAATGGCAAAAGCGAACCTTGATTTTTCGCAAATATTCGTCAGAAAAGTTGGCGAATCTCAAATTCGCTACGTTCGCAAACGTTCGCCGCCCAGTGAGATACCAGCTTAAGGAAGTTCTTGAAGCTCTTGACATCTCCATCATGTAGTTTAAAGTTGGCGAATCTCAAATTCGCTACGTTCGCAAACGTTCGCCGCCCAGTGAGATACCAGCTTAAGGAAGTTCTTGAAGCTCTTGACATCTCCATCATGTAATTGCTGCAAAAGCTTTTCATATTGACCAGAGTCTGTCCTCTGCAATAAGCACTCTTTGACCCAAAACAGTCTTTCTTTTCTTCTTCCTTTCTTGTTTTTCTTGATCTTCTTTCTCTTATGCTGCACGATAGGTGTAGCAGCAGCCTCGCAAAGCAGCTCTTCAAGGATAGCATCATGTTGAGCCTCTTCTTGGCAGAAATTTATTTCCATATACTGGAAATCCATTTTGAATGGTTGTCACAAGAGATCTGAATTCAGTGGAAGGTTGTACGTTCGTTTTATGGGTCTCACTATACACAATCGCCTGATACTTTTCTATGTCCCAGAACATTCGCAAATTGTCGCAAAGGATTTGCAAACTGTCGCTAATGTTCGCAAAACTGTCGCTAACATTAGCAAAATTGTCGCAAACATTTGCTAACAGTCGCTAATAGTCGCCACCTGTGTTTCGCAAACGCTTTCGCAAACATTCGCGGAAGTGTTGCTAATTGTCGCTAAACATCGCTAAAAGTCGCTAACTGTCGCTAATGGCAGAAGCGAACCTTGATTTTTCGCAAACATTCGTCAGAAAAGTTGGCGAATCTCAAATTCGCTACGTTCGCAAACGTTCGCCGCGCAGTGAGGTACCAGCTTTAAAGACGACTGTTGAGCCAGGGGCTCTTTCCCCTGCTTCTTGAATAAATGAGCAACAATTACCCATAACATCCCTGTCTGAAGACTTCAATTGTACTACCCACGACACATTCAAACAAAACGGGACAAAAGTTGGTGAAAAAGAAATGATAAATATGACAGCTAATGCCATAGACGAGTCAATTTTGATTTGCAGTCTGATACCAGACGTAATTATCGACTGAAGATTTTGGTCAGTTTTAATGGATAGGCCTCACTTTCTTTTCCCTCTTCTTAAGAAGTAGCATGGATACTGTGAACTTACCATATCACAGTGGCGAATTTTATATCATTGATATAGGAAACTTACAACAGGGGCGCCGCGGAACGCGTTTTATAGTGTGGACGGGATGGGGGATGCTTGTGGTTGGTTGGTATGGTGGCAAAGAACACTACCTCTGAAGTGATTAAGGGTGCCGCTGGACTGCTACGTCTCCACGGAGATTTAGTACTGTATATTCTGTACTGATTTCGACACACAGAATAAGCCCTGCATAGATGTACTGTAGATTAATAATAAATAATAAATACAGTCATGTCTGTCCTCTGTCATGCAAGCTAGAATCATCAGGATTCTTAGAAGGATTAAACTCAACTCAAGCAACTGGACTCAAGCAACTCAAGCAACTGGACAATCCAAACAGGCCTGAAAAAAGTTCCCGACTATAACACTATCACATCGCTCAGTAATCTTTACAAGACTCGCAAAACCAAGGCGACGTTTGGTACAGCATCAAAACTTGTAGAGCACTATATCCACACTCCTATGCAATTACATAGAGTAGCAGTAACATGCGATGGCAGCATGAAGTACGTTATGACGTTGGTATCGAGGATAATTACTGACTTGTGAAGTGACTGTCCGATTCGTCGCTGGGGTTGAATAATTGTCAGTCACGATCAGATTATTTTGTATGAAGAGATGAACTCAGATAGAGACAATTAAACACGTTTTCTAATGTTGCATTGTGATCACCTCTATCGGTCACAAATCATATCCTATATACCCCCCGAGGTCTGATGAGGACCTGTCTACGTCACTGTATCACATACACCATAAGCCTGCACCATGGCTCTTTGAACATGTAGAAACACACACACACACAACCACACAAACAAACAAAAACAAACAGTAACATCACTTCTCAACTGAAATCAACTTTTGGAGCTTGTAGTCATTCACTTTTTTGGACCCATGGTGTCATATTGTGTGTTAGAAATCCTCAGTTATTTCAACACATGCATCCTCCAAAATTGATTATTTGGACCAACTTCTGTTTTATGGTCTAAGCCAAAAGCTAGCACTCTCTCAAGCACTAGTATAGATGGACAAGCACGCAGTTCTCCAACAGTTTGATTGGATGGAGAAAGAGCAGTACCAGTCAAGTGACTTTGGTGTCCTTCCTATAGGACTCTTGAAAAATTTTATACATAATTTTGCTAATTTCACATACTTTTTTAAAGAATTTTTTTTTCAGAAGATCTGTAATGTACTTTGTTAAACGGATATTATCATGTATTATGATTCAGTGATTTACCCCTTTAATAATCACATCCATAAAAGCATCACTTTTAGCCCAAAAGTGTCAATATATATATATATATTTTTTTTTTTTTTTTTTGTATATATACATGTATATGAATATTTGACATTTTACCCAATATAATACATTTCCTATCAGCATCAGCATCACTGATTAAAGAAAATGAAACAGTTCAGCTTTTATCAATGTGATCATCTCTATTCAAACATTCATAAAAGATATAAAGATACAGAATATTGACTTTGCTTTGAGCATTACAAAATGAACAGTTCTGCTCATCAGATAAATGTATACAAAATATATCTCATAAGCTTCTATGTCACATTCAACCAAATGTGATCCACTGGCCATCAGCAATATCAGCAATGATGGAAGAAAATGAAATTTAATCAATGTCACCTCTATTCAAACAATAATCACAGATACAAAGATGTCAAATTTTGACATTGGTTTTAGCATAACAAATGCACAGTTCTACTCACCTGATATTATTCATAAAAGCCACATGATTCATCATCTTTTATGTTTCCTTTTCCTCCTGTGACAAAAATGGGAAAGCCATTTTCTAATTCTTTAGTTTTTATTTTTTCATTTCCAGTAAATAAAACTATCATGCTGCATAACTAAAGAATGAATGGATGTAATTAGGGATGCTAAACCTGCTAAGCAAGTTGAATATGTTCCCCTTCTCAGACTAGCTTTTTTTTGGTACCAATTTGAACAGACATGATAGGATCTGAAAGGGACAAACGCTCGAGTTTCATTTCATTTCTGACTGAATATCATAATTTCTACAAGCTGAATTTATTTTCCACTGTGTCAAGAACTTCTCCTGGATGGGTGACTAACTTTCATTGCCACAGTTATTTAAGTGTCATTTCAGGTTGAATCAGTTCAGATTCAATAAGATGTCAGATATAAGGCTGTCATAAAAGGCCTCTGAAAAAAAAAAATCAAATTTTAAGACTAACCATTAAGATGACTAGCTGATAGACATTGCAGTAAAAATGGTTGCACATGAGACAAGTGAAATACCAAATGCTACCTGCTAATTTGGTGAGATTGTGAGGTTTGAGTCATTAGAAAACTATTTGATATGCTGCTAACATGAGCATAAGTATGTTATTGTCACTTATGACTATGTGATATACTTTGACCTTTGTATGTGTACTACTTGTATTTCAACTTCAGTGTATACACAATTCTTGAATTTGCAGCCTCATTCAGAGATTTTTTTTTTTCCTGGGGGGGGGGGGGGGGGGCAACTTTCCTTTGAACACTGTAATTAACTGACAATATTGCAATAAAACTTGCACTCACAGTATATCTGCTAAAATACTCCGGCTTAAATCTACTTCATTTTCATAACTGAATACAACTGTTGGTACACAGTTGACTCAATTGACGGGGCTTCAGGGTCAGAGAACATATTGGCTTCTCCTAGTATTCAGCTAGCACACGGTCAATAATGTAATGCTGACTATACCTGTATATTCAACACTCAAGGTAGGGCAATAGCTGATTTAATGTGGTGAAACCTCAGTCAAACAGCATGGCTTTCACTTTATGGTATGCTTGTAGACACCTGTGCATTTCTGAATCATTGGTTTGCAACTTGCCAATATGTTCATTATGATATAAATGATGTCTGACAGATTATACAGTATGTCCAACAAAAAAAAAAAAAAAATTACAATCAGATTTTTGCATTGATAACACCCAATATGATTACACCATCTAAATGCTACTGCAGGGTCTTAAAATATAACATCATAGCTCTATTTTGCAGAAGACCCCATTAAAATTGGTTAATCAGTCACAGAGAAATGTGAAATACTATAAAGCATGTCATGAGTCTGATTCTTCCAAGTTCATCACTTGGATGCTCTTGGAACTGCATATTAATGTGTAAACACAATAGACAGAACTTGGAGGGAAGGGATTCCTAAGATGCTATACAAAAATTGTCATTTCTCTTTGACCACTCAAGCAAATTGAATGGGGTTTTTCTGTAAGATGTGGGCAATGAGTTACAGTTTCATACCCTGAAATTGTGTTTGAATTGATTCACCACTTACAAAGTTATCGTTGCGGACAGTATCGTATTTTTTTTTTTTGGACATACGGTATTGGGTATCAGAATTTCTATGATCTGCATCTAAAGCAAGCAAATAAACCACACACTGGCAGCTAATTGCCATGTTGGGAAGCAGCTACAGTGGACTCCTGTTATAAGTCCTTGGGACCGGCAGTTTTCTTTCATCATATCGAAATTTCATTATACAGTGTACTCCCATCATAACCAACACAGCTATAACGAAATTCCCGTTACAACGAAGTAAAAATTCAGGCCACAAAATTATTTGCTCTTTGTTCTTTATTGTTTATTTGTTCGGTTATGACGAAATTTCGATATAATGAAAGAAAGCTGCTGGTCCGAAGACATTGTTGTAAATGGAGTCCACTGTAACCAAACAAATAAACAATTAAAAAAAAAACACACACACATAGAGTGAACAATGATGCAGCCTGGATTTTTACTTGGTTGTAACCAGAATTTCATCATAACCGTGTTTGTTATAACAGGAGTGCATTGTAGTTTAAGACATGGTTACATCAGCTTGTGGAAAGAGTGAGATAGATCCTGACCAGTTCCAGTAATCATGAGAGTGTGATTGCACACTATCAATATAGTAGCACATCTCTGGAGAGGATTCATTGAAGACTCCTTCGATGGGACAATCAGATTTTATTCCTCTTGAAGAGTGTCATCAGGTCTAATGGGACTGGACTCTCAGACGATGCGGTTTCTTATGGTTCCAATCTCATCAATTTCACATTCCACAATGTCCCCTCGCTGAAAGAGAGAGAGAAAAACAGGATGATGATGGAGTGATTTTTTTCTTCTTCTTCTTCTTTTTTTTTTTTGGGGGGGGGGGGTAAATGTGACCTGGTAACTGAAAATTCTGCTTTGAACAAAAAAAAAAAAAAAAAATATGTTTGTTACTACGTGTTTATCACTACAAGGCTCCAATCAATAACAACCTTTCCTTCAGTGCAGCAACAATGGCAAGAAGTATTAGCCAATAAACTACATTGCAAATCAACTGCACACAGCTCATATATGCTGTCCATAGAATTAATCTGGTGATATGAGTGTGTTGCATATATACAATGATAACAAAACAAAACAAAAAAGGCTTCTATGCAGGAAAAGTTTACATAGTACATGCATCACCACTGAAGATCAAAGTCTAAAGGATGTTGATGTTGAACATACCCACACATCCTGAAGGACTTATGTTTGCATGGTGCCATATTACAGCAATCGGAAGGATATCGGCACAAAAGGATATTTTACGGTCAAGCATACAATACACTGCAAACTTGATATTAACAATATCTCTTAATAACCAATCAAGATTTGCCAAAGAATAACAGACAAAAACCAGGACTGCATCAAGTTTCTTGTGATGAAATAATTGTAGTCACTATCAAAGTAAAGAAATCACAGTTTCTGTGTTAATGCTACAAGTAGTTAATACCTAATGTAGGACAGAGGAAGTGAAATGAAACAGAGGATAACAAGTACTGACATTTGCAAATCACGTTTTCAAGGGAAGACAAAAAGGGACAACTATTTTGACCCTAACTCCGGCCATTGTTTCAGTCTCCCCTAAAGTGGTACTAATCCCTAGGTGTCAAATGTATTTAGAGACTCAAGCTGTATACCATCAGGTGATTCCAGGAAGAGATCTCTTAATTTGGCAGGATGCTGGGAAATGACTCTTACAATGGAATTGCACAAAGCACAGGCCATCAACCTCAGTGTGCACTGCATGCAAGCACAAACAGGGTACTCATTGAAGGTCATTATATATGAACATGACACATCAAGGGTTGATGGTTTGAATGAATGCAATATTGCATTTCTACCTTAAGGTAAACAGGAGTTGGTTTCTTGAAGACGCCAACACCCGGCGGAGTACCAGTCAGTATGATGTCACCAGGAGTCAATGTCACAAACCTTGGATTTCAAAAAGAGAGAACAGCAGAGGAAAATGAGCAATTATTCAAGGGACTATAGTTTTAATAGAAATTCACAAGGACAATTTTTTTTATGTCACATGCCTTTTGAGGATAAAACAGAGTTGATTAAGTTGTTCATCTTATGCCTATGCATGCCTTACCATTGATTGCCACTGTCTTACTACACATTTTGTATATTTTTTGCAGATACAATGTACATCAAACAAGCAATGTGTTCAAGGTTTCTCTTATCAGAAATAAAGTCATCCCAGTCTTGTAAACAGTGTCATGTTAATTCAGATCTCAGTCATTCATCAAAAAGTGAAATAGGGATATGAAAGGCATGATTTCACAAAGGATCAAACTAAAAAGAAAAAAAAAACCCTTGTTTTCTCTTTTTTATAGTTCAGAAAGCAACACTGGACATGTTCTAAATGTTTCTACACTATAATATAATCATGGAAATCTTTTCCATCAATCACGATGTGAATTAGAATATGAAAAAAGTACAAAATGATTAATATAGCCCATTCTTAGAGCTACACACATATGAAATAAGATAGGAGATCCATGAAGGGGATCAGCACCAAGCCAGCCTGCAGAGTGTAGTCAGCTTGGTTTTTTAATACAGCCATTTTCACTTCATGGAATTATGGTAACATGCTTAATACATAGTTTTGGATTGTAATGACTCCTAAATTCTACACTAGGTATCCTTTTCTGTAAACACCTCTTACCTGTTACTTACCTACCTCTTACTTGGCTTGTAAAAAGAAAAAAAAAATGAAGTTTTATCATCCCCTCTTCAGCTATGGTTTGAGGTCAAACCACAAAGTTCTTTAGCTCTCCCCTACATCAATTGTATTCCATTCTTCAGTACTAATATAGTAAGAGTATAAGCCTACTCTTATCACAAAGGTTGACACTGATAACATAAAGTTCACATTAGGATTGCCACATGAAGTTACAATTTATGCATGCAAATTGGATTTTGAATATTGAAATAGTCACATGAGATCTTGGAAATTGGACCAGATTAAGTGATGTGAACAAAAATATTCATAAATCTGAGTACATGGAATAAGTCTGCTGACAGTTCCAATTGCATCCACAGAAATTTATACTTGCCTAAGTGCACAGCTGCCAACATTTCTGTGTACAATCATGGAGCTACTGTAGCTCCATATCACAAAAAAAAATTAATCATTTTTATGAACATTTCTATTATTGGGTTGTTTTGCTTAGAAATACACATTATAATTTGTTTGAATTACTAATATGCAAAATTTTAGGAGGCTAAAATAGCAGTCACATGCTGAAATTACTAGCATAGTAGTAATTACAAAATGTAACTGATAGTTGGCAGCTATGTAAGTGGAATAACTTGCTCCTTGTAGCTAACCTCGATATGAACTCTACAAGTGCTGGTGTCTTGAAGACGAGTTGGTCTGTGCTGCTGTCCTGCATCATCTCCCCGTTCACCCTGCATCTTATCCCTAGCTTGTGAGGGTCTGCATGGCAAGTGGGGTGGAAGAGAATTATACAGTAATAATTTTTTGGGAAGCTGGATAGCCAGGAAAATAACTGTGTGGAACTCACATATCATTTCTTATCATAACATGACAAAATACGACATAAACAGTCAAATGTGCAAACAGCAGTCACACAAAAGAAACAAAAAATGCTGCTTTTTTGTACAAGTTGACAGTCATTTCGAATTAATCTCATCATATGCACATCTCACGGCCACATACATAGATAGATGCAAAATGTTAAAAGACTTTACAGACTGTCAGAAATATCTGGTAGCTAACTTCAAGTCTTTCATGGAATAGTTTCTTTTTATCTCAGTTATCCCAACAATATTGACTAAGAAATCACGATCTTGTCCTGACAAAAGTGGAAACTTTGAATTTACTTTCTTATGTTATATTTGAGAAAGATTTACTGAACTACAACTGTACTTATATTCATTAAATCTGCACAAAATCAGAAAACAAAAGTAAAAAATTTGACGGAGAAAAAAAATGATAGGCTAATTAACTACAAAAGTAATTAAAAAAAACTGCTTTTGTCTTTTGAAGAGTGTTGGCAATTTAAAAATGGATTACAAATTAAGCATTTAAAGGCTTTACAGATAATTCTGTGAAAGAAATAACCATTACATGCAAATTAGGGCTGAAATGGAAGTGAATGTTGTTCTACTCCAACTCATGAATAATAAAACTTATAACAAGAGACCAGTGGGTCTAACTTTCAGCTGAACAATACACTTTACCTAATGGCATTTCACATGAGGCAAACTATTAAGAAAAATATCAAGAGATTGGGGAGTGCACCCTCCTAATGTCAGGTATTTTGGCCACTCTATGGTTACACCTATAGGGCACCACCACTATTTTTTTTTTCTCCAAATTTTAAAATAAATTTCTTCCCCCATTGATGATTCCAACCAAGTTTGGTCATGTGCTTCTTCATGTGTTTGTGCACCTGTCTGTCAGTCTGTCTGTCTGTCTTTATGTGTGCTAATTTGTCTTAGCATTTGTTTTTATTTGTCTATTTGACTGGCGCCGGACAGTTTACCTGAGAGGGCATCCTTAGTGACCACTGCTGGACAGTGGACAGTTTACCTGAGAGGGCATCCTTAGTGACCACTGCTGGACAGTGGACAGTTTACCTGAGAGGGCATCCTTAGTGACCACTGCTGGACAGTGGACAGTTTACCTGAGAGGGCATCCTTAGTGACCACTGCTGGACCAAGAGGGCAGAAGCAGTCCATGGTTTTTCCCAGAAGCCATTGTTTTCCATTCTTGTACATCTGCCAGTCCCTAGCACTGACATCATGGGCCACAGTGTAACCAAAGACATGTTCCATTGCTTCAGATTCCTGGGAAAGATATCATGTTATATTGAGTATACATGCTGTATGCTAATTTTATGACGTTTTCAGTATGTTCTATATTATTTCAATCTGACTACACACGGTGCTACAACTTCAAGTTGGCTTTGATAAACAGAATGAGAATAATACAAAATAAACTGAACAACAGCAGTTCCATCAAACTTGGATCTGAAATATCGAAGTTATGCATTTTTAAAGTTCCACCTGTCTTCATACAATACTACATTGGTATTAGCAGCAACCACAGGCTTACATTTTAAAAATACATTTTACATTTTTGAGATTCACACTAGCATGATACAAGAATCTACATTTACTTTGATAAGTTTCAATAAACAATCAAAAATATGAATTCGTTCTTGTTGAATATTTCATCTGAAAGAGAGAGGCACAGAGAAAGGAAGTGATTTAACTGAAATTTTAGGTCAAATAAAGATATCAACAGAAACACAGCAACTGCCATCTAACTATTTTTCATCAAAGCAGCTTAATCAACCTTCTCAGTGGTCACTAGAGTTGTCCAGCAAAATTCATAGCACACTACCAAGGCTACCATTGTGCAAAATGTTCTGGTCAATCTCACCTTAATTTTCTTTCCTCCTTTGCCGATGACCACGGTCAGTTCAACTTCCCAGTCCAGAGCCTCTGTGATATCAGGGTAGCAGACATCGTCCTCTGGCCCGACAATTGAACTGGCAAACTTGCTGAAGATAATGGGCTCTGTGGGTATGGGTTGATTTTGCTCTGTGCAGTGGTCAACGTAGTTCATTCCAATACAGATCACCTTCTGAGGGTTGGTGATGGGTGAAAGTAGCTTGACACTCTCCCTCTTCACAACACGACTTGTTGCTGAGCCATTGATACTAATCAAGTTAATCAACACAGAAGTAGACAAACTCATAATACTCTTAAAGGTAAACAATAATGAAAGGATGTACAGACAACTCCCTCCCCCCCCAAAAAAAAAACAAAAACAAAAACAAACAAACAAAAAACAAAAAATAAAAACGAAACAAAACAAAACAAAACAAAAAACAGGGGAAATAAATAATGAAACTAGAAATGTCGCTTTGGCGACTGGTATGCCTCCGCCATAATGCATGATTTTCCCAATAGGTCTAGATAGTACATGTGGACAATGTGTGATTACATTTTCACAAAATTGGCAAAATATTGAAATGACAAGTTTGTCACAAATGTGTTGAATGTTCACCTTCCTTGACCTAGGTTTAATTGGATGAATAAGAGAGCATGTATCTAGGGATTGAAGGACTTTAACTTGACTTTGACCCATTCATACATTTAGGCATTGAGTAATTTTCAAGGTACAGGTGTGGAGAAAAAGTGCAATTTCTGAATTGAATAGTAAATTGTTACCATTTTCATCTGGCCCTTGACCCTAAAATTTATAAGATAATTACTTTCAGGTAGAACATGCATAATATGTACTAAGTTTCAAGATAACTTGAGCCACTTCCGAGATATGGAGGAAAAAGTTAGTTCAGCACTTTCACTTGATCTTTGACCTTTTGACCTTTGAGGCAAAAAAAGAAGAAAAAAAAAACTGTCCAGAGAATTTCTATTAGGTTACACACGCATACACCAAGTGTAAAAAAAATAACCCTGCTGGCATTGCATAAATATGAGGGTAATAGTAAAATTTTGAAGTCTTGCACTTGACCTTTGACCTCTGACCTTTGACCCCATGAACCCTACATTCTCTAGATAATCACTTCCAGTCAGTACATGTATATACTATGTTCCATGAAGATACCTTGAACAATTTTCCAAGGTACGGAGAAAAAAAAAGAAGTTTTAATTTTTTTTTTTACTTGACCTTTTGACCTTTGACCTTTGACCTCATGACCCAAACTTTCACCAGAGAATCTTAATTGGGTAATACATGTATACACTAAGTTTCAAAAAAATATCTTCAGGCATTCAATAGATATGGTGGAAAAAGTGAAATTTTATGTATTTGACCTTGACCTTTTGACCTTTGACCTTGAGCATGTGCACCCAAAAGTTGATAGGCACAACTTCACCCCCTAATACACATACATGCCAAGTTTCATTAGGATACCTCAACAGGTTTTGATAGTTACCTTGTCCACAAAATTCATTACGGACGGACGGAAGGACGGACGGACGGACGGACGGAAGGACGGACGGACGGACGGACGGACGGACGGACGGACGGACAACCCGAAAACATAATGCCTCCGGCACCACTTCGTGGCGGAGGCATAAAAATAATTCAGTAAACAAGAAAAGAAATCTGACCACTTTCATGTAGATTTTACCTCAGAACAGAATCTCAATTAGATTGTCAATTTCAATTTGTGAGACAAATAGAAACTTGGAATTCATATGTAAATTAACTGTTGATGCAAGACTTCAAGAAATCAATCATTCTCTTGAATAATGTTGATTTGTTGATTCAGATGTACTCTAATGATCTGTGACAGCAATAACATGAAACAAGTTTCTATTGGCTTCAAATTGAAATGCAAAGTCATAAGAACATTTATTACAGTGAAAACTTGATATACTTCACAGTTAACATTTCTTACTCTTTATGACAACCCCCCCCCCCCCCCCACACACACACACACACACAAAACCCAAGGGATATTTACCAACAGGACAAAATAAGGTTAAGAACAAAATGTACAGGTACCTGGCATGAGAACACATGAGAACACTAAAATATAAATACAAAAATTTATTGAGATTTCATGAGTAGGCCTAGTAAATAGTAATCTCTAGAACTGCAAAGAGCAAAAACAGTACTTAAAGGGACTGTACAGTACTGGTTGAGGTGGGAATTCATGTTTTGAACATTCTTAGGTGAGATAGTGAGAAACATCTCATGAAATATGAAAGAGCATGTAATTTTAAAAAGGATTCAACGTTTACTTGATGAAAATTGGTGTTCAAATGGCTGAGATATTGAAAAAAGTGATATAGATAATAAAAGGCGACATGCCCCACCTTTATTAGGATCTCTTTGTCTCGCCTTGTTTTTGGATATCTCGGCCATTTCAAAACCGATTTTCATGAAATAAACTTTTGATACCCCTTAGAATTGCATGATCTTTGACATCTCGTAGAGTGCTTTCTGAATATCTCGCAAAACGTTAAAAGCAAAATTCTCACCTAGACCAGAACTGTACATACCCTTTAATCAAATACTGTACATTCACCCTACTGCATTCCGCACTAACCTTTCTGCCTTTTTCATAAGGTTCTCTCCTCCATTCAAGAACTGAACCATCGTGTTTGGCATGGATTCATCGGAGCCGCTCAAATCCACCAAGTCGCCGCCGGGCTTCACCTCCACACCCAGCCGACACTTCCCCGACTCTTCGAATTGAACGAACCGCATACCTCCCGCTGAACTGGGCGACAAGGCTATTGATGACGTTGAATACGAGAAAATATTGTGTTCCCGTAAATTCTTATATTGGCATCGGTAATAGAGACACCTATGAAACAATCTTACGTTACGTGTAAGCATTTCTACAGTCTGGGAGGATATAACTGTAAATTTAATCACTATAACCTTGACTACCGGCTGACCCTCGCACTCCCAGCCCTCCCAGTCCCAGGCACGCAAACTTTTGTTATTGTGGATGCGGCGCCGCCGCCGGGCGCCGCCAATCATCGCTCGAAAAATCTCCGAGGGTATTCACCTGTCGTAACTATACACAGCCCTGTCGCTGTACACAAGTGTACGTGCTAACTTAGCGCACGGGGTCTGGTCGGGCTATCATCACCTGTCCTACTTTGACTAGTGTGTGGTTAGTTTCCCAGCACGGGTGCCAACATGACAATCGTTTACTGTGCGATTCAACCAAACATACTACTAGTATACGATACATTCAGAGTTTGGTTTATATCTAATTGCTGAAATATGAGAAACCACAGGGCAATTACCAAAACTTTCAAAGCAAAACAATGGAAATGACTCATCACAGATTTTAAACTAAAAAGTATGCATGTAGTCACCTGTTTACAGTATATTGAGACAGTTTTAGTTTAGCAGAATCCAGCTACCAGCTTCAGCGTCGTCATGCACGTGCAGTTTTCTGTTGGAGCGATCTATGAACGGTGATTAGAGCAGACGAACAAAAAGTGGGCGTAGCCCATGGAGCTAACTGTAAGCCCTATAAAATCCCATAGAGCTAAACTTGTAGTTTCGGAGTAGCTCCCGTGGTAAACAGAGACTCCAACCTAAAGCACCTTCTGATCTGGAGATTCTCCCGCCTGAGACCCCTAGCAAACAGGAGACTCCAAATTGATGTGTGCGAAGCCCTAAGTTCCTAGGGTTCTAGATGCTCTCTGGTGCTATCTAAGGCTTATTTTTTCAGCATACAATAGCAATAAGTAAGAAATCCTTTCCAACGGGAGACACAGAGCCAGGGCGGGAGAAATTAACTATGAAGCGGGAGACCGGGAGATTCTGCAAAAATGGGTGTTCGGCGGGAGATCTCCCGTCGAAAACGGGAGAGTTGGAGTCTCTGGGTAAACCAGGACCAAGGTTCAGATACAGATGGCGTTCAGACCTTTATTGGTTGCTAAATTTTCTCCAGATGTCAATTCCGCAGGGCTCGACATTAGCAGTGGCCCGGGGCCAATAAAAATTAATGTCAGGCTTTTGGTGGCCCGATCAACTAATCAACAAATATTCTAGACGGATTGATATGTTTCCTTTTATTCTTGGCCACCAAATTTCAAATCTAATATTTTAATGGGAGATCAGGCTGCCATAAGAGATAAGAGTCGAGAACTGTTGTAGGCATACGTAGGCATATGCATGTTTAGAATTAATGTTAGCCAGAATGACCAGATCGATCGAGATGAGATACAATAATCAATGATAATATAAGAAACAACAAAAATACATTTATTATAACGCATTTTTAAACAATATGTTCAAATGACTACTCTTTACAATAAGATCATTAATGAAACAAGTTAGTTTTTAGATGTTTGGTTGAAGATGATGAGGTATGAAATGCGGAGAGTTTTATAGAGTTCCATAGTTTCGGAGCAGCAGATGAAAATGCCATGCATCGTGGAATCGGATAGTTCAGTGTGATACTTTGTGAAGAACGGAGGCTTGACGGATTAAGTTCAGATATGTAAGGAACAATACTAGTAATCCATATTCCAGCCAATGTTTAGTTTCTCTTCCTTTGTTATGGTTGTTTTTTGTTTCATGTTGTTTTATCTGAGCCTCTTTCTGTCAATTTCATAATGCAGCTTTTCGTTATTCATCTTTCTCTCTCGAGTCTCTATTTTTTCTTCTTTTATCATGTCCTGCCTTTGTTTTCCTTTTTTCTGTTCACGTTCTTTTTGAGATCACTTCTGTAAGCTTCAATGAGGAAGGGGTGAAGGTTTATGTTATGTTCTTCTCTTATTAGACTTTCATCAAGAATTAATCATCACAGATTTACAAGAAATAAGATTCTTAGATATTTTGAAAGAGGATGTACGTGATCGTCATGTATGAGCTTAATGTTAATGATGCCATGATTTTCCTCCGAACAGACAGGGTGATGCCGCCGTGTGCCTACACTGACCCGGATGCGGCCCTTCTGAGAAAACAAAAACAAAAACATAACCACACAAAACAAAACATGGAAAGCAGAGACTCCAACCCTAAGCACCTTCTGATCCTGAGATTCTCCAGCCTTAAAACCCCTAGCAAACGGGAGACTCCAACTTGACATGCTCGTGATGTGCGCGAAGCGCACATCACGAGCACGAAGTTCCTTGCGGTCTAGGGTTCTAGATGCTCTCTCGTGTTATCTAAGGCTTAATTTTCAACATACAATGAAATTAAGTACATGTACCATTAAGAAATCATTTCAAGCGGGAGAAATTAAATCTCAAGCGGGCGAACGGGAGATTCTGCAAAAATGGGCTTTCGGCGGGAGATCTCCCGTCGAAAGCGGGAGAGTTGGAGTCTCTGGGAATGAGAGAGAGGGAGGCCATTATGTCATGAGTGGTCAGAGTGGTTTATAATCATCTTTCTGCGATGGGACAGTTTTGTTACTGTCTGATGATACGATAACTGAACAGGATTTGGGCTCTTCAGGGAATGACATGGAAAGAGATGGGGGGAGGTGGGGAGGGCGGGAGGGAGGGAGGGGGGCATTTTGAAAATGTCATGAGTCGTATTAATGGTTAAGCTATTCAGATTTTACAATTACTTTTCCTTTGTGACTGTGTACCAATGTACTCTGAACCGGATATGGCTCTTCCGGGAAACACATGAATTGTGATATGAGACAGACACACAGAAAAGGAGGGGAGCGGGGAGGGGGAAAGAGAAGGGAGGGGAAGTATTGGAGAAAGGGATGGCGGAGACAGGAAAAAGAGAGATGGGAGAGATGGGAGGGATGGGAGAGGGTGGCAGCAAAGAAAAGAAAGGAGCAGATTGAATATTTCAGAGAATCAGTCATTCATGTCTACAGTTATTATCACTATTACCAGGGAGGTGGAAAAGACCACCTCCCTGCTATTACATAATCTCATGAATTGAACCAGGGAGGTGGAAAGAGACTTTTCCACCTCCCTGATTGAACCACACCCACCCCTCTTTTTCTTCCTGCCCCTCTCTCCTCACGTCTTTCCATCCGACCCCCACTGCCTTTTCTCAGATTATCAACCTTTTGATGATACAGACAACTTAAAGTCATAATATACCATTTGCAGCTGAAACAAAAACCCAGCAATAACATAGTGCTTTAAAATAGTTCTAAAATGTGAGTTAGAGATAGAAACAACCACTGTGAAAATTTGAATCAGTAAAACCGATGCCAAGTATTGTTAAATCTACAAATTGTGTACAATAGTTATAATAAAAATGTTTCCAGACTGAACCGTATACAGTTACGGTTTATGAAGACAAATACTGACATCTCCTTATATTTTAGGCAAAAGTTTTATATGGGAGGGTGTTTTGTGGTACTAAACATAATTATGCATGAAAGGCGATATCTTGAACATTTTTCAAATGACTGCTCCCAAAGGTAAACTGTTTTGTTGCTTGGCGTTTGATCGATGATTAATATATCGGTTCCATATGTTTTCTACATAATTTGCTTACAATAATCTGGGCAGTAGATTTAGCACAAGCCATATCGGGTTCAATTATTCCTTTGTTTGGTCTAAAATAATAGGAATATCTTCACCTTATAAAATCCGCCCAACCATTTCCGTAATACATGAAACGAATTGACAGTAATTTCAATTCAGTTCATCTCAAATTTTGTTTTCATTTTTTGTCAACAGAATACAGTATAATGATTGAAATTGGACGTGAATTTGAATAGTACACAGGAAGAAAAAAGATGGCATGTTGTCCTGTCGATCATGTCTGTGATCTATGAAAAAGACACATGAACACTTGCTTATTCCGCGAAAGAATTAGGAATAGAGGTACCTTTCAAAAGACTATTATTCATGTTGTAATACAAGTATGAGGGTACCTCGGAAAGATGGACGTCACAAAAGAGGAATGAAAAAAAACATATTATGGGAGTACAAAGAGTGCAGAAACTGCAGAAAGAGGAAACAAAGAAATAGAAAGAAAAGGAAAATGATAAAATAAATAAAGAAAACAACGATAAGTGGAAACAAAAAATAAAATAGCAAAATTTCCTGTAGCTAAAACAAAAGAAAAAAAAAACTTAGGTCAAAGCCCACAGAGCCAGAACAGGACAGTACATAACGTAAGCAACTATAATAAGTGGTACATGTACAGGGAACTGCTGCCAGCGTAGTGAAAAAAAAAAGAAAAAAGAAAAAGGTACTGAGTATGAAAATGTGCGAAGGAATGAAAAATGGGATGAGATCTGATGTTGTGCTTAGAGCGGACGCAACCTGAGAAGAAACAATGCTGCTGTGCTTACAAAGCACACAATAAGGAAAAACAAACTTGATTAATTTCTGATTTATTCATTCATAATGATGAACTGATCCCAGGACTTGATCTTGATCGTGATTACTCGGAAACCTGTTGCTTTGTGTCTGTTATAAGATTGTCATCTCGTTCACCGGGCAGCTTCTCTGCGACTGGCGATAGAGGGAGCTATGTGATTAACGAACAAAGTAGGTCACAACGCTGACTGTGCTAAATTATTAAAAATAGGGCTGCATAATTATTGTGTTAAAAATAACAACCTCAACCTATTTCCAGGACTCCACTCTTTTCTTCTACACACACACACACACACACACACACAAACACACACACACACACACACACACACACACACACACACACACACACAAACACACACATGCTTTCTCTCTCTCTCTCTCCCTCTCTCTCTCTGTCTTCCTCTTCCATCCTTCCTTCCTTCCTTCCTCCAGCTGTGTCATTCGTTATTATTCTTTCGAAAAACGTGCAAAATTGTATGTGATAGGAAGAAATCATTACATACGTAATTTATACCATAATATAAGTAACATCTAGCTACTTATAGTTAGTTATAGTACCGTACTATATAATTAACACTTTTGTTACCGCAAATACATCGTTGTTTTCTATAATCATTATAAACATCGTCAACAGGAACCTTTACACTGCCACAAAAAGTATTAAAGGTTTTTTTTTTTTTAGTTTTTGCACGTTCCAGTTTATCGTCGGAAGTTGCTAGGCAACTATACGTATTTTAGCAAAAAATCAGAATCGAAAAACCCTTCACTGGAATGAAGTTTTTTTTTTTTTTAAGTTAGCAGCTTATTGTTTGAGTTTTCACTCGTCTGTTTTGTTTTTATTTTGTTTTGTTATGTTTTCTTTTGTTTTGTTTTGTTGTTATTGTTTGTTTTGCTTTTTTTTTGGGGGGGGGGTCTTTTTTGTTGTTGCTAGAGTAAGCGCTTGCTCCCCTCCCCGCAACGTTATCGTTGGTTTTTTTTTTATTATTATTATTCTTTTATTATTTATTTGTCTTTTTGTCATGTGACACCCACCTTCTTCGCGGGGATCTCCGGTCCGCCTGCCTACGGATCTTCATGTATAGAATCACACAGATCAGCGGCCCCCATGCACTCAATGACAATGACAAGTTGCACATGCGCATAATAGGGCCTAATACCCCCACTAATTCTACCCCCCCCCCAAAAAAAAAAGAGGAAAAATCAGAGTTATTACAGTAGGCCTATATTCCGATATTTGCTGCACATGCGCATTTTTTAACCCAAAAATTGAATGATTCCGGCATTTTGCAGTGTAAAGGTCTCCACTATTTAAATATAATTTGTTACTATACACTGACAGCAATATTATACTAGTAAAATCATTAGTTTAAGGGTGCGTTTATGCTCATGACGAAGGTAGAAATCAGCGTTTTGAAACGCTGATCCAAAACACCGTATTTACCGGCATACCGTAAACACCGTATCTACATTTTACTGTTTATACTCAATTCTTTCGAGCTCTAGAAATAGCTGAATTCGCAAACATGCACTGCCCATTGTTGAAAGATAATAAACCCCTATCGTAGCGAGTTGTTCAGCATAAATTATGTGCCTAACTAAACGTGGACCGGAAATGCGTTGAGATGACGTCAGAATGAACGTCTTTTACGTGATTTTATGGTTATGCTTCCGTTAAACTCGTTAAGAGAGAATCGCCGAATGCTAGCAAATCTTTTTTGTGCGTTTGAAAGTACGTTTTGAAAAGCCGTTTGTGGATGCAACTGTATCTTGAACTAAGTGCGTTTCAAAAGCCTAATTATGGCCCCTACGAAAGTTAAGTTATAGACTCACCTTTAATGATGCATCGCTGTTATCGTCGGTAAGTCTACTGCCAGGATACGAGAGACAAAGTTTTGCACCACAAAACGTGACTTTCACGTCGACAAGCTCATTAGTTGCAAGCCCAAAAAGTTGGTCCACTGCCAACGTGTGACGATTAACTGCTTAAAACCCAACTGATGCTTTGATGCCTATTTTATGGGCCCAATCACATCACTAAATCTCATGAGTTTATTCACGCTGAGTACTACTTATTGCAGGCAAAATGTAAGAATTTTACTTCAGTCTCCTATTACAATTTTTTTCTTGTCCTTTTTATAATACTTGCTGTGCGCCTCCAAATTGCAACTGGGTGTACAAATTATAGGGTCTATCGATTACTCTTGTATTGTTTCTTTTAATAATAATAATAATAATAATAATAATAATAATAATAATAATAATAATAATAATAATAATAATAATAATAATAATAATAATAGTGGCTACGATAGCGCACAGGTCCACCTTTCAGTGCTCATGGCCCTTCAAAAATGAAAAGGTGGTATAGATATATACATGTATATCTACTGTTGTGTCCTCTAATACTGATGTATCTTCTTATTGCATGTAGGCCTACTATAATGCTACCCAGGTATGTTATGCCTTTATACTATACTACTTCTGGCGAATCATGTGTTTTTTTTTTGCAATACTGCTATCATTAATAACCGTTGATATGACAGCAGCATGTGGTTCTTTTTCGTTCTCTTATGTGATAAATACTTGCTGTACCCCCGTATGATATTACATGTGTATTATAGTCATTAACTTTTGTTTGCATGATTATAGGTATAGGTATAGGTTCCTCATTAATTTGCATTGTCACTAAGGTTTAATTTTGATACATAATTACCGTCATATTGTACATGTTGGATAAATGATATTTCATTATATAGCCAGGCTAGATATCATACAATTAGTTGTTGTTGTTGTTGTTGTTGTTGTTATTGTTGTTGTTGTTGTTTAACTCTTATGTAGTTTTCGTTGAGAAATATGAAAATTACTGAAATTGAAATTCAAATCAAATGGCTTATCCGGACAAGTTCTTGATTGTTTCGTAAGTTATCAGTAAACGTAAAATAAGCCAAAAGAAGTTTTATAGTCAATTAGGACAAAATGGATGTTATTTAAATTCATATTCACACACGTGTCGATCTACCGATAGGATATGCAATATCATGAATATTAGTATCCCATGAAATAATGTGTCTCAGTTATTAACGATAATTATGCCATCGATCGCATGTCGTGCATAACAGTAAAACTGTCATGAAAGCAAAGGCATATCATACTGTTGAGTTTGATTTGCATCATTCCTGAGGCGCACGATGAAAAAAATATAAATGTTTTGCTTCACTCCTATTGTATCGTATTTACATTAACCCGCTTAAGAACAAATCGTTTCCACAGAAATAGCTAATTATTTTTCTATAATGCCAGTCATTTTTATCATCCAAAATTTAGCCAATATTTTACGATGGGTTGTGCTTTTCTTTCTTTCATTCTATACATTACACAAAGTTATCATCCGATTATGACCCTGAATAATATGAGGAGATACTTACCTCTGGCAATTATTTCCCCTCTGAACTATTTACTGAGTACATAAAGCTGCCGCTAGTTAAGATAGGCTTTAAAAAAAATCATAACAACAATTCTTTGTAAACCATTGTCATGAAGGTTCATTTCTCTTTCTCGTATCCGGAAATGAATTATGTGATATTTGTATGTATAATCATTATGTATGTATTGGTTCATTACGTGGCTTTTTTTTTTTTTTTTTTTTGGAAGATCATTGCTTGCACAAATCAAATTTCTAAGCTCAGGCAAACGGGAAATGTAAAACGAAAATTGACAAATTATTTTAAATCTAGCCGTTTATTTCCCTGCGACGTCGATAATAACGTTACTGATTCATGAAATCTGAGTCTCGTGATATCATTTTCAACCTTTCTCTTTATGCGTTCACTTTCTTCAAAGCATTATGCCTTACAAAAGTTCTGATCGTTCGTGTAAAAAGATGAAAAAATAGGTACATTTTAAAAAGTATAATTCTATCTCTTCTTTGCCGTGGACGTATCTACCCGTCGGCGATCCCTGGTGCAGTCATTTTTTTTCAGCTTCTTCTATTGTGACACGAGAGGGTGCAGCGTTATGACTGGTCTTCCGTCAGTACTCTCGACCACTGTGGACAGAAAAGTGAAACGTTGTTGGTTGCGATGTTTTGTATTTACCACTTGCGAACGGGGAATCTATGAAGATGCTATCTTTTTTACACTCGTCGTCAAACAGAATCAAGATAAAGGCCTAAAGTAAAACAACAAAATAGTGAGATGAAAATATCTTAATGACTGTCGTTAAGGAATAATCTTTGTCAAATGACTATTGTATTCAATATTCATCCATTTTAATTTGCTTTGTATATACACATCTACTGATAAAAAAAAAAAAAACAACTCGTACTTGAAATGAAAGTGAAGGTATTGTTTTATTTTTCTCTGTCTTATGATGAATAAAAGGTTGACAAGAAATCTGAGAATAAAACAAAATTAAATACCTATTCCGTGTGCACACATAATACATGTAGTCTTTGTGCGTATCTGTGTGTTTGGTCTTCAAGTGTTAATGTATTTTAACTGTATAATTTTATGTCAACGAATTCCAAGCTGTCAATTTGCCTCATCACTACCATAAGAACACTGACTGTAGTTTGATTTTATTCAAATTATAATATCAACAACAAATTAGAACTATGCTCAAACAAATATTGGCATCGTTACTGGTATTATGAATGATCTCTGCATTGAGGTGATCAACGACGATCATGTAAACATTTGTATCGTTTATGCGTGACGATGCATTACACTACATGTGTAGTATTTCTAATAGTGTTTCACATCAAACAGAATATCATACTGCAAGTAGCAGTATATAGAGCATGAATTCAAGACCACATGAACTCAAGCCAGTAACGAAAATAAATGAAACACACACACACACACACACACACACACATACATATATAATATAGCAATAATAACGTCACAATAGAGGAATGCATTAAATGCCAATTGCCTTGATTATATATATATATATATATATATATATATGTACATCTTGCAATTTTCCACGTGTTGGACTTCGAATGTTGTAATTATTAGAAGAAAGAGTCTCAAGTACGCCATGGATCCAACGATTACAAAAAATTTTTATTACAAAATTTTCGGTCTGCTTTATCATTGTCCATCATTGTCTTTGCACTGACGAAGGTCTGAGGCAGACCGGAAATTTTGTAATAAAAATTTTTTGTAATCGTTGGATCCATGGCGTACTTGAGACTCTTTCTTTATATATATATGTATATATATATATATATATATATATATATATATATATACATATATATGTTTATATATAGTCATATATATGGTCATGTATATATATATATATATGTAGTCATATATATATTTGTATAAATATCTTAGTGTATAATATATATTTATTTAAAGTGACAGCAGGGAGCTTAAAACATGGAATGATGGTGTCTTTACTTAGTATTAGGTTAACAGAAGAATGACTCCACTATTATAGCTGTAAAGTTACATTCATATTCATACATATGTGTGCTTGTTTGTTTGTCTGCCTGTGCTGTTTGTGCTGTGTGTGTGTGTGTGTGTGTGTGTGTGTGTGTGTGTGTGTGTGAATCTTTCACTTCTTCCTCTGAATCATGAACCCAGTAATTTCAGGTGTTTTTAACTTCAGGTGTTTTTTTAATGTTTTTTTTTACTTATTTCCTAATTCAATATAAAGGTATTTCTATACTTACTAAACGATCGCTCGTGGGGAAAATACAATGTACCAGTCGTATGATGTTTCATCATACGATATGTTTGTTCGTGCATGTACGAAAATATAGAAATGTATCTAAAAAGTTAGTCAGATATCTAATATCAACAGATTGGAGAGAATCTCTTCATTTCATAGTTATCAGTTTACAATTTGTTACACAGATACACAAGTAACAAGAGAGACCCTTAATAAATAAGTTTATTTACTCTTTTCAATCGTTAACCGTGTAAATTAAGCCCAACATCAACTAAAGCGTAAAATTATCAGTGCGCCAAGGAGCTGAGCTGAGACCTTGTCTCCATGATACACCCTACCCGCTCATATGCCGCCATCAAATAAGGAACAGTGTTATAGTATCGGAGTCGCCACTAGCTGTGTGCCTGCACAGGTGAGCATTGACTAGGCCATAATAGCAAATGGTTCAACAAATCGCCACGCTTTAGTAACTCCATTTAAGTACACTCGAAAGATACGCCAGAGATAACAAAGACGCGCAAATGCACACAGAGACTGAGAACGAGTCCAAAAGTCCACTATGCAAAGACGAGGCCAATGTGCTTTAGCCTTTTTAGTGTACTGCCTGCTCGAGTGAAGGGTCCGTGCACGAAAGCTTGCTCCCAGTTTCGATAATAATAACTCAAGGTCTGCCAATGGAATATGCTGTAGTATGAAACTACAAGAGTTTCAAAAGAATTCGGCTGTTCTGGTCATAATACAATGGCCTCGGAGGACTCCGTATTTTTGAATAGGGCAGTACATGTATTAGTCGCAGCGTCGTCATTTTGATTTCCCCTTATACGTAATGAATACATCAGCAGTAGATATCATGCTCGTGATTTTCCTATAGAGACAAATAACATCCATCGTTGTTCAATTTTTTTCAAGTTTTTTTTTTCTACATGCATTCAATTAGTCAGTATCTAGTACCTGTTTCACTTTTTTTTTTCTTTTTAGCCTGAGCTATTACTAGACTTACCTCTAAAAGACAGGATCCATTACTGAATTACATTGATTTCATCATCCCGTGCAGTGTTAATTACGATAACTATAAAATCATATGATATATATTTCAATGATCTTCGCCGAGAATCTTGATTTGAGACCATCCATGAAATCATAATATCCGTACCACTTTACAATATAAGCACAGACCTGATATACAAACATAATATGTATACATTAATGGTGTTTGGTATACATTTAACAATTGTTTTCAAATCAATATAGGACATTAAGAGAGGGGTTCTTTCAGTACTCAATATTGCTGTATAGATAGGGCTATAGCAGTATGAACTTGGTCGATGCAACAATATACTTTTAACTGTAAACAGTAAGTTGGCTGGCAAAAAAAAAAATGTCTTGCAAGCCCATTATCTCATTCTTCATAAGAACATAATTCTAGAAGTGCGTAATTAATGTATATGCAAGTAGACTAGGAGCTTATACATATCAGAGTAGATAATCAGCTGCTTTGGGATAAGATCCCTGTTTTGCTCAGCACTTGTCTTGAAATTACAAAATTGTATTATTGTTCATCGTTTGTTTTTCATTGCACTGTTGCACCATTAGTATAATAGTGCATTCAAATGTTGTAATCATTATGTGTTGGAAATGAAATAAAACGAAATCGAAAAAAAAAAATCAATTGCTATATTTTCGAGCACCACGCCCATTGGCTGAAAGTCACTTAGGAAAGCTTCACTTTGTAATGAACACATTTTTGAATAAATCCTAAGAGTCAGGTTTCATATTGCATGTTGATTAACTATAACTTCACAATCGATAACTTGGATTAAACTTATGGAATGATTTGATTCCTTCATTATTCTCTCAACACAGCTATTGACTGATGACTGACAGTGAATAGTGAATATTGTGAAGTTTGCTACTAACAAATCAGAGGGCAGCAAAGACAGTTACAGCAACACACACACACACACATATATATATATATATATAAATATATATATATATATATATATATATATATATATATATATATATATATATATATATATATAAATGTGTATATATATATATATATATACATATATATATGTAGGCGTACCTGTGTTTTGGTGCCTTGTCTGCTACCGGCGGTTTCACGCTGTCGCGATCTTCAGGCAGAGGATCGCGACAGCGTGAAACCGCCGGTAGCAGACAAGGCACCAAAACACAGGTACGCCTAATATGCTCTCCTTTACAGCATTGAGCACTTTTCAGTCCTAAACAAACTACATATTCCCGACGGATATATTCCAAATGGATATATATATATATATATATATATATATATATATATATATATATACATACATACATAAAGAAAGAGGAGAGGGGGGGGGGGGGGAGAGGATCAACAATTTAATTAATTGAGAATCTTCTGATTTTTTAAAATTTCTTTTTTGTGGTTTGACAAACCGATTTGCTACTGTCTGATTTCTTTTGCCCTTGGTTTCTCAAGTGTAACATAGGAGAAAAATTGGTAAGATAAATGTGATATTAAGAAACGTAAAAAGGAACTATATTCTTTTATTATTTCAGACACATTCAATATAATAAGCTAGTACTTTTGAAAAGATTTGCAAAGGTTTGTCTTCAGCAAGATGATGTAAATACCAAAATAAAACTGTCTGCTCCCACTGACAAAAGGGTTTACCTTGGACACTTTTTTTGGAGTACGTATGTTTTTCATGTGTGTATGTATGTGTGTAGTGCGTGTGTGTGTGTGGGGGGGGGGTGGGTGCGCCCGCGTGTGTATGCATATTACGGAGAAAAAAAGATTTGACATTTGTACAAAAAAAGAAGAAATTAATGATATCATGTAATCAAGTTACGAAATTTAATAGAATACATCGCTCGATATCACTGTTTCTTATACTTATACTGTATAAGGAAAAAAAGGTAATTCTTTGACAAAATAAATAAAGAACAAATCAATTCAATGCAATGTAATAGACAGAATCTGATATATATGGAGCTGACAAAGACTTTTATTGCTAATACATGCCATGCGGTAGAAATCAATCAGTAAATTTTGCCAAAATTCAGCGTCTTAAATCAAAGTTGAGAAACAAAATCAATACGTTTAAAAATGATTTGAATTATGATATTGTGTAAGGTTGTCATATAGTGCTGAAAGATTTAAACATGGTCAATGTACGTGCATGGTCAACATAGCTGCCTTAAATGCTTTTCTTATGCATCACATGAGAGATAAGTGCACCTCTCCTCATCCTATCTTTCAGGAATCACGAAATTGCAGACATTTAAATTGTATGAAAAAATCTAAGGATGACATTAATTCTAAAATGTGTATTATATCGTGTTAACTGCATGTTAAAGATCAACACTGCATGACTCCTATGATATGCTACCATTATATTCTCCCATGTCTTTATTGTGTAGTGGTGTTTGTCCATAATATACTCGCACATTATGTCGCCCTGTTTTATTACTATAACGAACGACTTGGCTTGGCGAGCGAAGGAAGCAGCGCCACATCGCAAAATAAACACACGCCGAACACAAGGAAGTTCAGTGCAAAGATTGTGATACACTGATTAGCCCTTGTCGGTTTGAATTGACGCTGCATTGAAGGTGGCTGACTGAAAAAAAAAAATGATAAAAGGGCGGAAATACGTCAACAGGCGAATTATCCGCGTGTTATCAAGGCGTCGCGCCCAACGCAGTAGAGAGTTCAAGTCAATTATTTCGTTCAGCTATGGCTAAACATTGATGCTCATGTCAATATCGTTCCCTTAGTTAAAAATGCAGATTATACTGCAGCCTTCGTAATGCGGTTAATATTTTTAACTGGACTGGGATTTTTTCCATGTACAGGTTTTGGCAGTTTCATGAACATGAGTTATGATCCACCATATTAAATCATAAATTATACAATATACTCCTTGTCCCTTGAGTAAAACTAAACACTAACCTCTGAACACTTTACTTTGAGTCGGAATAAGGAAGACAGTCCAACTAAACGAATTTTTGGTATTTCACAGTCATCTATTCCAAAACAGATGTTACAGTCTTACTTGTTGTCTTCATGACAAAAAAAAAGTTCATTTTTACTAATACAAGGCATTCATCCCGTGGATATCACTATATTTATTTCAACAAAACTCGTGATAGCCAGAGCGAGACAGGCCATAATACGTTTGTGTCATATTGGATGTCCCATGTATTTGCGACAGTTTCAAAACAAAATAGTCATTGCTTATCGATTAAAGCAGAATGTTAAATGATCACTTCTCTTCGACATCTTCGATTCAGCTTTTATTGTGAATGGTTCTTGTCACAAGAAGGTCCTTCAATATGTATGTTTTCCACCTATCAATATGTGTGCTTCAGAGCCTCTTTTCTCAATCAAACATCTTGAAAATCGTATCACCGATTTCTCAAACAGAGAGATAAATGTTTCTCAAACAGAGAGATTAATGTTACAGCCATTACAAGCTTTATCAACTATGTATATAGATTTTTCTTTTAATCTGCTTCGATGTTGGCTTTTTGAATGTTATACTTGCCTTATACATTCCTGAAAAAATGCAATACAATTTGGCGTATTATGATACGAGAAGAAAATGCACCTTGTCACTCTGCATCGCGGTAAGTGAAAAAAAAAAGGAAAAAAAAGAAGTGCATACAGCACCGCTGGGAATGTGACATTTACTAGGCTGATTCCATGTCAGGGTGACTCAGAACCATGTAGAAGATCACGCATGGTAATAATCAGATTTAGAACTAGATAAAACGTCACCGTCCGTTTGCGTAAACTTAGAGTGACTCAACAACATCCTCAACGCTTTCAAACCGCTCTGGTTTCATGCAGACTGTGGGCTGCACATTATATACAAGACAATATAAAACAAGGCTGCATTGCGTGTATAAAATACTGGCGTCCGTATATACAATGCAAAGGCTTTCGAATATTGTCGAACAAAGGCAGGATGGGGGGATCGGCAGCCAGATATAGCCTATAATAGGTTGATAGCCTAATAGATAGATAGATAAAGAGAGATAGATAGAGATAGATAGATAGATAGATAGATAGATAGATAGATAGATAGATAGATAGATAGATAGATGGATGGATGGATGGATGGATATAGAAAGAAAGAAAGAAAGAAAGAAAGAAAGAAAGAAAGAAAGAAAGAAAGAAAAGAAAAGAAAAGAAAGAGAGAGATGAGAAATGAGAAAATGAGTAATGTTGGTCGTCATTTTTATATGTTGTTCAATTCAAGTACCAATGCAACATTCAGGCCAACCTTCAACACAAAATATGACTTGATCATTAAATCTTGATGCAAATTGAGACAAATGGTTGAGTGCTGTAACGTGAGATTTATCTCGTGAAAAACGACCTGACAGGGTTTATTTGATCATATCGACCTCTAGGTCTGTCTGCTTTCCACAGTCGCTGAGTGATAAACGGCCACGAATTCAACAAACACACATCGTCATCAAATCAACAGAAAGTTGGCTAGCATAATTATCTTTTTATAATATTTTAGGCTGAAGTAATATTTGTCTCGAACTATGAAAACACGAGGACCGCCAAGGGAATTCACTGCCATTGCACATTGCATGTAGTAGTACGGAATTATTGTCCAAATTCTTAACTTCAAATAGAAGCCGTTAACTGAAATCATTCTCCCAAATTATATCTTAGGTCATTAAGTGAACTGCACGACCTGACGTTGCACTTAATGAAAGCACGTAATTATTCATTAATTCCCTAGTTCATTAGTAAGTATATATATATTAATTTTTGTCACTAATGGAAGCATAATAAATGCTCTCTTTCAATAGGGGCATGGTAAGACACCTAAAGCAAAGGAAATATAGGGAAGTTCCAGAACAATGGTAATTTTTTCATTGCAAAAACGCTTTCTTGATGTGATCTTTAATGTGACCTTTTTCTAAATAATTGTTCACACAAGCGACTGCCTTTAAAGTGAAAAGAATACCGGTATAGGTACTCATTCCTTGGCTATACACTTTGTGCGATACTTCCGGTATGGCCCTGGAAATGGGTCATTTTATTATTATGTTTATACCTTATGATGATTATTTGGATTATATTATGAACGCAAAGCATTGCATGTCAATTCATTCTATAAAAGACATCATCATGTATCCTGATTGGTGCGTATGATTATGTTAGTGTGTGCTTGTGTAGTACGAGAGGAGCCGAAGAGAATTAAGGCTTGAAGAAGAAATAGAGAGAGCTGACATTGGCACTAGGTGTACGGTATAAAACAATTGATACTATACCAAAGTACCGTTGATAATGAGTTGATTTCAATATACAGTGATAAGATGACACGATAAAAGTACTGACATTTTTCTTCAGTCGATTTTTGCCCATAGATATCAACTCCTGTGTAGAAATGACTCAAACATAGGACCTCAATGAATTATTCAACCGATAAAATAACGCATTCACTCTTTATTTTACACTTCTTTTTAAAAGAAAATCACATCTTGATGCTGTTTCTTCGTGTCATTGCACTGTCTTGAGTATATACCCTACGCGTCAACTCTAAGATCAATCTGACAGTGGATCATTCATCGTGTACTCAAAGGACATGAATATTACTCATAAAACAAGGCAGATTAAAAAAAAATAATAGGCTTGTGTTGCTGCTTCATCTTCTTTGAGTAAACTGAATTCTGTCTGAACTCGTCAGCAGTATAAAATTTGTGAGACACACAATTTCCATCATGAACTCAATCATCGCATCGCACGCACCCCTCGGCGCTCACGCCGAGTTCACGAAAACCGCGAAACAATTTCTCTACGCATTGCAATGGAGAGACGACTACCCTTTTTGTGTACGCTTTCCCTCGACTTATGTGTGCCGATACCTAATGCATGACCTGCCGAACAAAACTTTTCATTTCTTAATGGTGGGCCGTGCTGCAACTCCACGCACGAAGTTGTTAACGTGCAGTTCCTGCAAAGGCATCCTGTCAAACAGGCGGTACAAGCAATGCGGAAGACATGCAGAGCGGTGAGGGAAAAAAGCGCGAAGGCACGTCTGCCTAGTTGATATAACGAGTTCGGTCAGGCCAGGGTCAACGAAAAAGGTCGCCATTTTATAGAGCTCACAACAAGTGGGACTAATCCATGGCACGCACGCAAGGAAATGAAATATCATGTCTGTAAGCTATAGGCCAGATAACTCAATACACGCTTCTTTAGTATAGTCTGTGCTAAACTCTTTCTATACTGAACATCTTTCTACTGAACATCTTTTCCTCAGCAAAATGGATTGATTTTTCAAGCAAATTTGTCCGATAATGTGCCAATTCTGTTTAGTCAGTTACTCGGACCATCAGCCTATTTTAGTTTTTTTGATAGATTTAAGCGTCGTTTTTTATGTTTGCACATGACTATTGTGTGTCAACTCGTAATAAGATGTGACAATTTTATGCAATGTGTGCTGAGAGATGAGAATTAAAAGCATATAGGCCTATATCTATAACTAATTTGATGTGAATAACATATATATATATATATATGTATATACTGTATATAATATTATATTACATATATGTATATGATATTATCATATATATATATATATATATATATATATATATACATATATATATGTATATATTATATATATATATATATATATATATATACATATATATATATACTGCTAGTATCAAATTAAAGATGTTCCCAGGTGAAGACGCTAAGAATAGGAATCGGAGATAACTAATACACTCTTCGAATATTGATCGAACAATAGTGTCTTTATGCTTGTTTTATACTTCATGACAAGCCCGCATATTTCTAAGGACTTTTCTTCAAATCATATCTCTTGAACACTCAGGATATTTTACAACATTTTTGCATTTGCAATGAATTTAATGGTAGTCTGTGAGTGTATATTCATAGAGGCATTTATAAGGAAACAAATAAGCATGAATATGATTGTGACAATCCGTCGAAAGCCAAAATAGAAATTACAAGTATCATCATTTTCCAATATTTCGGACGTGGATCGCTAATCTGTTCGTTGATCATCATAACTCTGGATTTTGTTTGTTGTTGTTGTTGGGTTTTTTTAACGTCGCAATGAAGCAACTATCATAGTACAGATGTTTGTGTTTTCGGGTGTTTTTGCATTCAGTGTTATAAAATTTGCTCAGACATGAAGACCATAATAATCAGGATGGTCCATAAAGGTGAATTGCACAGCTGAAAGCATTTATTGATCATGACCTCAAGTTTTCTTCCTTTTATTTTTTTTTTTATTTACACAAAATGCATTCTATAGCAGCGGGTCCTTGGGTTATTGTGATGACGCTCAACACGACTAATGTTTTCATAATTGCATTCTTTTTTAATGATCATTGCAGAGAATTTCAATTGCAATAATCAATATTACACTGGAATATAATTTATGTGAACCCCTTGCAATGTATACATTATAAAAATCTACAGCAGGCGTTTCTAATTCTAAATTTTCACTCATTCTTCATACCAAATTACCACTACGTGTCTGA
This sequence comes from Diadema setosum, assembly GCA_033980235.1. Taxonomy (NCBI): domain Eukaryota; kingdom Metazoa; phylum Echinodermata; class Echinoidea; order Diadematoida; family Diadematidae; genus Diadema; species Diadema setosum. The sequence goes on from CM067073.1 coordinate 529,767, forward strand.
GGATGCACATGGGATAAAAAAGCAAATAATGACATGTATATATAGTACTTGTGTCAATGAAGAAAAAAGTAAATGCGCAATCGCTGGGTGTCTTATCTTGTTCTGGTAAAAATCAAACCATCTATATTTAATTCTTTGTCTCCGCAATATTCTTGTTTTCTACGAATGTATCGGTATCGAATAGCAAGCTGTCCTTTTAACATGATGCAAAATACGGAGACAAAGATAAGTGCGACTTATAAAACTGATATCTACAATGATAAACTGTTAACATGGCTGGATAGTTTTCAAAATTTGAGCATGGGAATATCACAGTCCCCCCGCCCCCCGCTAAAAAGAAAGAAAGAAAGAAAGAAAAGAAACAAAACAGTATCGCAAGTGCTGAGGTTTGCTGGTCTAAACGTTAACGAAGTCATGCCCGAGTTATTTCTGATACCGCTCAATAGAATTAAGAAGTCATGTACAATAGAAAAAAAAAAACCAACAAAGTATTTTTCCTGACAAGCTACCACAAAGCATTAATAAGCCTATTACTTTGTGACAACATACATTGTAGGATTTATGTCGGTTTTAATACTTTTATGAGTGTAACATGCATTATGATCACTATAGAATTCATTACCTTAAAGACAAAGTATCATTTATTAGGTAAATAAAAAAGTTATAATCTGCAGATACGCAGCTTTAACAGTTTGCGGACTGTTCACATGAATATTTTTTCTACATGCCTGCTTTACTAAAAAACAACAACACAAGAACAAAAACCAATGAATAGGAACATTCAGCTGTCATTGGTGGGTTAAAAAGACCCATCAGGCAACACGGTCAGCCTCTGACTTAATGGTATCGATTATACAAATGGATTATTTATTCCTCGGAGAAAGAAGAGAAGATTAATTTTATCATGACTGATTGTGAGGGTGCATGTAAAATGCGGTACATAAACGATTCAATAGACATAGCTATAATTGGATAATCGTTAATACGAAGAGACGGAAAGGTATTTTAGGTATCAGATACTCCAAGGATTTAAATCAATAATATACACTCGTGGGTTTATAACCAATGCTCAGTGCTTTATGTTGCAACAAAACTGAATGTATAGGCCTAGGCATTATGTATGTTTAAAAACGTTGACGCTGCTTTACCCAATTGTAAAATGATTAAGAAAAAAAAAACCTCGCTGAAATCAACTTTACATCATAGAAAAGTTATCATTATTGGCCTGAATTTAGAGCTACATCAGGGGAATCTTAGCTTAAAACAAAATTGAGATTTTAACATCCACAAAATATAATTTAAGTCTGAAATGGACACCGTTTGTGCTGGTCAATCACGAATTGCTCTGAAGTACTCCTCATCACAGAAATTGATACATTGCTTTGAATAATCCAAATGATTGGCATTGATATTCACATTCATTTGCGCATGAAGAGAAAAAAACAACAATTGTAGTTTGCAAAATTTTGTGAAAGGACAAAGATCAGCTGATGGCTGTTTCCATTATGATAGGATGTGCCTACCTTACTTCCTGATAGTAGACTGATCCTACACAACCACACACACTCCATTAATTTTTATCGATGTCTTCTTTATACACACAATAAGTCGAGTTTAGATAAAGTGAAAATTAAAAGGCCATAAAGTGTACGAAAGGTCTAGGAATATTATATTGGACATTATACCCATGCTTTTGAAAGACCGGATGGTGAAAAGAGAGTTTTTCAGATAAATATTCTATTTTTAAATGTTTACTTTGAACAACAAATTAGGCGGCCGATTAGTCTGTTTTGACATATAGACCTACTCTGTTCTGAAGAAATTAGCTCCCATTAATATTTTTGAGAGTTCATCTCAACGCCTTCCACATCCTTTTACATGGTTATTGTACCTTTAATCGAAACACCTTGACGTTATAACATTGGCTTCTAGATGAGACTGGCCGCCAAGCGAACCCATCCAAAATCCCAGCTAATACTTTCTACCCACAGCGCCCTAACTTTTTTCTTCTGCTGCACGACGCTAGTGCATGGCATGAGGGGAGCGCAAATTGCTTTGCACTGAACGCATTTCCTGTCTAGCTCGAGCTTGGGGCAGTCGATCCGCCATAGAGTTGTGCTGCGAAGTCAACTCGAACGTGCAAACTTCGCTTTTCTTTTTCGACGTCATCATAGACATCATTTCGTCAAGTAAGTTTTTCGTAATGTAAATGTATACTTTGAAAGAGCATTGTAAGCGACTATTTGTGACTATTTTCAACGTGATTGGGGAATGTTTTGTCGCGACGCACTTCAGCGAGTTCGTGTGGGAAGGGTTTGTCGAGCCATCCATTCACGCTGTTCAATCGCGGCGGCGGCTGCGTATACATTTCACAGGCGAGTTTGCAACGTACATGCTGAATAGGCATTTAAAAACATCGATCGAGTCTTCGTGTGTGTATGGCGTTCTGCGAGGAGGGCTGTATAATGTCAGCATAGGCTCTCTGCAACCGACTATGGGACGCATTTCCGCTCAATCTAAACTGTCTGATTCCTGTTTTGCAAGTTTTAGCATCTCTCCGTCTGCATCCCGTTCCTACTTCATTGTTAGCTAGTTTTCCGACAATATTGTTTTGAGGCGCTGTTGCATGATGAAAGATGATGAAAATGTGAGTGTGCTGATTGTGTTTTGTGAACCGTGACCTTGGCGACTTCATCACCGTATTTTCGGGGAAGAAAAAAAAAAACACTTCTGAAACTTGTATCATGCTTTTGGGTTTATTTTTTAGAATCTGCATAGAATCGTTCGAGTTTGTTTCCTAACTTAGACATTCGTTGCTTGATATGGTTAGGTCGTAACCTATTACATGTCTCTCATTACATTTCTGTGGAGACAGCAAGCTAGACAATCCTAGAGAGGGTTTCCAAACTTTGGGCAGCAGGGGGGACACTTGCAAGGCAGTCGACAGTTTTGGATCGGGCGCAGTGACTTTACCATGTGTGTGTGTGTGTGTGTGTGTGTGTGTATGTGTGTATTGCATGTATTTTATGTGTGTATGTGATGGCGTATACGTGAGGTTGTGTGTGTGTGTGTGTGTGTGTTTGTGTATGAGTTAACCCATGGGAGTTAGTTCAGTCTCTGGCTGTCTGTGTGATAGTTGTGAGGGTGTGTGTGTGTGCGCGTTGTGTTGGGTGTGTGTATGTATGTTGGTGTGTAGGTACTAGGTGCTGTGTCGTGTGTGTGTGTGTGTGTGTGTGTGTGTGTGTGTGTGTGTGTGTGTACGTGTGTGCATTGCAGAACATGTATAGTGATCATAGGGTGTGTGCATAACCAATGGAGGACTTCTTATAAACTTTATGATGGTGTATTTCTACCGTGAAAACTTTGCACCGGTCCTCCCCTCTCTCTTCTCCTTCACTTCCCCTTTTCTTTCTCCCCCTCCATCTTCCCCCCATCTCTCTCTCTCTCTCTCTCTCTGGCTGACAGTGTGGTGCCATGCTTTCATGTTCAGTGTGTGTCTGTGTGTTACAGTGTTGTTTACTTGAGAGTAAATATGAGTGTGTGTGTGTGTGTGTGTGTGTGTGTAATACCTTTTTATGTCTGTGTATTAAAGTGAGCCATGACGCCATGAGCTTGCCCACTGTGAATGGCAGAGTGAGGTTTAGCAACTATGGCATGTGTAGAAGAATCCCGCATTTGAGTGGTCAATTTGTTCTCAAGCTACTGTGGGAGTGAAGGACAAGTAGTGCTCAGTCCACCTGCCTTATCAGCAGAATATCTAAACAACCTCAGTCTCCCTACAAGATAAGTCTTGTGTTTCTGAAAAAAACAACAACAACTGCTTTCTTCCGTGTGGTTATGGGGAGCCATCATAGTTTATTAGCTGGAGGATTAGAATGAAAACTAATGCAAAGGAGGGTAGTGGTATGCAAATTCATTGATACTTCTAAGGTTTATAGAACAATTCATGATTTTGTATGTCATCATTCAAGAATTTGTCTCCCACAAGTGTTTTTTTTTGGTAAGTTTATGAGAGGAGTTCTTGCTTAAATAAAGGATGAAAAAAAAAAACCACATCAAATTATCTTCTTTACAGTGAATGGCATTTGACATTAAAGGTCCTGTTTACCTTCAGGAGCAGTGATTTAAAAAATGTTCAAGATATCACATTTGATGCATATGTGTAGGTTAGCTGCATCACAAAACACCCTACCATATACATTTTTTTTGCAATAAAGCCTAAAGTATAAAGAAATATTACTATTTTTCTCAATAAACCATAACTGTAGATGGTTTAGCCTGAAAAAAAAAAGTATTATAATTATTGTTCACATTTTGTATATTTAATAATACTTAACATTGGTCATACTGATTAAAATTTTGACATTGGTTGTTTCCATTCCTAACTCAAATTGTAGAACTATTTTGAAGCACTAATGCTGGTTTTTGTGTTTCATCTGCAAATGGTAAATTATCCCTTTAAGCAATATAACAAAACCAATAAAATGTGATTGAAATCAGGTGGATAAGAATAATCATCAAGACACGAGTCAGCTGACTTGATATTTGATGATAACCTCCAGAAAGGTGACTGCATTACATGCTGAATGTGATACCACTTGCATATATAGCACTGCATGCACACTTTTTCACTCATACAGCTAGTTTAAATTAAAAAAAAAAAAAAAAATCACACTCTGGAAAGATTTATTCACCCTTCCATGACAGGGGCAGATGCAGGAATTCACACCCCCATTATTTTCTTTTTATTTCTCTTGTTTTAACAAATAAAGAGGGGGCGTGCGACTGATGCCCACCCCCCCCCCCCCCCCCACCCCCTCCGGAATCGCCACTGCATGATGACTCTTCTCTAGATTTTTAACTGTAATTAGTTCCAGGCTTTTATGAAATTAGATTAAACAACATTTATTGATCATACTCAGCAGTTGCAGGTTTTTGTTGCTTTTCTTGGCAGAGAAAGGGGTAAACTATATAAAGTTACAATTAGTTTAAAATCAATTATTGTTCAACAGTGCTCATAATTCAGTGATGCCTTGCTTTTTGTCTTTAGTAAATGCAGACTTGTAAAATGTCAAATGTTGCTTGCCAGGTTGCCTTCCAGTCTTGAGGTCAAACAATGAGAACTTCTCATTTTATATTTTGCCCGATGGAGGCGCTAGTTGCTTTTAGTGTAGGCAACAACAAAAGAAATATTATATATTTTAAGTAAAAACAGTTATTTTGCCTTCAGTTGGTATTCCTAGTTCTACACTTTATGCAAAGTTCTCGAACAATTTACTTTTTGAATGGTCATATGAAACTGTAACAATATATGTGTAGTGGGGTATGACAGGAACTTCATTTTTTTTTCTTTTTTGTGAGAGAGAAATATTTTTAGTTAATTCTCAGAATTGGTTGGCAATGCAAAATTATTTGAATTTGACTTACCAGTACCAAGTCCTTCTAAAATATGTGCTTACAGTAGTTACCAATTTTGCTGATTAGAAATCATTACTTTTCACACTTTGCCACAAATTTGGCATCAGGTAAGCTGAAATTTGTGACAAGTACAACAATAATATGGCATTGTCAGATTTTTATGTTTTCTTATGTGGTAGACTTTGGTGACCTATATGTTTAAAGTTTAGCCATAAATTTAGATCTACTAAGAATTGTGAAAAATTAATAAAATAAATCGTACTTGCACAAGTGCAAATGATTGCATTTGCGTTGATTCTGTGAGGTTTCAAGAGGAGTCAAATCCGAGCTTGTACTCTTATGAAGTACCGGTTTGCATGAAAACTGTGAAAACCTCAGTGACTGAACTCAGTGTTATATCTGATAGAGACAGACACTGTGTTTAGTATAATATCATAAGACAGAGTTATTACTCATTTAATCAACCTAGGCCCCTTATGTCACATTGTTTATTCATATTATAAGGAATGTTGAACAGCAACAATTAAGACAGCTTGGTTGTGCAAGAGGGTTCATTGTTCACAAATACAAATCTACGATTGCATGCAAGGGAAGCAGCTAGTGCTAAATGTTAATTTTGAGGTGCATGTAATGTACATAATAACCCAGACGTCAGTAGGCCTGTTCACACTTTGGAATATAAAGGTTTTCAAAAATCAGATATAAATTTTGCAATGCTATGCAGAAAACTTTTTTTTTAAAGTGTAGACATAAAAAATGATTAGCAATTGCAATCCACATTATTATTATAATGCAAAAAAAAAAAATAGCCTCGTGTTTTTTCACAATGTGTGTGAATGGCATCAAAAAGAAAAGACAGTTTTTTTTTTTTCAATCCCAAGATGCAAATTGCACTAGACTGGGGATGGGGATTAGGGACACACAGTTAGGAGATTTCAATTAATTTTTGCTCAGCCTAGCGAGTTTTTAGGAATGCATGAATGATGGGAGATAAAATTGATTTTTGCATTGCGATCCAAAGCCAATAACTCTCGTGTGTAAATGGGTCTAGCAATTTACATGTACTTACGTGTACATTGTAACTCACACTGGATAATTGGATTATGAAGGACGAACACATGTACATACCCTAGAACTGATGATAACCAAGTTATTTAGACTTTGGTTATCTTTGTAAATGTGCATTATCCTTTTCTGAAGCCATCGTGTGCAGATTTGTAAAGTAACTGAGCAAAGAACTCTTATAAAAAGATTACAAGTCCAAGATTTACTCCTTAGTAAGAATGGTTAACAGGAACACAGGGAAAGGAATATTCTCCCTCTGATTGAGTGATGATAAGGAATATGAGGTCTAGACTACTAAAGGTGACATTACTTGACTGAGTGAGGTGTATGTTAGCACACAGAAGTGCACTGGTATACATACAATGTAGTGAGACCAATTGTCTCAGTATGCATATTGCTGCACCTTAGAATTAGTCACTTCGAAAAGGACTCTGTAGACTACAATGTACCTGAAAGAGTGGTAGGCAACGGGGCATCAGTAGTGTCACCCATGGCAAGGCTGACTCAAATTTCACCTTGTACAGAGAATTTGGGTCACTGGACATGCAAGCATCCCCTGCAATGCCAAACTACATAAAGTCTGAAAATACATAGAAACTTGTGTCATTATACCAAGCAGAGAGCAGCATTGAATGGATTTTTAGCTCCCCCCCCCCCTTTTTTTTTGACTCTGGAAAAGTCTCAAATCCACACATGTACATGTACATTTATCATCATGATTACTTGTGAGAATGTGCAGTGAAATAACAGTGACAGCATTTACCAAATAATTGATCTGATATCTTTTTGGTATCGTACACTTCAGTACATGCTGTCTGCTTTATCTTAACACTTTGTGATAGTTAGCTGTTCTTTGGTCTTGGCTAGTCTTTGTGTCAGTCACACATGGGACTTTGTTTTCTTCATTATTCCTTATTTTTATAAATGTCAGAGCAAGCATTCTCCGTTGTTCAGAATTGGTTCAAACAAAATGGAAGCGTATGTAGTGCATGTGTTTTGGAAATCTGCATACCCAGCAATTGTTTCAGTTATGTTATTTTATTCAATTTAGATTATAAATGCATACAGAAAGAAGTAATGCAGTTAAAGGCATAATTTACCATTTGCAGGTGAAAGCATTAGTGCTTTAAAATAGTTCTAAAATGTGAGTTAGGGATAGAAACAACCACTGTCAAAATTTGAATCCGTATAATTGATGTGAAGTGTTGTTAAATACACAAAATGTGAACAATAGTTATAATAAAAATGTTTCCAGACTAAACCGTATACAGTTACGGTTTACTGAGAAAAACCGTGATATCTCCTTATATTTTAGGTTTTATTGCAAATATTTCATATGGTAGGATGTTTTATGATACAACAGACCTACACATATGCATCAAATGTGATATCTTGAACATTTTTGAAATCACTGCTCCCAAAGGTAAACTGGACCTTTAAAGGGACTGTACAGTACTGGTTGAGGTGGGGATTCATGTTTCGAACATTCCTAAGTGAGATAATGAGAAACCTCTTATGAGAGACCATGTAATTTTAAGAAGGATTCAATGTTTATTTGATAAAAACTGGTTTTCAAATGGCTAAGATATCCCAAAAAAGTGATAATAATAAAAGGAGACAGGGCACACCTTTTATTAGGATCTCTTTGTTTTTGGATATCTTGGCCATTTCAAAACCGATTTTGATCAAATAAACTTTTGATACCCCTTAAAATTGCAAGCTCTTTGACATCTCATAGTGGTTTCTGAATATCTCGCAAAACGTTACAAGCTACATGTAAATCCTCACCTCAACCAAAACTGTACACACCCTTTAAAGGTAGGGAATCCCATTTGCATTCCTTAAATGAAGAGTTGTATAAACACAGTGGTATGTTGAAGAGAGTATCATTTTAGAAACTCCCATAAAGTATTGAGAGTGGAAGGTAACATTTAGTACATTTTTATTGACCGTTAGATTTTGAATTGAATTCTTTTCGGGGCTCACCGTAAATTCCAGTACATTACTAGGCTACCTTTGCAGACCCATGCACTGCATGTGTGTCCATCATGTATATTTTGTGAATAAAGTTCATCAAAACTTACAAACATTTCTACATACATTCTTGCCACACACTCTATATGTTATTACATCAGCTCTTATACTTTTAGATTTGTGTTTATAGATAAAAAATACAGAAGACTGCAACAAAAAGGCTTAAGTGTGGCTGACACACAGAACTACTGAGTAGTTGAGTTTTGTGCATTATTCAAATTGTAGATAACTGTTGACTTCTAAATTTCTAAGCAGTGGCCTAAACAAGTCCCCTGAGGTTCATATTTGATGTTTTGCTGCATTTTGGGAGTTCTGTAAAAGGTATCCCCTACCTTTAAGAACAGTGTATTATGTATACTGTAGAATAAAATCTGATGACGGGCAGGACAAAGTGAAGCATATTGAAGTGAGCTAGATTAGCTGGCAAAAAAAGCCTATAATAAAGTATAACTGGTACTTCATATGGATACTGGAACAACATGACATAAAATTTATTGCTGGTTGGTATAGAAACAAATAATCATGGTCATCTAATTGTATGAATTGTTCAAAAAGCTTATTAAAAAAGTTGAAAAAAAAAATATGCACCCCAAAACAGTATTGATGGTAATTACAGTTTTGGGGATAGACTAGTCTGACACTAAAGCTACGTATGTTTCAGCTGAGGTCTGTTGAACATGATATTAATCATGTTGTATAGCATGCATATTCAGGTTGAAATATAAGTGCTATAAATGTAAAGTCTGTTGCATGCAACGAAGTGTGAACAACTATATACAAATTTAATTGGATGTTCAAAGCTAATATATCAATTGTACATGTACATGCTTTAAATGCAAAATTCAGAACATGTACAAGCAGAGAAGAGTTTAAAGAGATTGTTCGATTTCAGCATTGATTACACTGACAGATTTTTTTTTTTTTCAGGGTAACTCAGAGATTCATGTCTATGCGCAGATCATACAATGCTACATTGTATGTGAAATTATGCACAGTTGCGTATTTCACAGCAAAGAGATAAAAGTTTCATGTTATGACTTTAAACAGCTTTACTAATTGTCCAAGGCTGCTAAAATGTACAATCATAGCAGGAGATGGGGAGGTAGAGTAAACATGATAAAATCTTATCATTCTTTAAAACTAACTAGATTAGATCCTACTTTGTATGAAAATTGCTAGAACCATCTTCATTAAATATATGTGTGTGTGAATATATGTAATATAATATGAGTTACTGTATAATTGTATTTTGTGATACAAAAGTTTTATTTCGGAAGAAAAATGCATCTGGAAATTTAAAGAAAATGATTAAAAAAAAAAAGACTTTTCCATTGAAAATGTTCCCAGAAGCATGTTCTGATGTTAGTTGTTTTTTTTTTTAATCTTTTCTTCAATGTGTGAACAAATGTAAAACCTCTTTGTCTAAGTTACAACTTTGTATGTATTTTCTCTACTTTTTGCATGTACATATATTACAGTGAAATGTGAGAAAGTCATTTATTAGTATGCAGATGAATTGAATGTCCATGCTGCTAAAATATATTAAAGATATTCAGTTGACATAGCTGCAAGTTTGATATTGTAAACAACCTGTGCGGTCATGAAGGACTCATGTTTCTGAAATGGTTGTACCATAGTTCTAAGCACAGAGTGTCCCGTGGAAAGTCAACATGTGTTTCAGTATTGTGCAATGGCAGGAATATGCTCATCTTGACGCAGCATTTTCCCCCCTTGCTGTAGTTTCTGTCCTCCATCCATGGAAGGCTTTGAGTGATCTTTGACCTCCAGGCAGGGTGGTGAGGATCGGAGCAGCCAGTTTGCTCCCCTGATTGTGCGCTCTTATCTGATTGGTTGATTGTCTCTGGGAGGGTAGCAGCGTTGAGTCCATTTAGCCACATGTTTGACAGTGAGGAAGGCTTACATGAAAAAGGCTCTGTTGAGGGGTGTGCAGGGAGGCAGCCTCTGTGGGTATGACTACATGAGAGCAAGTCATGTACCCATCAGGTTTGTCACACCAGCTACTCCACTCTTTTTTCTTTGACCCATCAGGTTTGTCACACCAGCTACTCCACTCTTTTTTCTTTGACCCATCAGGTTTGTCACACCAGTTTCTCCACTCTTTTTTTCTTTGGCTTGGCTCTCTAGGCTAAACTTTCTATGGGATTTATTTCTTGGGAAGGATTGAGAAGGGCAAGCAAATAACAAGGAATGGTACATATGTAGTTTTTTTTTCCCCCCCAGTATTTTTAGAGCGTGGGCCAAGAATCAATGTTGCCAGCTGTCATTGATCCTCTCTTTTAAAATGCATACTGAAGCAGGAACTACAATGTATGCAGACAATTGCATTTTCTAATCTTGATGCAGTGAGGTTGGCTTGCTATTTTTACCATTAAAGTTTACATCCTGAAATAAAATGGCATGAGAGATGAGTTGAGACTTGGCTATTTTTGCTGTATGTGTCATACATATATAAAACCTGCTTTGTTTCATTCACCCACCCATTGTGTACGGTGACCTGCTGTGTATTACGGTGTTTTACTCTACTGTCTGTGGAAAAGTTAATGTGCGGTACATGACTAAAATAATTCATATCTTTATGATGGTGAAAACAGATTTGTGTGTGATTGTTTAAAGAAAATCTTGATTTGTAAAATTAGTGCTAGACCTAATGTCTTATGAATGTTTTAGTAAATTATAGGGGCATGTGTTTCATCCCACTTGTGCACCGTTTGAAAAACCACTTCATGCATCAGAATGAGCACAATTAGCCCTGTTTGGAAGAAGCCATTATTTGTGTGCTTTTGTATCTCTCAAGAAGAGTGAAATGTACAAGCATATTGACTTTCTCTTTGTTATCTTCATTCCGACAGACAAATCTCTCAATTTGCATCAGAATCTAAAAAGTAACTGAGCAATTCAAATGGGCTCACTCTTTCTCTGCCTAAATTGTGGGTTTCCTGTTTATGCAACTTTCTGCAGGCTTAGGTTGGCCACAATGGAGTGAGAGTAGGTAAGAACACACTGCTGCCTAGCATACATGTAGCTGCAGTACAGGCATTTCCTACAGTCTGTGTGTAGAGCCAGATACCGAGTGTGTACAGTGTACAATGCATGCTGTAAACGAACGGTGGACGTCTGCCTGTTTAATGTGTCCTAGACGGGACTTTACTCTGCTCTACAGGAAACTTGCAATTTATTTTGATTTAGATACAGTAGGCAGTTGAAGATAACGTCATGATTTTTTTTTTTTTTTTTTTTTTTGCTGTGATTTGTGCTGTCATTTATTGTTCAATGGAAAATTGATTTATAGTTTATATTTGACATAATCAAGCTATTAAGATTGTTGCTTGTTTGGAATATGCAGGTCTTATTGTATCAATCATGCACAATACACTAATGTATGCTGAACAGCTCTCACTTGAAAACCAACATTCATCATACATGCCAAATTTTTTGGGCTAACTGTAAATCAAGCTGAAAAAAAAAAATCTATATTCCTGCTCTCTTTCCATGAGGTAGGAGCTGAATTGATACTGACTAAAAAAAGACCCAAGCAAAACAAGGATATGAGTAAAAACACATACTCGTATTAGAAATCATACATTACAGTTTTGCTTCAGTAATAGTTGATAGAAAATGCTCAGGTTTAGAAAAATAAAACAGAACACAAAACATGCTGAAAGAAATTCCCTGCTTACATACAAGCAGTTTTCAGTTGGTGTTATTGTGGACTTTGTTCAGCAATGTTTGTCTTTTCTCACGTATGAGAAGGATCTGGTTAGTTTTATTATACTTATCATAGTGTATCTTACAGTATTTGCTATATGTTTTTTTGATAAAACAAATGAGACATGTTGTATACATGTAGGTGAACTTGAAGCTAATTTTCATGTGTTAGTTTTCTCCACCCCCTCCTCCTTCTTGTAGACACACTTGTCTATCAGGATGAGTAAAAAAATATAAACTGAGGCACACCATATAATGATGTGCATGCATGTAAATAGTAAGTTTATCAAAAATGATAGGTGTAATGATCAATATGACAGTAATTCATAAAGATGGTCCATCCCTTTTGCATTCCTTCCCATATAGCACAGAACATGATATATTCCACCAGAATGACCAGACTATTGTAAAGCTATAACATTTCTGTGACATTTGAAGGTTGTTCGCTGTTAAAATTCAAATAATGCACCAAATGCTCACCGTAACGTATTCTGTGTACGAGGCACAGCTGCATATAATAATCCCCCTGTGGTTGTAATATGATACTTATACTTCAAACAAGTAAAGATATGCATATTAAAGCTGTCAGAAAGGAATAATTCACTAGCTTCTTTTACTTTGTTATCTATGGCAAATAACAACACACCACTTACATGAACTACATGTAATTACAGTAATGTCACTGCTAAGGAAGGGAGGTGACATTACACACACAGAGATTGCTTTATTGTTACAATAACAATTAACAGAGGTGTAATTGATGGTTGAAACATATTGATCAGTTGCTGATATGACTGAGTCTAGCGGAAGACATGGTTATAGTATGTGAATACAATGCGAGCTGCTCTAAACAAATTGGGGGAAGTGAGCATGGTCATGTGACAGTGCACACAATTGAATTATGTCATGCGCTGTTACATGTACCCTTGGTATGTTGAGACATGCGCACTAAATGTGTAATCTCTACCATTCAGACAATATATCATAATACAAGTCTTTCATCTTTGCACTTGATAGTAGTATGCATTTATATGGTAAATGGTCATCATTCACTATCTAAGCATCACCACAAGATTATTGAATGATGATGACAATAATAATGATAATAGTAGTAGTAGTAATAATAATAATAATCATCATCATCATCATCATAATTATAACCATAATAATCATGATAATGATAATGATGATAATAATCACAATAATAATAATAATGATAATAATAATAGTGATAATAATCATAATAATAATAACAGTAATAATAATAATAATAATAATAATGATAATAATTATTATTATTATTATAATAATACAGGGTACGGTCTGTACTTATAATGCGCCAATTCCACATAACTAACTAATGATAATAATAATGATAATAATAATAATAATAATAATAATAATATTAATATCAATTTATAGAACTATGCACATGCACATACATGTGCAGTGTATATTCTGCACTGCTAAAGCTTTGAATATGCTTGACAGTAGTGCACAGCTAAATGAACAAATGTGTTATGGCTGTATGAGTCATGATTTTAAAAACTGCCACAGTTGAGGATTTCCTGATTTCTAGTGGAACTGTAAATCATTCCATAGTTTAGGAGCTGAACAGGCAAATGCTCTCTGAAACTTATTTTTCTTTTACATGTTGGGATTTGTGAAAGAAGAGTATCTTTAGAACTGTGCAGATTATGAGTGTGTCTGTGAAATATAAGTACTGGTACTTGTACTGCGGTAATAATTCAGTAATATAACTATGGGGACTTGACCAATGCCTTGCTTACAATGAGCAAACTTAAAGGGACTGTACAGTACTGGTTGAGGTGGGGATTCATGTTTTGAACATTCCTAAGTGAGATAATGAAAAGCCTGTTATGAAACATGAAAGAACATGTAATTTTAACAAGGATTCAACATTTATTTGATGAAAATTGGTTTTCAAATGGCTGAGATATCCAAAAAAGTGCTAATAATAAAAGGCGACATGCCACAACTTTATTAGGATCTCATTGCTTCACCTTGTTTTTGGATATCTCAGCCATTTCAAAACTGATTTTCATCGAATAAACTTTTGATTCCCCTTAGAACTGCATGCTCTTTGACATCTCATAGAGTGGTTTCTGAAACAATCTCGCAAAACGTTAAAAGCTAAATCCTCACCTCGACCAGAACAATATCTTAGCAGATTTTTTTTTTTTTTTTTTTTTTTTGCTTACTGTTGTATTTATATTGCTTTCATTTTTTGATATTTTATTCTTGTTTGGGGAGAGGGGAAGAGATACAAACCAGACCTGCTTATCTGATTATCTGGTACAAATGTACATCAGTGGATTGCTCTGTAATGCAGATTTTCTTCACATGGGCCTAGTGTGTTGCATGTTTGATACTAGTACTTAAAAGTTGAAAGATTATTCAATATTTTCATTCTCTGTTCCCTTTCCTCTTTGCCCTGCATTCTACCCCCTCTCTTGCTGCATTGCTATGCATTGGGTAGTACTACAGTGTATTTTCAAAGTGATGAGTTTGTTTCTTTCCAGCCTTTTTGTGGTAAACCCTTGTTGCATTCATAGGCCCCAGGCTATACCATGCTATGTGTTTGTGTGACTGTGTGGATTTGTTTACAGCTGTTCTTGCACGTGGCAATCTTGGTCTGTAAGGATTGGATACCTCATTAGTCTAGTGCTTACTGCTGGGTTTTCATATGATTCATACAAGTCTGTACAGATAATATTATGAGATTTCTTTATTATCATGTGAGGTGAAATGGTAGGTAGTTTATATCAGCACTGTTATGCCATGAAAGATACAAAGCTAGAAACATTTCAGTTAGAGCGGACATTTTTTATAAAGGGCCTTTGTTAGCAAACTTCAGAGTCGGAATCAGATGGCCCAGTGAAACTCATCTGCCATCCATATATGCCAGGATTTTTGTTTGTTTGTTTGTTTGTAATTGTCTGTGTTTTTGTGTGTGTGTGTGTGGGGGGGGGGGCCTGTTGTTGTTGTGATGCCTCTGTAGGGCCTACAGTATGTTCCTCCTAGTACAACTGACCAAAATGGGAAGTTATAGTGCCAAGTTATTCAAATCTTTTTGAATCTACTGAGGTAATGAGACACCACATCTGTAAGAATGAAGCCAAGATGTGAAGGTGGAGAACCATAGCCTTCCATATGATAAACATTGAAATGCTTTGTAAATACAGTGCATTCCCATGATAACGAAATGCTCTGGACCTGCAGTTTTCTTTCATATTAACGAAATTTTATTATAACTGAGCAAATACATTATACAACAAAAACAAGGAAACCGTGCATATCATATTCTGTTTGTTGAATACTCATCATACACTGGAAAGCTATGTGAAATGGGATAGTACCTTTTTAATTTCATTCAAATATTACATGTAAAATAGTGCATAAAGTTGTTTGTATTGTCACACATCACATGTACAGAAAATGATGGTTTATGTAGGATTTGGTTACAGTTCGCTATTCCAATGGTTCGTTTCTTACCAAAGTTTGTGACTCTGAAGGCTCCATATTCCGAAGTTTCGCCATTCCCGGGATTCAGAAGGTTTGTTCACCTGAAGCTTCGCTCTTCTGAAGAGTCATTATTCTGAAAGTTCATAATTTAGATAGAAATTCATTGTTCATTTTCCGAAGATTCGTTATCAGAAAATGAACAAACCTTATTAATAATGAACCTTGGGAATAACGCCAAATTGTTCAAAATAACAAACCCTAAATTGTATTTCATTTCCGAACTAATGGACATTTAGGTGTATAAGAATCTGTGTCTTGTGTAATAAAGAACATTCAGAACAGTAAAAAGAACCTTATTTAATTTCAGATTACAGTTGAACCTCTATTATCCGGCCTCCCTTTATCCGGATCTCTCTATTATCCGGACGCAATCTCGCCATGATTTTTTTTTTATCTTTTTTTAATAATTACGGGAGGAAAGGGGGATTCCCAACTCTTTGAGAACAAACACACATGAATTACAAATACTTGATACATTTCTTAATAATTATTTAGGTAAATCATCCCAAGAATTTATAAAAGAAAATGATTTCATTCTTGTAAACACGAACCTCTATTTTGGGGTCTGTTACTGAGTGTAACAGTGAAAAGGTTGCAGTATACACATTACTACATGTGGTACTACAATGGGCTACATCAGCACATGTGTATGTATATGTACATGTATAAAGCATTGAGTCTCCCGTATCCGGCCAAATCCTTTATCCGGATGAGCCCCGGTCCCTACTTGTCCGGATACGAGACATTCAACTGTATTGTATTACAATAACACAAGTTCCCCTCGGAAACTATGCGTGACACACAGAGTGAACACACAGTGATGTAAAGCGTTCGCCCATGCAGAGACACTAGAAATGCTTGTTCCGCTATGTAATTTTGAAAGCGATCGGCATTTCGTTGTAACGGAGCACATTTTTTTGTTTTTCATTGCCATTGGCGCTCGATCGGAAAAGACTTCGTTATAACGAAAATTTCGCTATGACAATGTTCCTTATAAGCGAGTTTTGTACCATAGACTTCAATGGAGAGAATTTTGGGACCAGAAGTATTACTTCGTTATAACAAAATTTTGATAATAAAGAATACGAATGAACATTCAGTCAGCATGTACAGATGTACAGTACATGGCTCCATGGTATAAGCCTTGCATGTTGCACAAATACCCAGTATCACAATGGCATTTCGGCAGCAGAAGGATATTTTTGGAAGAGGAAACTGGTATTGATACCAGTGTAAATTGATTATATATTCACATGTTTTAGTGAATTACAGTGCTGTCATGGGTAGGAACTGCAGGACATTTATCACTGTAGATTTAATAGATACCATGTTGCCTTTATTAGTATGATGTGAAGCATACAGTGTTTCATTGATGAAGATTTATAGATTCTTGCCTTTACTATCTCTTAGCAAGCTGTACCTGTATAGTATTTGAACTCCTGAATAAGTTTAAGTGTGTGGTCTGTCAGACAGGTAGTCATTCTGTTGGTTTGTTTTAAGAACTGACACAGTGATTTACTTCCAAATATATATTGCAAACAATTTAAAGGACAAGTCAACCTTCATATACATGTGGATTGAGTGAATGCAACAACATTAGTAGAACACATCAGTGAAAGTTTGAGGAAAATCCGATGATCCATTCCAAAGTTATGAATTTTTAAAATATCTGCGCAGTCATTGCTGGATGATAAGTCTACTACAAGCATTTACAGTGTATAATGTCACTTGCGTACAACGATATAAAGAAAATAAAAATAAAATTTCATAAAAACTTTACTTTTTAAAAAAAGTGCACATTTCTTCAACTTGTTACTGTAATAATAATGTATATTAAGGGCGGTATTATTCCCCCTACCTTCTGAAAGAGAGAAGTCGAGTGTTCTTTTGTTATGCGAGAAAAGTGAAAATATGTTGAATTTTCTATATAATTTCTTTATATTGTTGTACACATGTGACATCACAAGTTATAGTAGTCTTCTCATCCAGCCGTGACTGAGCAGAAGCTTCAGAAATTCATAGCTTTTGAACGGATTGTCCGATTTTCCTCAAACTCTCACCGATGTGTTCTACTAATATTGCTGCATTCACTCAACCCACATGTCTATGAAGGTGAACTTATCCTTTAAATTACATTTGGCCCAAATGTGTTGGTTGTGAAGTGTTTTTGTGCAAGACTAATTATTCAAGAGTGGCAGGAGGTGCATTACCATGGTAACAGCATGATGAACTATGTGTGAAGTACTTCAGGCTGGTATAGTCATGGGGGTGCTGTTCGTTATTCCGAAGGTTTGCTATTCCGAAGGGTCGTTATTCCGAAGGGTCGTTAATCCGAAACACGCAATTCCCTATACCTAGAGGTTCGTTAATCCGAAAATTTGTGGCATTATTCCGAAGGTTCGT
This sequence comes from Diadema setosum, assembly GCA_033980235.1. Classification (NCBI taxonomy): domain Eukaryota; kingdom Metazoa; phylum Echinodermata; class Echinoidea; order Diadematoida; family Diadematidae; genus Diadema; species Diadema setosum. Next base: position 547,959 of record CM067073.1, read on the forward strand.
TATTCCGAAGATTGGTTAATCCGAAAATGAAATTCGGAACAATGAACCTTCAGAATAACGAATCTTAGGAATAAAGAGCCTTCGGAATAACGAACCTTCGGAATAACGAGCTGTAACCAGTGGTGGTGGACTGTTTTTGAACCACCTTTTGCTTTCATGAAATGACCTGCAGGTAAGCCTAATGCTTGCATGTTGGTTGCATGTTCAGGGACAGGCTAATGCAGCTATGGGTGTACAGTACATTTCATACACTGTAAATATGCCTACAAGTGTAGGTATAAAATGTAAAGTCGTGCCTGTGCATCTTCTTGAATTCCCATAATGCTATGTTGCAGCTTCAGTTGATGCTCTGATCAAATTTTGCACAACAAATCATGCTCCAACTCTGTCTCTATAAATCAAGAAGTCAAGGTGTTCCACTCACAGAAAGCCACTTACATGTACTTGGTTTTCAAGTATGACGTCACAAATCTTAACTTTTTGTGAGATGCACATTGTCCAAGATGTGATTATAGTAATTAGTCATCAACTTTTTAGTTCACCTGAGCTGAACGCTCTAGTGAGCTTAAAAGCGTTCAGCGTCTGTCATTCGCCGTCTGTCGTCCGTCGTTCTTCATGCATAAATTTTTTTAATTTTGTATCTTCTCCTTGAAAACCCCATGACCAATTTCACCAAACTTGCTTGGCAGGGGCATTCCTAGGAGGATAGGATCTCGGTTTGTTCAAATGGGCAACATGCACTATCTGGGACCCCAGGGGGACTCCCCCCCCCCCCCACCAAAAAAAAGAGAGATAATAATAATAAAGATAAGGAATCTTAAAGGCAACTTGTACGCAAACCCAAAGAGCAATGTGGATTGAGTGAAAGCAGCAACATTAGTAGAACACATCTGTGAAAGTTTGAAAAAAATCGGACAATCGATGCAAAAGTTATGAATTTTTAGAGTTTTGGTGTTAGAACCGGTGGATGAGGAGACTGTTAGAGGTTATGACGTATGAGTGGACAACAATATAAAGAAAATATAAAGAAAATTCCACAAATTCTATCAACTTGATACTGACATATGTTAAGGGTAGCAATTACTCCCCCTGCTTTCTTAAAGCAGTTAGTCAAGTGCTTTTTCATAATGCTAGAAAAGTGAATTTTTGTTGAATTTTCTTTATATTTTCTTTGTATTGTTGTCCACTCATACGTCATACTGTAAACAAAATATTTAGTGAGGTTTTTATTTTCGCAAATTTTGCGAGTCGGGTGCTATTCACGAAATTAAAAACACACAAAAATATTGACTCCGTTCAGTACAGGACTCCACAATCACTCGTGAATTGTCGGGAATTCCCGATTCGCGAAAATTTAGACTCGCGAAATATATGGCATATACAGTAACCTCTAGTAGTCTCCTCATCCAGCGGTTCCAACACCAAAACCTGTAAAAATTCATAACTTTTGCATCGATTATCAGATTTTCCTCAAACTTTCACTGATGTGTTCCACTAATGTTGCTGCTTTCACTCAGTCCACATTGCTCTTTGGGTTTGCGTTCCCTTTAAAGAGATCTTCTTCTCTAGAACCAGAAGTGATAAAGCGAAGTTGATACTATGAGTTAGTACATTGATGACTGTTTCAATTTTGTTTAAGGCAGAATCAGGTATGCCTCCCTAGGCACCCAGGGGAAGGGTTGGGAAGATTCCTACTGGGGGCCTAAATTTTACCTTTTTATCCTTTTCTTGAAAACCCTATGATGAATTTTCACCAAACTTGGCAGGTAGCATCCCTTTGGGGAAAGGATCTCAATTATTTTAAATGGGTGCCATGGCCCACCAGTGTGTGTGTGTGGGGGGGGGGGAGGGCAGTTTGATGGAATATACAAATGGACACCATGGCCCAGCTCTTAAAGCTGCCCCCTGCCCCCAAGTTTGCAATGTTCTCTGGTAAAAGTCTTCAAAAATGCTTGGAAGGCAAACTTTTGATACTCAGATGGGCGTGAGACCCCCCCCCCCCCCCCCCACCGGTCTCTTGTTCTATTTTGTGTCACTGTGTGAGAGTTCTTATGATCATAACTTGCCTCACTAATGCTTTGAAGTGTTCTCATTTCTGTTCTGACCCGTAGTGGAGCTGAGTTTGCCATGGAGTGACTGAAGGAAGAAGGGCCAGGTCATCCATGCCGGCCAGTGCCTTAACCCTTTGGGTCTACTTCTGTCTTAAGAAGGCAGGTACAGTCACAGATACAGTTTGCATGTTTACAACAGTGCTACCACACAGCATTGTATCAGCTTTATATTTAGTAGACCACTATGATCAATTCAAAACTAGAAAAGACAGCTTTAAAAAAAAATCTACCATTAACTTCTTGTATGTTGTGTTTAGATGTAGGTGGCAATGTAGATTATCATTTTTTCATGCATCATTTTCATCAGGAGTTCAAGTGATAATTTTGTTCCGCAATTTATGCAGTTTTGCAGATATTTCACTAAGCCGCCAGTTTTGTTCTTTGTTTTCATTCCAAATAACCTGTATAGATAGCTCTCTTGTAAAGGTTTTATTACCTGAATTTGACACTTGAACAATACTGGTACTCCTGGTCATTACACTTTATCCTTTCTCAGGAGTCTGTCTAGCAGCCTTCTCTGTGTCCCACAAATCAAAACACAATTGTAGGTCATTTTTAAGGTTATAACCTTCATTTGCAAACAATTCCCAAAGGCCAAACTTGTCAGAGATAGTTAGTATTAACACTGTTATAGTACATACAGTATGCTGTAGCTGGATGCATTTTAAAGCACCTTGGCTTAGATTGTCGAATGAGGAAATCAGTCCAATGATGCTGAAAGACTTTGCGGTGCTTTAAAAGTTGTTGCTTGCAGTGGTGTTGCAATTGATTGACAGGAAGTATTAATTCTATAACCATTAAAATATGAATGTTTAGTGATAACAATGACTGCAATAACAGTAAATGTTAACTTTGATATAGAATTTGAACCTGTGAACTCTCATGCACCTATCATCATCCTGTGTAGTATTCATGAAAAACAGGAAGCTCTTCCAAAAACCACCAACAGTATCCAAGAAGTGCACATTAGAATGCAGAGATTGTATTTCAAATAATTTTCTTTCTTACCCTTTCTGTGAGCATGTTCTTGTTGAACTATAATTGAAGTACAAACCATATCATTTTTCTTTTCAGATGTCAAAGTGAGATCCTGAACGTCAATGATCTATATCATATTTCTGGTGTTGATAATGGAGGAGTTCATTACATAAATGCTTTCACAGATGTCTGTGACATATTTCATGTTTGTTCTTCTCATCTCCTCTTTACATGTTGTACAGAGAGTACTTCCAGGGAGCTGTCAGTCATCCATGAATGGGATCACTGACAATTTGAACAGAATGCCACTGATACTGTTTACTGGTAACAGAAGATAGCAGTCATGGATGAGACAGGCAAAGGAGTGGGCTGTGAGAGCCACAAGGTAGACTCAAGGGATGCAGCTGAAGGAATCAGTTCTGAGAACCTCAAGACAAACCTCAAGGAGTCATCCGAAGGAACCAGCTGTGAGGTCCTCAAGGTAAACTCAGCGGATGCATTATCAACTAGAAACCAAAGCAACAGTGCCTCTGATGGTGCTTCCATTGATTCTGCAAATTCAGAAAGCAAAGGAGTCCTGAGTGGGAATTTAAGCTCTCTAGGTGCCATGGAAAATGGAGACAAAGATCACACTCTTGTACCCTTGGCTAAACCGTGTGAAGAGGAGTCCAACGTGATGCAATCAGACATTTCTGCTTCTGCTGGAGATGATGTGGATAGGGCTTCAACGCCATGCAAGGACAAGGACACTGCTTTGTCTCTTCAAGAGTCAGAGAAAGACTGTAGTGAAAAGATAGAAGATGTGGAATGTATCAGTGACGACAGACCTCTTTTAGAAACTGGAGGAGATGGTGAGAATGGTGCCAGGAACTCAACCATAGCTCCAGGTACTAAGTTGACAGCAGATGACAGAGTACAGAGTGAGCCGGAACAGACTGGCCCTCCTCCACAGACTGCCGAAAACCTAGATGATGATGGAAGTGAAGAAAAGAAAGACAGTGATGGAGATGTTATTGCAGCTGCAGAGACAGATGAAAATACTATAATGGTAGGTGAAATAAAACCAAAAACATAATTCTCTACTTAATAGTATTACTTGTGTACTTCATTCTAGTGTGGCAACATGTTATTATCACTCACACATGGGAGAATGACTGTCAATACTTAAAAGCCTGGATATGCTCAACTTATAACTTCTCATGTATGATTTGCATCGCTTCATCAAGTTGATCTAAAAGGAAAATCATCACCTGTGGTAATTTGCTTTGAGGAGTTTGCTCACTTCCAAAGGAGTGTTGTCTATTAGGGTACATGTAAATTCTGCTCATCTCTGTAACCTGCCCTTTTGCCAGTCATGAGCCAAAGAAGACACATTTTTAAACCTCATACATTAAAGCATGCATTGATCTATCAGACTTTTTGGTATGAAGTTCTATTAGTAAGCAAATGGCTCTACAATTTAAATACATTGTAACTGTCATCTATTTCTGCTGAATAGGATTTTGAAGTGGTGTTTTCAAAACAGTGTCAGTCGTGAAAATGGTGATGGTGATGGGTAAGTTCTTATAATCACTGTTTCATTTATTGTCTCTGTATGTCTGTTCATTACAGGATGAGGTGCCTTTACCACTGGAAGAAAGCATGAGGTCAAGTTGTCTTCCTGAGTCAGGACAGCAGCAAGAGACAGTCATGCCTTCCGGGGAGGAATTCACTCTTCCTTCAGACCAGCCTTCCAGTATTCATCAGGAAGAAGGAGAAAATCAGCAAACTTCTCTAAGTCCATCCCAGATGACCCAAGGTGCTTCCACATGTAGTCTTCCTGTAACAGATGATGCAATCAATGATTCTACCAGTAAACTTTTGAAAGTTGAAGACTCAGTCAACAACAATATTCAGACATCTGATGCTTCATGTGACAACAGCCAATTTGGGGAACTTGTTGAATCACAGGAGAATAAGAGTGTCATTCCAGACTTACCAAAAACTTCGAGTCAAGCTCCTGATGTTAAACAGTGTGTTGTGCCTTCTATAGAGATCAGTGAAAGTAGCAAAGAACGCTCAACACTTATGCAGTATCTTGGACTCCAACCTGTGCAGGACAGTCAGAAATTGCCTACCAAGGGCCCTGCAGATCAGGCTGATTCATCCAAGAGGAAGTCACCCTTTGGCCTCAGCTTCTGTGAGTCCTTCAGTAATATGCCAAGCCTGGACATTATGAGCACTTACGACATGACACGCAGTTCTCACATGTCACCATTTGAAGCATGCAGCGAAGGTAGCGGCTCTCCTGATCCACCAATTATTCTTGCAGAAACACCTGTTGTTGGTTCCTCACCCCCAAGACATGACCCTGATGTTATTGAGTCAGCTGTAACAGACTTGGCCCCCCAAAACACCATGCAACCATGTGGAAGAGATGACCTAGTTTCGGACGATTGGAATTCCAGTAGCAAGGACTTTAATGTACCATCACAAATTCCTTGTCACAAGAAAGTTGAAAATCTCCGCAATAAACTACCGGAGAATGGAGGACTAAATGCAGAGATTACCTTTACAAAGTCAGGCAAAACAGACTACATACCACCAACATTTTCACCCTCTAAGTCAAAACCAAATAATCTCCACGTACCTACAGTGACTGTTCCATGTCCCCATTGTCATCGTACCTTCAAAAACAGGAATCAGCTGAGAGGACATCTGCGGTGGCATATTCATGATCCAGTAAACTTGCTACCAGGGAGATGGCAGAAAGAAAGTGCTTACACTGGATCTGAATCTTCTTCTCTGGGCAAGAGAGCACCTTCTACTTTCCAGAGTTCCAGACAACATGCTTATGATGCTGGAAAGTATGACTCTAAGACTGAAACTGTTCATGAGAAAACTCTCCAAAAGCCGTCAAAAAGTGTTGATGGTGCAGTCACCTGCAATCTCTGTCAGAAGGTGTTCGGAACATCTTTGAAGTTGAGAGGACACATGCTAGTTCACAAAAACAAGAAGAAACAACATTGGAAAAGACGTCAACACTGGAAGAAGGGACCTAGCAGAATGTTTGAGTCTGCTGTGCATCAATGTGAAGTCTGTTCCAAGGTCTTTGCTACAGAGCTTAAACTTCGAGGTCACATGATGTCTCACACCAGAGAGGTCCATCCCAGGAGCAAAGGTGTAAAAAGATTAGGAAGTGTAATCACAGAGAACTCTGAAACTTGTGGTGACTGTTCATCATCAACAGACAAAAGTGAGCATGGAATGAAAAAGCAAGCATACAAATGTGAGACGTGTTTGAAAGCATTCCCAACTTTCAGGCAACTGAATGGGCACAAGGGTGTTCATTCTTCAAAGTGGAAGCTTGCAAATGATCTTCATCAAGTTGGAAGGCCACCAAGAGTGAAAGGGGTCCCTCAGTCACTTGAGGGACGGGATAGGACAGGACAGGATACAATACAACAGGACAACTCGGTATCTGGTACCTCCTTTGCATCACAAAGTCTCATTCCTGAAGAAAGTGGAAGAACTCATGCAACTGCAGAGAACCACCCAGAAGCCATCAGGAAACCAGATGTGATTCATGGAAAACCCAAGAAGCTTTGCACATCTCTGAAGTACCAAATGCAAGGCAAGGTGTTTAAATGCAGTCACTGTTATTTGGTATTTGCCACAAGACATAGAGTGCGGAAGCATTTATTCAAGGTACACTCCACTATTGCTGAAGAAGGCAAATCCTTTACTGAAGAAAAGGTAGATGGATGCAAGTTTTGTGAAGTGTTCAAAAAGCGAGGGAGGGGACGTCCAAAGCGTGGGGAAAATACCCTTATTAGGTGCGTTCATGGCAAAATGGTTGTAGGCTACAATCTGTCAAACAATTTCGAAAAAGAAAGGCGAAAAATCAGACTGACTTCAAGCAAACTAAAAAATGTCACTTCCCTGGATGTTGCAATGAGGCCAGAAAATGTCATACAGCAGAAATGTAGTGTCAAATTGAATCCTGTGAATGTTGAGACCATCGAAGAAAAAGAGGGAGCTCAAGATGATTCTCCACAAATTGTGACACAGCAGAGTAAGACAGCAAATCCATTACCAGAGATCAAACGAAGGGGTCGTCCTCCAAAACTGCAAAAGAAAATTCTGCGGTTACCTAAAGGTCAGAAACCACAAGGTGCTAAGAGTAGGGCTCAGTCAAGGCTAAGCCGTGATGGAGCTATGCATCGTACAATTCCTTCATTCAGGAAGCATGCTAGATCAAGAAAGGAAATGGCTTACCTTGGTAGACATCTGAAGACTGGCTGGGACCCAAAGAAACAACGCTTCATTGGCCGCCCGTACACATGCCACTTGTGCAAAATGTCTTACAGAAGTGAGCGCCAGCTGTGCAGTCACATGAGAAGCCATGATATTAACATCTTTGACCTTGCAGAACTACCTGCTGATCAGCGGGGCATTCATTTTAAGAGTGACAAAGATGTGGAAGAGATGTCTGATGAGAATCAAGTAATAGGAGCCACCAAGACCAGTGATTCTCCAGGAAGTTCCTCTATGGTGGGTTCCTCTCAAAATGGGACACCTGATGTGCACCTACCAAAAGTTACAAGTCCTGGCGTTGGAAATACATGCTTTGTGTGCAAAAAGGAATTTGATAGTGACAATATGTTTCATCAGCATCTGCTTGGTCGCCATAACAAGAGGTGCAGCAAAGAATGGATGAAGCAGACATATGGCTTTGGAATGAGAAGCAAGATTACCAATTCTGAGGATCAGTGTGAGAGTCGAGACAGTGACGAGAGTAAACCAACATTGACAGAAACCCTTAAAAGCAGTGACAATGTTTATGTTATTGACAAGATAAGTGCGGGAAGCTACCAAGGAACTGGAGTGTTCAGTAATCTCCAGCAGAAGGCTCCTGACAAAATAGACACAACTTTGCAAGGGCAAGTAACCAATGGTAAAGACCCTACCCAGGAAGATGTCAGAGATGTTGAGCAATTGCATAAGCTTGGGAACACAGCTCATGTTGATGCAGGAACTGTTCTTGCACCTCCAAAGAAGGGTGATGTTCTTAACGCAGTCATTAATCGGCTTTCTCAGTCATCAAAAGTGTCCCAGGTCAGACAAGAGATTACAACTTGTACAGAAGAGCAACAGACTAATCATGGGACAAGAAGAGAAGGTCACACTGAGAAGCTTGATTTCAAATGTGACAGCTGCACCAAGGCATTTAACACAAGGCAGAAACTTGTTCTTCACTCTCGAATTCACAAGCCAAAAGTGCCTACCATTATGGACCATGTTGAATATGCAAACCAAAGAGACATTACAGCATCACTACCAGAGGTCCCATCAGAAGATGACAAGCTTGAACACGACAACACACTGAATGATAACAAAGTGGATGATTCAGAGTCTGTGGATGCCACACCAGTGCTTCATTTTGTCTATAATTGTACTGAATGTCCAAAGAAGTTTACATCAAACCACAGGTTTGTCAATCATTTAAAGATGCATAGAAAGAGTACAGGAGCCCATGCTAGTACCTTTGTCACAAAATCAGTTGAGAATCATCAAGCAACTCGGCCTGTAGAAGAAATTACCACTCAAGAGACAAAGGAAACCCTCTCAGAAGAGCATGAGCTACAGGAAGAAAGCAGAGAAGGAAATGAAGGTCAAAACATGGCATATTTCAGCACTAATGATGAGACAACATTCACTGAGTCTCAGAAGCAGAATTGTACAAACAACATTGAAAGTGTGTCTGAACAGAGTGGAGACAAGGATTCACCTTCAAAGACATGTGAGATACGGCAGAATGATTCTAGTAATCGACCACGTCTTCTGCTGAAAATTGATGCAGCCACCATGCAGCGCCTTCATGATTGCCCAGATTGTCCCAAAGCATTTAAGAGTCGACGCCAGCTGGCTAGTCATAGAAAACTCCATGATATACAACAGATGTGTGAGCTGCCAGAAGAAGACACAGCAACAGAGGACACATGTGCAGAACAAAGATGTGCAAATCTGCAGAAATCTCTTACAATGTCTGTTGATGAAACCAATACATCTTCTCGTGAGATGAAAACAGCACAATTGCAAGGTGATGAAAGAGTCTATGGGGAGAGCATTTACAGCTTCACGAATGAAGATGAGACAGTTTCTTCACTTAATGATACAGCTCCTGCTTCGGATGTGTTCTCTCAAGATCAGTATGCTCCGTGCAAGATCTGTGATAAGGTCATGAAGAAGACTCAGCTGGGAGGCCACATGAAGTCACACACCAAAGGCTTACTCACAAGATTGTCGACTCCTCTTCCATCACAGACTAACACTGGCCAAGAAATTAGTCATGTTGTCAGACACCAGGAACACAATGAGGAATGCATGGATGCTGGAAATATTGCAAGCACCTGTTATGAGCAGATGCCAAGACAGAATGATGATCATGTATCTAACAAAACTGTTACAACTGCAACATTGAGTGAGATGCCTTATGCTGAAGCTGAAGCCTGTCAAGAATCAGAGGTGTGTAAGGACATGCCTCCAGGAGCAGACAATTACCCTGAAGTGAATAACCAAGGAGATGAGTCCTTCAAGTGTGATGTTTGCAATGTACAGTATGTGCAGTATGAACAACTTACCCAGCACATGAAAACACATGTCGGTGTATATCCACCTTCTGTCAACTCTGCTTTGCCAGAAACAATGAATGATGGTGAATCTATGCCAGGTATTGCCCCCACATCAAAGCCAACGCAAGTGACAGGCTGTCTTCCGCGCAAGGTATACCCCTGTGACCTTTGTGGCTTTTCATTTTATTCATTCCGTCAGTTCCGGGTGCACATTAGCGAGGCTCACGGTGGCAAATTCCAGTATCGTCTCATGATCCAACAAAAGGAGGCTGCAGAGGCAGGTGCCTTCAGTGGTGAACCAGAAGCAGTCAACAAGACCCATCCTCACAAGTGTGATGTTTGTGGCAGGCGATTCAAGCGGCTTGCTCTGCTGATATACCATCTGAACAAACTGCACAAGGGTTGGAAGCAGAGGTTGTGCATGATGAACGTGAGAAGCAGACCCCGACAATCTCAACTGTCAGCACCCAGTCCCTCTTCAGTGAGTGGCTCCCAGTCCAAAACGGGAACAGATCAAACAGATCTGCCATTTACTTGTGAGTTGTGTGGCAAGAGCTTCCGAATGAAGGTGCAGCTTTGTGGTCACATGAAGACACATGGCAGAGTCGGTCATTCTCCCATCAAAATTTCCCCCTTGAAGACCAAAGGAAAATACACACTGAGGAAAAGGGGAAAACCAGACTTCCGTCTAAGTGATGACTGGATTCTAGATATGGGTGATGAACCTGTAGTCTTTGACAACATGTTAGCAATGCAGCAAGTTCCACAGGGACCTCAAATGACTGACAAAGCAATGAGCATGAATGCCACATCATCAGGAACTCAATTTGCACCTATGTATACTCACAGTCAGCTGCAGAGGCCTTTATCTGGATCAAAGAAACTTGTACCACACTTTCAAGGACAAGATATAGCTTACCAAATGCCTATGGCAGCAAAGAATATGCCAATCTCTCCACCCCTGACAGCAGAGAAGGTTTCTGTGCCTCCCCCACCTCCTGACCCAAGCAAATTCATCACGATGCAAATGGAACCATTACTTCAGCAGATGCTCCATAGATGTCTGCTATGCCACTCTTACTTCAGCTCCCAGGAGAGTGCAGTTCTTCACTGCAAGGAAGTGCACTTTAAAAAGAAAGTCAAGCCCTCTGCACAAAGTGGTCCACTGCATATGTCTTCTCACCCCTTAGGGCGCAGTCATCCAGCCAAACCACAAGCCATGGCAACAGTTCGACCAAGCACATTCAACAAAGTGGTCACCCCACCACCCTCCCCAAATTTTCCACCAAGTCACAATCAGCAAACTTCACTTCCATTTGCAGGGACATTGCCAAATTCTGCAAGGAGCAATATTCCATCATCTGTCCCCTCAGCCAAGACTATCAGTCAGACTCCATTCAATGAAATGCTCTATCACGTGGAAACAACAGATGGTCAGACACGGTATGTGTGCAACACATGCCATTCAACATTTCTGCATTACAATTTCTTGATGAGTCACCTCGCTGAGCATAACCACTTGGCATACACGTGCCTCCAGTGTGGATATGCCACCTATTCAGAGAAGGATTACCAATTGCATTGTCAGCTTCATGATGGCCAGATTTCCAAGAGAGATAGGGCAGTGAGACCTAAACCACCAACCAAGCCAGCAACCAAGACAGCAGGGCCATTCCCAAAAGCAGTTGCAACATGCCACATCTGTCAGCGTTCTTTTGTAAATCTCAAGGGCCTGCAGGCACATATGGTGTTACATTCTGCAAACTTCAGCAGCATATCTGAGAGGAGGAATGAATCCAAAAGAGTTCCAAGGAAAGCTGAAGTACTTCCTCAGCAAAGTTTTCTAGAAGTTCACCCAGAACCTTTTCCATTGACCAGGGTTGTGGAGGAGCAGACAGAAGCCCTGGATCTGAGTGTCAAACCAGTTAGCAACATCCCTGACTCCCCATGTGATGAAGTACTTGACTTGAGCATCAATTCCAGGAGTACATCTAACAAGGCACCAAGTCCAAGCCCAAGTCCAAGTCCAGCACCCAGCCCAGTTCCCATGAAGGACCCTCCTCAACTCCCTCCAGTCATCATCCAAATGAAAAGTCCAGCAACAACTCTGCCAGATGTTTGTCAAGTAGAAGAAAAGGAGCAACCTGTGAATGACCCAACACCACCACCAGTAGTGGAACCTGCCCCCTCAAGGAAGGTAAAGAACAGCATACGCCTTGTTGGGGCAATTGATGTTGATGTTGCCAGTCTGGAGAACAAGTACAGTGTTGTAACTGATCTACTTGATACAGACAGTGACATATCACCAGACTTGCCTCCGTCAAATGGAAGGGACTCGCCTTCTGTAAATGCTGAAGGTGATGAAGTTGGTGCTAAGTCACCAAAGAAGTTTAGGACTTACAAATGTTCAATGTGTCAGTACTCCACAGACTTCAAAGACTCAATGGAGCGCCATGAGCAGAAGCACAGAAAATTTCTCACCTTGGCATGCCACCAGTGCAGTTATCGGACACCAGAGAAGAGGTTAATGCTCAGGCATGTGCTTACAATTCATGAGAAACAAAAGCCCTACCAGTGCAAACTGTGCCACTACTCATCAGCATACAAACACCACTTGAAGCGTCACCATACCAAGCGTCACCAACAGCCTCTTCATACCTGTGCCCAGTGTGAGTTTACCTGTGATGATGCGCATGAACTTGAACTCCATTCTGCCACTCATACAGAACCTAAGATCTACAAGTGCAAGGTGTGTGCTATGACATTCGACAACAGTAAACTTTTGAAGTCTCATAAGCAGACTTTTCACAAGAAGAAAAAGAACAAAAAGGGCAATCATCATGAGGGCCACTCGGCTTCCAGCCAGGGGGAATCATCAGAGTCCACACAGGCAACTGAAAAGGAGGATGTACCCAGTCCTACTACAGATGAGCCTGTTGTACTCAAGTATCCATGCAAATTGTGCACTTACCAGACTAATGATCAAAGTGACCTTACTAAACATCTGATGCAAAATCACTTTGGCGGTCCAACCAAAGAAGGATTGGGTGATGTGTGCACCACAGCGCAGTGCCCCCAATGTGGCTACCTGACCGGGAAGGACCAACTTAAAGTCCACATGCAGATCCATGACAGCGGGGAGCTCTTCAACTGTGAGCAGTGTCTCTTTAAGGCTTCCAGCCAGGAGGACCTGGATACTCATGTGCAGGAGAAGCACAAAGTGAAGGCAAGTGCCAAGCTGATGTGCAAGATGTGTGGTGCACATTTCTGGGATGCAGATGACATGAAGCAGCACACTGAGATGCACCTCAAGGACTCTGCCATCTCAGTGAAGAATCCCTTTCTCTGCAACATGTGTCCATTGAAGCTGATGAACCGGAGGGATGCCCTGCGTCACCTCCAGCTCCACACTGACAGGTACCCCTTCAAGTGTCGCCACTGCATCTTTTCCTGCTTCACCAAAGCCTCGCTGCAACGTCATCTTGTGATCCACAGACACACAAACAAACCAAAATCTCACGTCATCGTCCGCAAGAACAGTCGAAAGAGTCTCTCAACGGGCAGTCACGGGTCTAGCGGCAGCAGTACAAGTGTGCCATCAGATGATCGCAAAGGCTGGAAGAAAAATCAGAGCAGTAAGTCTACAAATTTTGGTCCAGTAGCTAGTCAGTTACCCATGTATGAATGTGCATACTGTGATCATTCATTTAGAGTAGCAGAGGAGTGGCAACGTCATGAGAAACGACACCGTATGGCATGGCCAGAGTAATCTTAACCTGATACTATTTCTTGTAATCAGGGCAATTTAGGTGACATGATAAAGTATGTCTAGATAATTGACACATTCTAGATTCTTGTACATTTGTGATTGTTTTATTTTTCTAATGTTATTTGTATTCTAGCCAAAGCTGGATGGGTACAGCACTTTACCTTAATTTTTCTTGATATGTAGAATTTATTTTTCTTGAATGTAAAGAGATTACATTATTTCCTGTACATAGACAGACTTAGAATTTGGAATATGAACTATTCTTCTATCAACAGTATTTCTCCAAGTTTTACATTGAAGAGTACTCTGTCAAAAACGTTATAGTTTTTTTTTTTTTTTTTTCGTCATTCACATCATTTTTAGTGATATAAGTGAAGTAGGTCCTTGAAAGACATTATCATCAGACAATTGGATCATTTTATCTGTTTGTCTCTGTAAGAAGAATGCACTGTATGAAATCATCCCATTCTGTTTCTTTCCACCTACCCCATCCCTGTTTTCTTTTCCTCTTGTTTTTATCTTTTCTCTGCAGCTACATGTTAAAGTAGTTATAAATTGATCAGCTGGAGGACATTCTTAAAGCCAGACAAAGTAGGCTGAATTCACCCAGCCATGAAACACGGACCAAGATGTTTGGCTGAAAGGGTATTTCAAGTGCCAAGTCGCTCATGTTGCGTTGTGTAGTATAGATCCAAGTTGTAACTTTCCCCTGTTTGTGAAATACAAGTAAGCATGGATGCATGAAGCCCCATGGAGCAAGCTGAGAATCCAGGGGAATCCATGAACTAGCAGCAGAGCAAAAAAGATAAGAAAGATTAACCTCCCCTTCTTGGGTAATGACTTGAGACTATCAGTCCAGCGCTAGTGAACTGCACTCCTTTGCTTTTGCATTTCTGTCCCTGAACAGATTTCTGCAAAAGCTGATTTCCAATGCAAAGCATGAGTTGGCTTTCATCATTTATTTTTAGGTGTCAGTAAGTTGGCACAGTGCTGACAGGGTTACACAATTAGATGTTTCCCATTTCTTGTTACTAGTGGCATTGTAGTAGCGCTGGATTGATAAATCTTAGGTGGCTGTGTCTTAAAGTCATTTGTGCAGTTGTTTATAACATTTTGCAATCATTTTTTTTTTCTTTTTGCTTTGCCATGCAGAACAGGGATGGGGTAACTCCCATTTTTTGTCTCTCTCTTATCAAATCAAATTAACTTTTGTGCATTTAAAAGCTCTCATCTCATACCATTGTCTAACCAGTTGTGTGTTTGATTGTTTTTGTGCCTGTCTTTATCTATCACCTCATATGTTGTTTGTCTTTTCATGTGCCTGAGTCACTCCATGCCTGTATATACATCAGCTTCAGTGTGAATGAGAGAGTGCTGACTGCTTTGAAAAGCTTCAGTAGTCTGGAGTTCAATGTTTAGAGGATCTGTGCTAACTGGTATAGTGGAATAATGTTTGACAGGTAAATCTATTTGCCTTCAATATTTTGAAAAGTTAGCTGTAGGTCTGTATACTATAGTTCTATGTGATGCACGTAGAATGTGAGGGGCAAGGAACTGTGTTCATAAAGAGTAATATCATTCATCAGGTGACTGGCAAAGATTTTTACACAACAGACTGTTTTGCCACCATTGCCATGTCAGAATGGATATGATATTTGTTCTTTCGAATGTATTATACGTAAGTTTTTCAATCAGACATCCATTATTGATGACCATGTTGCCTGTTTATGAGCATGGTATGACAATGTGACACTGGGACCAAAACGAGTGTTGTGTTAAACTGGCCAACTCTAAACTATCTTCATATCATGCATTATGTTGGCCATGTGCATGCTGCAGCAATACTTGTAAAGTAAGTGCCTAAGGTGATGCATCATTTATTCATTACCATGTAAATGTCTTCTAAGGAGATTCCTCTCCAAAGTGCTCTTCCATTTTTTTTTTATTCCAAAGAAGTTGTTTGGTAAAACATTGTATTTTTATGACTTCATTGTTCTTGTGGATTGGTTGTACAGTTTAATTTGTGGATCCTGTTTGATGAAAAATCAGCTTGATAATGTGAGAATAGTATAAAAAGCTACAACTTTAAAACAATGCATCTATGCCGATTTGCATGCATTTGTTGTCATCCATGTCACATCATATTAAATTCTCACATTTGTGTCATTTTGTGCATGGTGTACATTATTCATGTGTAGTAGCCATTTTCAATGTGCTCATGAATGAATTTCATTCCATACTCTAATTTTTGCCATTTTTCATATCTCACCTTACTAGCATGTCTATGATAATGTTTTACAAAGTTTTTGATGGTCATCCTACTTAATCCTGACAGAGCAACTACTGTGAGAATTGAATGAAGTCAGAATTGAAGGAAGAACATCAGTGAAATATATCCCAGTACAAAAAAAAAAAATTGTATTACATACACACACATACACACATACACACACGCACACACAAAAGAAATATGCTTATACAAGCCATAGATATATTTTCTTCTACCTACTTTAACATACACATTTTTTCCACTCCTATTGGACTGGCGTGGTGTTTAATGATCTGTGTTTTGACTGTTTTATATATAAAAAGACACCAAAATATGATATGAGTGTGTTCAAAACTGAATTTAAGGAGAGAGGTCATTTCAACTCATCTATAGCAAAAAGTGTATTGACAAGATGTGAAAAAAAAAATGATGTAGCACAAATATTCTGTGACAGATCAGCCATATTCATTTCAACTGAAACTCCAGTGATTGATTCAAATCACAAAACTATTTGATTACAGCAATTGTCACTATACATCATCCACAATCATCCATACACGTATGTTGTATATGCATGTTAAAAGTCATAATCTGATTGTACAATTTTGACTATGCAACCCAAGCTAATATCTGCAAGTTTTGTTGCAAAATATCATTTTATGCACATTTATCGTACAGTAGTCATCTTTTTAAAGAGCAAATTTTAATACCAGTACATTTGCTACTTTGTGTTTAGTACTTTTTGATAAATACAAAATTGTATAGCAAGCTAAAACCACCATGAATAATTCTTGCCATGTAGCCATGTATTGTCTATGTATTCTGTTCACTTTGACAGCAAATGTTTTGTAATTTCTATGCCATGAGGCTTAATATCCAACTCCCCACTCTCATTGGTGGGGAAATATGTTGTCACTGTATGCTTATTATCTGTAACATGTTTGAAAAAAAAAAGTTGGAAACTCATTTTGAAGCTTGAGTACAGTGAGACACACAGGTTGCTCAATAAATGTGTACTTAAGATTCCTTTTAGAATGTTTATGAATTTGTTGTCTGATAATTAGCATGTACTTCTCATCACTACCATTGTATTTTATTCTTCCATATTTTATCAATCTTGTGTTATCTCCTGCATGTTATTAGATGTACATAGACTTCATTAAGACTCAGTATTATGAGAAAAGTGTAAGTTTTAGAAAGTTTCTAGAAGACATGTACTGTAAATAGATTTTGGACATTGTCCTATACATGTGAATGATAGCCATTGTTTATACTGTGTCCAACTATATGTGGAATTCAACTGCCCTGAGTCCTAGTCTTATTCTGCAAACTCAGCTTGCCATGTTTATCGTCCATTTTGGTCAATTGTAGGGAGAATTTACAAGGTCAGTTGTCTTTATTTGAAAGATGTTAAAAGATACTGCATTAGATCGAACCCCAACAGTGGACGTGATTAGGAGGATTAAAGGACATACATGATATATATACCCTTTACCTTGAAAGCAAACATGATTATTGATAGCCGTTTAAGACTTTACTATGTCAGGCTGTACTGTCAAAAGAAGTTAAAAATACAGTGTTCCTTAAGTTTGGTCATCAAATTTGATGCTATCAGTAGTCAATGAATTATGATCTCTGTTTCATTCCAGTTTATGCTAGTCCAAGAACCACATTCAAAAAACATATGAAGCTATTGTCCTGATTCCCATTGTGAAGGAAGATTCATTTCATTTTGCGAATTTTATTTCTCCCTGTCCAAGTAACGAAGCAAAAAATACAAAGAAATATACACCTGTTGTGTATGACTTACACTCTATCAACAAAATATTTCCCTAATGTACAGTATGTAGAAGTTTGTGTATCATCAAAAGTGAAATTTTCAATGACAGATGTATATACAATGTAAGCATGATGTTTCCAAGGGATACATGTATTATGCAAAGTTTGTAATCACCCAATATGTGAATCTCATCCTGATGATAAAAACTCATATCTGCCTCATGGAAGAATTCCTGAAGAACAGTTTGTTTTCTGTTAGAAGTAATAATATTGGAAGCCATTTATTTGTTTACCTTAAAAGAAATGTTTCATACAGGGAATTGCCCATGTGTTGCAGACATGATATATTGTAAGTATTTTGATTAACATATCCAATATAGTACCAAAGAACACTGCCAAGCACAGGACAATCTCACAATCTTTGTGAGACATTTTGCGACATCTTTTTCTTTGTATGTTTACTACACTAATGAGGATTGTCAGTTAAAACGTGTCAGAAAATCAAGCTGGAGGTGTTTCTAGCATGAGTATTAGGTACATTTCCTGTGAAAACAACAGAGTTTATTTACTGTCAGATGATGTCATAATCAGTTGGAGTCAGTGATGTCCCATTGTGATACAATCAGAAAACCTTTTCTTGCTAACAAGTCAGGAAACCTTTTCTTGCTAACAAGTCAGGAGGTAGAACTGAAGTTAGTTCAAGTTCAGTATTGATTCTGGTATTGCAAAAAACAAACAAACAAAAGAATGAAATCATTTTGGTCCTTACCACTTAATATGACTCTTTTATTCCTCCTCAACATTTTTAGGCTTCTGTGTAATTTGCACACCAGCATTTAATATCTCATGTGGATAAGCCACTGCTGAGTACACATGTGAAATGCCATATCAGACTAGATTATTTTACCCTATCATAATAAAGTGAGACTATGATTTGGGGGTTGAACATGTCAAAGAGTTTTGTAGGTATTCTCTTCTGTAGTCTTGCCATGATTTTTTTTTTGTGTGTGAAAAAATAATGATCAAAGAAGACTTATCACAAACCTTTAACTATTTCCAGGGATAGAGGACGCAAGTATTCGTTGTGAAAATATTCACTTAGAAGTAAATATATTCTAATTACAATTTCTTTGGGTTAGGGTAAAAAGTGGGGAAAGATTTTCATTTAAGTACAATGTACAGTGTATTTGTGTGTATTTATGTGTATAAGATATGCATGTATATACACAAAGAAAACACTCAAAATAGGTGAATTCAGTGATCCTGCATCAAGTCAATGATGTAACATCCAGTAAAGAAGGCTATGGACATCATTATTACTACATGCATCATTGTCTAAGGGTGATACAGAGATTCTGTGTACATGTATTGTATATTCTATTTCAGTAGTATTAGCCTACTAGAAGTACAAATATAATGACTGTAAACTGTGTTTGTAAGTTGTAGTTGAGGGGCTCTGTACTTAACAATTTTAGTCTTGCCAGGTGTATCCAGTGATAATAATGTTGACTATGCACTCACGCATTCGTGATGTGAACACGTCGGTTTGACACTGACAGTGATGCCATGCAAACATGAGCTATGTTAATCATCTTCCAGCCAGCCTATTCTTTTTCTTTTGTTTCTGTTTTTGAGCTTCCAAAGGCATGTATCTCATCCGTCTCATTTAAAACTGGTTGATTCATGTACCATGTGTTCCAAGTTTTGAAAATAAAACAAAAATGTATTTTGTTGCTAAAAAATGAATGTGATGCTATTGGTATATTGTCGTAATGTAAAGCTGTTGGGAGAGCATGTTTGATGTGCTGTAATTACTCCAAATATTTTGAAGGGTGTGTACATTTGTTCATGTGGTATTTGCTTGGTTCTGCTTTATTTATTGTTGTTAGGCATTTTCATCTTGCTATGACTTCACAACTATCCTCACAGACAAACTCATCAAAAGTTGTGTTTCTGGCCCATTTTTTTTTGTTTTGTTTTTTTGTTGTTTTTTGTTGTTGTTGTTGGTGTTTTTTTGTTTTTTTTTTTTTGGGGGGGGATAGTTGACTCCAAATATTATTGTACTAAATTGTATGGGGGCGCTGTGGCATAGTGGATAAAACTCCCGACTCCCAATCGCAGGACCCGAGTTCAAATCCCGCCC
This sequence comes from Diadema setosum, assembly GCA_033980235.1. Lineage (NCBI taxonomy): Eukaryota > Metazoa > Echinodermata > Echinoidea > Diadematoida > Diadematidae > Diadema > Diadema setosum. The sequence continues at coordinate 567,622 of CM067073.1, forward strand.
AGTGCTTATGTCCTTGGACAAGATGTTTTACCCACTATGTCCCTCTCGACACAAGTGTATTAATGGGTACCTGGCAACGCTGGGCTAATAATAATGGCAGGGCCATCTGGGAGAGCATTGGCAACACTGAAGAGGCTACCCTGGATAAATAAGACATTATTATTATTGTCATTATTATTATTTTATTATTATTATTATTATTATTATTATTATTATTATTATTATTATTATTATTATTATTATTATTATTATTATTATTATTATTATTATTATTATTATTATTATTATTATTATTATTATTATTATTATTATTATTATTATTATTATTATTATTATTATTATTATTATTATTATTATTATTATTATTATTATTATTATTATTATTATTATTATTATTATTATTATTATTATTATTATTATCAAACATTTATATTACAGTGTAATGACATATAATGAAAGGGATACATCTGGATGGTCAATGTGTGACATACATGTACTGTATTTGTTAAAAATTAAATGAGCTTGTGTGTGTGTGTGTGTGTGTGTGTGTGTGTGACTGCTCACATGTATTATAAGCACATACCACATGTAAACAATGAAGTGTCATACATGGATTGGTCGTCTGTTATTTTCCATGGTTGAGGTTAAATCATTCATGTTTGCAATCCATATTCAGTACAAAGAAACCCTGTTACAATCTCACAATGAGCAATCGCTTTTAGCATGAACTCAGCAGTCCCGATTCCCAGTACAGTCTGTACTTTATTTAGCTGATCTGATTGTAGTATGTTTACAAGTTACCGGTCGTAAGGTAAAATCAGTAGTCCCAGCAACCTTGTTTTTAAGAGAGTTTCCCTGTACATGTATTGTGTTTACTCACTGCTGAATTTGGGGCTAGGTTATAAGCCAAGAAAATTTGCCCAACAGCTAGATTGATACAACTACACCATGCACAAGAAGACATAAAAACAACCAAACACAAGGGTTGTGATACTGAGGACGACTGCTTTATTACCATTTGAGAGAAAACAAGCAGCATAGTATACACCATGGCAGAAAAGGGAAACAGTCTCAGCTAGCGATGTCAGGATTGTGTTTTTTTGACGTCCTCTCATATAGACTCCTCCGCTTCATATCTTTTCAAATAAAAATCCCAATTATGCTTTATATACAAGAATATATTTACTACATGATGCTAAATACAAAATCAAAGAGAAATTAATTTCAGAGTACAAACTTGCTGGTGTTTCAATGATACCATTTTTGCTTCACTGGCGGAAGTTTCTTATGCAACCGATAGGAAACGTATTATATGAGCAGACTGTGAGGTTCTGCCTTGTACTGTTAAGAGTAAGCAAATAATACATCAGCTCCTTTTCCAAAAGGCCAGGTACAAATCAAAGAGAATAATTCATACCCATCCATAAAATTTCAACACTTTCCTTGCATGTACATTTCTTCTTTAATTACCCTTACATTTTACTTTGTACATGATTACGCTCACATAGCATAGCTGTCCAAAACAGTTTCATAATTATTCATGATATAAATGAAGTGTATTTACACAAGCAACAAACGGATTACTCCTTACATTCTTATCATACTTGGCTTTAAAAAAAGTGACTATCATATGAAACCTGTTTAATTTCCTTTTTTTTCCAATACTGAGTAACATTAACATTCACCAAATCATATATTTCTAAATATTACTTTTAACAATCTTATCCATATATTTTCACAAATATGTCAGAAAACTTAATGCCACATTTGAGGTGAGCATTGTATTTCTTTCAGCATCTTAATAATAGCACAATCATTTCTATGGATACCAGCTATTCTCCCAAAGAAAGTAAGACTGATAAAAATATCAACAACTTACACACAGAGAGTGTACTAACAGCAGTTTTAGATCCTACACTGCTCTGAAGTAGTGCACCTATTGATGCTGTACTATCATACAGCTTACACATGTCTGCTACACACAACAGGCTGAACTCCTAGCAATGTATGGAAGAGAGTTGTTTATCTTTTAAGTATATTTACCATGTATGCAAATTGAAAATTGAAAGTTGTCTTCTGAATCAGATATCCTTGGTTTTGTCATGAAAGTTTACCTTTAGTAACACGATCAAGACGGTTTCTTCCATAATAAATAAAATGATAATTGGCAATCTATGCAGACTATGACATAAAATCAGCAAAGAAGCTGTATCAGGCACAATGTTCGGTCACAATTCCACACTTGCTTTCACAAACAGTGATACTACTGTAGCCTGATCAGCAGTCACATTATAGCCAGGATTTCATTGCTACAATCTTCTGCTTTCACTGCTTCCAATCTTATGGTTTTATTGGGGAGAAAGACAAAAGCTTCTGCTGACTGAATAAGTGAGTACTGTGCAATCTTAAGAATAATTAAGCACAAAAATTCAAATTTAAGTAAGCTTGTCAATATCTCTTATAGAATACAAAACTGTGATTTCAATAGGGAAGCCAGGGCATCTACTATCCAAAAGAACATTTACATGAGGATTTATCTAAAATGTATGCATAATCAGCAGAATTTACTTCATGAACATCAACAGAAATTGTTAAACAACATTACTGAATTTACCAAAAATGACTCTTGTTAAATTCCACATAATTTTGCATAATATTCAGGCAAAATTGATAAGTACAATAATATCATGAAAACTCCTGCAGATATATATGAAATATTACTCTGCAAAATCAATCAGTATTTTCTCTAACAATACATACTTTAGCACTGTACATGAACACCAAAATAAAACATATAGAATTTACTTTCTACAATATTCTCATATGACATAAATTTTGTCATCCCTACAGAGGGCTTTTAAACATATTCTTATGATGGATAAACATTCATATTTCCTCAAACTGGAAAACATCTACTGTAAAAGAGGACATTTTTGCGGTGTGGAAATTTTCTTGCATTCAGTGTGACCAGATAGTAGCGCGAAAATAAAAGCAGGCAATTACTTTTGCTTGTTACATGTACCACTATGTACTATCTTGATTCTGCAGAATTAAAAATTGCAAAATTAATCTCACTTGGCAGAGCGTGAAAAATTACTCATGCAAAAATATCCACTTTTACAGTGGTCTTTCTTGGTGTTCGTGGCACAAAAGTTTCACCTGCACTCCCACCGTATATAGACATTATACAAAGTTTCATGTACTATCGCTATGTGATATCCAATTAACTAGAGAAATTTTGCTCTGTGTATCACCAGTATATGTCTGTTCACACAAAATTGGTGAAATTCTGCTGATCCTAGTTTTCTAGGTTATATGATGTTGTGACTAAACAGGTAAACAATGAGAGCTATCAAATCAAACGACCTTCAGTACAACAAGGTCATGAAATCTGGTTGTTTAGTGACTACATAAATGTCTTTAAATCTAAGTACTTACCAGTTAAAAGAATATGAGCAATAACACAAACAAAACCCATGTACATCATGCAATTACGGTAATGTTGTAAAAACTCTCTAATAAGCAAATGTACGGTGGAAAGACAAGGGCTTTTTAAACAATCACGAAAAATGATATTTAGGTCTGATTATGTTAACATACTGATGAATACCCCAAAGGTCTCCACTACATTAACATTTTCACTTTCATTACTTGAGCAAACCAAAGGATTGCATATGAACATAATTTAAGTGTGCCACTTCTTTCAGGCTGTTGTAAAGGCACGGGAGAGAGAAAAATGCATGTGTACAAAACACATTTAAGGCTTCAAAGACACAATTGCAGTGTGTTGGATAATATTAGAGCTTGAAAAACTTCAGGGTTTATCGCTAGATTGATAATTTCGTTTCAACAGCTGATTCCTGCCACAGCGCTGACTAGGAAGATATAGCAGAGGTAATGATTTGATATTGGACCCTAAGGTTGATGACTGGTACATCAAACACCAATTCACATAATATTACTGCCTAACTTTGAGAAAAACAGTCAAAGAGTTATGTCGTTGCAGGCTTTTAATAAGCAGACTAATTCTTTGAAGAAAGGTGTAAAGGCAACAGCCATTGAGAACAGACCGACATCAAAGTACGACTGGACTTTGTAACAAGGGATTATACTTTCAGAATCTATTATTGAACACAGGCTTACAAACCCTAATGGAACAAGGCTTTGCTGCTAAATCTTATGAAAACAAACATGAACACACATGGCCTTGTTGCAAGACTAATTGAGGTTGACTTACCGTTCACATTAATTTAGATTAAGTTCTCACTTGTTTGAATACATGTAATAACAGGTCATGAGGTCACATTGGAAGTCAAACAAGCACTGAGTGTCAACATAAACAATCTCACATTACGTTACTCAATAAAAATGAAAATAAAACTTTCATCATTACTTGAACTGAGACTACACCATACATCACTGGAATGTCTCCCAACACACACTTTCTTCGACAAGATAAATACACTTGATTTTTCCTATTTACCAAACAATGTCAATTTGGCCTGAGACATTGATGTACTCATAGTTATTGAATGCAAGGAAAAAAACAAACAAGCAAACAAACATGACATCATGAAGCAGAAACAAAATAAACTCATGCTTCTACTCCTTGACTGCAGTGCTCAATATGACATACTTGTATAAATCTAGGGAGAAAGTTTAGAAGCATGTCAATGTCTGTTAAAGATATTGCTACTGGCAAACATTTTGGATTTCCATCTCTGGGATTGCCGCATATATTAGTGACAAAAGGCCACAAAGTTCAAATGAAGTGTCTTCTGAGACTCTATGATCAATCTCTTAGGAATCTTTGCATCACTTAATCTTAGTTCATGCCAATACTATCTGAAACTCGCACTGAGAATTACCTCTATCTTCCTATTCCAGCAGTCAACACAGACAATCAGTTGCAAACATTCTCCATGCGAGTCCATTAGAGAATGAAGTCACATTAAAATAACTGGTCAAAGTGTAACACCATGTTCATCTGACAGTGTTTGACTGGCTGTTCGCTGGTCACATGAACAGCTCAGAACAAAATTGCCAAAGTAGCCTACATTCTTCCGTATTTGAAAAATGTCCCAAGATATTTTGCGTGCTTTTACAACATAAAAGTGTTTTAAGTCAGGACTAACATACATCACTATTACCTTCAATACCTATCAATTCTCTCTACTATCTGAATAGATTCCAATCATCTCAAAGCTCTATGAGTGGTGAAAGTAAAAACTAGATAAGATAACCCTGAGGCATTCCTTTAAATGTTCTAATCACAGTCCTCCTTTGATGCTTTCTGAGCAGACAGGAGGAAACAGATCACTGAATCAAAATAGCCGACTGGTCATCGGTTATCGGTCAGTGCCATTTGAGCCCTAGTAATCCACAATCAATAGCTTACACATGCAATCAAAGCAGGAAAGAAAACCCAAGTCAACAACATTTTAACGTCAGCTGAAACAACAATCATCTCTCTAGCTAAAGCTACAGATGTCATGCCAGAAAAAAAAAAAAACAACAACAACAAACAAGCAGAAGAGTGGTTGACAACTCTCACTCAGCTAGGCAAGCTTCCCATCATTCATGGTAGAAATCATCCTTTGGCATTATCATGAGGAGAGATGGGGTCACACATCTAGTCTTCAGTTATAACCATTCAATACTCAAAAGCTGGTTTGTTTTACAGAGTGCAGGATGCATGATGGAGCTAGGAGTGTATTCTTCATACTCTTCCTCATATTTGGACTTCCTCCTTTGTGTTACTGTCATCCAAAGAGGCCATTATCATGAGAGAAAACAATACCTACATCAAGCCAGAGAAAAAGAGGTCTCTGTCTCTTGTTCTAGTCCAGTGTGTCTGCGTGTCTGTCACACAATCCTATCCATTATCCATAGCGTTCCTTTGTAATGTTCTCCACACAGGTATTATGGAGACTCCACTGGCTTACTGTGTAGCTTTGATGGGAGAAATAGAGAGATGTAGAGAGAGATAGGAGAGGAAAGAGGGAGGGATAATGTTGGGATTGGGACCAGGATGGCATCCAAGGTCCTACTAGAGAGCACTCAGGCTGTGTCTCTTATACTTCATTGCATCAGAGTTGCTTGCTGCTGGTTCAGCGTTGCCAGAGTAAAACTCTTCTTGCTTCTCAAGCTCCCTGTTAAAGTTCTCCTCCAATTCCTGCATCAGAGAAAATAAAAATGTCTTCTGTAAATGGTATACAAACTAGAATACAACTGTTCTTACAAAATTGGTCCTGTAAAGGAGAGATATTTTCTTTTTTGTTTTTGGCTGATTTTGTTAAACTATATAACAAGTGGTCATTTGCTATCAACAGCAAACTAAAAAGATATATGAATGTGAACTTGCACGTGTATGGGCAGGTTATAACATTCATCACAAACTTCATAGAAGTTTTTTCTTCCCATGTAAACCTTAGCCTTCATGAGGCACAAAGTGCATGACATGACAGGGCAAGGAAAAGAACTGATTTCAATAGACATCCACTTTCTACACCCAGCAAGACACCTCTGCCCAACCACCCTAACCACCCATCCTGAAACTCATCCCGCATCCTCCTCCTTTCATCATCCTGCCCCACCCCCCTGAAACTCAATCCCATTTCCCCTGCTCTTATCACCCTGCCCCACCCACCCTAAAACCCAACCCCATCTACTCTCCTTCTATCACCCTGCCCCACCCACCCTAAAACCCAATCCCATCTCTCCTCCTCTCATCACCCTGCCCCACCCACCCTAAAACCCAACCCCATCTCTCCTCCTCTCATCACCCTGCCCCACCCACCCTAAAACCCAATCCCATCTCTCCTCCTCTCATCACCCTGCCCCACCCACCCTAAAACCCAATCCCATCTCTCCTCCTCTCATCACCCTGCCCCACCCACCCTAAAACCCAATCCCATCTCCCCTCCTCTCATCACCCTGCCCCATCCACCCTAAAACCCAACCCCATCTCCCCTCCTCTCATCACATTGCTACACCAATCCACTCTGAAACCCAACCAATCTCCGCTCCTCCTTACCTTCTTACGAGGCCTCAGCTGCTCCTTCCACTTTTTGACCTCCTCTGCATGACTATCATCCCGTTCTTTGACCTTCACCGTCTCTTGCTCCATCAGCACCTTCCTCTTCTCATTCTGAGGGTAAAGTGAGAATCAAAGATGGAATGAAAAGATAAAAGCACACAGGGATTAAAGTAGCTGCCAAGATCTACTTTATGCATGATTTGGTGAGTGCTAATATTTAAAGTCTCAATCATTGAAGCTAGCCGACCACATCCCATTAGTCTAGTGGGATTTGGGGAAAATATGACTGTTAGAGGCATTTTTTAGTAAAAGTTGGGAACCGGTCTATTTTGTATAATTCAAGTACGCTGAATCCAAAAATTCCGGTTCCCAAGCGGAATTTTGAGTCTAAGAGCATCTAATTTGCATAAACAAAATGGCCGCCAATTCATTGCGTTTTAAGGTGTTTCGATGATCTAATTTTCATAAAATCTCCCTAGACATACAGAAATAGTAATAATTTGAGAAATTAAGGTGCAAAGACAATAGCTAGGTCATCATTTGTTCATAACTTTCATTTATATATGCAAATTAAGAAGTGAAATATGCAAATTAGGAGTTGCCGCTGATGCAGTAATGCATTACCGCATACATGCACATGTATAGTACCTACGCGTTCACTTCTGTTTTTAATCATTTTAAGTTCCCGGAAAAACAAACAAGTACTTTGTGTCGCCGGAGTCGAATCAAAATAAATCAATTCAAAAGAATTCAATCAATTCAAAAGAATTGAATTACACTTATGCAAATATCTATGCAAATTGGTATACAAGAGGATATAGTAGAACGCATTGCTGCAATATATGGATCTGAATCAGAATTCTGAAGATAGTTATCATTGTATCAAGACCGGTTCACGATTCCTAGTGTGCTAAAGAGATACGAGAACCAACCTTATATATTAAAACAAAACATGCATCTCATTTGCATAATAAATTATTTTCTCAACATATTTTCCCCTAAAAAAAGTTTTGCCATTAAAATGTACCTTGGCGTAGTGAAAAATATAGATATGATATCGGTCAAACAAAGTGTACATGGTGTCATCTGAGTCCGAGGAAAATCAAGTACTGGAATCAATCAATTCAGAATAAAAAAAAAATGAATAACAATATTTGTAATAACGTATGCAAATTGGTATGCAAGAGGCTTTACCACGACACGCTTCGAGATTCTACAACACATTGCCACGATATATGGATCTGAATCATTATAGTTATAATATCAAGACGTAAGTTGATGATTCTTTTGTGATAAAGGAGATACAAGAAAAAACACAGTTATTAGAAATACCCTATAATCTAATTTGCATATAGATTATACAAATAGTTGCCATTTCTATGGATACATTCCCTAAAACAAAGTCTTGCTATCAAAATGTACCTTGGCGTACTAAAATACAGCTAAAATATCGGGCAAACACGTTGTACATAATTATGTCGTCAGAGTCCGAAGTAAATCAAGTACTGGAATCAATCAATAAAGGAGAACTGAATGACACTAAAATGAAATATGTTTGCAAATTGATATTCAAAAGGCCGTAGACCAGGCAGGTTTCGAGATTCTTCAACGCACTGCCGCAATATATGAATATGTTTCATAACAGTTATAACAATATCAAAACCTGTTAATGATTCCTGGTGTGATTAAGAGATGCAAAAATGAACTGCAACTACTAAACAACACATATCTATTATCTCATTTGCATAATAAATCATGCAAATATTCACCCATTTTCTATTCATATTTGCCACCAAAACAACGTCTTGCCATCAAAGATATCGAGCAATCACATCACTATACATTACTCTACGGATTAGTGCAAGGTCGCTTTATCCACCCTGTACTTTGTCGTTTTCATTGGATAGATTGGTTTATTATCATTTTCAATCTGATGAATTTAAAATCAAGTGGCAACTTTCATAAATCTCGTCATAATTTATTGGGTTTCTTTATCTATCTCTTCACCCACTCTGCAGGCTCAAGCAAACAAACAAAAAAATGTAAGAAAAATCCTGGTATCTCGGACAGTGTCGGAAACAGAAACGAAGGATGAACTTTATATTATTGTAGTCATCAACACCTTTATATTTTGGCTGAAAAGAAACATAATCTGAGTCAAAAAGTCTATTTCTCAATCGAGCTAAATTGATCTACATTCATGCTAGGTTTGCATTTGGTTTGTTTGGATTGAAGCTAGATATATCAGTTGTACAGGCTGTAGACCAGATCAAAACGTTCCCATCCATTGTCTACTGGTGAAGAAAGATCAGGTCTGGCACAGTGAGCAGGATTTTCTTCCTTTTTTATCTTTTTTTTTTTTAATACTGGAGTATTGTCGTTGGACTGCTTCTCGAGCGTTCAGTATACTTTTGTCGGTAAAATGGCGGAACATATTTTGTGCCAAACGAGCTTGTGTGATGCATCTTTTGAATCGAATATAAGTTTATTCTTATAAAGACGACTGATAACAACCATGTTCTTGGAACCCTTTAGTTTTCTTCTCGTACAAGCAGCATCCTTGATGATTGTGAGTCATTGATCACTTGCTTTAATAAGAGTGCTACTGTCAGTATCAGTCTGGCAGAAAAAGCACAACTCCAGTATCTACGGAAGAAGGCCTCTTTAAGGTAGCTATCGGATCGATGTTATCTCTCAAGGGAACAAAAGTAACTTCATGTTCGCAAGGTGGTGGAAAACCCAGGTCCTCCATGAAAAGATCCATATCGTAATTCGTGGACAGAAATTCAAGTGACAATGTGGGTATTCAAATACTATACTTGATAAAGCATATAATGAGAGGCAAAATGGCGACTATTTACGTCTGATATGAAGTGGAATCTTCTGTATGTAGCATGGTTTCTAATGAGTATTCACTGTTCCTTTAGTTCTTACAATCCACTGGCCCTTAAAGCTATAGAGGCTTGTTTGCTAAGAATGTCACTTCTATGATCTGAATCACACCTGGTGAGATGTATCAGAAGTCAGACAGACAAGGGAACGTGGCATCGTCAAGTTCAGAATAAAATGAAATGCATCATACTTGGTGGTTATCACTGGCGGCATGTTATCCAAGTATACTGAAAACAAAAACAAAAAGGAACAGGAAGGTGTAAACCCCTTATTTCGCAGATTGCACTGGCCGATGCAATTTCAGAGTTCGAACTGTCTTGGAAGTTGACTAAGTTACATTCATATAACAGATGTAGAAGGATCAAATATAGGTGGATGTGTGCCACACGTCTTTTTTTTTGTCCATTTCTTCTCCCTCACTGCTATTCTAACATCGTTATTTAAGTTTATCATGATAAAGCGCGGTCAGAGTGGCAAAAGATCGCAAAGTTTAAGATCGCGAAGTCTTCATGATCTTTTGGTGTCCGGTCACACTGGCAAGAGATCGAGAAGTTTGGAGAGGACAGCATTATAAAATGAAATATCCCTAGCTGTAGTGGGAAGTTTCGCGGAAAGTTTGCAGTCACATGCACTTGAAAAACTTCAAGATCTTAAAGATTGCGATCTGAAACTTTTCGATAATTTGCCATTTTGGCCGCGCCTTTTGAGATCTTGGAGATCGCGATCTTAAACTTCTTGATCTTTCGCCAGTGTGTGATCGCGGCTATTCTACAAACCTAACTTTCCAATTGATCCTTCTCCAGTCTTATATATATATATATATATATATATATATATATATATATATAATTTCATCTAACGGACTTGCAACATAATTTTGTTTATTCATTGGGGCATCAATAATGTTTGTTGTGAAATTAAAGGTATTTTTCGTCGACTTGCAAAAAAAAAAAAAAACGCTTCATAAGAGAAAATAGAATAAAACCACCTATCCCATTTCAACCTATGGACGAATGTTTGCTATATAATCATATGTAATCATTTATATATTATCATATATATATGATAACCATACTCTGGTTAACTGGGAAATAGAATTTCCGTGCTAATGCTACAGATTTGCATATTGGAACAATACAGTAATGGATGTCGCATAATGAATAAAATGGCAATGCTCGATGACATTCCCAACCCCCCCACCCATAAAAAGTGGAGTTATGATCCGTGTAGAGAGAGTTTTCATCAATTCGTTTTGCGATTATCGATGTACTAAGAATATTTTTCATGATTTTAACAATTTTATGGCAATATTGCAGCTATTTTGTGTGTATTATGCACATTAGATGTTAAAGTTCATTCGCTTGAAAAAGACACGTTTTTTTGTTTTGTTTTTGTTTTTGTTGTTTTTGTTTTTTGCCCTAGCGCTTTCATTTTTGGTGAAGAATCGGGTTCCTAACTTGAATTCTTTAAAAAAAAAAAAAAAAAAGGACAATTCTAGAGGATTTGAACAATAAAATTTTACCAGGGTATATAGGCTATTGAATGAACTGCATGCGCATAAAACTCATGAAGCCTACATATAGTTTGCATACCAATTACAATACATGTATTTGCATTTATTTTGATACCACTGAGAAGGGATTCTGATTTTATCTAACCCTCCAAACCTTCAAGTGTATATGTTTGATTCATTTCCCATCTGAGAAGATGGCTGGATAGCCCATATTCAGCTACGTTAAGCTGGTCTTCCATGGGGTCCAGTTGGGTGTGAGCATGTGTGAGGTGGGACCACTTCACCGGGTTAAACTCCCTGCTCTTTGCGATGAATGAATGAAGCGGGATCTTTTACGTGCATGAGTTGTTACTCTCTCATACACGGGACCTCCATTTTATGTCCTATCCGAGGGACAGAGTGTTTTGCTTCTTGCTAGAGGGGACGGTATGCTTGCACACAACATTGCTCAGTCCAGACTCGGGTTCGAACCCGGGCCGCGTGATCGTGAGGCAGACGCGCTATACCGACTGAGCCAACTCACCGCCCTATATATATATAGCGTTCTTAACTTCCCTCTCAAGAAAAAAAAATATAAAAAAATCTTCTAGTGTTAATATATTATCTGCATATTTCAGTACTAATTTGCATAATTATGAAAGAAAAATATTATTTACCACCTGAGAAACGTTCGTCCCTCAAGTTGCTCATTCCAGTCTGCATAGATTTCAAATCACTTTTTTTTTTCAGCTCTTTTACACACACAAAAAAAAATAATCTAGAAAATGCGTGTCTGAAATTCACAATTTCTAAGGCTGGGCAGCCATTTTGTTTATGCAAATTAGATGGTCAAGATCGGTAAATTTTGCTTGGGAACCGGAGTTTTCCTAACCCTCAAAACCTTAAAGTTTACATCTTTAGTGTTTAACTTGCCTCTCAAGAAAAACATTGTAACAATTACTCTTCCAGTGTTAATATATATTTATCTGCATATTTGAGTACTAATTTGCATAATTTTGAATAGAATATACTATTTACCATCTGAGAAACGTTTATCCCTCAAATTGCTACTTCTATTATATGTACAAAATATTAAATCACTTTTTTTTTCCGGCTCGTTTGCAAAGAATTTCTAGAAAATCCGTGTCCGAAACTGACAATTTCTGTGGCTGGGCAGCCATTTTGTTTATGCAAATTAGATGGTCAAGATCAGTGAATTTCGCTTGGGAACCGGAGTTTTCCTGACCCTCAAAACCTTAAAGTCTACATATTTAGTATTTAATTTGCCTCTCAAGAAATAAGAAAATGTCAAAATTACTCTTCCAGTGTTAATGTATATATATATACATATATTTATCTGCATATTTCAGTCCAAATTTGCATAATTATGAATAAAATATACTTTTTACCACCTGAGAAACGTTTATCCCATAATTCTATTCTCTGTACAAACATTTCAAATCACTTTTTTCCAGCTTGTTTGCAAAGAATTGCTAGAAAATGCGTATCTGAAACTGATAATTTCTGTAGCTTGGCAGCCATTTTGTTTATGCAAATTAGATGGTCAAGATCAGTGAATTTCGCTTGGGAACCGGAGTTTTCCTGACCCTCAAAACCTTAAAGTCTACATATTTAGTATTTAATTTGCCTCTCAAGAAATAAGAAAATGTCAAAATTACTCTTCCAGTGTTAATGTATATATATATATACATATATTTATCTGCATATTTCAGTCCAAATTTGCATAATTATGAATAAAATATACTTTTTACCATCTGAGAAACGTTTATCCTATATAAGTTGGTAATTCTTTTCTCTGTACAAACATTTCAAATCACTTTTTTCCAGCTTGTTTGCAAAGAATTGCTAGAAAATGCGTATCTGAAACTGATAATTTCTGTAGCTTGGCAGCCATTTTGTTTATGCAAATTAGATGGTCAAGATCGGTGAATTTCGCTTGGGAACCGGATTTTTCGGATTCAGCATACTCAAATTAGGTAAAAGAGACCGGTTCCCAACTTTTACTAAAAAATGCCTCTAACACCTTTTTAGAGAGCCCTTTTTCAGAAATCCCACTAGACTACATTGATCAGAGACAACTTTAATAACTTTTAAACTGTCACATTCTGAAGTGTACCATGACTAATCTCGGGCCTCAGGGGCACTATTTCCTGCTCTTCACTTCATTTCTTTTAATGTTCATAGCTAAACAGTGTACAGTCTCTTTTCTAATACATTTAAACCATGTGACCACATTAACATACACACCATTATATTAAATGAGTTAGTCAAATACCGGTTAGTGATTGGCTAAACATAGTCACGTGATGGAGGAACACTGGTTATGTTCGCCCATGGGAGAACATTTTTGTAATATTCTCCCATGAGCGAACATTTTCACGTAACAAATGACAAAGGATACCAAATGATTGAACGATCATATTTTTCACGCAATCGATAGGATAAATTTGCCTATTCCATACAATGTAAAAAAGATGACTGATTATTGTAATGCGTACGAAAGTGTTATTTAAACGACCCGAACAATACTATCTTCAAACCTGCTAACGACATGTTCCAAGCGATGATGCAGAAGCTCAAAAGTGATGGAAAGGGAGTTATCAAACACAAGGAGCCAATCACAAAGGATGACATGATCAAAATTAAGAACTCTTCAGCTTTGGATGTTTCTACACCGAGAGGACTTCAAAATAAAGTTTCATGGATGTCATGCTTCATTTCTGTAATCGCGGCCGCGGAAACCTGCGAGACATGAAGAAAGACGACTTTGCTCAACAGACTCAACCAACCGATCCTACGTCTACGTGAAGAAAGACAAATTAACAAAAAAATCATCGTGGTGAGCTTGGCGGTGATGGTGAGGAAAGCTAAACAGGTAGGATGTATGAGACTGCTTCAGATGATTGCCCAGTGAAGTCATTCTATTCTTACATGTCACGACTTAATCCTTCCTGTGCATTCTTGTGGCAACGACCAAAGGCTAAATTCAGTCCTGATAGCCAAACTCTGTGGTATCACAATATGCCTGTTGGCAAGAACACCCTGGGACAAATGATGGTGAAAATTTCAGCTGAAGCAAACTGTTCTACAAAATACATGAATCACTGTTTGCGTGCAACGACTATCACAACTCTCGACGTAGCAGGCTTTGAAGCACGTCATATTATGGCAGTTTCGGGTCGCAAGGCAGAATCTCGTCTGAAACATTACTCCAGAATTCAAGAAGCACAAAAACGACGGATGAGTTTCACAATTTCAGAACAATGTCAGTACAATACTGCCTGTACCAGTACATCATCATCAGAACCTGGTTCTGGTCCTTCAACAAGCACAGTCCTACCCCTACTAGCCCAGAGAAGGCCTAAATCTACGAGCATGAGTAGCGCCAGGAATCTATCGGCATCAACAAGCAATGGTACTATGGAAATAGTTCCAGCTTCACCACCAGCACAGCCACAGCAGATTCGTGAGTTTGCTGCGTCAACTTCTCCAGTGAACATATCCCAAATAAACTCCAACAAGATCGATTCCCACCAGCACCTCCACTTTCATGGATGTAAGGTGAACATTTTCTACAAGTGGATTACACTAACCGGTCACTGTAGTTCCAGCGGTCTGCGCACAAAGTACTGTACCTCTACATAACTATAAGTTCACGTTCTTCAGACTTTGGAAATTCTCCATGCTCAACATAGACCTAAGTTTCTGTGACAAGTTGAAGGTAAGTTTTCTCAGATTACTTTGACTATAATATCAACCCATAACAGATGATGGTATTTGACTAACCCATATAATATAACAGATGATGACTTTTGTGTTGTCGGGAACATACCAAACATTCGACCCTCACGGTTTGAAATGCTATTTCGGGAGGCTATAAGTTTAAAACCTCCCTGAATAGCATTTCAAACCTTCAGGTGGAACATTCGGTATGTTCCCTCCCCCACCAGTCATCATCTATATAATATGCTTACTACTTGTACAATAAGGATTTTCATGGCAGGATATACATGTATTTCAAGAGAATATGCAGTATTTCCATCTACCTCCCACATCACAGCATCCAGTGAACAACTTCCAATCATACAAGTTTGATCAAAGCTCTTGCTATTACATCATGCTAGACAGCTGCTAAATCAATGAATACCAGTACATGCTCGTAAGATCCAAATGAAACATACATGTACATATATTCTAATAACAACTCGCAGTTTACAGGGGTAAACATCTTTCATTTCCAATCAGATTTATTCTCAAGCCCAACTTTGTTAATTTGCTTGCTAGTGCAACATACTGTAAAACCAGAAATTTAAATTTTGTGAAATTCGCAAGATCCAAGATTTGCGCGAATTAAAATGCATGTGAAAGTTCTTGTCTACATTATATGCATTAAAATTTGCGAACATTTTATGCTGTGACAAAGGCCACTGGTTCTATTTTGCAAAAATGTCATTTCGTAAAAATGTCTTGCTTTTACAATAAATCAGGTAGATGTACTGAGAAGAATGAGTAGATACAGATTCACAAAGACTGCTGCACACATGCCAGCCACTCTTCACTAAGTGAAGCCAGAGTGATAATGATGACAGGCCAGAAGACTTACATGGTCAGTCAAGAGTTCCTGGTTGATAGCAGTGTGTCTCTGTCTCAAGTCAATCAGCTGCTTCTCTTGTTTCTCTTTCTGCTTGTTCATCTCTGCCTTGTATCGCTTGCTTTCATTGTCTTGGAACTACAGGATGAGAGACATAAGCATATCAGAAGATTGTGTGGCAAGACTGTCAGGCAAAGTTTCGTCTGTTGAGAATGAGAAGGGCGTTAAGTGGTCTTGAACACTATGGGTTTTGTGGCAACTTAACGCCCTTATCATTCTCAACCGACGGTTTATATCTAGTTCTGCACTCTTCCTTCCAGACTGTAACATTTGAGCTTCATTCATTCATCCACGAATGAATGAATTTGAGCTGATTATCGATGAACTGAAAGCTAAAACAAATTTCTTGGAAGGGCTCAAAACTTCCACCATTTGGAATTAGCTTGCAATATATTGGAAAACTCTACTAAGAAACTTATCTGACTAATGCGATTTGCCAGGAAAACAAGTTGTTTTGGAGTACTTTGAGATAAAAAATGTAAAACAATTTTGATCGTAATACACAACTTTAATTCCTGAAGCGCCCTCCCCATTAGTAGTGGGTACATAAAACATTACCAGTACATGAAGTTGCGCCTGAGCACCAGTATAGAATCCTATGCAGCACACAAGCTGCATAGGATTCATTCAAGAGTCAGAGGTAATTTTTGTGACCTTGACCTACCTCTTTCAGCTTCTCTCTCTCCTGTTCTGCTGTCAGGTTCTGCTTATTGATCTGTAAGCTCTTCTTGAACATCGCCAGCCTTGCCCGTCCCTCATTTCTCAGTCGCCGTGGTAACTGCCTCTGGTCCTGGACATGCTTCTCTTTCAATTCCTCCTCCTCGCGCTCAAAGTGGCTCTTGAGCTGCTGGACCTCCTAAGCAGACAAACCAATGCACACAGAGCATCTCACTGTCATTAAGAGATCCAGATTCATGCATACTTTATGTATATTCACCTTAATGTTCAATCTTAACTGTTTATATAATGTGTGTTTCCAATGTGGACAAAATAATGATGATTAATTTCCTTACAGTAACACAATTCTACATGAACTTTACCACATGAGCCTGTAACATCAAGATTTATAAATAGCACCCTCTATAGGGCAGAAGCACCTGCAGGTTTCACTTTGATGTAACACACACATGAAAGAATCTAAGTGTAGACTAAACAAATCACAAGCCATCACTGATATTAACATGATATGGTAATGACCATAAAAACCAGTGTAAATGCTGCAGAATGGATGAACAGGTATGACTGCCTATATCACACTTGTACCATTGCACCTTGTGAATGAAGACTGAGATCATCATAAATCCTAAGCACTGCATAAGTTGAAAAGTGAGGTGAATTGGTAGACATGGCATTAGTTGATCAAGTTTGGGAACTATGGGTCAAAGAACTAAAAAGAGGAGGAAGGAGATATCTCTTTCATACCACTAGAGGGAGTCCTGTCACCTACCTTCTCTTGTCGCATGACCAGGTGATGGCGTTGAAGGAAGAACATGTCTTTGAGTTGGTTTTTAGAAATTTGATGTCTCTCCTTTAGATGTCTTTCTTCCATCTCCCAGATGGCTGATTCTCTCGCTGCAGGGTGGAGGAAAAATCATATCGACCAGAATGACATCTAAGTTTAGTGGAACTTCATGCTGGGGTAATGACCTGTTTGGCACATGTCACATGCTTCAGCATAATTCAATGGCATAGTACTTTTTACCTTTCAGGTTTAATTTTGCATCTCAATATTTTGTGAAATTGTAAGGACAGAATTTATTTTGTTTCAGCTCTGAACCCTATCCAACGGAACAATTAAAAAAGTAACTACTTGAAGAGAAAGAAGGAACATGAGGTGAAGACTGAATCTGTGCTTTATCCCTAAGTTGTCAACTGTCCATGAGGTCAGGTAGAGAAAAACACAACCTCTTAATGAAATGAACGAAATTCAAATATTAACCTACCAACCTTACACTCCTCTGGAAAGAACCATTTATCTACACTTTACATGAAAAATTACATTAATATTTTTTGACATTCTATTTGTTTGGTTCAAGTGTTTATCCATTCTTTTTTATTAGATGATTTCCAATATAAAAGGTTTCCAATAAAAACTAGAAATGTCGCTGGTTATACCCCCGCCAAACAACATTTCATAAGCTTTGGTCAAAACAACATTTCATAAGCTTTCGTCAAAAAACTGAGGAAGTAGTTAAATCCGCAAGATCTTTCCTTGATCTTCTGCCATTAATATGCCGTTACCATGGCAACGTACTTTCGGGTACTGTCGAAAAATGCGTCTTGCACATCTACAACCAAAGGCACACATCTGTACCAAGTTTCATGGAAATTGGGCAAAAACCGAGGAAGTAGTTTGCAACACAAAATTTTCCATCATTTTGGCTCATAATATGTGAGCTGTTACCATGGCAACATACTTTTTGTCACTGTCAAGAAATGTGTCATGCTGACCTATATCCTAAGACAAACATTCAATATGAATTCCATGAGAATTGGAAGAACACTGATGAAGCAGTTTTGCCATGAAGCATTTTGCCCTATATTTTACCAATAACATGCCGTTACCATGGCAACGCACTTTTTGCCACTGCGGAAATATGTGTCTTGCACATTAACATATTCAGATGAACATCTGTACCTAATTTCATAAAAATTGATCAAAAACTGTGGGAGGAGTTCGCGACGCAAGATTTGTACCCATTTTTGCCCATAATATGCCGTTACCATGGCAACGTACTTTTGGGTACTGTCAAAAAATACGTCTTGCACATCTACAACCCAAGGCACACATCTGTGCCAAGTTTTATGGGAATCGGTTGAAAACTGAGGAAGTAGTTCGCGACGCAAGATTTGCAACGGACCGACCGCCCGACCGCCCGACCGCCCGACCGCCCGACCGCCCGACCACCCGACCGCCCGACCGCCCGACCGCCCGACCGCCCGACCGACCGCCCGACCGCCCGACCACCCAACCGCCCGACCGTCCGCTCATTCCTATATACCCCCTTCAAACTTCGTTTGGCAGGGGTATAAAAATGGTTTGCTCATGCAAGAATCAGTGTTATACCCATGATTGTGAGGTCAAGATAGGAGATGCAATGGATTTGGTAAATCAAGCTACATGAATATTGATTAACTTTACTTCTGTGGTCTTGACTGCATCACTGGTAGAAGAGTTCCTATCAATCCTATACTGTAAAAGTGGATATTTTCGCGTGACTAATTTTTCGCGCTTGGCTGGGTCGGAAGAGTTTCGCATGTTTTTAATTCCGCGGAATCAAGACATCACGCACAGGCACATATGGCAAGCAAAAATTTTTCGCGTGCTTTTATTTTTGCGCTAGTTTCTGGTTGCGCGAAATGCGCGAAAATTTGAACACCGCGAAAATTTCCACTTTTACAGTAATCCCTAGAACCCACCTCTGAGCTTGTTGTGTTTTTCCACCAGGAATTTATGTTCCAGCTGTGCCACCTGAGATCGGTGAGCCTGAGTAAGCTTCAAGATCTGTGCCTCCATGTCATCCCGTTGCCTAGCGAGGAACTCCCTCTCCTCATTCTGCTGGCGAACCTCAAACTCCTCTCGACGTTTCCTCACTGTCTCTCGGTCACCCTTGGTACTCTTCAGTTCCCTCGAGGCTCTCTTTTTACCCTCCCTAAACTGCCTCATTTCCTTGTCCTGTGGAAGAGACATAACAATAAATAACTGACACTGTTTTCCTCTACTAATCACAATCTTCTACTGGGCTCTTCCATCAGCACACATACTTCAATGTTATGTGGCACACATTTTCCCACATGGCTGAGAAAGTCCACAGCATTCTCAACAATACAACATGCTCAGTCATTTTTTTCTTTATCAGCAGCAAATACGGTGATCCCTAATCAAATTATATATTCTTGTATGTTACGCGAAAGGGATCAGGGTACAACATCCACACTCAGCCCAGCTCACATTGCAGCAAATTATATTACACAATTAACAATAAATTTCCCATTCAATAAATGATTACAAAACTTGTAGCCATCAAACCAAATATTTCAACAACAACAAAAGTAAAGAAGAAAACATCATTTCTTAGATACAATGTCAACAAAGTCACAACATCCGAACAACATGTCATTTTTCGGTGATAGCACAAACACATGTACACCTATACCAAGAAGACTAACCTACCAGGCTATAGCGGAAGGTTGTGAAGCACGTTGATGCTTCCCTGGCTACAGTACATGCTACATCTTTACATCTTTTTGGCCACTTCTATTTCATCTCACATGTCAAATCATTTTGACATAGTTCAGAAAAGTCATACCTGATCTGACTTGATTTTCTTCTTGGTAGATTTCAGTTCTGCCTCTTGTGATAACTCCAGTTTTTCCACATTCTGCTTCTGTTGGCGGTTGAGAATCTCGATCTCCATGTCAAATTTCTTCATCATCACCTGGGGTCAAAAAGAATTTCACATTGCTCTTCAAATTTATCAGATCTGCTGTCAAACATGAAGGAGGTCTTTGGGTAATTGAAGATTATCACAAGTGCCTTCAGAAAGCAGAGATTATTTTGTCTACTCTTTTGACCCTTTCAATGGAATGATTTCAAGAACTGAGAGATACTTCACTTTAAATCACCTGTTCTAAACTGTTCACCGTAGATTCATTACACAGGGTATATAAAAATCACATTGCAGAACTACTGCACTGAGCACTAACAGTTATGAATACATAACAAGATGCTAAGATCTTTCTAGACATTAATACAGAATACTTCAACTTCCCCAATTTTACATTGCTTCTGGTGTCACTTACGTATCAACAAATTCTCATTTTAAACTAAAATCATATTTGGCACTCAAAACAAGAAAATACTAACACTACTCAGTAGTACGGGGTCTTTTTGCCCAGAATCTTTGAAAATCAACTTAAAATGATAGAATATGAGAAATTTCTCCTAAACAACCTGATTGCGTAAGATCTAATCTAGAAATGAATACTCCCATGATATAATTTCTTCTTTTTTTTTCTTATGATGCAGAATCTGGTATGATGTCTGCCCAGAGAGGAGGAGGATGTTGCTAGGTTACCCCTTTTTCATTCTCCTGCTTCTTGTCCAGCTGCTCCATCTGTTGTAGGATCTTGGTGGCTAGGTTGTTGGACTCCTTCGTCTCTCCTTTCCTCATCCTACGAATCTCCCGAAGCTCATTCTTCCTGTAGTCACAAATCATACAAGACACCATCTTTATACTTATCCTCATCTAACTAATACCATTGTGACATCATCGTGTGAGTTCTTTCACCTCCTCACAGAACTGCACCCTCACCTTATTACCCACTTAACTGGAATTTCATTGGAGAGCTATCTATCAATTCTTGTGTTGCCAAAAATATTTTATACAATATTTTCCCATCATGTGCACTAAGCATGCTGCCCTTCTCTGTAACCATTTTTTTTCAATGTCAATGCAATAAATCACAATAAATTCATCACAGAAATACTAATGACGTGTAACAGACCATGTGTCATTAAAAAAAGCTACAATATAGAGAAGTTTAAGGACAGTAAAGAGAGGGGACAAAAGACAAGAGATAATGATCATGAACAGCTCCTCTCATTTGACAACTCAAGTGAGCCAAAATATTTTTTTCCTATTGATCATTCTTATCATGATTCTTTTCTTTTTCTAATTTGAAATAGGATT
Organism: Diadema setosum; assembly: GCA_033980235.1. NCBI lineage: Eukaryota > Metazoa > Echinodermata > Echinoidea > Diadematoida > Diadematidae > Diadema > Diadema setosum. Next base: position 589,410 of record CM067073.1, read on the forward strand.
GTCAATATATTGTCATTTTCAATATTGTGTTACTATCTGGATACTGTTGAGTAGCAGCATAATATTCCTAGTGGAAGGAGGAAAGAAGGACTATCTTGACAAAGAAGAATCTGCCGACCAAACTCCATTTACCACTGAATACCGGTACAAATCACTTGAGATCAAGAAATGTGTTCATATATATCAAATTGTTGTCTAGGAGTCCACACACTCAGCTGATGAGATGTTCATACCTGAGAGCATGTAGCTCCTTTGCCTTGTCTTCATCACCAGCTTTGACAACCTTATGGGTTGTCAGGGTAACAACCTTTCCATCCAGGACGAACTTTCTTGTCTTCTTCAGTGTCTTGTAAGAAGGCTTCTCCTGATAATCATGTGTGTAAACATAGGATTAAAATTAATGAATTTATGTCGATGTAGGGCAATTTGTCAATAAGTTGCAAACAAAGGATTATTGACATAGAGGAAAACTAAAGAACTCCTGATTCATGTTTGCCTACAGGCTGATTTACTACCGAAAAGAGAAAGAGAAATAGCACTGTTTGAGATGGAATACTTCCTGTACTTTAAACTTCTTTGATTTGTGATGGGTGCACAGCCACATCACTATTAAACAGAAAATCCATGACAGATTGTATACTGACTATATTAGAGTAAAGTGAACATTCTCAACACTGACCAACTGCCACTTTGAAGACCTTGACCTTTCTATGTTGGAATAAATCTCAATATGCTTTACATTATCAATGATGTGGCAAAATAACATTTCATGTGAAAATAGGCATCTATGTGGTAAAACACATAAATTACAACATATTCACAACAAATAAACAACATCAGGAACAGCATCATGACAGTGAATTCCATTGTGCAAAGTTCTAAAATCATTCCTCCAGGTAACTGCAGGATCTACTTTAGTTTCAGCAAAGCACTTTAAAAAAATGCACTAATCATTATTCATTCCAGTTGTCAGTTGAACTGACAAAAAGAAGTGTGACAGACAAGGAAAAGACACTATTGGGTACATGTGATTCCATTTGGGGGAGTGATCAAGAAGAAACCAAGGCAAATATTTCTGTCCAAAAAGTAAAGGAAAACATGCATTTGCAGGTGGATAGTAATCACATTCATGAAAAGAGAACTGTGAACAAATAATTCAGTGACAAAATTAAATTGAATATGAAAACATAACATTTCCTTGGCATGCTGGAACAAAAAAGGAGAAAGAAAATGCATACACATACAAGAAACAAATGGTGCCTAAAGAACATTCACTGAGATGTAAGATGTAGGACATGAACAATAATTAAAACAAATCTGATGTAACACCCATGTGGCTGAAACATTTAACACACTAATACTGCATGGTCTATCTCATATGGAGTGTAAATTAAAGTTTGGCGAGATTTTTTATTTTCTTTGTAAAGTTCGCTTACTAACATTCAGATGCTCATAAGTTCCTTCACACATGTCAACCAGTCAGAATATAAACCTCATGGTCTTATTTCAGAGATTTCAGTGCAATTCAAATTGACAAAGCTCACTTTTAACTTTTATCACACATATATATGAGTAGCCTTCAAAACAAAAGGAGAAATGGAGCTGTATACCTATGATAATGTATTCACAATTGACAAAGGCAAAGGCATTTTTTTTTTTAATGACCAACTGAATGATGCAGATGAAGAAAGATAACTCAAAACATTGAAATGAACTCAAAACATTGAAATGAACTAGCATTGAATAATGAGAGATGGTTCTTCAGTCTAGTCCTGTACTACAATGTTTATGTAACATGAATCTTTTCTTACATTGGTCTTGATTGCAGCTTGTTTCTATTTCTATCAAATAAAGCATGAATCATGACTTGAAAACTGCATGAACCAGGAGGGGCAGTGAATCAAACTATGATGATAGCCGAGTATGCATCGCTATACGGACACAAAAACAAATAACACACTACATAACTAAATTCATAACTAATAACACTGAATCAAATCAAAATCAAATAAAATGAAACATAATACACAACAAATCATGGCCATTTATCATGTCATTCTGATTCAAGAACTGTGAAAATAATCCTCCTTTTACAAAACTCTATCAAATACATGTTAAAGCCAGAACCTGCATTAGGAATATATTCCCCACCAGACACTACATGCTCACATTCTCTTGCTACAGTGTAATATCATACTCTACCCTTGGCACCAGGGTATGTCAGTCCATTGGATAGAGACACACAATCATTCATTTCTCTGGATATGGTGCTGTATGTGACTACACTTTATACTTAGAAGTCATTCTCAGAAGACCTTAAAACAATAAAGTTGATCTTTAGTTCTTTCTACAACTGAGCCTACAGATATCCATTACTTTCAACTGAGTACTGCCTGTGAGAAGAATAATCTAATTCAATAATATCAGAATAGCATTAAAAGGAGCAACTCCAGTGTTAATCTCAATAGGAAAGATAATGTCTAGCGTACCTGGTAGGTGTGTCATGTTTCAAAGCAACCATTAACTAATCTACAACTCATACGGTCATTGCAATTCAACTCCTTTGTCATTCAGATTTGTCTGATTCTGCTTGTAAAACGAGCAAAACACAAGACACAAACGGTCTTACATGCTAATCAATAAAAGATACCAAAGATAGCAAAGGAAGATAAATGGTACATGCTTACAGTATGTGGTCTGTGAAGCTACAAAGATGCATAAGGCTGAACTCACTATGGTTCTGACGTCCTGTTAGCCTCAACTGCTGTATGAACTCTTCAAAACTATTTCGCTAATGGACTATCGTCATAGCAATCTGATATTAACTTCCTGTGAAACAAACTGCCCACAGGAATCCTGGCAATCAATTTTCAGTTTTGCTTGCATAGACTTCCTGCCACAATTTTAACTCACTCCAGGTCAGAATCAACTTGTGTTGATAAAATCACCTACTACTGTGAAATCATGCCGGATACATAATGAATGGAAATTAGTTTACACTGTGCCTTGTGAACATATACATCGGACGTGCGTATTTGGCATACTGCACAAAGCATGTGAATCACTATATCAACAAGAAGACAAAAAAAGAAAAGAATGAAAACTTACATTAAAATTTAAACTAAAAAATATGAAAAAGAAAGAAACCAGTTTATTGCCACTGGAAGAAAGAAGATAATTTAAAAACTGAAATTCTTAAAAATCATGATTCTTTTTAGTATATATTTTTTTCCATTTCATAACCCTGTGAGTATGGAAAAAAGATAAATGTCTTCAAGAGAATACTTCTATCAATGAAAGATCACTACCTTCCTTCGTCACACAAAGGCACCATAAACAACACAGGTTTGTTTTCTTCTGTTTCGAGACATATAAGCACTTAACCTGGAATTTACTTATCACTACAAGTTAGCACTTTATGAGAACAAAATTATTCTATTTGTTTTGTTGAGTTAAAATACTGAACTTTCAACAAGTTGAGTAAAAGATTACAAAACAAAACAAACTAGAAATGTCGCTTTGGCGACTGGTATGCCTCCGCCATAATGCATGATTTTCCCAATAGGTCTAGATAGTACATGTGGACACTGTGTGATTACATTTTCACAAATTGGCAAAATATTGGAATGACAAGTTTGTCACAAATGTGTTGAATGTTCACCTTCCTTGATGTAGGTTTAATTGAATGAATAGGAGAGCATGTATCTAGGGATTTAAGGACTTTAACTTGACTTTGACCCATTCATACATTTAGGCATTGAGTAATTTTCAAGGTACAGGTGTGGAGAAAAAGTTCAATTTCTGAATTGAATAGTAAATTGTTACCATTTTCATCTGGCCCTTGACCCTAAAATTCATAAGATAATTACTTTCAGGTAGAACATGCATAATATGTACTAAGTTTCAAGGTAACTTGAGCCACTTCCGAGATATGGAGGAAAAAGTTAGTTCAGCACTTTCACTTATCTTTGACCTTTTGACCTTTGAGGCAAAAAGAGAAAAAAAAAAACTTTCCAGAGAATTTCTATTAGGTTACACACGCATACACCAAGTGTAAAAAAATAACCCTGCTGGCATTGCATAAATATGAGGGTAATAGTAACATTTTGAAGTCTTGCACTTGACCTTTGACCCCTGACCTTTGACCCCATGAACCCTACATTCTCTAGATAATCACTTCCAATCAGTACATGTATATACTATGTTCCATGAAGATACCTTGAACAATTTTCCAAGGTACGGAGAAAAAAAAGAAGTTTTAATATTTTTACTTGACCTTTTGACCTTTGACCTTTGACCTCATGACCCAAACTGTCACCAGAGAATCTTAATTGGGTAATACATGTATACACTAAGTTTCAAGAAAATCTCTTCAGGCATTCAATAGATATGGTGGAAATAGTGAAATTTTATGTATTTGACCCTGACCTTTTGACCTTTGACCTTTGACCTCATGACCCAAACTTTCACCAGAGAATCTTAATTAGGTAAAACATGTATACACTAAGTTTCAAGAAAATATCTTCAGGCATTCAATAGATATGGTGGAAATAGTGAAATTTTACGTATTTGACCTTGACCTTTTGACCTTTGACCTTGAGCATGTGCACCCAAAAGTTGATAGGCACAACTTCACCCCCTAATACACATACATGCCAAGTTTCATTAGGATACCTCAACAGGTTTCGATAGTTACCTTGTCCACAAAATTCATTACGGACGGACGGAAGGACGGACGGACGGACGGACGGACGGACGGAAGGACGGACGGACGGACGGACGGACAACCCGAAAACATAATGCCTCCGGCACCACTTCGTGGCGGAGGCATAAAAACTAGAAAACAAAAACATAAAACATATAACATGTTAGGATGTTTACAAGCACACCTATGATACTTACCATAAGAATGCCACTTCAAATTTTTACATAGACATTAAAATTTATAACAAAAGAAATTCAAAAGTCAAGCACAAGCTAATTTATCACTACAAAAACAGAAATGCAGCAAATCATAACATTTAAACTGCTTGCTTTCTAAGAAAACTACATTAACTAACTCCACCTAAGCGGTGCAAAAGAAAAATAGATAAACACAAGAAGAGAACAAAACAAATGTGTATATTTTAGAGGGAGAAAAACAAGGCACAAGCCACCAAGGCCAGGTTTGTTTGATTTCAAAAAACAGAATCCCTCTCTGCCTAAAAAATTTCTTCAAAGTTGCTCCACTAGGTGAGCATCATTTTTTTTAATAGTTATTTTATCTTTTAGTAGGACTATATACACCTCATGATCACAAGAACATTTATATCCCAGGGAATGGAAAGCCTCTGCAATCCCTACTCCATATCATATTTTATACCAATATGGCATTTGATGTCCAAGTGTTCATCCCACAAGCATATATATTTTTTTTTTAGAAAACAGTGAGAAGTTCATCTAAATTTGACAAAATTGTACCAAAAAAAAAAAAAAAAATGGGTTCAGACTAAAAAGATTACAATGGAATCTACATGCCACGAGCCTCTTAAGTATTATTTACCTTCCATGAAATGCACTGGTGATATCTTTAGATGACACTATTCTTTAAATAAATGAGCTTGTGGTTTGTAACAACATGTGTCTAGAGTCATTATAGTTTGATGAAAGCGGATGAGCTGCAGTATGATAAAATTTTCATATGATATGATGGTACATTATGGTCTCAATCTATCCACTAGAATTCTCTACTAATGGTACAACGTCTATCTCAGCACTGCTCACAATGTGAACCACATCAAGATAGTGCAGGACTTGTGACAAGCTTCAGATGACACTTCAACAAGACTCACAAAAACTGGGTCCTTTTTCTCTCATTAATCCTACTTTTTTTTCACAGCACCTTTTCCATCATTTTTTTTTTCTTAGGAGATTAAAAATAACAGTAATTCTTTATGCAACCTTTTTTTTTTTAAAGGAAGAGATTAACAATCAAAGTGATTCTTTATGCAACTTCTTTTTTTTTTCAAAGGAACCAGAAGCCATCCTGACAACATGCAAAAGTCATTGTTTGGCATGCAATGAGAGATGGGCAAAGTTAGTCTTCTGACCGATCAAGAACACTCATTACAAGATTTGGGTTCAGACCCCAATGTGAGGCTCAATGGGATACTTGATTACCAAAATTCTATGTGCCTTTCAAAAAACTTTTCAAAACATCTTCTTAAAATGTTGAAAATACTCAAATGATGTTTGAAGCTCATTTGAGTTCTTACCAAAGCTCAAAATTGAAAAACTGTCAAACATCACTTGAGATTTTAATCATGCATGAGATCTGAGAAAACATAAAGCCAAATCTGACAAACAAGGCTACGAAGTGACGACTTCTTCTACACTAAATCAAGCAAAATGTGCTGCAGGTACGGACATGGGAAAGGTACGGCATGGGCGTGGCATGGGCGTGGCATGGGCGGGGCATGGGTGGGGCAAGGGCATGGCACGCAGGTGGATCATGCAATCAGTGCACAAGCAAGGGTGGAGGTGTCTACAAGGGGAATGACAGTGAAAAGTGGCTGGTTGAAGAATCGCTTGAGTGTGATTTAGTCTGACCTCATGGTGCTGTTTCTTGGGCTCTGAGGGTGTGAGTGGTGGTTCCATGCTCTCCACACTGTCGATGGTCATCTCGCTTCCCGCGTCCGAGTAGCGGTCCATCGATTTACGGCTGACTACCGAGTCTTTGCCGGAGGTCAGCTGGGGCACGAGTGCGATGTTCCCATTCTTGGCAATGTCTGTTTCTGGTGGCGGAGTCAACCTCTTTTCACTGATCATGATAGCATCCCCATTGACAAGAATCTCTTGAGGAGCTTCCGGAGTACTCTTTGCATTCTCCACCTCAGCAAAGATGCCTTCATCGGCTTGCTCCCCTTCATCTCTCTTCCCAGTTCTCTTCTCGTCGTCTGAGAGATACTTGCCAGGCTGGCTATCTGTGGAGGCAATGACTTCTCCTACATGATTTCCTTTCTCCTCCTTATCACCAGTCTCATTCCTCCCTCCCTCATCCTCCCTCTTATCACCAACATCATCCAGACCCCTCCCATCACCACTACCCCCTTCCATGTTGGCATCAGAGGAGAGCCCCTCATCACTGTTTAACCCTACATCATCCCTTCGGCTCTCATCACTGCTGACAGGGGAAGGTAACTCAGACCCTTCACGTACCATTTCTTCATGTTTGTCTAGGATGGAGTCGTCGTGGTTGGCAACACTGTTCTGGTGGTTACTACCGTTGGTGGTAATGCTTGCATTCTGCTCCAGTTCTGCTCCCAGCTGGACAAAAACAGAACCAAGTAACAGGTTGTGTGAGATAAAACATCACTATCACCAAGCTGCTCTTTCTGGCATTAATTAAACATTCGTTTTCAGAGGATAATTGATGAACATTCACACGATGAACATTTTTACAGATATAGTCTGCGATAATTATGTCCATACAAAGTACATCACTCTTGGTTTCTAACATGTCTACCATACACTTATCCAGAATGCAGACTATCTAGATGTCATCATCATAAATCAATCTGTGTTATTGTATCAGTGTGATGCATGCCAGTCCATCACATTATCTCAGGGTATTCCTTATGCACAAAGCTTTCTGTTCAACAGTTTCAGTTTCTCAACAATGCATAACAACTTTGCTGTCTTCCTGTCACAGAGAAATGTCTACTTCAGAGCAGTGTTCTTTTAAAGAGTGAAGTACTTTCGGACTTGTGATTGACAAGACAAATGAATACATCTACACAAAGATATAGAAGAGCAACAATTGCGGTTGGATCATGATCAAATCTTTGTAAGTTTTCAAGGAATAGATCATCTCATTTCCTAATGACATTAATCACAATAAATCATCACGGAATTGGGTACACCGTCTCAGCAGACTAACACACAAACTTCCAACAAAATTAGGTATAATTCCTGTCTAAACCCAGTTGTGATTAAATAAGTCCATCTGAATTCCAGCACACACACACACACACACACACACACACACACACATACATCTAAAGAATGTTCCTATGAATCTACAAAAGGGATTACAGTAGACTCTCATTATAACGAAATCCTCAGGACCGGCAGTTTTCTTTCATTATAACGAAATTTCATCATAACTGAACAAATAAACAATAGAAAAACATAGAGAGGATTATGTTGTAACTAGAATTTTGTTATAACCGTGTTCGTTATAACGGGAGTACACTGTACTAAAATTGCTACCAGATATCATTCAAATCACAGTCATCCCTGGAGGTCAAGGCCCTTTAATCTGTCTGTTTTAGATATGTGCGAAGAGAATGACTCTTTGGAACATTGCTACTTCATTGTCATTAAAAATGTCCACATTTACTTCAACATTCTGGCTTTAGTACAAAGATTTGGCAATTATGCCACATAATACCATATTCAATGTTATGTTGTGATGTCTGTGTTGTTATAGACATAAAGCAAAATCTGGAAATAGAGGTCAGTTAGGATAAACCTTTCCAATGAAGTTGCGTGCAGTGTAAATATGGCAAATATTATGCATGGGTGCTAACTGATGCCACCTGTGAATTGCCAATGTTTCCAAAACAGATATATGACGCTTTACAAATTCTGTGGATCATCACCATCAACAGTTTATTTTTAGGCTGAATATTGAGGCCACTCATATCACTGCTAATCTTTGATGCAGAGTAGATCATCCTTTCACTACGCTGCAAGTTTCCTCAAATTCCCCCAGGTCTTCCCATCCATAAAAAGCTTCACATGAGGGGTGTCAGAGTAGTGGCTGGATTACACAGATTCAAAGATAAATCAATCTCAGCCATTACTCGATGTAAAAATTGGTTCACTATTCATAAAATTTCAGTCTATCATAAATGTGTCCTTCAATTCTTGTCTAATGTCAAATGTATGAGAACAAGATTTGGTGACATTAATGGACAAGATGTTCATATTGCACTGGGCCCATGATTCTGAATTTCAAACTACTCAGGACTGAGAGAACTGAAGCAGTGACTACCAGAGGATACCAACCTCTCTCCCTTTTCTCTTAATAGATGGTGAGATGTGTAGCTGGGATGAGATGGCTGGAGGAGTTGATGGGGTGGTTGGCGCGGTAACCGCCTCACTGCTTCCCACGCTGGCGGTATCCACAGAGTACCTCCTGTTGACCTGTGAGTAGATCCACAAATAACTTTCAGCCACAGAAGTCATACAGGTGAATGTTTTATGCGGTGAATACCAGCCTACTACCTGTACTGGCATTGATGGCTAAGTGATACATTGCTGATACTCTTCTTGTGTAAAACAAAGAATTCTCTATCTATCTATTTATCTCTATTTATCTATCTATCTATTTATCTACCTATTTATCTCTATCTATCTACCTCTCTATCTATCTCTTTCTCCCTCTCTGTCTTCCTCTCTTTATGTTTCTCCCCGTTTCGCTCTAAAACATATCGATATGATTAGTCATCAAGGTCTTCTTCACCTCTTCCTAAATGAGGGTCATCAAGCATTACAGAGCATTTTTCAGTTACAATGAATTCAACTGAGTAGATCACTGACTGATAAAACTAGTTTACTGCTCAATTATACTCATCAATTAAGTGCTTTGCATTGCATTGCAGGTACCTAATGCATACAGTCATGGGCAGTTTTATTGGTTTCCTTTCAATTTTCTTTGATTGAGAGGGTGGAGCAGGATTTGAAGCCCACAAATATCTACAAAGTTGTCTACTTTTGGCATTAGGCAATTTAATTAGCACGGGGACTGAAGAAAATATCCACATTCTCAGAATATCAATATATAGCAGACTGATTTTGAGTTTGCCTTGGAGGAGGGGTAGTGTGTACTAAGTTAAAGGGGATGGCTAGTAAGTGATCAGTGGGAATGCTGGGGATGATTGTTCCAATCCCTGTGGGATTCATTTAAGAGTACATTATATATCTATTGTTGTGTGGAAATTGTTTGCTTCAGAATGGTCTCATATTCAAGTAATGTGCAGTTTAATGTTTCCAGGTTAGCATGCCTGTACACTGTCACTACTCTAAGTCAAGATTCTTTGGCTGTGTGTACTTACATAGAGATCAGTGATAACGCTATACACAATTCCCTATGGGGATTCTTGAATATATCCGAGCCGGGCCAGCCTTTTCTACCCCATGGCATCCCCACCTTTCTGGGTCTTCAAGCTGTTAAACATGAGCTGGAAGTCAGTACACAAAGCCATACATTGCTTGAAGGTACAGATAGAGGGCAGTCTTACCGCATCCTCTGGCATGTCTTGGAGTTCCTCATAGACATCAGCCTTAGCCTCAGCCAGAAGGTCTCTGATTGGCTTCGTGTCCGTCGCATCTGAAACCCAGGGGTGCTGGGTTTACACAGAATGGAAGAAAAGCAACATAAAGCTTATGATGAGATTTGTCCACAGGTATAATTGCAGTGTATAAGGAAAATAAGATATTTCAATGCAAGTAATTTGAGTCTTCATTCCAAAGCCCATAATCCAGAACAAGATTACATGAATAGCCAAGTAGATTTTCTTTTGCAAACAAATATACAATGTACACAACTTTCAAACATTCCTGTCAAAATTTTCTGTCAGAGATCTAAACAGTACCAGTACCAAGAAGTTTAGGAGTGTTTATAATGTATCGTGACACAGTATCTGAATCTTGACTATTGTTTGTCTGTCTCCCTAGATAATGCCACATCATTTCAATAATATTTACCTTGAGAAGTTCCACTGCAGACGGTCTTGTCTCAGGATTCTTGTCCAAACACTTCTTCAGGAAATCATTGAATTCTCTTGACCTGTGCAGAACATGACAAGAGAAAAATGAAACGGGTTTAAACTGAAACAAGGAAAAGTAGAAATTACGAGGTGCGTAATATATGTCCCCGCCGGAAGTAGCATTTTGTAACAAAATGTGCAATATAGGTAAAAAATCAAGGTCAAAGGTCAAAGAAGTCAAAGGTCAAAATTCTGTGTAGAAGTTTTGAAGCCCTCACCTAGTGCCATCACATAAAGCAAATGGAATCGAAATTGGGTTAGAAATGGCGAAGGAGTAGCATTTTGTAGCAAAATGCACAATATAGGTCAAAAATCAAGGTCAAAGGTCAAAGAAATCAAAGGTCAAAATTCTGAAAAAAATCTGAAAAATGAAACGGGTTTAAACTGCAACAAGGAAAAGTAGAAATTACGCGGTGCGTAATATATGTCCCCGCCGGAAGTAGCGTTTTGTAACAAAATGTGCAATATAGGTAAAAAATCAAGGTCAAAGGTCAAAGGTCAAAGAAGTCAAAGGTCAAAATTCTGTGTAGAAGTTTTGAAGCCCTCACCTAGTGCCATCACATTAAGCAAACGGAATCGAAATCGGGTCAGAAATGGCGAAGGAGTAGCATTTTGTAGCAAAATGTACAATATAGGTCAAAGGTCAAGGTCAAAGGTCACAACTGAAATTCTGTGTAGAAGTTTTAAAGCTCCCATGTAGTGCTATCATATAAAGCAAACAGAATCAAAATTGGCTCATAAATGACAGAGAAGTAGCAAATTGAACATTTTGATCACACACGGACACACACACGGACGGACGGACGCACGGACGCACGGACGCAAGGACACACACACGTACGGAGCCAGTTTCATAGTCCCCTGCTCGAACTCGTTCGGTGGGGACAACAAGTGGTAGTCATTTTCATTAGACATACAATGATCTTAAATGAAAATCCAAGTGAGGTGGACTGAAAGTAGTAAAAAAAATCTTGAAAAAAAAAGTGCTACATGCATGCAAGAACATATGAAAAATGTATTATATCAGCACATTCAACATTGATTTTAATATTTGAACAAGCCAGTATGATATACACACCAGTCCATGAAATCAACTGTCTCCACACTGAGAGTGAGAGGCTTGTAAACAAACAAGTCTTCCATCATGCTGCTGATTGTTTAACACATCCAACACTTTGCCTGACTAACTCCAGGCTGTGCAACTTGTGGAAATCCGCACTAATAACTCTGTAAAGTTTATGCAGCAAGAAAGATCCAGCATGGCATCACAGAAACTTCCTCACAAGCTGGAGTACGATGAAAATTATCCAGTCAAATATCATTCCATGATTAGGGCTATCTCACAAAATGTGGCTAAAAATCTGCAAAACTGATGATGGTCAATGAGATGTAGTAATGAAATCCAATCAAAGGGGCTCCAAAAATGACAGCAATTTAATCTGATGTTCCTGAATATATTTCAGGCTACTTCTCTATGTACTTGTGTGTAGGTGGCCAAGTGAAGAATGAGAGAGGGACAGAACATGGCTTCAAATACGTGATCATAGATTAACGCCTTTGAACCGAAGCAAACGTCATGACAGACCAGTGAGCTACCGTACGGGTGGGGGTGTCACTGACTCAGGACAAGAGCTGTTTAGCCAGGAGGAAGTGGAGGAGTGCTCTGGGTGCTTGGGCTACAAGCTGCTCCCACGAGGTGAGGCAGATACATGCACAGGGGTCATTTTTTTTTTTGAAGGTGATATATGATCCATTGACAGGTGTGAGGAAAGGATGATGGATCAACATGATTACAAATTTCCCCTCTCTCTTCCCCCTCCCTCCTATTTATCCCCCTTTCTCTTACTCCCTATCTCTCCCTCTATCTTTCTCTGTTATAGATACAAACATCTATCTCTCTCTTTCTCTCTATTTCCCTCTTTTATGTATCTATCTATCCATCCATCTGCCTATATATCTCTCTGTGTCTACTGATCTATCCATCTATCTATCTATCCATCCATCTGCCTATATATCTCTCTGTGTCTACTGATCTATCCATCTATCTATCTATCCATCCATCTGCCTATATATCTCTCTGTGTCTACTGATCTATCCATCTATCTATCTATCCATCCATCTGCCTATATATCTCTGTGTCTACTGATCTATCCATCTATCTATCTATCCATCCATCTGCCTATATATCTCTCTGTGTCTACTGATCTATCCATCTATCTATCTATCCATCCATCTGCCTATATATCTCTCTGTGTCTACTGATCTATCCATCTATCTATCTATCCATCCATCTGCCTATATATCTCTCTGTGTCTACTGATCTATCCATCTCTCCATCACTTGTCTTTCTATCGGTACAGTCCCAATGCTCTCCTACTTTATTCTCTGTTATCGTTCACTCCATCACCAAAAACTGTAGCTTCCTGACAAACTCTACACTCCTATGAGAAAACAAAACACCTCGATGTGGAAGATAAAAATAGCATCTCTCTCCTGAATGTAGGACAAATACACAAGCAGGACTAATGATACACAGATCCATATAATTTCAGACAGCAGTTGTATGGTCATGAAGTAGCTCCATGGCATGATGAAGGATTTGAATTAATGCTAGCTGGACTGTGAGAAGCCAGTTGTAACATTTCTTCTTACAATGTGAACCAAATCAAGTCAAAAGAGTTCAGAACTACGTGCACTTGCACGCTACACTGTGCAAGAAGCCATATTTGGTGCCTTGAGTCACTATGGTCCACATTCATCATACAGTACTCTCCACATAATCGGGTAGGCTCGGGCAGAACGTTTCTTACCCAATTAAGTGGAGTACCCGATTAACTGAAGAACACGTCTCATTCACAATTGATACACACAATGTGTATGTACATGCATTGTACACTACACCACACACCTACACTGTATGCTTAACACGTGCGCTGGCACGGCACATTATATGTACCTTACACTTGCTCAGTCATGGGCAATAATTTACAATCTTTTTCATGGATAAATATGTTTAAAGAAAACTTAGTAGTTTGACTATAGACTCTGTGTTAACACACATGCGTTTTCCAAAACGAACATGTCTCTTTGCGTGCATTAGTCACATAGAATGTCAGGTTACTTTTTTAGAAGTGACAAGGGAAAAGCAAAATTATGGAGCTGGTGCATGGCTAGCCTTTTGTCAAGGCCCTCTCGCTGTATGGTGAAGAGAGCCCAGCTGAGTGGGGTTGCGCGAGGGCCTTTTGAGATCTGCTTCGCATCCTTTTGTTAGCCCTTTGAATTACCGAGTTTTGCTTCCCGATTTCGGGAGCAAAAGTCGACCGACCAATCAGCGTGTCTGTCTGCTCGAACCCGATTTGAATAGAGCGAATGCACGCCGCTGCCGCAGACCTCACAGAACTAGAGTGTGTAGAGTTCCATGGCAGACCTCCTCGGGTGGTCAGTGATGCATGCGAACAGGCATGACAACACCAAGTCTGAGGATGCGGGGAGCGCGCCATTCCATTGGTTGACCGGAAGCCATTAAAATGAGTATTCAGAAGGGTTCACGTGTCATGAATAATAATGTGTGAAGCAGATCTCAAAAGGTCCTCGCGCTGGCGCACTCGGCTGGGCTCGCTTCGCTCGCCCATTACAGCGAGAGGGCCTTGACAAAAGGCTAGTGCATGGCCTGATTTTTGTTGCAAACTTCTCGTATGGTGAATGTTGTTGCAGAGCAAAGGAGGAGTACAAGTGTGTTCAACTCCTGTCTGTCTATGCAATTGTGAGTGCCAGCTACATATGTAATGTTTGTTTACGTGTGGCAAGTCAGTACATGTACAGATGTGTTTTCATGTTTAATCACTCCCCAGATGATTGGTCTTCTTTGCAAATTAAGCAGAGAATGCAATTAGCCACGGAAAATTCAACACTCATGATTTCTTAAAGTGATATGTCTGCGATAAAATGTAAGTAAAATTAGATTAGAAGAAAATTTTTTTACCCATTCATGCGGAGAGGCAACCCGATTATCAGGTAGTTATAAGTGCATTGGAAGTGATTTTGATATTACTACCCAATTAAACGGCATACCCGTTTAATAAGCAATACCCGATTACACGGAGAGTACTGTATTGAAACACTGTGGACTATGTACTGTATCATTCACACTGATTTCATCTTGATGGGTGAAAGTGTTAGATAGGGGAGAAGGCAGGTGAGGAGAAGGCAGATATTATACAACACCTAAAAAGAATGAAGCTATCTGATTGGTCGATTGCTCATCACATGACATTATGTTAAAAGTTCCATCGCACGCTGTGGCAGTGAGCCATGAAATTTTGTTTGAGCAGAAATGGATATATGGATATATTAAGACACGGTAGAACCTTAGAACTGTTTAGGAATATCTTCCAGGTTTATATTAAATCAACTCCTCTCCTACAATGCACATCATAATTTATCACATTTCAACTTGTTGTTGACCAAAGTTTTGATTTGAGGATGAGGTGAATGGTACCATTACTTGGTATGATATGTTTACCTTTCAAGACAACTACACGATATTGCAGAGTGTGGTCTGAAGCTATTCCCATTCTTCTCTACACTACTCATGTCCATATCATTGTATTACTCTCTGTTTTAGCTCTCTGTTTTATACACTCCACCTCTTCAGTTTTGAATGTCTACTTCCTTTCTCCAAAGCACCATTATGCTGAGTATGTATTTAGAAACTACCAAGACCCTTGTGTTCTTCCATCCAACCATGAGCACAGTTATCACATCATGTTTACTGTCTAACTACATGCAAGAGATGTGGATAAGATGTGTGTTATCAACATCAAAACTCTGATACACACACATGAAAAGTGCACATGCATAAACTTTGTAGGTCTACTAATTCATAATAATTTCTTTAAAATAGTATCACCTACACGTATGCATTTTAATGTGCATAAGTTGTGCAAGAGATTTTTTCATCCAAGGGACCTAATTTTTTTTTTTTTTTTTTGTCTTTTCTCCGGGACATACTGTCACTGCATCTCACTAGAGGGGAGAGTGTGATATCTAGTATACAAATGATGCACAGGTCTGAGTGCGTCAGTCGGAATTGTGTGCATAAGATAACTATGGAATGCTTAACCCATGTGGCGAAGCCGAGTGGGTTTAGGCTAAATTTCATTACCGCATACACACTATTCCAACTGACGCACGAAAAGACATGTACGCCATCTGTGTTATAGAATGGGGACAATTTTCTTGCTAAAAATCCATTTTTCGGTCATGTTCCCCGATAGCAAATGTACTTAATGCATTTCCTTTTGGCTTGCCATAGACGAAAGACCATGCATCCAGTAATGGATGCATGGCAAAAATACTGGATACATAATTTTTCAACCAATAGGCATCTCGTACGGAGTGTGCAAACGCTTGCTTAGAGCGCGAACCTTTGTTACAAGTGTGCGTACTCTTGCTACAAGTGCGCGATAACATGTTTACCACTGTGAGGCAGCGAGTGCCCAGTAGAAAACCCACACACAGTTCTCGACCAATGAGATCGCAGGATTCTCGCTACCCATTCTATCAGACAGCATTGGTCAGTCAGCTGGGTTCTCTGATCTGGGCCTAAAACAAACCCAAACTTTCCACTGGATATAACACATAGCAAGACAGACATGCCACACTCATTATCCTTTGTTGATATTATTAGACAATACCTAATGTGGCCATGGATGAAATCTTTGCCACATGAACCCAACCCAAACCCATCAAAGTCAAGTAATAGTAGAGTTGGTGAAATACTTCCTACCACACACCACACTACACACGACTGAGTCACTCCAACAGGTGGGAGGTAGAACTCTAGTGAGTTCTGTGGCCATCATAGAGGTTCAGCCAAGCCAATGGTGTCATTGTAGGCGTAAACAGCAATCTCTACTGATAGATGAGCTTTGCAGGAAGTAATCATTTTGTTGAAGTACGTCAAACTATCACCAGGGAGAAGACTATCAATAACTGGCTACTAAAGGATTATGAAATGAGCCAGAAATACCTGGATTACCTCTTTTGGTATTTACAACCACCAGTACACATTCTTCACTTTTTTACATCGTTATATGAAATTTTAAAAGTGTCATATTTTCTTGAATGTTATGTCTTAATAGCACTGCTTATAAAATAGAATACTACAGAAGTTCTGTCTTCCCAGAAGTTCTTATTCACCCTCTAGACAGGGGAAGCCTATTTCACTGTAAACTCATAAAGAATAGACTAGTTTCAGAACTTAAAGGAACTAGCGGGCTATAGAAGAAAAATTAGCACATGACCACAATAGCTACAGTACTATATACGCCAAACATTTCATGGGAGTGTACTTTGGCAGGTTTCGCTTTTTGGGTGCTCTTCGTGAATTTAACAAGTCACACAAAAATATTCATTCTGATCCCAACATCAATGCAACATGCACACATACATGTTACATTTGTAGTACACTACACACAGTACATGAACAAGGTGCATGATAATACAGTTTAGTATGTCTACAGCATGTTTACTACATGCATATGTACTAACTAGTACACTGTAACTACTACAAGTCCTGTGAATATCTGCTTTGAACATTAAAATAGTCTTGGTATTATCTTAAATAAACATCATACATGTAGTTCCATCAGTTCTCAGTGCTTTTCTTAAAGTTTATAGCATTTTTGTTTTCGATGCAGAAATGCTCATTTTTCTTCCTGAAAATGAGTGAATAATTTCTGTGTTCATTGCTGTACTCAACGATCACAAATTTAACCATTTGAAAAATTGTCAGTTCAACTCCCAACGTTCATTCACTTGAAACAAAGGACATCTTATTACTGATATTGGTTTGTCGCCAAATCTAGATATGAACAATTTGGATGAATAAATACAATTTTATTAGTATTTCTTTCTTGTCCATTTTTATCTGGTAAATAACACTACGTAGCCATTCTTTCACCATTCCGACAACCACTAAAGATTGATTATAAGAAAAAGGCATATGTTGTTAAAAAGACTCTATAATGGTGGGTAATGAGGGCTCAACTTTTGAAGTCGGGATTCAAATTAAATTACATACTGATGGTAGAGATGTAGAAAATTGGTTGTGTCAAACAAACTGGTGATGGCAAGGTATATAACAACATCTGATATTTAGACTTTATGCAGTGACATGGCCATAGGATAATGATAAATTTGCTGGAGATGAAAATTGATATTAAATGATGATGAAGATGGCAAGCAAAAAAAAAAAATAACAAAAAGATGAAAAGGAGGAGCTAATATTCATATTAAAAGTGACAATGAAGTGACTATGACAGCCAAAATGGTGAAGATCATTATGAAGGACTGATGAACACAGAGACAACAGTGATGACGATGAAAATGATGATGAAAATGATTGTAAAAGTCATTAAAGATAAAAGGTAACCACAGCAATGAACACACAGTAGCAAAGCAAGAATTGGTTGCTAGCTTGCTGCTGTTAGAGTCTGATTGACAAAGTGGAGTATTTGCGGTCCACACCCATCATAATGCAGGATTAAGAGATTTCCAACAGACAGGCACAGTCTAAATACAGCATAGCTAGCCTGCCTATGATGAGACATACAGTTACAGATCTACCAATACAATGGCACAACTTTAAAAGTCACCCATAAGCACTCCAGCAGTTGCCTTTAAATGTCAACTTGCCCTGGATTGTGCACACAGTAACCTCAAATCATCCCTTTAATAGCACAGGTATCATTCAAGCTATTCCTGTGTGAAATCTAGCAAAACTGATTGAGGCACTCTAAGGGTGTGTTCAACTAATAATTTTCTGAGGCAGAATCATGATCCTAAACACATTTGAGGCATTTTTGGGCAATAGATAAACTCAATCACTGATGTGTTCAAATGCGTTTAAAAATGCAGATTAGAAATGCCTAAAAGAGATCACGATAGCCTTTCTGCAAAAAACACAATGCCATTTTGAACTGCGTTTATATCTCTGATCCTCTGATCTGCCAAGGTCAAGTTCCATGCAGTACACACCCCTGCAGGTTACAACTGACCTCTATTTTTTTGGTTGAACGGCACAAAGCTGTCATACAGTGACAATACTCGAATTGAGATTATAAGATTCCTGATAAATGCGGCACCCCGAGAATTCTGTTTCAAACAATGGTTGTAAATGCCATATTTCGAAACACATTTTGAAACAAGATTCTCTCTCTCGAGTTAGATAGATAGATGCAGCCATAATCAAACAACTTTGTAGCAGAGTAGTACTAGAACTCAAACGAAACTTCAGTGAGTTCATCAACTTCATGGAATGATGGACTTGCTCACCTGACGATCTCAAGAACCAAAGTACCAAAGTTGCGTACAGTTCCTGAGATTTCCCTCGATATTTCTTCCTCCTCTTCAGATAGTGATCCATCCTGTGTGCCGTCCATGCACTCAACCTCAGAGTGGTAGGAATCCTTGCTACCACCCACCACGCCCTCTACCATGTCTTGTCACTTTAAACATTCGTTACAACCAACTGGGAGATACAAAAATGTGGTCCTTTGATTTTTCTTTCCTTGTCTTTAATCAGAGTACAGTAATGGAGTTGATGATTCAATTTGTGTATTGGAGTAGTTACAGTATCCTGCAGGTAAAGTAGATAGTTTTCATACTCCAGCTGAATTAAACTTCAGTTCTTCAATATTTCTGACCATGGCTGGCACCAACAACTCCTTTGTAAGCTATTCTCATTGTAGTCAATTCGTATCATACCATATCAAATCGAATCACATCAAATCCTTTGCAGACGGCTTCCACCTATGGGTAGACGATTCCAACTTCACTTATTGTCAGAAACTATCTCAATTTCCTCCAAACCAACATTTCTGTATAGACACTGATATTCCACGAAATCAAGTACATCCCTCCATCCAGCCTGTATAACCCTAATGTTCCATTCTGTACAACAACACAACCAGGACAGCCAGCTCAAGAAGGGCTCTACCTTGAAAATGATGGGAAAATGCCTGACTCGTAAAAAAAGAAAAAAGAAAGAGAGACACACAGCACACACACAAACTTCGCTGGCCAATTTGGGGCAAAAGGGAGGACTTGCAAAAGCAGCGGGAAGAGGAGTGGAGGTCCAGACTCACTCAATTTCACACAACCATGACGCTTGCGGCAGTATTTGGGATCTTATTTCTTATTGGCTTGTCACAGGCATAGCACTAACAGGGAGGCAACCAGTAGTCTAGCTCACAAAGAATGATTTCATGCATGTTGGTATCGTTCAACAATACCACTTTTTCATCATGTGTATCGGGTTTGCACACCAATGCATTTACTCCTATCATCCAAATAATAATAACCTAAATCTTCACAGCAAATATTACTGCACACATAAACAAAATCATCAAAGTTCAAGAAAGGCATAAAATTTGCATCAGTAGACTACAGAAGTAAAAAGATTTTGATGCTGCAATATGAGAATCAAGTGTAATATGTGGGGGTGGGGTGGGGTCGGGTGAGGGTGGGCAAGGGGGCCTGTGAGACAGGTTGAAAGATGGTTTGCCATTGTATTAGTCATCATGTATTCTGAAGTCTTTCCTACTATACCAGCTTGACTGTTTGAGACTATTCAAAGGTTCCCCTTCAAACAGACGTCAGAAAAATAAATACACCCTGACCCTTCAGTGCATGTACTTCCAGTATACCAGGCACAAAATCCACCTTTCCTTGGAGCACGACATGGATGTTTGGGTTTCCATCACTGCAGTTCTCTTCATATTCAGTCCCTGTACTGTATAAATTTGAGTAGCCCACTTAAGGTTTCGATGCAAGAATGAAGAAGGTTAACCTACTGCTATCAAACTTCAAAAACATTTTACCTCATGGACATTTAAACACACCTGCTAACAACAAGTTGAGAGCCAGGTGAAATCACAGAATCCTACAGCTATCACACTGTCCAGCACATTCTTATAGGAGCATTCCAGACAATTTTCATAAATTCACATCATTTAGTACATAAATCAACAGCTCCATGTATAGATTCGTGGATTTTGTTGTTGTTGTGGTCTTTGAGCAGAGAAACCAATACTCTGGAAAAATCTAAAACAAATTACACTGAACAGTGTTGACGACATAGGAGCCTCATGTATTTTAGAAATGTAGCAGTGTAATTCCATTACAATACCACTTGATTGACAAGTTCACCTGTGTAGAATGTATGCATACCTTCTTCTTTTGTTCTGCTTCCTTGAGCCCCAACTCATGCATTCTTGTTGTGAGACTGCCATGTCATCATCCTCATTCATTGCAATTTGTTATATTTTGAATACATTCTTATTCCTCACCCAATCACTATAAATTCTAAAACCCTGTACTCAGTCAAAGTAATTTATCGTTGTTCAAATTAAAAATTTGAAAATCACCTGAAGGTCTCCTTTAATTCAATTCAGTAAAGACAATCCAGGGCACATATCATATAGTTTGACATAAGTTTCACGCATATGATATTTTTCCTTCTTAAATCTCTCCAAACAGCTTGTCATGCAGTAGAGTGCATAGTTCACACTTTGGGATGCATATTCTGTACTGCACTGGGAAATTTCACATGATCCCATCACAGGTTTAATGAAATCCAGTAAAAAAAAACTGAATGCACTCCATTTATGATCAAGTGAAGAGTCTGATACAGATTTACAGTCAAATGCATCTTTCTTCACTCTGAAGCTGATGTTTTAGATTCTTGTGTGTTATCCTGTCTAATGCATACTTTACGCAATCAAACAAATATTTTGTGGCATCTAGTAGACTTTTAGAACAATTTAGTAGACTTCAGAGACCATACAAACATCATACAGACCAGACTAGGATTGCAACGACTAAAATGCAGATATAATGCCATACTAAAAGACAATGCCAATAAATATCAGCTATTGTCTTCCCTATATCTATTTCTGCAACAATCTGATTTTGAACCTTATACAATGTGAAATTCCAATCTGAATAGCTCATTGTATATTTCCATCAGTCAGGGTAAGTAACGTCACCATTCATTCAGAGAGTAAGGTAGGTACCCCACAGTGCAAGCAAAGCCCGGGCCAAAGGGTCAGGGGAAGACGATGAGTTTAACCAAAGTGCAATCTACAACAAATAGCATAACCACAAACACACCCCTGACTTCCCTCTACCATGAAAACAGAATTTAAATGTATTCTGTTCTCATACGTAGATAAAAATTTGAAGATAGCAAATCAAGTAGATACTAAAGACTGAGACATTGCATGAAAAACTTGCACAGCAACTTTTCCTGATACAAGAAATAGTAATTTAACATGATTTTTCTTTTTGGAAATGGATTTCCATAGATCAATTCAATAAATGGATATTCTTCACACACTTAAAATAACCTACAAATCTTCCATAAGCCACAAAGAAACATTTATTTGACATTCATTCTTCTATTAAGGGATCAGCTAAAGAAATGTTTTCAAACTTTTACAATTTGATAAAAAGCATCTTTTTGAACCTTTCTCCAACCAGTTGATCCTAAGTCTGCACAGATCAATGAAACTTTGCAAAATTCCATGTAATGTAATGTATCTAATTGTAAAGTGGATATATCAGCAACAGCCAATGGACTCACCCAATGCATTCAATGAAAAAAACTAGAAATGTCGCTTTGGCGACTGGTATGCCTCCGCCATAATGCATGATTTTCCCAATAGGTCTAGATAGTACATGTGGACAATGTGTGATTACATTTCACAAAATTGGCAAAATATTGAAATGACAAGTTTGTCACAAATGTGTCGAATGTTCACCTTCCTTGACATAGGTTTAATTGGATGAATAGGAGAGCATGTATCTAGGGATTTAAGGACTTTAACTCGACTTTGACCCACTCATACATTTAGGCATTGAGTAATTTTCAAGGTACAGTTGTGGAGAAAAAGTGCAATTTCTGAATTGAATAGTAAATTGTTACCATTTTCATCTGGCCCTTGACCCTAAAATTCATAAGATAATCACTTTCAGGTAGAACATGCATAATGTGTACTAAGTTTCAAGATAACTTGAGCCACTTCCGAGATATGGAGGAAAAAGTTAGTTCAGCACTTTCACTTGATCTTTGACCTTTTGACCTTTGAGGCAAAAAAAGAAGAAAAAAAAACTTTCCAGAGAATTTCTATTAGGTTACACATGTATGCATACACCAAGTGTAAAAAAAATAACCCTGCTGGCATTGCATGATAGGAGGGAAATAGTAAAATTTTGAAGTGTTGCACTTGACCTTTGACCCCTGACCTTTGACCCCATGAACCCTACATTCTCTAGATAATCACTTCCAGTCAGTATATGTATATACTATGTTCCATGAAGATACCTTGAACAATTTTCTAAGGTATGGAGAAAAAAAAAGAAGTTTTAATATTTTTCTTGACCTTTTGACCTTTGACCTTTGACCTCATGACCCAAACTTTCACCAGAGAATCTTAATTGGGTAATACATGTATACACTAAGTTTCAAGAAAATATCTTCAGGCATTCAATAGATATGGTGGAAATAGTGAAATTTTGTGTATTTGACCTTGACCTTTTGACCTTTGACCTTGGGCATGTACACCCAAAAGTTGATAGGCACAACTTCACCCCCTGATACACATACATGCCAAGTTTCATTAGGATACCTCAACAGGTTTTGATAGTTACCTTGTCCACAAAATTCATTACGGACGGACGGAAGGACGGACGGACGGACGGACGGACGGACGGACAACCCGAAAACATAATGCCTCCGGCACCACTTCGTGGCGGAGGCATAAAAAAAGAGAAAATAATCGTGTATTATGAGGAAAATAGTAACATTTTGAAGTGTTGCTCTTGACCTTTGACCCCTGACCTTCGAACCCTAAATTCTCTAGATAATCACTGCCAGTCAGTACATGTACATATACTCTGTTCCATGAAGATACCTTAAACAATTTCCAAGGTAAGGAGAAAAAAAATGAAGTTTAGTAGTTTTACTTGACCTTTTGACCTTTGACCTTTGACCTCATGACCCCAAACTTTCAACAGAGAATCTTAATTGGGTAATACATGTATGCACTAAGTTTCAAGAAAATATCTTCAGGCACTGCATGCGTATGGTAGAAATAGTGAAATTTTAGATATTTTTTACTTGATTTGACCTTTGACCTTTGACCTCATGACCCCAAACTTTCACCAGAGAATCTTAATTGGGTAATACATGTATGCACTAAGTTTCAAGAAAATATCTTCAGGCACTGCATACGTATGGTAGAAATAGTGAAATTTTACATATTTGACCTTGACCTTTTGACCTTTGACCTTGAGCATGTGTACCCAAAAGTTGATAGGCACAACTTCACCCCCTAATACACATACATGCCAAGTTTCATTAGGATACCTCAAAAGGTTTTGGTAGTTACCCTGTCCACAAAATTCATTACAGACGGACGGAAGGACGGACGGAAGGACGGACGGACGGACGGACGGACGGACGGACGGAAGGACGGACGGACGGACAACCCGAAAACATAATGCCTCCGGCACCACTTCGTGGCGGAGGCATAAAAAATAAACTAAGATACCAACATACATCTAGAAAAATGCATAGTTACTGAAAAAAAAAATGAGCAAGTAGTTATACTATGAAGAGGTATTGATAGAGCTTTATAAGGGAAGGGATATGATTTGACACAGATTGTTCAAAAATTACCACAAGGTTCCTCCAAACTTATATCTTCTAGCACACACTATTTCACATACAGGTAGACAGATAGATAGATAGATAGATAGATAGATAGATAGATAGAACTATATGTAGATAGATCTACAAACAGACAGATGTACAGTGTAGAAATACAGAGATGGAGAGAGAGAGAGAGAGAGGACACATACAACAGAACAATTAAGAAGTATATATATATATATATATATATATATATATATATATATATATATATATAAAACTATTGCTTCAAAGATATGGTGTGATTTAAATTTGTTAGGAAAATAAATCCTCCACAAAGTTGTGGAACCATCAGAATTATGGCTGAAAATAAATACTACGATGAAAAATGGAAAGGGGGGGTAAGGAAACTGGAACATTTCCATGCCTACAAACTATTACAAACTTCTAATTAGACTACACAGTGGTTTTTGTTGTTTTTGTTTGTCTTGTCACATAGTCATGAGTGAGTGCTACAGTGTACCTCTGGCTGTGGTGAGTTGTATAAACCTGTCTGCTGCCCTCTATACTTCAATGACAGCTAAGGCATAGAGCTGCTTGTAAACACAATCACTGGTATCACTTCTGAAGTAACATATTTCCTGTTTTCTCCTCAGTACACTATTCATAAAACTCCACAAAGCATACTTTCAGTTTTGCATCAGAGTCAGAGACACTATGAGATGGTTTTCATGTGAAGTGGTGTCATCAGAACAGAAAGAAGAAGAAAAGAATATACAGAAGGACAAAAACTAAAGTGAATGGAGAAAGAAAAAGCAAAGCTGACAAGACTCACCATCTGCTAGGTTTGGAGAGTCTAGGTGGCTCAGCTTTGGGAATCTTGATGAGTACTCTCATGGGGTTGAGGTCGTGGTAGGGGGGTTCCTGCTCAGCTAGCTCAATGAGGGTGATCCCTAAAGACCAGATGTCAGCCTTGTAGTCGTAAGGATTGTCTTTCAGGGTCTCACATCGCACTACTTCAGGAGCCATCCTGAATGGGATGAGGTGAAATATCATATCAGAATTCTCTTCTTTTCACAATAACAGATTTATATCAAACAACGACCAGGATGATGATGATAATGATGATGATGGCACAAATTATGGTGACACTACTACTACTACTACTACTACTACTACTACTACTACTACTACTACTACTACTACTACTACTACTACTACTACAACAACTACTACTACAATATCTACTGCTACTACTACTACTACTACTACTACTTCCATGTACCTATTTGTAGTAGTAGCAATAATAATGACACTACTTATAATAATGCTAATGAATATAGTAATCATAAAATAATAACAATTGCAGTAATAACAATATGTATGCTAAGATAGAAATTATTGATAACTATTATGAACATTACCATCACAGTCAGAACTGAATTCAAAATGAGTGATTACTGACAGAGAATAAAAAGAATTTATATCATTTCCAGTGTAGAATATCTACCTTCATTGCACAACCAGTGGTTCAATTAACCCGTTGAAGACTATTCCCCAGTATACTCAGGCAGGTGTCTAAGGCTATGGGTTTATATACTCAGGCAGGTGTCTAAGGCTATGGGTTTGTATACTCAGGCAGGTGTCTAAGGCTATGGGTTTATACTGAAATCAGCTCATTCTCAATGGGTTCAAAAGTAATGAGCCCACAATGGATATTTTTCTTCAATTTATTTTTCTCTTTTTAATTATTGGATATGTTTATAGTCACATTATCATATTATCTACATTGGCATCCTTTCTGGAGTTGTTATTGTTCAAACTATCCCTTGACAATAATTAGACATAGCTAGGGCCTACATGTTGAAAAAGAAAAACACACAAATCCAACCTGCCTCTATCTTCATTCAAAGAAGGTATTCTTGGTTGATTTTATTTTCCCTTATTTGCTAATTGTTGTTTTAGATTGTGATGCAGAAAACTGTGAGGTGCAGCACAAATAGATTCAATAGACAATTTAATACTACTTATTGTAAGATTGAGTATTTTGGAATCAGAATGACAATACTGTTTTGAAAATAAATGTATGATTTGAACATTGATATTCCACAACAAAACTGTCCCTGTTTGACATTTGCCCTTAAACTTATTCAAATCAAGCATGACTCACTTGAAATGCCATTTTCAAAGAAATCAGCCTTTTAAATAAAATCATATGAGCCGACTTGAAAGCAGACTATCAATTCTACTGATATGTGTAACCAAAGGAGAGGGGCTAGGAGTCATCAGTCCAGACGATGTCAACAGATACCCCCAGACAGAGCATAAATTTCAGTTGCCACAGCAACAGCAATGCTTTCTAATTTGCTGTGGTTACAGGCCACTGCATAATTTGGACTCACAGAGACGTCTTGTTGATCTGCGCCAGAGCCAAAATCCTGTCGTCAATTACCGAGCCAAGAGTAGCATCTCATGACCAAACATCAAGTTAATACCCTGACCCAGACATGGTTACAGCCTCTCATGAATAACTCCAAATTTTCCAAAAAATTGTGAGGTTTTCTGTCACTAGTATTCATATAATTTGTCCATGACACATAAAAATGTGCTGCCATACTTTAAGCAAACCTTAGTGAATTTTCACTGAAAAAAATGAAGTAAAACTTACAAGACTTTGATTCTAAACATTTCTAACTATGTAGGAATTTTACACAATGTGGTCAGTACATGAATTTTTTTAATTTTTATATTTTTTTTTTTGTCTTGGAAGAAAATGTTCAATCTTCTTATCTACTCAGTTTTCTTAAAATTTGCACAGCAAAAAAAGTAAAACTACCAAACAAAAAGGAACCATGTAGTGCATTTAAACGGTTGGCATTGTATGACTGGTGAAACTTACCAGTATGGTGTGCCAATAAAAGAATCTCTCCTTTGTTGAGGTGTGGAGTTCTTAGCAGACACACCAAAGTCGCCTGAAATGAAATAAAATAATCACAGAGAAATTACACATTTGAAAACAGGATCAACAGCCTCATAAAGCCATTAACCAGTCTTACAGAGTGCAAGACACATCAGTCAGAGAAATGTACAAACAAAATTCCTTGATTTAACTTTGGTCAATGGCTTAGCTCTATGATTTACTATACAACATTTTCAGCAATCAGTGTATTTTAAACCCACATGTTCACACATTCCAACAGAAATCAAAATCACTGTCAGCGAGTAAAAATGGAGGATCATATCAACAATGACATAATCATTAAAACAATTCCGTCACAGTTTGATACTCCCAGTATTTTATATGACAATAGCTGGATGATATCATTGTGCAATACTTCTACATTACATTCCATATATCATCCTTTTTTTTCATTCAGAGGATTACATCAAACACATATCTTTTGTCTTATATGACTCTTTTTTTTTCAAACTTTGACATCACTGTAGACAATGCTGCACACTGGCACTGGTCCGATGGTCCCTGACCAGTGAAAATCACTCTCGGGCCAGTAAAAATGGAAAAGCTGGGTAACCACTGGTCTGCCAGACAAGTTGGGCCAGTAGAAAAAATGGGTTAGTGTGCAGCCCTGCTGCAGAACACATCTCTTTCTTCAACTTCTATCATCTGGCATACATTAACACTAACACTAGGACTCTAGACACACCCATCTTTGGAATGTTTGGCAGAATGTCCTACCTGTCTGGTTGATAACAGAGCACTACATAAGAATTTGGTCCGATAAAACATGTCACTTCATATATTAGCACTTAAAACATTACGAGCTGTCACTATTTTGTTGGCTTTTGGTGTTGATAAACTGTGTCACAGAGTGACTTTGGTAAGGTTTCCAGGAAGTTGTCAATCATATCATCAATGTTTGCGTATCTGCATGTTTCCTATTCGTAGCACTGGAACAAAATGCTCTGATACAGAGCTGAAAACAGGAAAACCCCTTTTAAACCCACAACAAACACCACTGCCATGTATTCCCTAATCAACTGCAGAATAGAAGTACAAGGACAACTTTATGTCCCATATAACATACAGAATGAATTTGGAGGCTTCTTCATGAAACCACTTATCTGCCAGTTGAAACTTTCAATAAATCAAACTTATAACAAATAAAACAATATCAAAACCATACCACTAAGTAATTGTGTGATTAAATGAATGAGTGTATGGGGTATAAAGCGAGGTACTGTAAAACCAGTAAAATTCACAGCATGAAACTTTTGCCAATCACCACTGGTATTCAATGCATTGTGTAAACAAACACTCTCACCTGCACTTTACATTGTACTATAACGATTCTTGGCTCCTTGCAAAATCATGAAAGTTTCATACAAGGGAAAATTTCTGGTTTTACATTATAGACATTTACCAAAGGAGAAAAAGAAGAGAGAAAGCTGAAACTAATGAGGCTAACAAAAAGTATAAATTCCAAGTAACTTTAAATAAAGAATTAATGAGTGCATGAAAAAATACATGTATGACAAAATAAATGAGTGAATACTGTCAAAGCAGATGAGTACATGAATAAAATAAAATATGAATTGATTGAATGTGTTAAAAAACTTATTGACTGAATTAATAAAAGACTGAATAAGTCAGTAAAAGACCAAATGACTGAAAGAATGATTGAATGAATAAAAGGATGAAACTGAGTGAATGACTGAATGAGTGAAAGACTAAGTGACTGACAGACTGACTGAATGAATGATTGAATGAGTGAGTGAAAGACTGAATGACTGACTGAATGATTGAATGAGTGAGTGAAAGACTGAATGAATAAATGATTCACTGCATGAATGAATGAAAGACTGAATGACTGACAGACTGAATGAATGAATGATTGAATGAGTGAGTGAAAGACTAAGTGTTGACAGACTGACTGAATGAATGAATGACTGAATGAGTGAGTGAAAGACTGAGTGTTGACAGACTGACTGAATTAATGACTGAATGAGTGAGTGAAAGACTGAGTGCTGACAGACTGACTGAATTACTGAATGATTGAATGAGTGAGTGAAAGACTGAGTGTTGACAGACTGTATGAGTAAATGAATGGTTAATTGAATGAGTGAAAGACTGAGTGACTGACAGACTGAATGAATGAATGATTGAATGAGTGAGTGAAAGACTGAGTGTTGACAGACTGACTGAATGAATGAATGATTGAATGAGTGAGTGAAAGACTGAGTGTTGACAGACTGACTGAATGAATGAATGATTGAATGAGTGAGTGAAAGACTGAGTGTTGACAGACTGACTGACTGAATCAATGATTGAATGAGCGAGTGAAAGACCGAGTGCTGACAGACTGTATGAGTAAATGAATGGTTAATTGAATGAAAGACTGAGTGACTGACTGAATGAATGAATGATTGAATGAGTGAGTGAAAGACTGAATGACTGACTGAATGAATAAATGATTCACTGCATGAATGAGTGAAAGACTGAGTGACTGAAGGAATGAGTTAAAGAAAGAAAGAGTGACGGAGTCAATGAATACTCACCAAGCTTGACATCCCCTGCCATAGTGAGGAGTATGTTACCAGCCTTCAGATCTCTATGGATGATGTGATGTTCATGGAGGTAGACTAAAGCTTCTAATGTTTGTTTGCAGACCACCTTGATTTGAGACTCAGTCAGCGGCTTCTCAAGCTCCAAGATAATGTCATCCAAGGCTCCACCATCACAGAATTCTATCAGCATCTGAAATGGACCCCAAAATAGACACATGTTTAGGTTGGGTTCTCTCTTTTAACACATTCACATATCACATAGGGTCAATCTTTACCAAAAAATCTACCCCCTTCCCCCCCCCCCCCAAAAAAAAAGAACAAAACTCATCACATCTAAGAAATTGCTCATACAAATGTAACTTCCATTAATATATGAAATATTACAAAAAAGAATAAAGAAAAGTCAAACTGAATTAATTAATTAACAAGGAAAAGTAGAAATTACGCGGTGCGTAATATATGTCCCCGCCGGAAGTAGTATTTTGTAGCAAAATGTACAATTCAGGTCAAAAATCAAGGTCAAAGGTCAAAGAAGTCAAAGGTCAAAATTCTGTGTAGAAGTTTTGAAGCCCTCACCTAGTGCCAACACATAAAGCAAACGGAATCGAAATCGGGTTAGAAATGGCGAAGGAGTAGCATTTTGTAGCCAATGTACAATAAAATGTCGGTCAAAAATCAAGGTCAAAGGTCAAAGAAGTCAAAGGTCAAAATTCTGTGTAGAAGTTTTGAAGCCCTCACCTAGTGCCATTACATAAAGCAAACGGAATCGAAATCGGGTTAGAAATGGCGAAGGAGTAGCATTTTGTAGCCAATGTACAATAAAATGTCGGTCAAAAATCAAGGTCAAAGGTCAAAGAAGTCAAAGGTCAAAATTCTGTGTAGAAGTTTTGAAGCCCTCACCTAGTGCCATCACATAAAGCAAACGGAATCGAAATCGGGTTAGAAATGGCGAAGGAGTAGCATTTTGTAGCCAATGTACAATATAGGTCAAAAATCAATGTCAAAGGTCAAAATTCTGTGAAGAAGTTTTGAAGCCCTCACCTAGTGCCATCACATAAAGCAAACGGAATCGAAATCGGGTTAGAAATGGCGAAGGAGTAGCATTTTGTAGCCAATGTACAATATAGGTCAAAAATCAATGTCAAAGGTCAAAATTCTGTGAAGAAGTTTTGAAGCCCTCACCTAGTGCCATCACATAAAGCAAACGGAATCAAAATCGGGTTAGAAATGGCGAAGGAGTATCATTTTGTAACAAAATGTACAATACAGGTCAAAAATCAAGGTCAAAGGTCAAAGAAGTCAAAGGTCAATATTCTGTGTAGAAGTTTTGAAGCCCTTACCTAGTACCATCACATAAAGCAAACGGACTCGAAATCGGGTTAGAAATGGCGAAGGAGTAGCATTTTGTAGCCAATGTACAATATGGGTCAAAAATCAAGGTCAAATGTCAAAGAAGTCAAAGGTCAAAATTCTGTGTAGAAGTTTTTAAGCCCTCACCTAGTGCCATCACATAAAGAAAACGGAATCGAAATCGGGTTAGAAATGGCGAAGGAGTAGCATTTTGTAGCCAAATGTACAATGTAGGTCAAAGGTCAAGGTCAAAGGTCACAACTGAAATTCTGAGTAGAGGTTTCAAAGCTCCCATGTAGTGCTATCATATAAAGCAAACAGAGTCAAAGTTGGCTCATAAATGACAGAGAAGTAGCAAATTGAAGATTTTGATCACACACGGACGGACACACGGAAGGACACACGGACACACGGAAGGACACACGGACACACTCACGTACGGAGCCTGTTTCATAGTCCCCTGCTCGAACTCATTCGGCGGGGACAATTAAATGAGGAGACAAAAATGATCAACTCTGTTTAACACACAAACAAGTTTTAGTGCTCTGCAAAATATCCAAAAATTAAATTACTGCTTGATCTGAATTTAAGGTAGATGTCACACCTTGGGATAGGCAAATCAAAGTTCAATAGTTTAGAGAATATCTGTTTCTGAATAATTCATCATCATGCCCAATTTTTAATTTGACTGTATAAGATATCAATGCATCATCATGAATTATACGCTACAGCAGTTGGAAGCCATCATATGTCAATTATATGGTATATACAGCAAGATATATTTCATGTTTTATGCCAGCACCCATGTGAGTCTAAAACTTAAAGGACAAGTTCACCTTCACAGACATGGGGGTTGAGTGAATGCAGCAATATTAGTAGAACACATCAGTGAGAGTTTGAGGTAAATTAGACAATCCGTTCAAAAGTTATGAATCTTTGAAGTTTCTGCTCAGTCATTGCTGGATGAGAAGACCACTATAGCGTGTGATGTCACATGTGTACAACGATATAAAGAAAGTATAAAGAAAATTCAACATGTTTTCTCTTTTCTCGCATAACAAAAGAACACTTGACTTCTCTCTTTCAGAAGGCAGGGGGAATAATATTGCCCTTAAGATACATCAGTAACAAGTTGAAGAAAATGTGCACTTTTTTCAAAAAGTAAAGTTTTTGTGAAATTCTCCTTTTATTTTCTTTATATCGTTGTACGCATGTGACATCATACACTGTAGTAGTCTTCTCATTCAGCAGTGACTGCGCAGATACTCTAAAAATTCATAACTTTGGAACAGATTGTCGGATTTTCCCCAAACTTTCACTGATGTGTTCTACTAATGTTGTTGCATTCACTCAAGTGAATATGAATATAAAGTATATGAAGGTGGACTTGTCCTTTAACAACAGTCTTACCCATAATGTTCCTTGATGTAAAAATGTCTCTTCAAGAGCTATGATATTAGGATGACTGCATTCCGTCAGGATGTCAATCTCTACTCGGAAGTCGTTCAGGTCGTCTGTGTCTTTGATTTCAATGAGTTTTGCAGCAACAAGGTTTCCATTAGTCCTGTTTCTTGCCTGAAATAGAGAGACAAAATAAAGCACAAAAGAAGAACTTACAGATTATTGCATTCAAAAATTTTTTACATATCTCAATGAACAAAAACATACAATCATGTTGATCATTACATTAAATCATTCATCACACACTCAGTTCAAACTCAGCATATTGACAGAAATATGATAGAAATCACATTTGTTTAACATTTCTCATCACTGTCAGAATGCTTTATTTCCCAACATCTTTTAAACAAACTACAAAAAGTCATATCACTGCTATTGTTGAATTCACATATCATATGTGATGGTAGAATTAAGAGGATTCTGTAAGAACTAAACAACATTTGTAATGCAAATATGACCATCTAGCCCTTTCTTCATTCAGAATGCAACATCTTTACATTGATTTCTAATATTTGGGGCTAATACATCATACTTAATGAAATAATCTTTGAATATATTAACACTCAATTGCTGGAGATACCATGTTCATTACCTGGTATATGTTATGACTTCCCTTTTCTCATCTTATAAAATCTTTGTTGGAATTCTAACATCATGTTTAACTCGATTGCTATCCATGCAATGTAAAATGCACAAGTTCCAGGTACAGCTAAAGATCACATGTCTATCTGCGGAATCGTAATGCCTCTTGCACCCTTCTGGTGTGAAATGTATATTGAAGCATGAGGGGCTTCTTCTGCCAAATTTTTGAGATTTCATATATCTTGTTATATCATATACTTGATGCCAACTGTATACAATAGACATAGATAATGATGAATGCATACAATGAATTGATACACCACTAGAATACATGAGACTTTCTAAGACTGTGCAGTCATTCACAGATCTGTTTTAGTCTGTATTTTAAACTTCAATTTGTACTTGTACATATGCTTTGTCACACATCCAATTTTGGGGGCCTAAGTACCATGTAATACAAGCTGTGTTGTAAGCTGCGCTTTTAATATACGTCCCCCCACTGTAGTTCTGATTTCTACTTTGTATTACCGTTCACTGTTTAAGTATATGTTTTAACTATCATTTACTGTACGTCATGAAAAGCAAAATGTCACTGTATTGTAATAATCATTGTATATATTTGTTTCTTTGTTTCTGTGAACATAAAGCGGAAGATAATCTATTTCAATCAATCAATCAATCAATCTGAAACACATATAAAGACAACAGGTTTTGATGTCATAATATCACAACTCTTCTAGCAGCTATACTTTGGTATTTCAGAAACAACACACCATTCCCTTCTTGCACAGAATGGCCGATGTGTAAAAAAAAAAAAAAAAAAAAAAAAAAATGTGTAGTCAATGATAACCCGGTGTTGTGTAAGTTACGAAAAGGGAACTATTGAAGAAAATTTTCTGCAGTGCACATCCTACATTCAATGCACCAGTTTCCCATACAGGAACTTCACACATCAAAACACCTTAGCCCAGCCCAACTTTAGGCCACGTTATCTTGTCTGTATATTCTCCCTCAGATATTGTAAGCTGGATCCATATATGTTCAGAATGGACACAGAAGTCAAAGGCTAAAAATGTGAGCAAAACATGTACATACTGGACCATGGATAAGACAGCAGAACTTTGTACAATATGATTACAAATTCAATTTACTGACTGCTCTAAAAACACCCCCCCAAAAAAAATGAATAATTAAACAAATAAATAAATAAATAAATGAATAAACAAATAAATATATAAATAAATAAATAAATAAATAAATATGATGACATGTTGGTGATTCTTCAACTTGGAAGATTTTAGTCTAATGTAGTTTTAAAGCTACATTTTTTTTTTTTCAGTACACTTATATTTCGAATGTCAGACCCCCAAAAATGACAGCGAGTGTCTACATACATTCCATTGTAAAGGATGACTTGTGATAGCAGAGTAATATCAGTCAATACTGGTAGTTGCATCAATCAAAAGAAACTGTCAACTCTTTTTTTTTCCCAGCTGTTCCATAACCTTAGTCTATTTACCACAAAGGACAGACATGCTGGTTGCTCATCATTGTATTTAAATTTCCTCTCAAGTTAAGCATATCTCACACAAAAATAATAATTATTATTATAATAATCATCATTATCATAATTGGATACAATACATACATGACTTCACATGGAAATCATTTAAATCCAACACCAACCAGTCCCTTTCAAAACATACTTTATCAGACTTGATCTAGTACATAATGCAGCAGCACTTTGGTAAATATACATTGAATATCAAGGAACATTGTGTACAAAATGTAGCTTGAGCTGCGCCATGTCCCATTATTCATAAGTTGGTACTAACCCACATTCCGACTAGCCCAAGACAACAAAAACTTTGTCCAAGAAGTAGGATGTTAGGACACTTGTCCATTCAACACAATGATTGAATACTTGCTCAACAAACCATGTCAGCAAGTGCAGAAACTATTTCTTGATAGTCTTTCCCTATCTTTAAAAGATGTAAACACTGCCGATACTTCCTCCTAGTCCTACACATGAGATAGCATGGAATATGCTGCTGCAAATGGTTTAATAGTTCAGAAAAGTGCATTAAACCCCCACAGTTCAAACTGAATGTTACGGAAACGTCATCTCTAGCAAAGGATAATTGAGTGTACCTATCCATGCAGGTAACAATAGGTAGACAGTTTGTGTACTCATAGCACTGTAGGCTTGATAATCTGTGAATAACAAGTTGTATTTAAACTTAAAACTTGAAGTTCTGACACTGTGGATTTATATCACTTCACATCGTTTCATGTAAAAATATAATCTGATTTTACAATTTTCTCTGGTACAAATCTTAATTAAACATCCAAGTCTTGTTTCCCTAAAAGACAATACTAAAAGTGATTCAAATCAATACTGGGTGTGCACTCATATTAAGACTGAACAAATTCACATGTTTGCTGTAAAAAAAAATAAATAAATAAAATAGGATAAAATAAAGTGTTAACTGCTAAATCATATCAGACTTTCCTTGTAGTTCATGAGGTATTCATCAAAGCTGGGACACATATCATCTCTGGTACAGTTGTCCACTGCCAGGCAGAGAAATCAAAGCCAATCCAATTCTAGTAATTTTAAGTGCATTGTTTCAACACACTGCCACACATGGTGTGTTTGAACAATGTGTGAAATCAATTTTGATGTTGACATTTAGGGTGTATCTCCAAGGCAGTGCCCCCATCAGTGAATGCATTACAAAATATCATACCATATTGTGCACATCAAAACGTCTGCACAAATGTACAAAGTTTATGCTTATGCTCTGCATTAGTTTTTTTTGTTGTTTTTTTTAACATCTGTGCAATCAATTTCAATCACAGAAACGTGATCTCACTCAGTCTATGCTTTTTTTGTCCAGTCCATGTTGCCATGGGTGTAAATGTACTCATACGCTAATCCAAATACTGTAAAAGTGCATATTTTTGCGTGACTACATGTACTTTTTCATGCTTGGCCGGGTAAGAAGAGTTTCAAATGAATTCAAGACATCAACTACTGGGACATACGGCAAGCAAAAATATTCATGTGCATTAATTTCGCACTAGTTTCTGGTTGCGCAAAATGTGTGAAAATGTCAACACTACACAAATTTCCACTTATACGGTACTTCAATTGCGATAAAGTGGAGGGGGTTACACAGTAAGATTTCGTTTTTTCTTACAAAGCATTCTTAGGCTAGGTTTACCAATGTCTTTCACTGTCTCCTGTTACTGTGTGTGATCATGAATGGTGAGTAAAATAGTCTTTCAGTACTTTCCAAACACAGAATTTAGACTTTTACAGAATTCCTACCAACATAATAAGAAATAGCTAAAAAAAAAAGAAGAAATGATCAAAATGGCAATACAAATTGTGCAATATGCCTTCTTAGCCTCTTACAATTGTCAAGAATTGTTATCTTTATCTCCTAGATATTGATGCTGAATGAAATGTTTATACAACAGCCAAGATTCATTAATTCCAGTCTAATCTGATTTCATGGTAGCATACAACATTCTTTTCAACAGGAGCATGGTCAAGAAGGGGATTTTGAGGGAGCCTTTAATTACATGTGTGTGCGTGTGTGTGTGTGTGTGCGTGTGTGTAAAAGAGTGTTGATGTGTATATTATTATGTGTGGCTCAGTGAATGCTACTACCTGACTGCACTTGATGAATTAGGTGCCTACATGGAGTCACACGAGAAATTTGATTGTGGAATGAAACATGAGGGCTGACTGTACAAAAAGACAAAAAACCCTTGATACACTCGACTTAAGCTCAGAGTAATTCGGCCCTCACTCGACATTCGATAATCAAATTTCTCCAGTGACTCCATGTGGTTTATCAAGTTTATAAAATGTTCATCCGATGAGTACTATGCCGCCCCACACTATCCTCTATGTGAGAAATCAATACACTGACAGCGAGACATTCACTTCAATACTTCCTCATGTGCTAAGGACTGCTCCATCACATGTGTGGAGCAGTGAACACTTTGACGTCAGGAATAACTCAAGGTACCAATATAGGCATGCTCATGACACCAATAAGGGCATCCTCTTGGTATCAATAAAGGCATCCTCAGGGTACCTGTAAATGCATCCTCATACATTTGTAGTACTGGTAATGGCATTACTCTTGGTACCAACAGTGGAATCCTCACGGTACCAACAAAGGTATCCCATGGAACCAGTAGTGGCATCCTCATGGTACCAATAAACGCCCCCTCACAGTACCAATAAAGGCCCTCTCATGGTACCTGTGGCTGTAAAGGCATCCTCATATGGCACCCTCTCTGTACCAATAGTGGCATCCTAATAGTACTGGTAATGGCATTTTCGTGGTACAAATTGTACCAACGGAGGTATCCTCACAATGGAACCAGTGGTGGCATCCTCATGGTATCAATAGCGACACCCTCTTGGTACCGAGTAAGGCATCCTCATCAAACTGAGAGTGATGAAACACCCATTTCACAAAACACAAAATATCTAATACTATCTAGGAAATTACATGACAATTCCCTTTCAGTATTTGCCAAGGGTGCAGTCAATACAACTGACAGAGTCTCTCTTTTGTAATGGCTTCAGATGCACATATCTCAATGGATACAGAAAGAGTATCATTCCAATTTATTACTAAGAACAGCTGACACTGGACAGATATTTTGTGATGTTACATGACTACAGTATGTGTGTAGAATATGTCTATTTTGATGCACATAAAGATGGATCCACAGATGGCAACTCATACAAGTACACAACAAAATAACCAAATGCAGAACAAACAAGACTGTCTTATTAAGAGCTGACAGTGTGTCTGATAACTGGACATTTTATGACTGCAAGGGAAATATCTGGTAGCACACTGTAAATGTGACAATTTTCACACAAATAATATTTCCTGCTTCGCAGAGTACAATGAATTTTCTGTTTTCAATAACATGGAATCTATTTCTAAAATAGTACACAAATATATCAAGACACTATCTACTTACTTCAATCTTTTGTGCTAGTTTCATGTTGTGTGATATGCATGAAAATTTGCACTCTGCAAAAATTTCTTCTTTACAATTGGTGTACAGATAGCAATTGTTTCATTGTATTCACTCATGAGCTGCTACATTTACATGTATGTAATATCACTCCCAGAAGATGGGTAAAAAAAAATAATGTAACCACAGTAAACGCACCTCAAACTGGTACCTACTGGTAGGGCAGATATGAAGGTCCAAAATGTCTGCATGTGGCCAGACTTTCTTCAGACAATTCTAACAAATGATACTAAATAAAGCATTACACTTCTTAAGAGTTGTGGAGGACCAGAAAACACATGAATGAGATTGATGTCAACACACATCAATTCATCATACCTCTATATGGCTAGGGCAAGAATAAAACAAAACAGACACTCATGAAAGATCACTCTAGTAAAACTTTTTCCTGTCTTGTATTTGGCTAGAAAAACTGAGAAGACATCAAAAATTTATCCTATATCCACAGAAATCTTACAAAGGAGTAGTCACCTTGCTAAAATAGAATTACATGAGCGATTTACATCCAGCTTGAAGCAAAATCTGAAATTAGCTTCAGTGGCTGATCACTGAGGTCAGCTGATTATTCATGGTGGTTTGAAGGAATTCAATGCATAGACCACCGAAAATAAATCTGCTCTCCCAACATGTATTTATATGATATGTAATAACAATTCATCTCCTTGTGCATGGATCTAAACGCACCATTCAGCTATTACCTCTATACACACAGGTCCTTTGCACCGGAATACTAGACATTCTGATACACACACACACACACACACACACACACACACACACACACACAAACACACACACACACACACAGTGTACACACACACAGTACCCTTTCTGAATGGGACATACACACCACACTGGCCTGCCCACTAAATAAACCAACTGTGGAGCTGCTCCCTGCTGACTCACTGTATTTACATGTTGATGGAGCAGTGGCCCTCCTGTAGCATAGCTTTTCATATCACTGCCCACTCACTGAACAGATTTCTGCCTCCCTAAATGATTGATAAACCACAGTATGGAGAACCATGAAGATGGAGACAGAATGAACTAATATCAACATGACTGTATCAAAATGGTATTCCATTCATGTAACTGGTCTACTGCATGAAATCTTATATGGGCAACTAGAGGAGGTCCTTCCACTTAAATTGTACACTCTCTTCATGCATATCACATATTTCCAGTTTCTGTGATACTTGTATTCATACAAATGTTGTATCTCATCTTATTACTAAACAATACAAAAACATGAGCTGGATTCTCACTTCAAAAACTTTGGCAACAGACACACTGACAAATAACAATTAATGCCCCCCCCCCAAAAAAAAAAAAAAATTAAAAAAAATCTATGAAAACTTGTGAAAGATATTAAAACAAATCCTTAAATATACTCATATTGTTAGCCTATACATTGCCACGGTAAAATATTATCATCCAATAAAAGTGTTCCTATCCTGATATAACATGATTATCAAAACCTGATGTACATTATTAAAAAAAGGTTTGTCACAAAATATCAGACTGCACTCAGGGATTTTCTATACTTTGATTGAAAATGGTTTACTTTAAAAAAAAAGAAATAAATAAATAAAATATTTTAAAGAAATATGAATGAAATAATAAAAAAAATGCAAAATTCAAATGTTACAAAGAAAAAGACCAAGTTACTATTGAGGAAATAAAAAATGTCAAAAGACTACATTTCTATAAAACCAGGGCTCATCTGAATGTCTTGTTTGGATATTTTACTAACCTTGGTTAAAATTATCTGTGTTTTATACTGCAAACTTGTGGCTAGTTTGGTAATGTGCCTAATACTGATTTGGTAGCATGGTTGCTTAGCAACACCAAACATCATCTCTGGGGGACAAAAATGCAGGGGGGGGGGGCTGGTTGAGGCTTCCGTCTGCAATAACTGGATTAGGATTGTTATGGGCGGAGCCCTTCTTGATTGTTTGTCAGAGGCTTTCCATCCAATAGCAATCTGATTCCTGCTGAAACTAAAACAAAATCTTAATGTTGCCTTGTTTACATGCCAGTCATGACTCATACACCAAAATCTGTAATCTATTTTGTCAATATTTCAGAATAGTAAAAAAAAAAAAAAAAAAAAAAAAAACTCTTTGAAAACGTAATCATGTACAATAAGCAGCCATACTACATGAGTAGAAATTGTAATTATAATAGCAAAGACTTCAGGGTTTCTATTCATACAGGACTTTTCAATAAAATGTTCCACTTCAAGAGAACATTGTGGATTAGAAAGTTAATACACGCATTGCAGAAGTAGGTATGACAACTTGAATTCACAAATCTCTGCCATAAACTGCACCATTTCTCCTAATACCCTCATTTACAAGTAATACTAAGAACAGAAATAACTACAAAAGTCAGCATTTACGGTGCCTGTCAGACACAAAAATCAAGGCACCATAAGTCATTATGTGTAATCTTATTTTGACATGGTGATGTACATGCATAACAACCTACGGAAAGATAAATACTTTATGAGAAGTACAATGTACAATATCTACGTAGAAGCTCACATACAAAAAGCAATGCTTCACAAGATGAATCAATACTTTAAAATACTCATCAACTTTCAGAAGATACAACCTAATGCAGGGATGGATCCAGGAATTCCGTAAAGGGGAGGTGCCTTTACAAAATTGAAGGAGGGCGTACGCACTCCCTCCTTTTTTCTTTTTATTTCTTTTGTTTAAAAAAAAAAATAAGGAAGGGGCGAGTGCCTGGTGCGTCCCCCTCTGGATCCGCCACTGCTAATGAGTTAAAAACTTGTATGGTGAATATCTTTAATTATTTAGAAAGACATGAGAGGCAGCCCTACGTGCACAGAGGTAAACTGACATTTACGAAAACAGAAAAAACGAAATTTAAAACTTACTGCTTCTGCTCATGAACCTCATGAATCTCACAAACAATGGACTGCTTTATCATAAAACTTAACAGCTTTGTGCTGCCCACCCACTAGGCGTGTCTTCATCAGCCTGAAGTTTCAAAATAGCGCGCTATCTTGCGGTTACCAAACTAGCCCGATGTCCAAATAGCGTGCTATCTGTGAAGTGAAGACGCAAATAGCGCGCTATTTGATCGGGAAAATTTCCCCAAAAATCTTGGTCTAGTTCGTGAACTAGAGCGCTAATTCATGAAATAGTGCGCTATTTTGGGTGCGTCTCCATCAGCCCAAAATTTTCTCGATCCCTCCACGCTTCTGGTTAGCCAGCTGGCTATGGAAAGTGCACGTACAAGCTAGTGACTGTGTATATTGCATACACACACGGTGTATTCAAGGATCACATGATTGTGTGTACTACAAATGCGGGCTGTTCGAGCTGATGAAGACGCACATTCACTGTAACAGGCTATTTTCCAAGACCGCAAAATAGTTTGAACTTCGGGCTGATAAAGACACACCTACTGTAGTTACTACACATAAAATGAAAACTGACTTGGTGTAATCTGATCAGCAATGTGGAACAAAGAAGCAATCAAGCCCCTACAATTTCCCTTCCCTATTGTCATTTCTACAAATCATGCAGCTGGAGTTTCCTACCACTCTACGTACTGGCAGAGGATCTGAGTGTGAACAACTGCAATACAATGTGTGTGCATGGATACAACCTGACTCAATCTCCCTTTACAGATCATAATGGATCCACTAGAAGCTGACCATGTATGCATCTCATTTAAATACAGAGAGCTCATTAATGATTCACAGACTTTACTTTATCAATTAAAGAAAAAGCAACAAGAAACTAATAATCAACTGCATACAGTGAGTGCCATTGTCAATCAATCACAATACTGTGACCCCCTTGCCACGATCTTGCGACATGAAGCCAGTCCAATCTATCACAAGGGAAGCTTGTCCTTGATGAACAACTTCCTGATGTCATTCATTAGACAGACACACTACTCAGACAGACTTGTGGTAATCAACACAAGAAGCTGTAAACATCCTGAATCACTCGACAGATTAGCATTTTACAGCTGCTTCTTGCTATAGATCAGTGGTACAAGTAGTACCAGACCAGGAATCATGTTGATCTCACAACAGTCCCGCTGATACACCTAAAACTGAAATCTTTTTTTAGATCGATTCTTGCAACAGGATGCTAAAACTGTTAAAATTCCTGTCTGTGGATGCAAAATACTTTTAATACTCTTGTGATGCATCATGATGTAAATATCGGTCTACTTTGATTTTTCTTGGAAACTCACAAAACAGAACTTGCCCTGTGTGGCGTGTGTCAATGGCACACAGATCATCAAATACATTGTATACATGTATAACCTAAATATTTTATACATAAATTGTATATTTGGGTATTATTCCCCTGTTAGTTTTTAATGGCTCTCAGCTGAGAGCAATTGCAGCATAATTAGCATCCTTGGATTCAAAACAAATCTGAATACAATCCCACAGGACTTTACTACTGTTTTTTTTTTTTCTTTTAATATTCCTTTATTTGCCAATATCACACAAGCATGGCAGGGAACCCCTCCCTGGTCTACCATTCACAGTATGTCAAAACTCCTATTTTATG
This sequence comes from Diadema setosum, assembly GCA_033980235.1. Classification (NCBI taxonomy): domain Eukaryota; kingdom Metazoa; phylum Echinodermata; class Echinoidea; order Diadematoida; family Diadematidae; genus Diadema; species Diadema setosum. Next base: position 632,504 of record CM067073.1, read on the forward strand.
TATTCACAAGGCAGTAGTCTTACTATGAGCAGTTATATGTAGAAAATGAAGTACTTTGAACAAGCACACTAATTTGTTTTCCACAAGCACTCTGGCACTTCATAGGTATTCACTTTGTGTGTTACTTCTCATTGCTTTTATACAATGGCAATTCCAAAGTCCATAGCAGAAGGTACAATGTAGTTTCATCCCAGTTTACATTGTATTTCAGTTCATACACAGGGTTGTGCCCAGTGTCAGTACTCGCTGACTGAAACAGAAAGACATTTGCTCTACGAACAAGGAAATAAAATGACAGGGAACCATTAAAACATACTCATAAGTGCATACATGTAGTAACAAGCTCTGTAGATGGTTTTAAAAAACTGTCCTAACTTGCAGTTTCTGACAAGAGGGGTGTGTATCAAGGGAAAACTGAATGATAAAATATGTAATAGAGGATGTTACTGTACATTAGTGAACTTTATCCTGCTCCACCCATCAAAAAATATAGTATTAATATACACACACACACACACACACACATAATATGTACAATGTACCACGTACAATAATATGCACATTTATAGATCTGTAGCTTGAAAGAAATACACAATTATATGTTGTACAATGGGATAGGCATGTATCTGTATTTAATTCTGATATTTTCCCTTGACTTTATACTAGGATTTGAAGTACACTATGTAGCCTATCAAGCTCAGCATTATTGGCATACACTGTATGTCTTCACTCCCTTGACATAATTCCTGGAATCTCTCCTCATCTCCAGAAGCAAACTGACAGTGGACACATTTTTTTTTTCTACAGCATCTGGCATAAATACCCGAGTACACATATTACATGGATGTAGTATGTAAAATTAGAGATAGAGCACTCTTACTTTCCCTTCAGCTTTTCTTAGAATGCAAGCAAAGAGCATACTGGTGGAACAGTTATCTTTTAAACAGTAAACAATTTATGCTGAATAATATAAATATAAAGAGGGAGTAGAGCAAGCATCCATCCATCTACACTGTATTTGTAATTTGATGTACACTTCATTTCTTTAGCAGTTTGTCATGAAGGCCTTACAGACACACACTAAATGCATACAATGAACATGTGTATTGACTATTGTTTGTCTCTTTTTTAGAACTTCGAAAAAGGACTAAGGACTAATACCTGATATAACAAAAATTAACTGAAAATAGCGGACAACTGCAAGAAAGTAGATATACTGTAAATGACAACTGACATTCAACTTTGCAACAAGACTGTTCTCTTCAAATGATTAGATTATTTCCATCAAACTAACACTCACTTCAATATGTTGGTTATTTTTGCTATAAGAGACCAAATTTGGTCTGATCACAGACAGAAATATTTGGCAAGGAATTGTGTTCTAAATCTTGGATGAGTCCATCAAGGAGAAGTAGAAGATTTGGAAATTAATGTGTGTAGGTGTGTTTTTGTTGATATCACATTGGAATAATTGAAAGGAAATGTTTTAGATGAGTTATGAACTGATAGCAACTCTTTTAATTCAATCTGAGTATTGCACAAACAAAAATATATAAAAAGTTCCCTTGGACCCTACGGCAATGAAAAAAAAATCATAAACATATTGAATAAACCTTTTATAAAATGTGATACAAACTGTCAATTAGAACAGCTTACATTTCACAGGCACTTACAGACTGATACAGCTAATGAAGTACTATGTAGCAAAGGAAATATCCTTTTTGTAGACCAGTAGTAAGAATTCTCACATGTAGGCCTACCACGATACACAATTTATTGCACAGTAAACAAAGGGCCAAGTTATAATAAATATTTTGCCCCGTTTCAGAGTTCACCCCTGGTGTATTTAAAGAGCTCAGATCTGTTTCCAGAAGGTCAATAATGTCCAATACTGGACATTATGCACACACACACCCATACACACACACAGTGCGCTTATCACCAAGCCATGCAAACACTACAAGCCATTAGGCACAGCAATGAGCAAGCTGTAAATCCCCTGTCCTATACTAGCTAACGCACATTGGTACTTATCACAGCACAAGTATTACTGATACAGGAGGAATGGCACCAAACAATAGCACCATTGTCAAAAGTTTCACAGTGTTCACGCTTCATCAAAGAGGCCACATAATTGTGAAAAAGTTCACATGTAGTGCACTCACTCAGAAAATGGGTAGAAACTTATCATAAAATCACTATTGCTTTCAAAGTACGCTGTATGGTACCTGTGATGCCAAAGGAACTGAGAATGAAAGGAACCTCCTTATGTACAATGTGTGTTTTTGAATTAAGTGTATCAAAACATACAATTGTAAGCCATGCGAATATTTTGAACTCCATTTAAAATGTAAAACACAGCAAGACAAGGTATACACTGCCCATGCAGTGAGATTCTTCAAACTTTCTTTTCTGAATCAATGATTCCATGCCAGCTCAGAGCTCAATGTCTGACATTTCTCTACCGAACACTAATGTTTCAATTAATATAACATCTAAAATATCACTTCAATCAAAATTTGCACTGGTACTGTAGTCAGCAACATGACACAAATAGCCTACATTCTCAAGGAAGTTTCAGAACTTTTGAGCAGTGGTAGAGTCAGAACACTAGCTGGTTTGATGATGATAATCCTCTACTACTTGTACGTACATGTACAGTACATTGCAAAGTGTACCTTAAAGGAACTGTTGACCTTTGGGAGTAATTCAAAATTTGTTCGAGTTATCACATTTGATGCATATGTGTAGGTCAGTTGTATCACAAAACATCCTACTATATAAACATTTTGCAATAAATCCTACAATATAAGGAGACATACATGTAACTATTTTTCTCACAAAGCCATAACTGTAGACAGTTTCTTTGGAAACATTTTTTTATTATAACTATCATTCACATTTTGTGTATTCAATAATACGTAACATCGATTACACAGATTCAAATTTATACAGTGGTTGTTTCTATCCCTAACTCACATTTAAGAACTATTTTAAAGCACTAATGCTGGGTTTTTGTTTCATCTGCAAATGGTTAATAGTGCCTTTAAAGTAAAATTGACATTGTATTCTACTCGCTATTGATGGGAATCAATTAGTTATTATAAAATCGTAGGTCTATACCACATCATTATACCTGGTAGATGTGGCTTTAGTTTGACATCACTGCAGTGATATTTTTGATGATGATGATGATAATAATAACAATAATAATAACAATATCTACAAATTCAAAACAGGCAAAATGTATCCACTCCACCTTCAGAAACACATAAGCTGTGATGTAAATAGAATCCTACCAGTAATCTATACATTACTGGTGATTGAATACACTGTATATTGTAGGCCTACATAGTACAAGCATACCATGTGGGTGATGTGAGGCCTTGAGACGAAAGTAGTTTATACCAATCATTAGTGGAGGAAAGGTACTCGTATCTGATTCCTGTTTATGTGCTACACCATCACACACCACTACATGCATACAGGCCATTACAGCATACCAACTGTGATGTGACCAACTTAAAATACTCATCTCTTGATTCATTCAAACTTATCACAATAACAAACAAATTGAGGACTAAAAAAAAGCATTGAACAACTTAAGTGTCCACATGCATTGTATGTATAGCATTGCATACTTGGTTACGTGATTACAATGCTGTGCTTGTTCAAGATAAAGCAATTAAACAGCAAAGTACAGTCAACTGGGAAGCCTTGTCCTTCCCATGCCATCACACATGCAACTTTCACATTATGTAAAGACTGGTCTAGCCAACAGCATGATTGAGCCAATTCACTTTTTAAAGGGACTGTACAGTTCTGGTTGAGGTGAGGATTCAGTTTGTAACGTTTTACGAGGTATTTAGAAACCACACTGTGAAATGTTAAAGAGCATAATTCTATGGGGAATCAAAAGTTTATTTGATAAAAATTGGTTTTGAAATGACTGAGATACATTGTATACTCTGTATTTCTAAAAACAATGTACAGAGAGATCTTAATAAAAGTTGTGGCCTGTCGATTTTATCAGGATAGCTTTTTTTTTTTTTTGGATATCTCAGCCATTTCAAGACCAACTGTCATCAAATAAATGTTGAATCCTCTTGAAATTACATGCTCCTTCATATTTCATCAGAGGTGTCTCATTATCTCGCAAAAAAAAAAGAAAAAAAAATGTTATAAATATGACATTAGGTCTCAACCAAAACTATATGATCCCTTTAAAGAACCAAGTAGAATGGGGAAAGAAGGATACCCCAACTGATTGATCTTCATTCCCTGCCTACCAGGGTACATTTGAAAATCATGACTAGTGTAGGCCTGCTCGAACAGAACTGTGTGTACGCGAATATGTGTGCATCAAAGTGTACAGTACTTCAACTCCAGTCAAGATTCTCCAGCTGTGTATTGTACCGAGTACAGTTTTACTTACAAATGTACACAGAGATCAGTGATACAAGCTGTGCACAATTTGTTAGAAGGATTCTCGAATCATATACATGTAATCCACAATAGGTCTTCTTTCTCATTGCATGGGAGCCCCACACTACAGCACCAAGTACAAATGCACGTTAACATGTAACGATAGAGTATGTTTTAGCTACAACTTGAATAAAACATTAGTTATTTCAGGAGGACATGTGAGCTTTTTAAAAAGGAGACTGCATTTCCCTATTTCTCTTTGATGCTATTAAAGCATGTACTGTATACAAGTGTACGTTAGATTACAGAGCACAAGGGGTAATTATGAGATGACATTACATCATATTCTATGATACAAAGATGTGAAATTAATATGATATGCTTGCAACCCTTTCGTGTTTACTCTACACAAGTGGATTGCAACCCGCACAGTGTGCCATTAAGAACTGCATAATGAAATTAAATACTTAGGTACAGGTACATGTGCGTAGATTGATGATACATCTTAGTTTTAACATTACTTTGTCTGGTCTGTTCCTCAGCGACTTTTTCCTTCAATATATCCACTTGCTTGAATGTCTTTCACAATTTCTTAATCTCAAAAAGACTCCCTTATCTATCAAAGAGGAGAGTTCAGGGGTGATATTATACACTGTTGTACAGTATGTCCAAAAAAAATTAGAATCGGAATGCACAGTGGTAACTTCCAATGCGCTAAAAGTGTGTAAATGCTACAAATTTTGTACTTCAGAGTCTTAAAATATAAGATCTTAGCTTTATTTTGCAGAAAACTCTATTCAATTTGGTTAAGTGGTCACAGAGTAATGTAGATCATTGTAAAGCATGTCATGAGTCTGATTCTTCCAAATTTAGCACCTGGATGTTCTTGGAAGTGAATAATGTGTGAACACAATGGACTGAACTTTCAGAGGGAAGGATTCCTGACATGCTCTGCAAAACTCCTCATTTCTCTTTGACCACTGAAGCAAATCGGATGGGGTTTCCTGTAAGATGTGGGTAACAAGTTATAGTTTCATACCCTAAAATTGTATTTGGATTGATTAACTATTATTAAAGTTATCATTGTGGAGGGTCCCATTGTAATTTTTTGGGGGACATACAGTACAGTGTCCATTTTGCAATCACAAAATTTTGCATTGTTGAAGAATAATAAGCAAATAATCAACGTTGGTGAAGGTGATGGGACAAACTATCACTTCCGAGGCGATCTAGATGTAGCTATCATTCCGAAGCTGAGGAAAGATAGCGAACACATTCAGATCACCGAGGAAGTGATAGTTTGTCTCATTGCCTGAAACTAAAAGTTGATTTGCTTTATATTCCACATCTAGGGTCCTATAATATTCCCATTTTATTCCACATTTGAAACCGTTTTAGCCGTCTTAGGGTATCCTCAGGACTTAGGCTACGTAGTTTACTTTATGACGTATGTGCATAGATGACAAAACAGCAAATTTGCTCCACGCCCCACATGTGGCACCGGAATAAAAGTGCGTTGCACTGTGGTCTATCACTTGACCCAGGTCAAATGATAGACCACAGTGCAACGCACTTTCATTTTGCGCGTACTCAAAATTGTAAGTTATATCACGCGTTAGGACTGTGTGGACTAAGAGATCAGCGAAACAAAATGACTATCATCATAGAGTGTAACGAACTTTTCTTCTCAGGTGATGTGATGGGCAAAGCTACGCTGTTTCACGTGATCAGCTCTTGACCAATCCTATAGCAAGATTCTTAGTATGTGGAATATAACATCTCCTAATATCACGTATGAAATCTTATGGTACTAAATTAAAATTACACCCATGTCATTCGTAATTACGCTCCCCTTTTGTACCCAGAATAACAATTCAAATTTTTTTAAGGTCCGAATAAATTCACTGCAAATACAAAAGAAGTTTCCAGTTTTATTATTCTGAGGACAGCTTACAAATGTAGGGTTAGGGTTAGAGAACTACAATAAAACTTATTCAACTTATTTTAGAAAATTCTTTTAAATTATTTTTTTTTGCATTCTTGTTTACTTTCTTCTATTCGTTCTTCTCTAACCAAGACTGGTAACTATGTTTTCTTTTCTTTTTCTGCATATTACAGTATCATCTCTGTGGCAAAATCATTTTTAAGTCTGCAGATTTTGGAGTTCCCCTAAATTGAAAACACTTTCAGGAGGGCAAATTTTTGCATTAATTTTGATAATAATAACAATAAATAACACTATATTGTGTTTAATACTGGCATTTCTAAGCACATTAATGCAGAAAAAATAAAATACAGCATGTAATATAGCAATAATGTAGTGAATAAAAAAAAAAATTAATATATTATAGGCCTACAAGTGTATATTTATGTCTTTGAGCTGAAACATTGAAAGCCTTGGTTCAACAACACTTTTTGCCTACTTTTGAAACTCCAGCTGTTCTACAATACATGATTGGTCTGTTGCTCCTCAAAAAAAAAAAAAAAAAAAAAAAGTTGTATAAAAACAATGTGTACACATACGTATGGTACGTGTCTTTATACCATCCAGCCACATGCGTGTGGTTGTAGCCATATTTAGCTCAAGTTGCTGGATATAGCCACATCCATTTATCCATAGACACGGAGAAGCTGGATACGACCATTATGTCGTATGGGAATCTGAGATCCCCAAGGAGAAAAGATGATGAGAATGAATAAACTATTAAAAGAATATGAAGATAAAGCTGTCTAGAATGATGAAAAAAAAGAAAAGTTATTTTCACCATGGCACATTATTGCATTGCACTCACATGTCATCATGTGGCTGTATCCAACAACTTGGGCCATGGTCACATGGATACAACCACTGCACTGGATGGTAAAGACTTATCATGTGATATGTGACTGTATACTAACTATACACTGTCAAAAAAAAAAAAAACACTCAACAACAATTAGGCCTACCATAATACTTAAAATTGTCCTTACCTTGTAAACTTTTCCAAAGGCACCATCTCCAATTTCCGATAGTTTTTCATAATGATCATTGGGGTCTCTGTCACGTATTATATTCAGAAATTTGTCCTCTTTCTTCTTCCGTAAGAAAAATTTCCTCACACTTGATGCAAAGCTCGACATCTTGCAGTCTTTCCTGATACAATTTTGGCACAGATCACAAAGTTAAGTTGACTGGCTGAATCGTCCTCACAATCATAAGTGAAAGAGTTAACAAGAGTTTAGAACAGGCATCGGTGATTTTTCCATTCGCAACTCAGAAAGCTTTAAGGACAAACGTTTCAAATTCAGTATCATTTATACGTGGTATTAAACCTCACTCTTTAGTCTATTCCTCTTCTCAGTAACTGTTACTGCTTTCATCGTGCTAATCCAATTGACATCGCAACTAAAAATTGTCTCCCAGAACAGAAACTATGACTGAATGAAACTTTGAGTAAAAACAACTGAAAAAAATTCACGTTAGAGGCTCACATACAGATGGATGTAGCAATGTATACATTTAAATCCCAAAATACTGCAATTGCACAAAAAGAGCAAGAGACCGTAGAGTTTCTAGTTGAAGTTTTCATGTCATCAGGAGCCTGCATACATCGCTGACACGCACCCACAGCACAGTGGCACAGCGCGAGTCTCGGGCGGGCCGGGCTCCTCACTCAAAACGGTCGGACTGGGCCGGTCTTTACGCCCAGAAGGGGCACATAGTCCACGTACGTACGCAGCCAGGTAATCTCTTTGCCTGCTACACGGCGAGAGAATTATTATCGGTTTTACCTTTCCGAATTATATCCAAAACGTGATGGTAGGGCAATCAAACTGATGATTCGAGCTGATGTGACACTATTCTTCGAATACATTCAAATAGACAAAATGTCGACCTTCCGGAATTGTAAATAAAGCTGGTATCACTTTAGCTCAATATTCATTTTGCGAGGAATCCACCGCCTATCTGCACTGCGCCATATTGTACATACGCCTCAAATGGTCTAGAAATGGTTCAAGACTTTCTGTTAATTGACATAAAGTTCGAAGCACTCGTAACTGGTGCAGTAAAAAATGGTACAGTGTATCATTGTTCGGGGCTAAACGCATTCATAACATACTTTGAAAGTGGGCGTAAAGCGGGGCGTAAAGTTAAATGTTCCCTTCACACTTGCTTCCACTGTTTAGGTGATCGTGAATGTGTAGACACATTCCCCACCCCACACTCAAAAAGTAGATAGGGCCTACTAGTAAATCAATAGAATTAATAAAACAAGAAATGGATGGATGAATGAATGAATGATTGAATGGATGAATAAATGAATAGAACTTATTTATTCATGTATTTATTTATTTAATGAATTAATTAATTGCCTACAATCAGGCTCAAAATTCAATTCATCAATAAACACCATGTGGAATAAGTGTCAGCCATTGCAAAGCAGATATTAATAAATTCTGATGAATATGCAAGGGTTATTACTTTGGAAGGAAGAAAGGATTGATTGATGAAAATTTAAATAGACCGATGTTCTGGACTATGACTCAGTATGCCTATAGCCAAAGCGGAAAAGATACTAACACAACTGTCAACATGTTTGTCTACTTCTGTCACTTGTGTCATTTATACACTAACTGCCTTTCTCTGAAATAATTATGTATAATCCCACTTCCCCACAGTATTTGGACATATAAACTGTGCTTATTTCTTTCACTGCTTTTCGGTATTATATAAGTACAATTGTAATTTGATATTCATGCCACATCAGGTCATTGATAAATAGTGACTGCTTTTTTAAAGAAGTTACTCTGAAGTTGTATTTGTTTGTTGCTTTTGGAACTGAGGTCATGTTATTTTTTTTTAAACCTATATGTGATATAATGTATATCATTTTTGAGAGTGACAGATCCTGAATTTTCAATGGAGCATGACAAGTTCAATATTGATATTGTTGTGAAAAAATAGTTAACTATTTCAAAAGCACATGTAAAACTTCTTTTGCTTTTTTTTTTCCACCAAAAGCGGAAGTGCAAGACATGGACACGATCTTGTGATGAGTGAAATCAGGAAACATAATAAAGCGAGCCCCTCAAAAATATCTCAGACTTGCAGGTAGACCAGCACAAGGCTTTTAGTAGCAAGAGTAACTCAAGAGGTCGCTCTTTCATTTTCAGTAAAAAGTAGATGGACTCAAAAACTGTGCATGTCATCGATTTGCGCAGTGCATTGTTGTTCAGATTTTCATGCTTCAGTGGTCCTTCTCATACTCACATGCTGTAGTGAAATGCTTTTTCTCACGCCTCACAATCCCCGCTTTGAAAAAAACAAACAAACAAACAACAACTAAAACTAAAATACAACAACTTTTAAAACAGGCATTTCCAGTTACCAAAGAAGTCACATTTTGAGACAATATAGGTCCCTATCTGCTGTTTTTTGTTGTTGTTTTTGTTTGCGTTGTTTGTTTGTTTTGTTTTTGTTTTAATCAGAATAAGCCACATGTTTAGTACCCCGTATGCACCAGCTAGGTCACACAATTTATAGTTTGAAAATTCTAAATCTCCTTACCGGGAGAGGGGGACACCTTTCCATTCCTCAGTCACCTTGTTCCCTTGGGCAGGGCTGATGTGCTGCAAGTCTCACGCCCACCTGTTTTCTGAGAACCAGCAGTAGTTTTCATACAGCATAATTCATGATGGTTAAGAAACGTTTTGGCTTTTATTTAACTACACTGTCTCTAATCACAAGTGAAAACATCCATTCTCTCCTAGCATAAATGATCAATGCCATGGCAAGGTGCTCAGTTTAGAGATCTTCTGATAGAAATGAATGTCATCCATGGACCTCCTTTTAATATCTGAATTTAAAGGGTGTGTACAGTTCTGGTCGACGTGAGAATTTAGCTTTTAACATTTTACGAGATATTCAGAAACCACTCTATGAGATGTCAAAAGAGCATGCATTTCTTAGGGGTATCAAAAGTTCATTTGATGAAAATCGGTTTTGAAATGGCTGAGATATCCCAAAACAAGGTGAAACAAAGAGATCCTAATAAAGGCGTGGCCTGTCGCCTTTTATTATTATCACTTTTTTGGATATCTCAGCCATTTGAAAACCCATTTTCATCAAATAAACGTTGAATCCTTCTTAAAATTACATGCTCTTTTACATTTCATACTAGGTTTCTCATTATCTTACTTAAGAATATTCAAAACATCTTGGAATATGGTCAAGCTGTGTGGTCACCTTTCAAGCTAGGTGAACAAAGAAGACTTGAAAGTGTTCAGAGAAGGGCGACTAAAATGATTCCGGGGATTAGGCATTTGTCCTACTCTGAACGTCTACGCCACCTTTCACTGCCATCTCTCAGTTACAGGCGAAAAAGAGGGGACATGATTGATGTGTACAAGTATCTACATGGACACTATCACACAAAGGTTGACATGTTCTCTCATAATAGTAATGGACGAACACGTGGTCATTCCATGAAACTGGGAAAACGGTTTGCAAGGTTAGATGTCAGAAAGTATTTCTTTGCTAACAGAGTTGTTGGTATGTGGAACTCTCTCCCAGAAGAAGTGGTCTCTGCTTGTTCCATAAATGCCTTTAAGAATAGGCTAGACAAGCACTGGAAAGGTGTTGTGTTTGATTATGACTGATTATAGTCATTTCATGTATGTGTATTGGTACATAATACATGCTCTTGGTCTCCAGTAGCTGTCAACTCCTGCCATAGGCCATTTTTGGTAATAACACAAATACGCAATAGAAGTTGAGCTGTTAATTGTATTAGAAGGGTAACAGCGCTGGACAATTGCTTGATTGGAAAGAGAGCATCAAGAGATAGCTCTACCTGATCGATGAACAGGCTCTGTCCTACACCATCGTTCCGGAAAAGTAAAAGTAAAAGTAAGTAAGTAAGTAAAGTAAAACATGAATCCCCACCTCAACCAGTACTGTACAGTGCCTTTAATGTTTACATAAATGATAGCATTTATACATAATTATGATCTCTTCTGTAAACTGGACATGTTATGGCCATATGAGTTTTCAGCTACCAAGGTACTGTAAAACACAATATTTTCATGGCATGAAATTTTTACAAACTGGAGGCGACAGCCTTTTTGTGGCATGAAATTTTTCGCAAGTTACCTCTAACATTCAATGCGTATAGTATAGACAAGAACTTTCAAATGCATTTTAATTTCGCTAATATTTGCTCTCGCCTAATTCATGAAATTGAAATGCTCACAAACATTCCTGGTTTTATGATATTTTTTCTCAGAGAGGACAATGTGCTGTTTTCTTCATTTTTGTCTTATTTAATATATCTACTATCATGTAATGGTATCATTCATTGGGTATAAGCACTGCGTCATTATTTTTTGTGTCTTTATCACCATATGTACACTGAAGAGCTTCAGTCTTTGGCCCTTTTTGCAATATGTTGTGAATAAACTGAAATCTGAGTGAATTGAAACATGAACAAACAGCCTAAGCCAATTTGAAATGCTACTATATGTACTAAGATTATCAATAAGAAAGAAAATCAAATCTTCCGTTTCGTTTTGTTTTTTTGTTTTTTGAAAAGTTTTAACTTCATAATTTTGCTGTTGAAATTCTACATTAACCTTTTCAAAATCCAAGCCAAATCTCTTATTGTTGTTGGCTTCAAAACTCAGTTGAATGTAACAAGGATTTAAATATTAATCAGCTATTAAAGAAGAGAGATGAATTAGCTCTTCATATTCCAAAAGTAGAGAATCAATTTTGATACCTCAAAAAGATATGTGCTCCATATTTAGGTTACCCCAATCTTTTATACATGTATTACATATTACTGCTTTGGGTAATCACGTAAGTTCTGATTCGTGTAATCTTTGTTTGATTTAGTTAAATGAACAATGAAAAAACAAAAGATGAACAAAAACAGGTCTAATCATTAGTGACTGTCAATGGGGTCTTAGATCCACAGAGAAAAAAAGAAATGCCATCTATGCATGTTTTATCTCGGAAGCCACCAGCTGCATGTAATACTTGGTTTCCATATCACACCTATATTTTAATGATCTTATTTTCATGGATTGATGCTATTTCAGGCAAATTTAAAATGATTTGCAGGAATCACTTTCATCTTGGAGCAATCCACTAAACTATGATATTAATAAAAGTAATCTACTATGAAGTAAGTTTGATTTGTTGGTTTTTGTTGTTGTTCTTCTTCAGTACAAGCAGTATTCCCTCAGTATAAACCAGTCTACTAGCATAATTATGCGTTCCATTCAGTTTATATCATGAGCTCAAAATAAAAATTGCCAATCACCACAAGATCTTGCGGTATACTCACAGGTCACAAGATTTGGGGAAATTTAATGCATTATACTATCATAATATCATAATGGTGCCGATATAAGTAACTTTCTCACAGAAATATCTTTATTTGAGCAAGTGTGTGTACATGCATGCTGAATATGTGCATGCACATGCACATGCATAACATGCCATGTGGGCATGTGTTTTATATATCTGCAGAGTGGACCCAATGTGTATAGATGAAGACTTATAACTGAAACATATAGGAAATGAATGTCTGAAGTATTTAACCATCAATCTGACTTTTTCTGTAACGCGAACATTCCAAACTCGAGTATTGTCACTTTCATCTCCATTGCAGTCACACTGACAATCAGTCCAAATGAAATTGAATCAAACACACACAGTCAAATGAACGTGGAATGATGAAAATAGTTTGTAATATTCCCAACAGAACAGAAAAAAGGTACAAATTTGTCTTTTTAAGTTTTACAAAAATCAAACAATTCTATCTTTGCAAGATATTTAATTACATACATCAAAATCATCTGGAAGTCATGTCCAGTGAATACATGTCAAAATTACTGAGAAATCAAAACACAACTTACTACTGAGAGTTGAAGAGAATGTATTATGCATTTTGCCTGCATAACGCCGAGCACACACAATACCATTTGTACAGTGAACAGACATTGAGCGTTCATCACTTGAAAATATCAATTCCAAAGTTTGTGTATTTGTAAACAGAAATTTCATTTGCACAAATCTATTCTACAACCTGTATTTATACATGGCATGTCTTAATCAACAGCATTAAAGTCATATGTCTTGTAGCTGAGACTAGAGAGAATGTGTTAAGACCTGAAGAAAAACAAAACAAAAACATTCTACAACATGCACTTCACAAAAATCAAGTCATAAAATCAACATTTACAAAGGTCATTATATCATTAGCAAAATGTTCAAATATTTCACCAAATAAAAATTGAAAATGAGCCCATCCAACTTGCCATTTCAATGCATTTACAAAAGCACAATTAAAATTTGCAGAGGTTCTCACCAACTGCAGTGTCACTAAAATGTTAGTCACAACATGTAATATATGGTAGATTCAGCAGAATGGACAACTTTCTACTAGGCAGTCAGTTCATGACCTGCTGAGCCGTGCAATCCATTTTATGCATGCCAATTCTTCTGTAATGCTACAACTTTCATGCATTAGGTGTAACAAACTTCTCAACATCAAACATACTTTAAAGCAAACTGAATTCTTAACCTATTGTATAGAACAAATTCCATGAATTAATTACACTAATACACATCAATGTTCTTTCAGGTAATATCTTTTTCCTTTTTTTTTTGTTTTTTTGTTTTTTGTTTTTCATGCTAGGCAGTCTTAAAACAATGAACATACATATGCATTTTTTTCAGTGAGTAGAAGGCATTATATCTTTTAATACATGTAATTTCAGATGAATATGGATCAAAGTCTATAAATTCTATAAATGCAAATAAAGGAAATTAAAAAGATAAGATTAAAAAGGAAAAGGCATGAAATCTAGATATTCGATCTGAATCCTTTGTCATACATAGCCACATGGATATCAACAGTCATTTATCAGTTGATTAGACCCCATAACCTGACATACACAACACAGGGAACATGGTCAATCCATCAGAAGGCTTCCTACAATCAAAGTCTCATAGCTTGAAGAGTACACACATATTCCATGTCGCAGTGCAATAAGTTTGAATCAATCCCCCAACTGAAAGAAACCACAACATCTTGCCTCAGTACAGTCACTGTCCCAATCCAATCACAATCATAACTCTCAATTGAATGAACATTCAACTTAAATTTGGGAGCTTATCTAGAACAAAATGATGCTGAACTGAAAACAAAATATATGCCATTTACATTAGTAAATTCTCTCTGCACAAGGAAAACCAATGATAAGGCCTATTTAGTCTTAAAATGGAAGAGTTCTGGTTTTGAATTGTTCAGTTTCTAGTCCCCTTCTAAAAGACATTTCAACACATATGACAGCCAAGTGTATAACATTGACTTCCCACTGGCATTAGTGTGTGTAATAAAGTTCATTTACATCATGGGCAAGCTAACATTGATTGTATGACATACTAAGAAAGGAAAGATGATCATGGTAAAGGGCTACAAGACACAGCTAACACTCAAGGAAACTCGTACACACATAATAATTCTACTAACAGAGCTATGATTTGTCTGTTCTGGCTGTTTTGTGCAAACATACACACTATTGATGACATGTGAGCAGTAAACACTGAACATAACATTGACTGTCATTTTTGCACACAAATATGGCTACCAGTAAAGGTGCAACTTGTGCAATATACGGCACACCAGCTAATATTTTCTTGGTCAAGTTGAATCACAATGAACATATAATCCCCATCCTAATCACAAGACATAACTTGTTACAAATGTCTGTTAGCATGGATCAAAGATGCTCAATCAAAAGAATGCACCACAATGCTAACATAGACTGTGTTCCTGTCTGGAGTTTACTCATGTTTTTGTTTCGTTTTGTTGTTTCTACCAGAATAAGGTTGATACACAAAACTTTATCAAGGTGCCGATTGCTGGTCAATGAAAAAAAAAATACACCACGGTATCTCTCTATTTCTATAGGATCACTAGTGTCAGAGGAAAATTGGCCAGAAAAAAGAAAAAAGTCAGCATGACATAACTTTCTTTCTTTCTTTTTTAATGGTGAAACACAGGGTGGTGCTGTTTAAGGCTTCAAAACATCAATTATGTCTTATGTGATTCAACAGGTATACACTTCTCATACATACTTCTTCTGCAATTCCAAGAACTGAACAATATCTTCTGTTCACAATTTTAGGAAATTGTGTACAAATGCACTGGACCAAAAATATGCAGGACAGTCAAATAGATCATGAGTTTGTATAGTAGAGCATGGCTAAAATAGTGGGCAAGGAAGTACATTCAGAGATGGTTTTATTACACTTCAGCAACATCACTCAAGGAAAATTTCAGATTTTAATTAACACTTTGTGTCAAGACTATTGCAAATAATTGCAACTTACATATTATTACAAAAAGCAAACAAACTTCAATCCCCTTTAATGGTACAAAGAACATGTTTAATGAAATTTAAAATTTTTGAAAATGCTCCCATATATGCAATTTGGTCCTGAACTAAGAAAAGGAACCACACAGGGCTTTAAAACATTTGATGGTATACAACAACAACAAAATATTCCACTCATCATATGGGAAGTTACTCCTCGATAGATATGAATTCTGTTTGAAGGTGATTGGCGTAGTTAACAACTTGGGTGTAGCATGTTGAGATATGATCCATTCAAACAGACATTACCTTGACAACAGGCACATTTATGTTTGTACACAGATAATCTCTCTGCTAATTTGCTCATCAACAAGTACTAACATTACAAAACAATCGAGCTAACAGTGCAGATCTAGCAGAAAAAAATGATTAAGACTTTCATTTCAATCCAAGCTAAGCACATCTTTGCTATTCAAATACATTAAACACTACTATTTTGTGCTGCTAATACTGCATGATTTTTTTTCATCCCTAGCACATGTCTGTTAGCTGGGAGAGAGGGTATGGTGATAGAGCAGCAGGGTGTTTGGGGGACTGAAGTAAGGAGCCAATGAGGGCAACTGAGAGCAGCACGGTGGGATCAATGACAGTCTAGATGTTGGTGGCCTTGGGCTGGTCATAGTCCGTCATGCTGCCGGAACGAGGCTTGACCGATACCTGGTGCAGTCCTGGGATTCCAACACTACCAACTACAGGACAAAAGGAAGACAAAAAAAAAAGTGTTTAAAAGTTAATGGCATTAGTCAGCTCAGACATACCCAGTGTGGACATTACTATGGCAGGATACATTGCAACTCAAAATTTGTTGCTAGTGTATATACATGTGTATCCCCATCACTAATGACTTCAAGAATTTCAACAATGCAATTTGCACACAATTATGATTTCCACATTTTAGTTTCTCCTTTGTGGAATGTGACTACTAGTATTTTTGAAAAGTATCTAGAGTCTTTGTACAGAATAGAAAGTGTAGGATTACATCCTAAAAGTTGTTCATAATGAAAACATTAAAGCTACATGTACAAGACAGTCACACTAGAACAAGGACTTGACAAGACTTTGACATCTAAAATTTTCAAGTGTTTTCATGTAACAGAAATGTAATTGTAGAAATTTTACATGGAAAGTTATAACAAACACTTACTTCAATACCTTACATTAAGGGCACTGAAATATGTCCTTGATAGCTCATAACTACTGCCCTATATCTACAAGCAAGCAATACCATGGATGATGACCATACAGGATACAAAGATAATGAGAACATGAGGGGGGAGGGAACAATTTCTCAAGTCTGATCACTACCAAAAGCTTGCATTCAAATATAG
This sequence comes from Diadema setosum, assembly GCA_033980235.1. Classification (NCBI taxonomy): domain Eukaryota; kingdom Metazoa; phylum Echinodermata; class Echinoidea; order Diadematoida; family Diadematidae; genus Diadema; species Diadema setosum. The sequence continues at coordinate 649,684 of CM067073.1, forward strand.
GGTGACCACTTGTTGTGCTGGGAATACGTGACACCAACTAAGTGCACATGGAGAGCTTTGCTTAAAGATGCAAACCCAATTATTCTTGGTGAAGTTGCAGAGTAATACAACATAAGTGAGTATGTGTTTATATCTGAAGGTGCCAATAGTTCATGTGATCTCCACACAGGGAGAGTCCTTTCCCATGCAAATGGGAGCTCCATGTAGTTCCGAGGCTAACTTATCCACACACAAAACAATAAATAAAAGTACATACAAGTACTAACATATGATGCAGTCATATTTGCTGTAGTAATAATGATTTGAGTAATGATGAATGAAATTATGAAGAGCATTATTATTAAATGAATTGAAAGGAAACAGGAACCAAAGTCATGTGAGGGAATAGCATAACAGCAGATATTGCATGTCAGCAATGCATTGAAAAAAAGAAATCATAAACAAAAACAAACATATTAGAGTGACAGCTTAATGCCTACCAGGTAGTTGGATTCAAATTATACCCTATTTGGTCACATGAAGTTTGTTGTTGAATTTCAACAAATCAATGGGTTTTCACTTGCTCTGCTGTCCTACTAACGTCTTTTGTTTACAAACTGTATTTCAGATCCTCCCCAGGGTCTGACCAAGTGCTGTGACATATACAAATCAGTACATTGTTACTGTGTAAATTGTAGAGTGGACAAAGGGGGGGGGGGGTGCAGCAAGGGGAAACAGAGTCTATCCCCGTCAAAACCCATAAAGTAGAGTCTTCCAAGTGAGTTTGAAGTTTAATGATTGTAAGGTTTTAGCCCTAATAACAAAAAAGAAAATGAAGAAAAGAAAAAGGAAAAAAGAACCTTGATGGTAAAGAAGTGTTAGCAACGATGTTAAATAACCTGGCTTCAAAATTTCGGATAAAATTATAAGACAAACAATCCAGGGTGACAAACAACCAGGGTTTTGGAGTTATGAGTGACCCACTGAAATGAATTCAAATTGTATGGGTCTGAGAAGAGTGGGGTTTTTAAGCTTCACTATCTATTTGTTTCATTTCATGGGTTTTTGTTGTTGTTTTTTGTTGTTGTCGTTTTTTAAACTTAGTGGAGTTGAGAAGGGGAGAGTAGAGAATGGATGGGAGGTCATTACTTTGACTTTAGATGCCGTGATCAAAGCTGGTTTGTCTCCGAGGCATTTTTGAGGTCTGGCCGAGAGAGGCACTCCTACCAAGTCTTGACATGGGGATGGAGGACACTGAGGGGCGATACAAATGGGGGCATGGTGGTGATACCAATGGGGAGGGGTGATACCAATGGGGGCATGGTGGTGATACCAATGGGGAGGAGTGATAACAATGGGGGCATGGTGGTGATACCAATGGGGGCATGGTGGGGGTTGTAGGAGTGATACCAATGGGGGCATGGTGGTGATACCAGTGGGGAGGGGTGATACCAATGGGGGCATGGTGGTGATACAAATGGGGAGGAGTGATAACAATGGGGGCATGGCGGTGATACCAATGGGGAGGGGCGATACCAATGGGGGCATGGTGGTGATACCAATGGGGAGGGGTGATACCAATGGGGGCATGGTGGTGATACCAATGGGGAGGAGTGATAACAATGGGGGCATGGTGGTGATACCAATGGGGAGGAGTGATACCAATGGGGGCATGGTGGTGATACCAATGGGGAGGAGTGATAACAATGGGGGCATGGTGGTGATACCAATGGGGAGGAGTGATAACAATGGGGGCATGGTGGTGATACCAATGGGGAGGGGTGATACCAATGGGGGCATGGTGGTGATACCAATGGGGGCATGGTGGCGATACCAATGGGGAGGAGTGATACCAATGGGGGTATGGTGGTGATACCAATGGGGAGAGGTGATACCAATGGGGGCATGGTGGTGACACCAGTGGGGAGGAGTGATACCAATGGGGGCAAGGTGGTGATACCAATGGGGAGGGGTGATACCAATGGGGGCATGGTGGTGATACCAATGGGGGCATGGTGGCGATACCAATGGGGAGGAGTGATACCAATGGGGGTATGGTGGTGATACCAATGGGGAGAGGTGATACCAATGGGGGCATGGTGGTGACACCAGTGGGGCATGGTTGTGATACCAGTGGGGAGGGGTGATACCAATGGGGAGGGGATGCCAATGGGGAGGGGTGATATTATGGGGAGGGGCGATACCAATGGGGGCATGGTGGTGATGGCAGAGAGAAAGCCGGTGGGTGTGAAGTTTGATTGAACACATCATGACATCGGAGATAATTGTGGTGATGATGTGGCAAAAATGATGATTAACAAGAGTAGTAGTAGTAGTAGTGGTGGTGGTGGTGAGGTTAATAATAATGGCAGTGACGGTAGTAGTATTAGTGATGATGTTAATGATGATAACAATGGTAATGTGGTGATGGTGGTGTAATTATAACGATGATTACGATATAATTGATTTTAAATAAAAGAAAGACAACAAGGTTTAACATGTATAACAAAATCACACATACAAAAATGAATTTACATAAACGAAAATTTTCCATGGTACAGATAACAAGCCAAAGAAATTCAAGGTTATTAGGAAATGATGAAAAAGTCACAAAAACATCGCCATGGTGACAATCACATTTTAGCATATATTTATCATGATATAAAGATTTGCTTGATCACAAGTGATTGATGAAATTTAACACAATCACCAAAGTTATACAATAGGCAGTAACAATGAGGGCAACCCAAAAAAATGACAATAAGGAAATTTCAGTTTTATATCATGGCATTATGTTTGCATGAGTGTAAATAACAAGGCATGATTACATAACAGCAATATTTGTGACAATCATAACAAAGGTTCCATAGCAGGGTAAATTGGGACAAGACAATGAATGACATGGGAACAAATTTTGTCAAGCAGTAATGATTTCAGAGCATTGTGAGAGCATAAACGATGAGGCATTATCAATATAAAGGCAGTATCAGCATAAGAATCAAATGCCATTCAAATGGTTTAATTAATCAAGAAAAAGATGTTGCAATGACATCAAAATTAAAAGCCATGAATTATACCAAAAGCAATGCATGTGAGAGAACATGATTTGGGATCAGAAACAAAAGGATATCAAAAACAAATACAAGTTGAATGTCAAGTCATGCAGGTATATGATAGGCAGCCAGGGGAGGAGAAGGGTTGTGTCATCAGGTATAGACAAGATGGATTGTGGGTAAAAACCATCGCCTCAGACATTAATTGAAGGCAGAATGATTATTTTTTCACAAGTCATGCATAGGGGTTGTGATGCATAACACCACAGTCATGTCATGTCATGTCATGTCACGACATGTTGTGTTATGTCATGTCATGTCGTGTATAGCCAGAGGCCACAAAAATTACATGGTTTTGTTCACAATTGCCGGCATCACATATTTGTCATATTGATGCAAGGTTTTTATCCATTCCATTTGAGTTTTGCAACATTACAGGGGAACAGGGATGCATAAACACAAAATATCAAATGTATTTGGGGAGGGTTCAACAAATGCAGACGAGAACACAGAAAATGTAGCAAAAAACCCAGTTTATTGTTCCAAATTTATTGCAGAACGTAGAATGAAGAATGCCATCGGAAGGTAGTGTCAGTGATAGCAAACAAAGGGAAAATATGGGGAAAAATAAGAAAAAATATGAAGGCATGAGGATACCAGTACATGTAAAAAGTGTAATTCCAAAGCATGTTGGAGTGGACTTTCACTAGATAAAATCAGAATGCCCGAATGTTTCATCACAATCAGACCTTGGAGAAAAAAAAATAAATAAAATTTGACATATTCAGTCAGATATGTACTTGTATCTTTCTCATAAGCAAAGCAGAAGTCATAGCAATCTATGTCACTGTTAGGTGAAAACAGGTGAAATATTTAAATTCTATTTTTTGCATGTTGCATTTTGATGGAACTTTGTCATTCTGATTGTTCTATTTATTCAGTCAATTTATGTGGAGTGGAATTGGACTTAAAGCCATCATCTTTCTTGTTATTTCTTCTCAGAACAGTGTCATTTTCTTATTCATTTCTTGAAATATAAGTATTTTTTTGAATATGGCTGCTAAATGAAAAAAAAAAAACATACACACAAAATAATAACTCCTTCCTTTTTTTAAAGACTTCCTTCTATGGTACACAACCATTCTTAATTTGCTGTTCTCCCAATTACCAAATGACTATGAATGCAAACTCAATCAATCACCAGATATTAACGGAATGAAAAGTATGTCATATGATGGCCAAAACAAAACACATCTCTGGATAAGTCATTTAAAGCTTCCTCGCTGGTATCTACATTACAAAGAAGAAAACTAATCTTTTGAAACACAATCTCTGTATTACTGTTATACTTTGCAAAGACAGGGCATGATGGGAACTGAGGAAAGACAGGGGGAATATCACTAATTACAACATCATAAATTACACAGGTTAAAACTTATGTTAGTATATAGAGTATAAATACTCCGAGAAGGAGCAAAAATCACGCAAAAAAAGCCTAAAAAGCCTCCATCATTCCAGGTGCTCAGCCTCTGCGGTTCTAAGCTTTGCTTTGAGACACACAGAGCAGATACACAAGAAGCCCATCCCACTAGCATCTAGTCTAGACATTTTCATACATGTCACACCAAAGGGACTACATAACAGAGGTGCACAACCAAGCCATCCCTGTCCCAGAATTCTTTGGCATCACTGTAATCCTACTTGCATGGTGAGAAGTATTAAAGTTGGCAACTGTTTTTTGTTGATCTTGTCCTTTCATAACTAACCCTAAATTCTTTTTATTCACATACGTCTCAATGTTCATATTTTTAGAATTCATACTAAGCTTCAGGGAATCAATTTGTGGAATTTAACTTTACCGACTTTAATAGTATAGTGTTATGATGACTCAAAAAGCATAATTCACAATAATACTAGTTATATGAAGAAACAACAATATTTATGCTTTGGCCAGCCAGTCATACACTTTCAGATTAAAATGCAATCTAGTATCATTGTATCTCTCTGCATTGATCAAGAATGTTAAGAAGAGAAAGCAGCTTAAAGTATTGCATTTGAGCCATTTACACCACAGCTGTATTTGAGACTAACACTAGATTTAAAAAAAAAAAAGTGAGAACATGCCAGCTATTAAAATCATTTTCCCTTGTAAAATTGTGACACTTAAATTCAGGCATATTGGTGCATTTTCAATCTTATACACCTACTACACACAATGAGTGTTAATTATGGAGAGTTTCTACTTCAATGTATTTAGCTCTTTTTTCCTTTGTTTCTTTTTTTTTTCATGGAAGTACTGACAACTCTCGCTAATCATAATTCACTGTAAGAACATGTAAATAGAAAGATTATTTCAACTGTAGTAGACTCAATGACAATTGCATTGACAGTGTTCTGATTCTTTTAAATCTAAATTTGTACTTTAAAAAAAATGCGACAAAGAATCTTAGCTAATGAATCATTCATTTTCATTGTAATTTCTATGTGAGTTTATACTTGCTTTCAAATATTTGTTTTCTTCCACTTATTCTCATTTTAGAATGCATGCCAAAATATTTGGGGAATTCAAAGTATCTTGAATCTATATTATGTGAAGTACATGTATGGCTTGCCTTCTGTACAATCTTAGTTCTAGTTTATCATTTGTTTGAATCATAAACACTTATTGGAAACAGCTAGTGAAGACCTGCAAACTGACAAATAAAGAATATCTAGGGATTATGGGACAAAACTTATCGTAGCATCTGGCAATACATTTATCTAATCCATGTCACTCCTTATAAATTTACGTATTAATATCTACAAGATCATGCAAGATTTTATTCTTTTTATATTTTAATTTTTTTAGTAAGGGCGTGAATATTAACGATTATGGGAAAAACAAATCATAGTATCTTGCACTATAGCTATCTCATCCACGTCACTCTTTATAACTGTAAGTTTTGATCTCTACAACTTTATGCAGATTTCTTTTTATTTGATTTTTTTTTTCATAATAAAAGTGAATTCTATCTAAAAGAATTATTGACAGCTGTGATTACATGTGGTAGAGATGGCATTGGTGAACTACACATTGTGAATATTGGGATCAAGGATTTTAAATAGTGAATAAAGAATACAAACACTCCAGTATCTGTAGTATCACACTGCTGAGTTGACAACCAGTTTTAGGAATACTGCTGGTAGTAGCTCAGTTCCTATATTAAAGCTGTAGTATAAATGTAATTATATTTATGCTCAGCATAATGTTGTGGATTAGGAATGGATGTCAATGGAGGACTGCTAAGATAGATTAGGGCAATTAATATTGCTTGAAACTGTGAGGTGTTAGCAAATGATTAGTATTCAATGCTATGGATGTGATTCCCCTGCAGGACAAACCCAAGAGTATGTTTTGAAGACAGATGGCGAGAGATGGAGAGTGTGTAAGGAATGGCAGAGGGGTAACAAGAGGGGGGTGAGGAGAAGAGAGAGGTACTTACTCAGGCCAACACCTTGCAGGAACAGCTGGAGTCCCTCGGCCAGAGAGTTGGCCTGGGGGAAGAAAAAGACATACAATAGGATTACAACAGCTGAGGACAGTCACCTTTGCAATGAAGGCCACAAAAAAAAAAACATTGTTACATATTACCAATACCATGAGATTCACTAAGATTCCTTTAAGTACTCATAGATAGTTACATCACAATCTAAACAATAAAATGTAGAAGAGGGTTAAAGGATTTCACTTCATGCAAAAATGGCCTATAACATATATTTATAGAAATCTAACAGCTACTGGCTTGATAAATTGTTTATTATTTTTATTATTATTATCATCATCATTATCATCATCATCATAATCATCATTATTATTATTACTATTACTATTAATCATTTCGCATTTCAAGACAAAATACAAACAGAAAATCACATTACATGACACAAAGATTGTGGTGATTCTAGGTGCAAACTGCTGGTTACAAGGGGAGGAAAAGGCAAACTTAATCACCGAGGCTCGAGGCCTTCCTCCCCTAATTGTAGGATGAACACAGTCAAACAAAATAAATCATAAAACATTCATTTTGTAGAGATTGGTGAGTAAGATAACAGCATTACAGACTGGTATTTTGTCAAATGGTCACAGACTTACTGAAATATATGCTTCCCTCAAATTTTACCTAGAGCATTTATGATGTAAAGTGCAGTGCCTTCTTACCTACATGAAGACACTGATAATGTGTCCTATGCCGTTCTTGACTCTACCCTGTAACTACCTAGACCTAAGGAGGCCATACACGCCCTGACTATCCACACCAGGTCTCACATCCATTCTTTCATAGTGCAACATCAACAAAACACTTTCTATCATCTACTCTCCATTAGACTGCTTCAAGGTCATTGCTAAATATTGCATGAAGTGTGTTTTCTTGCCATGGTGACTCACATTTTCCTCCTTGATGTCACCTCCAACATCCTTGGCAATGAGGATCTGGGAGTCCTTCTTGGATGGGAGTGCCTCATAAACTTTCTCCTGGAACATACAGAGCACAGCAAACATTGACACATTCAAAGTCATCTCCATCTTTTTGATCATATTACACAAGGCTTGGCAATCATTTTTTTTTTGGGGGGGGGGAGGGGGGGGGGGGGGTCAAGACACTGGCCGCCTATTTACAAAATTGATCAGAAGGGCAAGTATACAAGTAATTGATCACATACCACTATCCCTGCAAAAAACCCAAACAAACCAAGAGCAATGAACTAAAAAAAATAATAATAATAAACATACTAATAAACATAAATAATCTGTCCTAGATATCACTGACATTCATGGGCACATCTTCAGCATTCACTGGATTAACCAAGAAAAATATTTTGTCCTTCAACACTCTGAAATATTGACTGTCATTGAAGAAAATTTATTGCTGCTTTTGCTTCTGCAGTTAAACCTAGTGGGTGGGATGAAAATTGGGGGAGGGACTTAAGAAGGCTTAGAAAACATGAGTTTCTGAGTTTATCTTAAATACAGCAATCTAGTGGACATGAATGCTTCTCACCACTTCATGGACATGAGGTGACTTGCTGCCAGTCACAAGAAGGGTAGGCAGAGTGATCTCCTTCAGGTGATTGCTGATGTCTGTTCGGCTACAAAGGAAAGATATAAATAGATTATTAGAAATGTAACAATCACTGAATACTAGTTAATCAATCATTTTTCAGCAGGGTGCAAACATCCTGGAACAATGAGTAAACAACAAATGAAATATCATAAATATAATATGCTAACATGGAAGGTAGGATTCATTGTTGAGCTAAAACAATGCTGTGGCCTTTAGTCAAGCTGGATGACAATTGATACAGGCTTGAAAATATACAACAAAATTTGTATTTGAAATTCGACAAATGGTTTACTTAGCTTCATAACAAATTACCAAAGCAGCAGAGTTCGGAGTGCTGGCCTTGTTAGATTTGGGTTTTTTCCTAACAAAGATAGAATATATAATGTTTTCAGAAGCTACAGGTTACTGCCAAGATTCTCTCCCAACTGATCAGAGCAAAGGTTCCGACACATCTTTTCCTTCATGGGAAATTCAAGCCACCACAATGTTTAATGACACCTCTTATCCTTGCCAAGTCATTGTATCGTTTCCCCTCTGCAGGTGTTGGCCGCTATCCAGACTCGGCAGTCGTCACCTCTTGATCAGGTTGTGTGGGGATTGAGGCGAAGGAAGAAACCGAGGCAAGCACAGAGTGGCCCCATGAATAAGTGATAATAATCATGAATTAGAGATGGGCCCCAAGCCTGAGGCTTTTATGACCTTCACACCATTTAATGGGACTTCCAACATCCCTATCCCATAAAGATGACAAACAGTGATATGGAGAATCCCGACACCATTGCTGCTAGAGCTGTACCGCCGCATTCAGTGACTGATCAATCATCCCAAGCTAGATTCCATAGCTACAATCCCATGAGAATGTGTCTTCTCCGTTCCATGTCTCCAATCTCTTTTGAGAGATTTATTAAGCATTTGTCGGCAAAGGACTCAACATGGAAGTGTGGAGGCTTGCACAGCAGCTGGGTTATTCTCACAGCATATACCTGGTTTTGGTAAGTATACAAACTAACTGATGATAAATTTTTCAGCTGGCATTATAAATTATGGGTTGTTTTTACTTTTCAGGGTATTTCAGAATAAACTGAGGAAATACAAACCAAAAAGGAAACATACTAAAATGGCAATTTTTTCCATTCACCCACTGTTTGCTTATGGTACTTGGAGTGCTGTGTATCAGTCCTACAGAGAATTACAGCATCTGGGAGGTCAACTATTCCCAAGACCCAAATCATATTAATCCGCTCCATACTGAATACTAAAATGCCCACAGACTTAATACGCAGGCCAACAGGTACGGAATGGGTTAAATCACTTCCTCCGTCTGACTGGCACATTTCTCATAAAAAAGTATGACCGTCTGCCGCGATGAAGGTGATTTGTTTTCTGTTCATACTCCATGACTAATATCTTTATATCTTCACTTACAGAACTATCTTCTTATATCGTCTTTGCTTGCAAACTTCTGTTCACATGATCAGATAAATTTGTTTTTAATATTATGTTAATACTTATTCATTTCTTATGCATTCAAAGCTTCTTTTTATCTTGAAATATCAAAACTTTCAAGCACAAAGAGCTTAAAGAAGTGCATAAAAAAAAAATTTGAGGTATGTCTTCCCAAGTCAGTGTCTGCTTACTGACGCAGAGGGTCAGAGAATCTAGGTCAGTAAGTAGGGCAAGCTTTGCTAGTCACTGTCCTGTGCACTGTCAGATTTCTGCCTGAAGAAGCCTTGTACCGAGGCCTGGACATGAGGCAGCTGCCTGGCCCAGTGGACACCCCTTCCTAAGAAATGATTCACAGGGTCTGAGACCTGGACTCCCCTCAGACCCAGGCCAGAGGAAATGACCTCCCTGCAAGGGTCACTTCCTCTCTGCCAATCTTCAGTCTCTAACCCTTCCTCCAGCCTTCAGACCACAAGGGGTCTGGGGCAGCTTCCATTCCATCTATGGTCCCTTGGGTGGATTTTCATGTGTCTCAAAGAAACGTCAACAAACTCTGCCTTCCTATGCAACCCCCAAATTTCCTCCAGTATACTCAATTGCTCCAGATGTTCAGTAAAGTTTGAATTCCTGCCAAGAAACTTGCATCTCTTCCAGGGGCTTGCTGAAAGTTAAACAAGACGCTAGTCAACATACAATGCTGACTCACTCCCGATTTCAGTAGAAACAACACAACAGAAGTCTTGCAACAGATTCGCTGCATTCTGCATTCATGCTAATGCTGCTTAGTACAACCTAAATGCAAAAACACAGCATCCTTTCAAATTCCTCATGGAATCCCATTTGTTACAGTGAATTACATTACTGCACAATAGACATCTATCAAGACATACTACATAAACATGTTTTGTTACATATCATGTTTTATGTATTACTGTACAGGCTGTTTAGATTTGATCTTCCATTTGTTTGAGATTGATTGCGATTCTTTGAAATGGGATACTGTAAAAGCGGATATTTTTGCGCGACTAATTCTTCGCACTCGGCTGGGTAAAAAGAGTTTTGCATGTTTTTAATTCCGCGGAATCAAGACATCAACTACTGGAACAAATGGGAAGCAAAAATATTTACGTGTTTTTATTTTCATGCTAGTTTATGCTAGCGCAAAATGTGCAAAAAAATTTCAAAACCACAAAAATTTCCTCTTTTACAGTAGTCTGTCTTCAAAACGTGAACTCCTTACACCTGTAGTAATAGAGAAACTCACTTGTAGAAGGAGTCGATGAAGAGTCCAAGGTTGTGTGCATTCATCCTCTTGTACAGGTTCTCATGATACTGCTTCACAATCTCCACATACTCCGCGTTGTGCTAAAAATGGTACATTATTGAATCATGACTGACTTGTACATCTACACCTTACTGCACTATAACTACCTCAAAGAGCTCACTTCTGTTGGGGAATACGTTTTTCTTGAAATCTACAAACAAAAATTACAAAAGCAGATTCAAAGAGCTAGCTCTGATAAATTTGGTATGTTATGTAGTTTTTTTTTTTTATAATGATGAAAAGAGACATTGCAAATCTGATTGCCAGTAGCATTTATGATGTGCATTCATAATGAGTATGCAGTCATACATTGCAAAGCTGTTGATCTCATAATAAAACCAGTATCATTTCTCATGATATATTAAAGCACATTAACATGGCTCTAAGTTGCATTATGAATATAAACACAATGGCCCGAATTCATGAAGGTGGTACCATTGAAACCATGGTTTAAACCATGGACAATTTGTATGAAGAGCCAAGTTTCGCATGGCCTTTTTCATTAAGAAATCAGTCATTTTGTCAACGAAATGCATTTAGTTGATGAAATGACTGATTTCTTAAAGAAATTGGCGATCCACACAAATTGTCCATGGTTTAAACCATAGTTTCAATTGTACCACCTTCGTGAATTCGAGCTAATGAGCTTCATACATTGGGATTTATCGCATAATCTGGGAATATAGGTGCCTGGATGCCAACTGGCCACAGTTATTATCAAAGGTCAGATATGGCATTGAAGCTTCCAGCTAGGATGGAAAGAGGATATTTCCTCAGCTTTTGACCGACCTGGGCATCAATTTCTTGTTTTGAAACAGGACATATCACATTACAAGGCGACTAAGGATTTTAGTCCAAGGCAGCTAATTTAGATGATGCTCTTCAACTGCCCACTGACAAACATTTACATGAGGAAATCATTTCAACAGGTCAGTTTACCCTAGTCTGCTTATGAAACACAACATACAACCTCATGGAGATCATAATTGATTTTCACACATACATCTCACTGTCTAATGGCAAATTTTTACTGCAGTCGGCATAATCTATTGGGAACTAATAAGAAAATAATCCTTCTGGTAAGGAAGTTAAATCCCTGCAATTTTTTTGACATGATTTACTTATCATTATTAGATATCAATAAAGTGTTTCAGCCAGATTTGTCCCGATAAAGCAGTTCATGGTTCCGATTAAGCAATGGAAATAACAAATGAAAATTTTGTTGCACGTAAACAAGGTTCCCGCTAAGGGGTTCCCTATTAACAGGTGAGCACTGTACTAAGGGAAATAAATTTACATTTAATTTCTCAACACGCCAAACTTTGATGAAGCTGTACAAAACATGTCAGTTAATGGCTCACCTAACTGGCTTATATTGAGAAATACAGCGCCTTGATACCTCAAGATAATACCACATCAAAGTCTTGTCCGTTGACAGTTGCACAAGTTGCTCAGACACATTAAAGGTCAAAGTTTAGATTAAATTTGCAGAAATGAAACTTGATTTGATGAATTGTTACAGAGAAGACAAGATAGCTTACTGTTCGCCTGCCAAGGTGATGCCAGAGGATATACTTCTCAGCATTGGCGGTCATCTTGTGGCCATGCTTCAGCTGCCAAGAAGCCACCTGCCGGTCAAGGTTCAGACAAGTGACCACAGAATTAATTCACACTGACCAAAGGTATTGCTCATCAGTTCTCAGCAAATTACTGCAAACTGCATTGCTTCATCTCAAAACACATTCAAAGTTACAACTGGAGGGAACAACTACAACGAAAGAATCACGACATGATATGGAAGTAGTAATATTTGCTCAAAGCATTGCTCAGAGTCAGCCAAGTACTGTATACGTCATTATTTTCGCGTACAGGTATTTTCGCGAATGACGAGGTCAGACATTTTCACGAGATGTTGTTTTCGCGAATCGACGCCGACGCTTACGTTAATGTTCTATTAACAAAGCGCATGCACACAATTTCGTGTGTTGTTAAATATGCGATCCGATTGCAATTCGCGAAATACACGAAAATAACAGCTTATACAGTATTCTTAGAAGGTAACTTATACATACTCCTATTTCATGACTTTCTTTTTTTTTTTTGCAATAAACAAGAGTTGGATATCAAAGATCATCTTTTCTTGCCAACTGGTTCTACTGAAAACCTTATCATTTACTTTGTCCCATGCTTCTTACCGCTTTACTTCCCCATTCTGAGAAGCCAGCTGAGGTGGTTGTGCACTCAAGCAGACATAAGGCCAGGATGCGCTTTGGATGCTTCATCTAAGGGAACCAAGGGAAAGCAACAAATTAATTGGCAGCCGGTGGCAACGCTGCTAATCTCACTATGTATGCATGTCTGGATAGGTGGAAGAAAAACAACTGTACTTTGCATCCAAGACAAAAGGTGGTAACTTTCATATGTGTTAGGATATACCGCATGAGATTCTGACTTCATGTTCACAGATACCTAATTTCAGAAAGTAAGAAAGAAAGATCTGATAAAAGACATGAATTTTTAAGCCTCAGCATCCTAGCTGATTTGGAGCATTTATAACAGGCTCGATAATACTAGCAAGTTACATTGAGCAAAACTGGACCCTTCATCATAAAAGGCTCTCACAAGCATCTATTTACAGTGTTACTTTTACTACAGATATTTGCTGCTGCTCTGTAGGGTTTGGAATATAATACTGCTGACCTTTAAGCCAAATTCCACTGAACAGCAGATCATATCAATTTCATGATAACTACATCTTCTGTTATTCTGTAAGACTCTATGCAGATCTGTTAAAAAAAAATGGCCAAATGTTAGCCTCTCACCATACTATTGAATAAGAGATAAAATGAATTATATTGTGGTAATACTCACAGCCAACCTGAGGAGAACATTAGCACCAGCCCCTTCACCTAGACCAATCAGCTCACGAGTTTCAGGTACTCTAAAGAATTCACAAAGTAAAACACAAATAATATATTAGCAGCAGCCCCTTCTCTTAGACCAATAAGCTCACGAGTTTCAGGTACTCTACAGAATTTATCAAATAAAATACAAATTGCATTTACAGAGTACATCATAAGTTTAAGGCACTCTGAGGGATTCACAAAGTGAAACACAAATAATAATTGCAGATATTTGCAGAGCACCTCACAAGTTTCAGGTACTGTCCTAGATTTACAAGGAGAAACACAAATAAGTTTGTTTGGATAAGAGATATTGTCTCACAGGCCCTATGGAACTGTTCATCCTTTTGGGCATCATTTTTCATGAATAAAATTATCAGCCACAATCAGAAGGTACTACACACTATACATCAACATCACCTGCCATTTCCCTGCCATTTCAACATTATAATTATGCAGGGATGAGTCATGTATCTTCTCTGTGTATGGATGTTGAAATCCTAATGTTCATGCTCACATGACATATCTACACCGTATTTCAACATTACTGGAGAAAATTATTCAAATAAACAGAAAGTGTGGATAATTAGAAGCTCTGTAATGTAAGGCTGACATGATTATTGAAATACAAAAAATGCTGGCACAAAATGTCACATTCTCCTGAATACAAATGCTCTGTTAGTTTTATATCATTCTCAAATTTCTTTAGGTAGCTGCTCTAATATTGCTAAAACACTTCAGTCTGTACTCCACATCACATGCAGTTCATACACTTGTGTAGGTTTTTTTTTTTTTTTATAGTGACTACCACTACAACTACTATTACTACTACTACTACTACTACTACTACTACTACTACTTCTAATACTACTACTACTACTACTACTACTACTACTACTACTACTACTACTACTACTTCTAATACTACTACTACTACTACTACTACTACTACTACTACTACTACTACTACTACTTCTACTACTACTACATGTACTACTACTACTACTTCTACTATTACAACTGCACCAGGCATTCTGTGGTCCATGTCTGTATAATTTTCTCTCCTCTCCCTGCATTTAAAGTTGTTTGTAGATTATTTGTAAATAGGGTTACCTTTGCTTTAAAAACCCTAAAGATTATAACATCTCATTGCCAATTGAAGGCATAATTAACCCTTTGCAGAAGAAACAAAAACCCAGCATTAGTGTTTTAAAATAGTTCTAAAATGTGAGTTAGTGATAGAAACAACCACTGTAAAAATTTGAATCTGTATAATCGATGCTAAGTATTGTTAAATACACAAAATGTGAACAATAGTTATAATAAAAATATTTCCAGACTAAACCATCTGCAGTTATGGTTTAATGAGAAAGATACTAATGTCTCCTTATATTTTAGGCTTTACTGCAAAAAATAAAAAATGGTATGGTAGGATGTTTTGTGATACAACAGACCTACAAAAATGCATCAAATGTGATATCGTGAACATTTTTAAATCACTGCTCCCAAAGGTAAACAGGACCTTTAAACTCAACAGTTTGTCCACCTGAAAGGCATCTACAAGGATAAACGAGACATGAAACTCGTCACTGTAAAAGACAAGTTAGGTGATACGCTTGGGGTCATCAGATATCGGTCACCTGCGATTGACAACGAAAACAATGAAATACAGCGAATTTTAAGTTATATTGCTGCAATGATATGTCAGTAAAGTCGAATTTTTTGTACGTTTATAATTCAGATCAAATTGTTTATAACAATGGCAAACCACATGGAAAGTCCTGTACGTGTGTCTGCGTGTGCAAGTAGGCCTAAGTAGATTAACAGGTTTTCTTAGTACAGTGTATCTGTACGATGTCGAAGAAATTGAAACACGAAGAAATTGAAACACGACAATACAGTGTTTCAAAGATCATCTTGACTTTAATATTGGTCTTTTCAAATATGAACTCTGACCCTTATTTGAATAACCAAAACTGCGATATCAAATCTTGTCATTATATATTATTATCAGTTGGGAGAGCTCTTACAGCTACAAGCCTGTAAATTTTCCAGCAGTAAAGCAATGAAGCGTCCAATACAAAACAAAGGAAAATACAGCAAGTGTGTGTCTTTACATAGTGTATGACAATGGGATTTATACCCAGATGAAATATGGTGCTATATTGTAACTACTTACTGACCCATTTTAAGGGCTCTGCTGCTTGAGTATCCATGTTCAGCTAAATGAATTGTAATTTGGCGATAACCAAAAATTCCCATGAGATAGAAACACTCTAACTTCCGATACAAAACAAGGGAAATTGCGTGTTTGTGTTCATGGGGGTGCATATACTTGATGAAATAGTAAAATAAATGACATCGGAGTGAAGCTGAACTGCCTAAAAAAAAAGAAAAAAAGAAAGCTCTTACAGTTACAAGCCTGTGAAATTTTCCAGCAGTAAAAGCAATGAAGCGTCCAGTACAAAACAAAGGCAAATAGAGAGAGTGTGTGTTTGTTTACATGACAATGTGATTTGTACCTGGACGAAAGCGGCATTACCTCAAGTAAAATAAAGAAAGAGACATCGCTTCTAACCACATAACTAAATGGTAAGTCTCCTCGAACCAAGAGTGCGGAAAGTAAGCTTCTACGTGAAAGATGAATCATGACGATCACCTGTGACCGACACATCTTTAAAGGGAATAATTAGAAGTGGAAGGAGTGTCAAGCATATTGTCTCAGCAATTCCAAAGCAATGACACCCTTACATTTAGGCATAACATAATTTCCCTCTGAAATCAATGGTATTAATCATGTACCATTGCTTGCATAGTCCATACACTTTGCCTTACAAACTTTCAGTGAAACGTGTCATAACATAATTCTGTAACTCCATTAGCAGTGATTGACTACATAAAGAAAGATATTTCAACTTGAACGCTTAGCACGTATAACTCAGGGGGTTTACAGCCTGATACTCTGTTCTTCACTGCCCAGATGCCAACAACACTCATCACCTACGGCTACGTATAGAGAAACAGCCATGACAAAATAAAAGTTTTTCCTTTTCTTTGGCAGATTGACACACAACCCCTTCAAACACACTATAATTGACATGGAGGGACATGAAAAAGTTCATTACTAATACTAAACAGTGATGCCTTCCACTCATGTGGCACAAGATACCTCTATAGCAACATAAAACCTGTCTACAACTCCGTTATTGGGTCAAACAATAACAACCTGAAATATCAAAGAGATAAGCGAGACGCTATACACTTGGCTTAGAGTTAATTAATTCAGTTCTCATTCCCAATCAAGTTGGTGTTATGTAAATGCACACATTCCTACCTACAGTATAACAAAACTAGAAATGTCGCTTTGGCGACTGGTATGCCTCCGCCATAATGCATGATTTTCCCAATAGGTCTAGATAGTACATGTGGACACTGTGTGATTACATTTTCACAAAATTGGCAAAATATTGGAATGACAAGTTTGTCACAAATGTGTTGAATGTTCACCTTCCTTGACGTAGGTTTAATTGGATGAATAGGAGAGCATGTATCTAGGGATTTAAGGACTTTAACTTGACTTTGAACCATTCATACATTTAGGCATTGAGTAATTTTCAAGGTACAGGTGTGGAGAAAAAGTGCAATTTCTGAATTGAATAGTAAATTGTTACCATTTTCATCTGGCCCTTGACCCTAAAATTCATGAGATAATTACTTTCAGGTAGAACATGCATAATATGTACTAAGTTTCAAGGTAACTTGAGCCACTTCCGAGATATGGAGGAAAAAGTTAGTTCAGCACTTTCAATTGATCTTTGACCTTTTGACCTTTGAGGCAAAAAGAGAAAAAAAAAACTTTCCAGAGAATTTCTATTAGGTTACACACGCATACACCAAGTGTAAAAAAATAACCCTGCTGGCATTGCATAAATATGAGGGTAATAGTAAAATTTTGAAGTCTTGCACTTGACCTTTGACCCCTGACCTTTGACCCCATGAACCCTTCATTCTCTAGATAATCACTTCCAGTCAGTACATGTATATACTATGTTCCATGAAGATACCTTGAACAATTTTCCAAGGTACAGAGAAAAAACAGAAGTTTTAATATTTCTACTTGACCTTTTGACCTTTGACCTTTGACCTCATGACCCAAACTTTCACCAGAGAATCTTAATTGGGTAATACATGTATACACTAAGTTCAAAGAAAATATCTTCAGGCATTCAATAGATATGGTGGAAATAGTGAAATTTTATGTATTTGACCCTGACCTTTTGACCTTTGACCTTTGACCTTATGACCCAACCTTTCACCAGAGAATCTTAATTGGGTAATACATGTATACACTAAGTTTCAAGAAAATATCTTCAGGCATTCAATAGATATGGTGGAAATAGTGAAATTTTATGTATTTGACCCTGACCTTTTGACCTTTGACCTTTGACCTCATGACCCAAACTTTCACCAGAGAATCTTAATTGGGTAATACATGTATACACTAAGTTTCAAGAAAATATCTTCAGGCATTCAATAGATATGGTGGAAATATTGAAATTTTATGTATTTGACCTTGACCTTTTGACCTTTGACCTTGAGCATGTGCACCCAAAAGTTGATAGGCACAACTTCACCCCCTAATACACATACATGCCAAGTTTCATTAGGATACCTCAACAGGTTTCGATAGTTACCTTGTCCACAAAATTCATTACGGACGGACGGAAGGACGGACGGACGGAAGGACGGACGGACGGAAGGACGGACGGACGGACGGACAACCCGAAAACATAATGCCTCCAGCACCACTTCGTGGCAGAGGCATAAAAAAAGTAGCGAAAAGGGAAGAGAAAACGAGAGGTGGCAAAAGTTAAACTGCACAACTGCAATTTATAACCTTGCGTGTGACAAGTGAAGCACATGTATTACATGTTATAGCTGTGTTTTTAAAGCATAAACAGACAAATAGAGGACAGACAATGTCAAATTTAAAAAAATATCATCTTAATGTCAGAGAAGATGCTGAACAAGATGCATTAAAACCGTAACTTAAATCGCTGCTCTACTACTTGGCCACGGAACATCCACAAAAAAAATGTTAGGGGAGAGAAACAACTTTAAATATAACATTCTTGAATTAAAAAACAAAACAAAAAGAAAATGTCCACGTCAGGATAACAAAAGCGCCCGCGCAAACATGCATTATATTCTAGATGGGAATGCGGTCTTGATGCAAATGATTATCTCATTAATTTAAAACCAATGATTCCTTTACCACCACCAGTACCACACCACAATGACGTCTCTGAAATCAATGGTAGCACTCATGCACATGTGACTGCATCGTGCATTAACTTCCCTTTTCCTAAACTACCAGTGGAACGTGCCATATTATATTGTGTAATTCGATCAGTAGTGATTGACGTTAAAGAAGAAAGATAATGCAACAAACTGAACGCTTACCACATTGCTTAGGGTTATTCCACTTTGATACTGATCTGTTCTACTCTCCCAGATGCCAACAATACATATCACCTACGGCTAAACTAGTGAAACAGCCATGACGAAAATAAACGACAGAGAACCCCGTCATAATCACTACACTTGGCAGGGTGTGGCCCGAAATTCCTCATATAATATAAAGCAATATCAAGCCCATTCCTTCCCTGCCTGTCTTTAACTCCGTTATTGGGTCAAACAATAACAACCTGGCATTTCAAAGAGATGAGTGAGACGCCATACACCTGGACTAGAGTTAATTAATTCACTTCCCATTCCTGCTAGTTACCGGTACGTAAACGTACACGTTCCTACCTATCCTGTTACAGTATACTAGAACAAATGAAGAGAAAAGGAAAGAGAAAACGAAAGGTGGCAAGCTGGGCAATGTTTCAAGGGGCAATTTACAACATTACGTGTGACAAAATTAATGAAGCAAACCCAACCTCCAAACTCCAATACAAAACAAGGGAAATAGAGTAGCTGTGTTCAGGAGGTTGATGAAATAATACGATAAATGACATCGGAGTGAAGCTGAACTGCCAAAAAAAAAAAAAAAAGAAAGAAAAGGAAAAAGTCCTGCGGGACTCGAACTTCTCGCCTTCCGGTATGGCATTATGAATACACAGCGCGCTAAGCGATTATGCCACACGGCTCTCCTGAAGATCGTGTGCGAAACTTAAATCTATATACTATACACAACACAAATTTACTTTGACACTGAAATTTTGGGCAGAATACATCTTCAAATGACTGTGATGGCGCTATTCAACTTCCCACAACTGGCCGCATGGATTCGATCAATATACAGTTGCAAAGATAAATCGGGAATCGTTTTGTCCAGATTCCAGTCTCATCTTCAGTGATCGACAACGAAAATGATGTCAAATAGCGACTTGAAGTAATATTGAGAAACATTCGTTAAGTCTAGTTCTTTATACAGTCCCACATAATTCAGATGAAATTGTTTCTGTCATGCAACCAAGTGAAAATTTCATGCGTGTGTCGGCGTGTGCAAGTAAGTCGATTAGAAAGGATATGTAAATGAATATTTACCAATAGGTCTATATATTGTAAAAAAAAAAAAAAAAAAAAAAAAAAAACAGAACTCCAACATGGCGATAAGGTCTTTTAAGAGTCACCTTCAATTTAACATTTGTATTTTCAAGTCAAATTTTCCAGTAGAAGCAATGTTGTCTCCAACACAAAACAAAGGGATATGTGTGTGTGTGTGTGTGTGTGTATGTGTGTGTGTATGTGTGTGTGTGTGTGTGTGTGTGTGTGTGCGTATGGGTGCGTTTACGTGATTTCTACATGGACGAAGGTGTAATACTCCATTGAAAAAAAAAAGTAAAAAATTGAAGTATTTTGTTTCGTGCTCTTGTGGGGTTCAAACCCGCACATGTGCAACCTCATGTCTCTGGCGCCAGAGACGTCGCCTTTAACCTCTCAGCCATACGTGTCGACGAGAAAAAAAGAGGAACGGAAGCTTATATGTGAAAGATGAATCAGGAATCGTTTCGTCCACATTCCATTCTCATTTTCAGTTTTAAGCTGCAAAATTGTCAACCTGATGAGGAGATTTGAAAAAATAAAATGCATGATTACTGCAGCTTATTGTCTCAGCTACAACATACTTAAGTTTCAGAGGAAATGGAGCAAAATCAGCTGAGGTAAAGGTGCTTAAACGTTGTCAAGTCAATGCATGGTTTAAAAAAAAATCACCTCCCATAGACATAACATGTAAACTTGTCTGATTTTGAGTCTTTACATTTAATAGAAAGATTAAATGAGAACTTACCTGTTTGAAATTTGATCTTTATTTTACGAGGGAGTTGTAGGAAGAGAATACATTGAGAGAGACCCGCTTTGCGCACGCGCAGTCATTTTTCGAAGCATCAAATGTGGCTGCTGGATATTTGAAAGATTATGGAGAACTTAGCCTCACGTTTGAAAACTTTGGGAGGGAGAGGAGGGAATGTATTCTCTTCCTACAACTCCCTCGTAAAATAAAGATCAAATTTCAAACAGGTAAGTTCTCATTTAATCTTTCTATTTTACTTCTGGAGTCTCCGAAAGAGACTACATTGAGATTTTGAAGCCCAGTAGCCATATTTGTAAGAAATATAACAGAAATGACTATGAATTGTCATTTACCAAAACGGTAAATTGTTTACCTTGCCTGGTCATTTTAGTAGAGCAGTTGAAAGACACTTGCTCCCATCCAGCAAAGGTTTTCTGTAGTACTTTCTGAAAGTCTTTTCATTCGTCCAGCCTGCCTTCTCAAGGATAAACGAAACTGGCAAGTCTGCTCTGTGTGCAGCTGACGTCGCAGCTGCTCTTGTTGAGTGAGCCTTATATTTTGAAGTGTCGATTCCTGCCGCTGTCATAACATCTTTGATCCACCTGGAGATGGTTTGTGACGTAACTTTCGCATGGGGTCTGCGAAAACTAATAAAGAGCCGACGCTCTTGGCCTCGAATTTCCTCAGTCCTCCGTATGTAGGCTTTGATGTAGTTGACAACGCACAATCGACGATCTGGAGGGTAGGCTCTCATGCTCAGTGTGTAGCCAGCGTTTCCCGGCCTATTTTGTTTCAGTAGCTCACTGAAATGAAATGTAACTGATGATCCCTTGAGTATCATGTTGTCCAAATTCAGGAGCTGCAACGACTGTGCTCTCTGTGTTGAGATGAGAGCCATGAGCATGCATAGCTTTTTGGTGAGATCTTGTAGGCTCAGTGCATTTGCCGGTGACAGCTTTCTGAGATAGCAAAACACAATATTTACATCCCAAGTATCTACATAGCGAGGTCTTGGGGTTCGGAGATGGAAAACTCCCTTCATAAATCTTGATATCAAAATGTTGTTCCCAACTGTAGAGGCACCATCCTCAAGAACTAGGAATGATGCGAGCGCACTTCTTGCTGTGTTGAGTGCATTGACATCCAAGACCTCCTACATGAAAAAGCTCACTAAGAAATTCTAAAACAAACTGAACATTAGAGTGAAGATGGCTTTTCTTCTTACTCTTGCAAAAGTCTTTCCACTTCTTTATGTACACACAATATTGCTTCTGGGTAGAGGCTCTCCAAGAAGCGGCCAAAATGTCCACAATTTCCTTCTTTAGTCCTGTCCTTTCGAAGGGCTGCCGCATAACCTGCAACAGAGAAGATCAATTCGATCATACAAGGGATGTGGTTCATGCGTAACAGGTTGCGTTAATAGGTTCCTACTCCTTGTAATTAGCACTGCTTCACCCTTTAACATCCTTTTCAGCTTAGGAAACCATGCCTGTGTGGGCCAATTTGGCACTACCATTATGCCTTCAGCTCTATCTGTCCTAATTTTTTGAAGACATCTTGGGATGAGACAGAATGGGGGAAAGGCATAGAATTTGAATTCTCCCCAATCCAACGTAAATGCATCTACGGCTTCTGCATTTGGATCTGGCAACCAAGTGACATATCTCTCAAGTTGGTTGTTTAGTCTGGACGCAAAGAGATCAATGTCTGGAAGCCCAAAAACTGAAACTAGTTTGTTAAAGGCTTGCTTGTTAAGCATCCATTCATTTCGGTCACTGAACTTTCTAGACCTGCTGTCTGCCTCAGTGTTCTCACTCCCTGGAAGGTGTGCTGCAGTAACCCAAATATTACGTTCCATGCACCACCTCCAGATGTCTCTAGCTGCACTGTCACAGTCCTTGGACTTAATACCCCCCATGTTATTCAAATAAGCAACTGCTGTTGTGTTGTCTGACCTAAGGAGGACATGAACATCATGTAAAGAAGAGCAAAAGGACTTCAGTCCAAACCCGGCTGCCAATGTCTCCAGGTAATTGATATCATTCTTTCTAGCTCTTTCCATTTCAAGATCGTTCCATCTGCCTCCTGTTTCAATGGACAGATTTGTGGCTCCCCAACCAAGCCCACTAGCGTCTGTACGCAGCTCAAGTGTAGGTCTGTTACGCTTAATTGGTGCACACTCCTCAAAGACATGATTAATCCACCATTTGAGCTCTTCTTTCCCTTCTAATGACAGCTTCATAGGTCTGTCAAAATGGCCTTTGTTAGCTTTAAGGGCGGCAATTTTGTCACGTTCTAGGCATCTGTAGAAAAGAGGGCCATGTTGGACTCCAGGGAAAGTAGCTATTATCTTCCCGATAACATGTGACACCTGCCTGATTGTGGGTCTAGTATTGTCAAGCAAGTCTGAACAGACTGTGATAATGTCCTGCATTTTCTCTTCTGGCAAGGAGATAGTCATATCACCAGTGTGCAGCTTAAACCCTAGGAATGTGAGCTCTTGTTGGGGTTCTAGCATAGATTTCTCCTCATGGACTACGAAACCTAGCTCAGACAGGAGATTTGTGGTTGCACGTACAGCCTCCTTTGTTTGTTCTATTGACTCTCCGATAATGAGAGTATCATCAAGGTAGCCTAATACTATGTGCCCCATTTCTCTCAGTGTAGCGAAAACAGGTTTCATGAGCTTGGTGAAAAGTCTGGGCGCTGTGCTGAGCCCATTTGGTAGGACTTTGAACCTGTAAAATTTCCCTTGCCATGGAAATTTCAAGAATTTTCTGTGTTCAGTGTCAATTGGAATGGAGTAGTAAGCATCTCGGAGGTCGACTGAGGCTAGGAAATCTCCTGGGGAGATTAAAAGGGCAGCTGTATGAATGTTATCCATTTTGAAGTGTTGTACGCTCACACACTTGTTCAAATCTGTCAAATCAAGTATTAGTCGAACACCCCCATTTTTCTTGGGTCGTGTGAAAATGTTTGAGAGAAATTCTCCTTCTTCATGACCACATTCTTTGATAACATTCTTAGTCAGTAAGCTTGCGATCTCTCTGTCAATACAAGCTGAATTGTGCTGGTTTGGTTTGTATTGAATGAAGGGCTTATCCCTCCTAGGGGGCATACATGCTTCTTCAAATTCAATTTTGTAACCCCTGATTGCTGCCAAAATAAATGGATCAGCTGTGATTTGGCACCATCGCCTGTAAAAAAGCCTCACTCGACCTCCGACTGCCACTGGAGCTTTCTTTGGAATACATTGCACACACTTACAAATACATTGGGGAATGCAGGTATGATCATGATGTGAATCGAAACTACCTACCTCTTTGGGTATGCTGGTAGTTATTTCTTGCGTTGCATTGGAGGCCTGTGCTGTGGAGCCTGTTGTGGGGGGCGGCTCGCTGTGCGGGGTGGTGGCTGCTTGCTGTGACCCCACTGTGGGCGCTGGCCTAAAAAAGGCCTGCTACTACCGCCGGCTGTTGGTCTGTGTGTTGAGGCAGCTGAACTTGCAGTCCAGCCAGCACTTCTGTATTGTCGCTTGGAGAAAGCTGCTCCCCTGTACGGGTGGTACGTACTAGACTGTGGCCGCGAAATTGGGTTTCTCATCACCCCTGATGCAGCTTTCTGCTCCTCTTTGAGATCTTTCATTCTCTTTCCCAATTCATCCCCGAATAGGAATTTAGTGACGGGAGTGGAAGGTTTGCAAAGATGAGAGTAAGTGGCTGCCATGTCCGGCTTGATAAGTTCTTTCCTCAACGAATTGAGTTCAAAATTGGCATTGCACAGCAACGCCAATGCGTCCTGCTGTGTGTCGGTCAGCCGAGGTGATGGGAAGGACTGTATTAGCGTGCTCAGGCCCTTCGTCAGCGACTTCTGCACACGCTGTAACTTGGCATCTCTACTGCGTGTGTGTTGCGGTAGGTTATCCCAGATCGGGCCGTTCACCTTCGGTGTAGCGAGGTAAACACAGTTGCTCGGGGCTGGATACTTAGATGCCGTCTCTTCCAACACTTTTTCTTCTAGAGGGTGGCTTATGAGGTAAGTAGTAGAGCTGGCTAAGTCTTCGTCTACCGGTAGCCCTGTATCACCCGGCTTGGCAAATTTTGCTGCGAGAACGGGAATTTCTAGCACGTCTGCCGCGTCTGACGCAAATTCGCCTTCTTCTCTGTTGGCTTCGCCCGTGTCACGCACGTGCGGCTCCCCGCACTGTTGAAAATCAGTTTCCATAGGAATTTCACACTGTCCGGCGCTGTGCGCCTCATCGTACGCCACAAAATGGCGCGATGCCGGTTTCGGCGGCGTGGAGTTTACACTGGGCAGCGCATCGACCACTTTACTCAGAAGACTTTCCAGTCTCGATAGTCTGTCCTCGACATCCGAGGATTTTTCGGCCGTCTTTGGGCCCTGCTTCGCTTGCGGCACTTTACCCGCCACGTTAGTACCGGAAACCGTGACCGACTTCACTAGTTTCTTTTTCGGCTTGACTTGTTTGCCTGTCGGAGGGGAACGTTCTTCGCAAACAACGTTGGTGTTTCCCACTGCGCCGGGCTTAGCCGGATGATGCAGCTGTTCTTGGGGCTGTTGTACCTCCATCACCGTAGCCACCGCGTGACTTTCGTGGAATGAGGCCGCTAGAAAAGGCTGTGCTTGCCGCCTTGCTAAGCACCGAATAATCGTTGTACGATATAGGAAGATAGCGGAATCTAAATTCCACTAACTGCTGGTTTCTAGAACCGTTAGTACCGCGAAATGCGAAAAAAGATCAGAATTTTCGACTGCGATAAGGGAACTGCGTTCGAATACTCGTGCGTAGAAAAGCGATATGACTGCGCGTGCGCAAAGCGGGTCTCTCTCAATGTAGTCTCTTTCGGAGACTCCAGAAGTAAAATCACAATTTCCAGTATGACGTCATCAAATTTCAAAACCATGACATGGACTTGAAAGGCAAATGTTCAAAGTACAACGTATCTGAATTTAGGATAATATTGAGCTAAAACAACAGAGATACGAGCAAATGAATGTCAAAAACAGTACCTCAAAAAAATTGAATTCCACTTTTTTTATTTCAGATGACGATATGATGACGTCATAGAGCATTTATGGAAATATTGATACTTGAAATGTTATTTACAATTCATATGCTTTTGTAATATGCAGTAAAAACATAGGGTCAACGGATGTTTTAACCCTATTTCTGTCACATACGCTGTAGCCAGACTGCTCAGTCATGTTATACATCATTTGAAAGCTAATGGTCTAAACTTTCATTTTCCATGATAATCTGAGTGAGGGCGCCCTTCAATTTTAAGTAGGATGCCCTCCTATGTCACATAATTATCATTGCAGACTTATTTCTACATGTTACCACCTCATTTTTCCACACAACATGAGCTTGCATCACAAAAGGGTCTCACAGATGTTGTAGAGAATTTATTCAGCTTTCACATGATATGAATTTTTCATCAATAGCATCAGTACTTTTCATTTTATGAACAAAAGTCTGTGGCAATTACAACCTAGATTTCACACATTTTGTGTAATTTCTGATTTTGTGAGTGATGTTGGCCTGAAAGTAGACAAAGCGTGTTTGTATCTTGTCAAGCTGAAAATACAAATTGAATTGTGCTTTTTTCTTTTAAATTCATATTAATCTTGTCCTATGATAATGCCATAATGATAAGATAATCTAAGGATAAAAATTGCTATTGAAAATATTCAGACGCCGGAGTGTCCATGCATTCCAGTTGATCATCATATGCTAGTCTACGACTTTCTGCACTTTCCTTATTGAAACAGAATTAACTTTCACAGCAGTCATTTTCTTTATGATAAACCTGCATTGAACTGAAGTTTTACATAGTGATGATTTCATCATGTAATAATAATAATAAACAGTCAAACATACCCCAACATCAAGACTGTACAGCTTCAGGCGGCCAGCAGGAAGCTACTGTAACCCTATTGCTCCTTACACCTGCCCCGCTGGCCCCGGCTAACTAGAGACCCATTGCACTGCTGTTAGTGCTGAGTAAACAGTTACAACTGCTGCACTGAATGTGCAGTGTTCTATTCTTCAGATCATTTATGAGGCCGATATTACTGAAACTACACCTCTTCACAGAATTCAGAGATGTTGAAAGCCCTAATCTGAATGTTTTCACTTCATATTTTACTATTTTGACTTAGATATTTATTAAAAGTAGATGAAAATTGACCCACGTGTACGATCTTTTCATCGCTCGCGGCGATCTCTATTACAGTCCCACATATACAGATTCGTGTAAGTTCTCCACACAAGAAGCCTATGGCAAAACTGTACACAAATCATTGCAGTCTGAATGCAAAAAAAAAAAACATGGGTGGGGCCACCACAATTTCTTGGACAGTGAAAAGGCTTTCCTGATTGGTTGAAGGTGGGGAAGCTTTTTTCACACTGGAAATCGTTTCCTTACACTGTTAGCCAATCACAAATAAGTTTATAGAGTGGTAGTGTCATAGCCTTTGAAGTAATCTGTCAATCAAAATAGGGCCGATAATATCGGCTGAAGCATTTCTATTGCAGGCTTTGGGCCGATTTAATCGGCCTGTGACAGAGATAGGGTTAAAGAGCTATGGCGAAATAAACAAAGACATGTTTTTTCACTATATTTGCACATAGAAGCGCACGCGGAATTTCAACTTTGACGCTAGTGCATTCCTTTGTTATAGGTCAAAATCAATCGGAAATCAATGGATATTGTTAGTTAATGTATCAGGAATCCAAGTCAGTCAAAAAATTTGCATTTTCATGCTGCTAACGCGCTGTGCGCGCCAAAATGCGCGGACGGACGAGTACGTGCGGAATATTTTGAAACGCTTAAATTTGTCTGAAACTTTGAGACTTCTCATTGGGAAGTCGTTTTGAGCATTTTAAAATTTTGACGCACGCGTAATGATGACCTTGGTAATTAGCATAGAAAAGGAAGAGCAAACGTGACCTGAACTTTATATCCAATGAAAATGATTCAGAAATGACATTTAGTTATGAAGTTATGTACGATCATGTGACATTGTCTGAAAATCACAAAATGGCGCCTAGATGACGTCAGAGATAGATATTGTCATGAGATATGCTGACTGAAAATTTGATGTTATTCCGTCATGTCAATGTTGAGATATTTACGACACAAAATGTGGCAGAAAGAAAGAAGAATAAAAAAAGGAAATAAAGAGAGATTTTGACAATCACAATAGGTGATACGCTGATAGCGTATCACCTTATCAATGTACATGTAAACTAGAAATAGAAATCTGAAGGTGAACACAGCTTTATCCCTCCAGATGATTGTACAAAAATTGCCATACAAAAAGACAAGTAAACAGTGGTATGTCAAACATCTAGACAAAAATAAAACAACAGTACGAAGCAGCATTAGGAAAAGCATGTACACAGAAAGATGGGGGGGGGGGGCTTCTCCTGCAATGGTAGTGAGCTATTAATTTCCTGAGTGTCTTACCCTAGCTCTTTCAGGACGTTGGGTATTTCCTCTGCCAACTCCTGCATCTTAGGAAACCTGAATCTGGATAAGGAAAAGAAGAGCAGTAGGTGAGAGAGGTAGGGAAAAAACAAAAAAACAAAAAACAAAAAACAACAACAAAATCATTATAGCTATGTTTAGCATGAAAGTTTGCAGCCCTGCAGACATGTGACAGACATTATATTGCCTACTTCAGTCTATCACATGACCCACCCAAAAAAATAATAAAAATTGGTAGACTGCAATACATGTGTGTGTGTGTGTGTGTATGTGTGTGTGTGCATGTGTGTACATGTGTGTGTGTGTGTGTGTTCGTGTATGTATGTGATATCATGTGAGTCATCTTTGCAGGGGGAGGGGTGGTGGTAGTCCAAGAAGAAAAAAAAACAGACACTCCCTTTTGACATATCTACTTTTAATAGGCATGCCTCAAATCTAGCAAGAGAATGGGTAATTCAAAATACCATATCACATCGACAGTAGCACCAGTACTCACTGCACTACATGTGATTGAAAATTCAACCAAAGGACTAGGAATGCATTTAAAAATTTGTCCAGTTCATCATGCAATGAAGTTTATACATTTTCTTTCAACAGAGAATCTCATAACGAAGTACATGTATTCTGTGCATTTGTTTCCACTACATTACCTTCCATACCACGAATCTAGTTTGCATTTGTTTTGTCTGTATAAATTCAATGTATCAGTCTATTCTTTCAGGCATATCCACCAAAATTTACCAGAAACTAGATATTTATCCCAGATTCTGGCTGTTCTGTCCTCTGGTCTGGGTTTGCTTGTTTCTTTTTTCCAAAGTTTGAAGATACAATTTTTCATGGCAATCATCATATAGCAAATGACAACTCAATTAGAATTACACTTCATTCTCTCTTTTTCGTCATTTTTTATAGTGTGAAGCCTTGTGATTAGATCAAAACCAATTTTACCAGAGTACAGAGACATATAACTGCCTCTGCACATATCACGTTTCACTTGCCTCACTGCCCTTTATAAAATCTTTCCTTTTATATGAAAAAAGGAGATTTTTGTACACCCCATCCGTTCACTGTATAATCTATTAAGATTCAGTCATGTCCACTATTCCTTGAAGAGATTTAAGGTTTAGCAGAACTACAAAGTAGGTAACATGAGCAGACTTTATTATGTAACATGCCCTACTAAGATTGCTTGGGGCAAAATGTATGATTAGAGAAGAAAAAGTCATTATCTCCTTGTCCTTCTATACGATGTTTATCATTAACTTGCTTTGTCATAAGCCAGAAGGTAGGGAGGAGAAAAATAATACACATTAATACAGAAAGCCAAATGAGGAAGCTGATCACAAGGACTTGAGATTAATTTTTCACATTGCAGCCATTCATCACACCTCTCAGAATTTTCTTTCATATGGCAATGAATTAGCTGCCAAGTTGTCAGTTTATCTAAGGAAAAAATTATTTTTGTCTGCTCAGATCACAAATATCCTGCACAAAATCATGAAAGCCCAAGGTTAATGTATTCATGTAACCACCTGATACATGACTTGCAGCAAACCATTAGCCGCATTCATACCTACTAACATCGCGATTATTAAAATCGCGATATTTTGGTTCCATCGTTTACACTCGTGCAAACAGCACGCGAAGTTTGAGCTTCACGAAACATTGCAATTTTTTGGTCGGTAGTGCGCATGTGTAATTTACCTCTCTTCAACATGGTAGACGAGTGGAAGCGCGGGCTATTCGTATTCACTGCAGTGCAGTCTATTTTGCTCGCAGCTAGCTAGCTAGCTGGTTGATGGTAGGAACATTGAGCCAGGGCTTTCTATCAGTCCAATGCACACATATATTTGTGTTTCTCGAGAGTGTAAACTTACGCTAAAACTATATAGCTTGCTATATTAGATCACATACGTAGCACTAGCAGCTGTGTAAAACTTCAGCTTAGTATGGGAAAGTTAATGAAAGTAGCATTCAGGAGGATCATGAAATTTTGCCAATATGACGAAAGTGAGAAGTAGCACTGGTATTTCATCAGCAGGCGACAGCAAGAATTCACCATTGTTTTACCAACACTTGTTACGTACCACTGTATTCCTCAAAGTCAACGTATACCGAGAGCAGTATGGGCACTCCCAAAATCAACGCATTTCTGTGAGAACATTAATTGGTTATCAAAGTCGAATATGGGATGAGATACATGGTTGGAGAACTTCAGAGGTTTGTTACTAGTTTTCATATACAATATAGTTTCATCAGGGAGGTGCGAAACCAGCCGAGGATCGGCCGATTACCTGTGTGTACAGCATGTACCCTGTACTCTGGCCAGCGGCAGACGTACTCTCTACATGTTCCACAGAGGGATCGGGAGCGCGTAAACGCCCAGTGCAATCCGATACCGAAAGTCACGTGATGAAAAATCGTGATATTTCTGCGGCTTGGGTTTACACTCGCCAAACTTCGCCTCAAACATCACGATGTTTCAAAAAATCGCACTCTGGCTGGCAATTTTTCTGGCGATGTTTCGAGGGCTTTTGGGTGTAGTTGCTTAGCAACTTGCACCCAAATGTCGTGATTTTAGAAAAATCATGATTTTTCCAAGCAAGTGTAAATGGGCCTACTGGTTGGTTGGTCTCATGTTTAATCATGCTCACATCTAACCCATCACCAGTTTTCTGTAACAAAGTGTCAGATAACTACAAACCAACAAAACTACAGAAGGTGGCGATTTGGCCACAAAATTAGACACCATCCTAAATTCTAAGTGATGCTGGTTAAATCATTTCTAATTCAAAGCTTAAGATTTAGAAAAATGTAGAAAAATCAGAAACTCAAATGCTCAATGACTTTCAGACAAGTCACATATAAGGAACATCCTCATTGTAAAAATTTTGAAATTTGTGTCACAATCAGGGTTGCAACTTTTTGATTCATCCTTCTCACTGAAAAAAAAAGAGAAGAAGAATTAATTGAAAATAAAATTTGGTTGTGATCCTAAGAAGAAATTTTGTACACCTGGGTGCATGGTTTTATATTTTGAGGAAGAAGAATCAGTTCAGTATACACTAGTTCTCTCTACCTCCTGGAATATCTCTTCAGCCCTCAAAATGCTGATCAGAGTTCCTGATGTACTCCTATTTCAGTCTCAGCCATTATCCATTCAAATAAACAGAGAAATACTCCAAAATCTACTTATAACTACATTGAAATTTGAATCAAATTTAAAGATAATATAAAGTTTTGGTACCTCAAAAGTTTCCCTGAATTTCCTTGTCTTAGTTTGTGTTTCACTGTGAGACTTACTCGCCCCAAAGTGCTCTCATGTCTTAGTAATCATGCAATCATGGTTTCGTACCAGAGCCAGGTAGTACACGTATTGTACGAAACCATTATTGCATGACAACTGCGACCAGCAGTGTGCAGCCCCATACGCATAGCTAACTGTGACCAGCAGCCCCATACGCATAGCTAAATGGGGCTTCGCATTGTAGCATTCAGCATCATGACAGATTTAGTATCGCGGGTAAATATCAACTTAAAATCCAACAATTTCTTCAATTTGAAGTATTGAAAACAGGCTTCGGGCAACGTTTGGTTTTGCCAATAGTCCCTTCCTGTTCGAATTGATGACTGAATGTGACTCGGTCGAGAGGACCTTGGGAGAGCTACACTGAATTGACAGCCAGCTCTTGCGCACTTGCTGGCCGTAGTATTCAGTGTATGTAGCTCTCCCAAGGTCCTCTCGACCGAGTCAAATTCAGTCATCAATTCGAACAGAAAGGGACTAATGGCAGAACCAAACGTTGCCCGAAGCCTGTTTTCAATACTTCAACTTAATTGGTAAGTCTTCAAATTGAAGAAATTTTTGGATTTTAAGTTGATATTTACCTGCGATACTAAATCTTTCATGATCCTGAATACTACAATGCGAAGCCCCATTACGCTATGCGTATGGGGCTGCTGGTCGCAGTTAAAGGGGCATAGTCCCGGTAGTGTAGATGGCGCTGTTGATGATACTGCCGATCATCGTTAGCATTGATACGAAGATTACCGAAGTTGAGCTGTCATCAAGAGTAAAATGCGTAGGTGTTGCTAAGTAACGTTGCCTTTGTTGTCTTCTTTGCGCATCGCGCAGTCTGTAGTAATGCCAGGGTGCGTCCATATGTGCTTGTTATTGTGACATCACAAAAGAAGTTTGCTAAAGCTGTCATCCCCCTCAGCCGATTCATGAGCCGAACTGTGATTGGACCACTGACTACACTGAATCGGACTTCTTCGGACTCGGGAAAGTGGGCCAAAGCGTAAGCGCCAAAGAGAAGTCGATAGCATAGGTCTCTATAGGAAACTTGCGCCGTGCGCCCGCTTACGCATTTGACTAAAACACCGGGACCATGTACCTTTAATTGCATGATTACTAAGACATAAGAGCACTTTGGGGCGAGTAAGTCTCACAGTGTTAGTTATATGAAAGGTACTTTAACCTAAAACACAAACTAAGACAAGGAAATTCAGGGAAACTTTTGAGGTACCAAAACTTTATATTATCTTTAACAAAAATCACCCCAAAACAATGAGCGATTAGAATGATGCACGCAACATGAACATGTATAGTATACATATGTAGATAAGCCAATTCAATATCCATGGCTCACCATAGCTGGTTAAAATAATGCACAGTGCATTGTGGAATGTAAAATGTTGTTGTGTTTTTTTCGCGGTCACTGTCAACACAACTTTGTGTGTGAGTGCAAGAATTGCACAAATCATTGCGATTTGGATCATGACCCTAAGCTTGCAAACTTTCACATTATTTGGGTTCACACTGTAAAAATGTTGAAATTGGATCACCCAAATGAGACTTTATTTTGATGCAATGAGAATGGTACTATCATCCCATGAATCCTTATCAAAAGCTTGAGTCCTGTACTTCATTGTGCTCACATTACATCCCCAGCCTTGGGAGGAGTCTCATTAGCTTTCTATTAGCCCAGTCACACCTGATACACTAATGACAATATCCTCTCTTCACGTTACAATAAGACTGGACAAGGTCAAACTTACGAGTCAGGCAGGTCATCGGCATTGTCCTGCTGGCCTGGGGCATTGATATGAATGAAGCAGACTTTACCCACCATCGGAGCCATGGCCTTTGTGTTGATGAACTTTACCCATGATGTGTCTACCATGGGCCAGAAAAAACACAAATAAAGTGGTTAACACAGCAAACACTCACTTACAGGGCTGTATCTTACAGCCACAGGAGAATGTGAGAAAAATGAATTCAGATTACTGTACCATATGTTCATTCTTCAACAGTTTCTATAATTCTTTTTCCGTGTATAATTTTGCTAAATATCTTAGAATGTCACCGTTCAATGAACACACTCCAGCTACGTGTAACTGTTGTCATCCCTTATAAAGAATAGGGATAACAGGCTGAGAACGAAGCAAAATTTGCAACTTAATATAGATTGCAAGTTATTATGTACCTTTAAGTCCACATGGACGGGGCATCTACGCAATCAGATTTCAAAAATACTATATCTATTAATACACCATATACAAAAACTTCATGCGCTTGTTTTGAAAATCAGGAATCCCCAGAAAACTTTGTGCTTAGCTGACTTTGCGATCAAGAATAAAAATGATAGAATGAGAAATAGGTTTAACCTCTTCTCAAGAGAAAGATTAATGATTTCCTACTCTAGGGATAATAAACAATGAATATTTGTTTCCCCAAGTGGATATTTTGAGGATCTATTGATTTCATGATGAGGTTCAGTGAACTCTCAAAATTTACACAAACAAAAACACCAGGAAATATGTGGCACATATAGTGCTTTGGTCTTTTCTGTATAATAATGCGACATTTGTCTGATAGCCCAGTGGGCATAACTGAAAAATCAAATTTTGATAAATGTCCTTAAATTGTGTTATTTATCACATACTTCTGCATATCTTTAAGAGAATAAACAGAACCCACTTAGCAGATCCAGATTTTAAGACCTATGCAAATACAGAGGACAGACATTCAAATGTGTTCACTGTATTCACCCCACTGTACAAGTTTCTATCTGAGAAGTGTTATATTTCACTTTAAATCCTGCTGCTGAATATCCTGCATAAGTTAAATATGTCCACAGCAACAACGTATCTTATCTACAATCTCGTACTGAAATATGACAAACGGAAGCAACAAGACAAATCCTTCATTTCAGAAAGGTTCAGGAACTTTGCAACAACACACTTAGAACAGACATATCACGTACATGTAGCTTGGTAGTATGTTATCACTTGATGGATAGATACTGGCACATATCATCACTGTAAATCCCTGGGCACACATCTCATATAAAGCTTGTACTCCAGCATACATACTATGTGTGATGTCACCTGTCCATATTACAAGCCCCACCCTACCTCCCTGTGATGATAACCAGTAATAGCTGGCAAATTCCAGTGTTAGATATAAAACTTGACCTTTACAATTTGCCCTGGGCAGAAAGCTGGCAAACCCAGCCAAACCCAGCCATCACTGGCTATGAATGAAAGAGAGAGAAAGAGGGATGAAGGGAGGGAAAGAATGAGCGATAAGAAGAGTTGGGCTGGTGACCTTTCCTATTAGCACAAGCCTGATTAATATTCCCAGGGAAGATAGAAGCAAACATGCAGATCCCTGGACCAACAATTAGTCTATTTTCAGACACCAGATGGTAGCTACTGTTCACACTTTCAATTCCAACAGTATCCAATAGTAATCAATGTAGGCACTATGATTTAAAGTAGGTTCTTTATGCTACATATTTCTACCACACAGTCAATTATCTTTCAAGAGTAAAATATTTATTGTACTACAGTTGTATCACCACCCTCATTGACTATCAATACCTTACAATCCTTTATTTGCAAACCCAAGACAACAGGTGATGCTAAAAAGAAGAAAACAAAAACAAAACAATAGATAGCAAGGTGCACTTCATTCATACGCTCTAGACCAGTCTTTTTTTTAATTACTTTTTTTAGTGCATCTTTTAACTGCACTACCATTAACTGGATAAGCACCTATCACCATTATGACATGGAGGCATCACGACCTTGCAAAGCAATTTACTCTTCATTCATTCATTCATTTTATTTAATCACCCGTGGTACTAACATCAGCCATGGCTGCTTTTCAGTTAAAACTAGAATATAAACCATGTCAGGCTACTCACGATTTAGTCCAATATCATGGAATGTGACAATAACATGCTTCTGATGCACTGGGTCACCCTGGATGAGAAACAAAAGAAAAAACAAACACTTGTGCATTAATTTCTCCATCATTCCAGCAATGTTTCAATTATTCATTGCAACTGGAGGCATTCAATGTTCATGTCATAGGAGCATAATTTTTGGCAAAAACTGGAAATTTCAAGATAGTGTGAACAAACTAAATGGCAAATTGTGAGGCAATGACATTTTCAGCCCAACATTTGCATATCCATGACTGTTCAACAAGTGTGTTTTGAAAATTAGCAAAACTTCACAATTTCATAACTTCCTTAATTTTTATCCTGTTTTGATCAAATTTGGACTGCTGTGCTTATGAAATTTTACTTTTTCAGAATAACTTTTAACTGGTGTAAAATACCCCTTGAACTTCAATTTCAACATGAAGAAGTTCCAGTTGTTCCACATGTAAAAACAGGGAATCATTTCCCAACTCAAGAATTTTAATAGCAAATTTTAGCTATTTTTCAATTTTTAAAATTTTTCAAATTTTAGCTATTTTTACAATTTCAAATGGTATCCTGTATACTTCTGTGGAAGAAGGCTGCTACACCAAAGAAGTTTGTGTAGCACTGGTTAAAAAAATGCATAGCAAATTGCGATAGAATACCAGGAAAATTATTCCCTGTTAAATAAATCAACAGTGCTATTAAACAAAGGTCTTCAAGCAACCAGGCAAGGCATGTGCCATGAAATCCGGAGCACTAGCAACATAGAACAGTAGCTGCTACTGTGACAGAAGAAACTGAGCAGCAACCACTCAGCAGCAAACATTTCAGTATTGGCTGTGGTATCAGCAGTTAGTGTAACATATCCCTAGTCCCTCTTTAAGACATGGAGCCTACATTGTACATCTTCTACTGTTCTTTCCTTTGACAGAGCAGGTGGCCCATACAGTACTCATTCCTTTTTATTAATCAGGTAAACATCATAAAAAAAAAACATTCATAATGTTGATTGATTGCTAGAAATACAGTCAAACCTGTCTATAGCGGCCACCTAAGGGAGACGAAAAAAGTAAAAGTTGTAGATAGGTGGCCGCTATAGACAGGGTCGCTAACATGACTTTTGGGGGGGGGGGGGAATTGTGTTTAGTGGTCGCATATGACAAATGGCCACTATAGCCGGTGGTTGCTATTATAGGCAGGTTTGACTGTATACAGTGGGCTCGCTCTCTCTCTCTCACACACACACACACATAAAATCAATACCAAAAAATCCCCATTTAAGCTGATGAAAAAATAACATAATGTGATTGCACCACCAAGGTCATGACTGACATAAAATCACATCAGGTTTGCATCATTCAGGTATCATATGCCCACCATATTCAACCCCATTTTATAACTTACACAAATCAACATAATTATAATATTAATTCATGCCTCTAATGACACCCCCCCCCCACACAAAAAAAAAGAAAAAAAAAGAAAGAAAGGTACTTTAACAAAACAAAACAAAAAAGATCACTTCATTCAGGCACATGTATGCACTTGGACATCATGTTTTTGTGGATACTTGCATAATGATGAAACTTGGAAAGAGAAAATAATCAAGGATTTTTACAACATATTTCTTTACTTACAGTAAGTTTCAATCAAACATAATATAAGTTTCAACTGCATTACTATAAAACCAGAAACATTCCTGGGGGGTGTTTCATAAAGCTGTTCGTAAAGTTACGAATGACTTACGAGCGACTGGTGATCAGTTCTTGTGCTGAATTATGGAAATTCTGATAAGTATAGCACATCAGAACTGATCACCAGTCGCTCATAAGTTGTTCGTAACTTTACAAACAGCTTTATGAAACACCCCCCAGGCATGAAACTTTTGCAAATTCCCACTGGCAATCACTGCATTGGTTACACAAAATCTTTGGCATGCATTTTTTTACTTTGTGAATCTTGGCTCCTCTTGAAATATGTGAAAGTTTCATGTACACTGAAATTTGTGGTTTGACACTAATAATCCGTGTATAAGTAATTTTGCCATTTAAATCACTTTTCTCTGATTTCTGGAGTAAAAAACAAATGAACAAACAGACAGAATAGAATGTTTATTACACATCATTTTTATCTAAAAGTGTGAAAGATAAACATGAAAC
This sequence comes from Diadema setosum, assembly GCA_033980235.1. Lineage (NCBI taxonomy): Eukaryota > Metazoa > Echinodermata > Echinoidea > Diadematoida > Diadematidae > Diadema > Diadema setosum. The sequence continues at coordinate 687,684 of CM067073.1, forward strand.
CTATACTTCCTATCTATTATGATGACTGATTCTTGGTTTATAATTCATCCTGAAATTCACAAATTATCAGACCTTTCAGATGACTATGTTTACAAAATGTCAATCTGGGCCGATTTTGTTCCCATTCTAATCAAAACTGAAATATTAGAACTGACAGATGTCTCACTGGGATGCAAACTGACATTTCATCTTCTGCAAATTTGCTTCAATAATCTCCATCACATCTCAGGCCACTGGCACGGCTTTAGGCTGAGCAGAATGTCTGAAGTTACTCTAGGAGTAGATGTGTGAGAGTTGAATTGGAAATGTCACAGGGTCACTGGACAAGGTCTGATACTTATAGATGCCATCTCAGCCTCAAGCTGAAAACAGAACACATTGGCTTCTCTTTATTCTTAGTTTTCTACTTCTCTCAAAGAAATAATGGAGGCCTCCTCTTCATCTTTTTGATTTCACAAAAGACTAGATAGCCTATGACCTTTCCAACTTTCCATAAATCAAAGGACACTCTGCAAGCACTGTCTTACAGCCTCACCCTGTGCCATGGTCCTTCTTCACATATGCAATACATTTGGTCAGTATTTGCAGTCTGGAATGGAGACTATCCATCTTTCAGTAACTCTATGGAGCCAGATGCTGCACACAGTGAGATTTGAAGAGATAGTTTCTCTGACAACTGAATGCTTTTAAAATGCTTCAAAGTAACAATAAACTGAACAAGAAAACAGCCCACAGTTTAAAAGCATCATTAATTATGTCATTTCAAAACAGAAAGATAGAATTTACCTCCTAAAAAATAAGCAAACATGTTCACTGTCTCAGCTACAAGTAAGTTCAATGATCAACAGCATCTACACGTTGACACACAGCTATTTGGCATGACAAAATGACAGGCATGCTAACAAGTGCAATTCATGCAAGAAGTAGATCTGATTTACAGAGAGGCATGTATGTCACTCTTCAAGTTCTCTCTTACAATCAGTATCCTCAAAATGTCAGCCTGCATCATCTGTACATTACACTCAATGGTCTGCACAGAGAACCCTTCCTTGTAATGGAGTATTTTTCTGTGGACACTTCTTTACACCATACATGTATATTTCGCAGGATTTTTATTTTTCGCAAATTATGCCACTCAAACCTGTTTGTTAATTTAACAACGTCAGGAAATATTAACTCTGAACCTGACATGAGTGGGACATACACCTACCGGTATATATTTCTCAGTTCATTACTATATTCCATGATAGAAAATTTAACTGGCGAAATTGTCCATAAGTTCTGATTCACTGAAGATTACACTCACTATTATACAGTAGTCCTGACATTACAGCAAACTGAGGCAAAAATCAGTATCCTTCAAGTAAATTTATTCTCTTAGGCCTAACCAGTTGAAGACAAGTCCTATTGAAGTACAGCATACTCTAGCAGGAGTCTACTGGAAATACAGAGTTGTACATGTTAAGAAAAAATAGCAAAATTAGCTCACCCTCAACAGGTTAATAATGGATTAGAGGTGAATAAAGGAGGCTTTTCATACAACATTCGCCATGTGCCATTCAACTAACAATCTAAATACTAAAAATGTACATTTGTAGTATTCACAAAGTTACAAGCTTTGATTTATGGTTTAGACTTAATACAAAGAATGATATGAATATGATTCTCTTTATGAGCTTATTACAGGTATTCATTCTCATAGTTCTGAGCAAGATGAACCATGTTCCTATATTCGAAACAATAAAATTGCTATCAACTGATAACATCTCATTCATGGCTCAGTATCACAGAATATTACTACACTAAGTAAACAATAACATCTTGAATGCACGTTAAATCATGCAGCAAAGTTTAATGTCACCGCTGCAAAGCAAAATTACAAATAAAGCATGGCAGAGCTGATATGCAGGTCATATCTTGATCACCATTTCAGGGTAAACATTCTTACCTTACTTTCTCTGTTTAATACAGTTCCATAAAACTTGGGTCACAACAGTGTATGGATACACCCTCAAGCAGTCATGAAAATATGATCAGTGTACATGTTAGTACAAGGTCTATTGAATTCAACGGACATTGAACAGAGGAATCAATTGTGTTGGCATTACACAAAAGAAAGCAATAAACTTATGTTTGATACCAGGGTAAAGGCGGGTAGAATATTCTACAAGTGAGATTACTTTCCTTGACCTACTGATGATAGGAATGATTAATACTGTCCAGACTTGCCAGAAGTAAGCATAGTAAGGACATAGAGTTCATGGTCAAGTTCAACATGGACCAATTGTTAATTAAAGCTTGTACACTGATTCCTGCACTCACCCTCCCCTTCAAAAAAGTAGTATGGCCCAAGACTGTCATAGCTACAGATGTACCAAAGGGTTAGCAGTAAACATGGCCTATAGATGCACAATACACATTTGGGAACGACTGCATGACATCTGCACACAGACCCTTCCCCTTAACCTCACCTTTCCCTCCTGCCCTGAATATTCACAGAAATTAAACAAAAGTGATAACAAACTGAAAATATTGTCAGAATGACATTTAATTCAACAGTCAAGAGCAGAGCTCTCCAGACAATGTGTTATTTGCAATAAAGACGTCTTTGTGCAGGCGCCTTGCATTATCCGCCCTGTACGTTTAAGTTTAGCATACAGCACATTTGTTCTTTGTCCAGGAGTATTAATGCGACATAGATAGAAAGAAAGAGAAATTGATATCTCCATGGGGGGAATTGGCCTCCATCATTCATGGGATTTTCATATAGGATAAGACATCTCACCATCAAACATGTAGAATATACCAGCACCATCCAAAGTACTCAGTAAACAGAAGGGTTGATCTCTGAAATATATAACTCTGTGCACACATTACTATGCGACACAAGGGCAAGGTTGTATGTTATTCCATCTTTTCTCTTGGATCCTCCCCCTTTAACCTAGTGACCTCTGTATACAATGCAAGTGGTTCTAAGGTCCTCAGTGGCAACTGTCTATTCCCATACCAACCCTGCAGCTAGAGAAATAGTTGTTGGTATTATATAAACACAAGAGGCAGCCAATAGTTTCCACAGTTCTAGGGTCTTCCTATAAATCAACGGATCCCGGAGTCTGTGAATTGAAACACTTTGTATAAACCAGACTGAAAGAACACATAAAAGCCAAGACATTCTACTGTAAAAAAAGAAAGGACATAAAGCTGAGCACTGGCTGGATGTAAAGGAATAGAACAAAACTGATTTGTGTTCCATGGTCTCAACCACTTCATTTTGACTGCTCCACAGAATCATGGACAGCTTATCACTCAACATAAATCCTCCAAGAAAAAATGGCAAAGTTTAATACAAACCTTGCGTGACCAGATGGTGAGGAGTATACCTACATAACAACTGTACAGTGGAATGCAGAGGCAGAGCAACCAATTTACTTCAAGCTTTCTTGACTATGCATCAAAAAATTCTGCTGAAACTTGACTACAGTTAACACAAGCAGTAATCATTTCAACGGGCAGGGCAATTAGCTACTAAGTACTTGGAATACTTACATGACATGTGACTTTATATCTAGGTTGTGTGTGTACTCATGTGTACAGTATTACATGTGTAGCATCTTGATGTACATGTAAGAAAGCATATTATGGGACAGTGAAAATACCTTTCACAATATCAACCATATAAAACCTGTTTCAAATGACTACTTGTCTATAAATGCCATATTTTGTGTTTCCATTGAGAGGTCATTGCAGACAGGGTTGACTGTATACAATGTGTGTGCATGTATGTGTGTGCATGTATGTGTGTGCATGTGTGTGTGTATATGTACACTGTAGAAAGCACACTACGAATGTGTGATACATACTCAACCAATACCTGCCTCCAATGTCTTGATCTGCTCTATGAATATAAAAATTTGAAGTAAAATCCACTTTAACATTGCTCAATTTTTAGTACCAATGTACCTTGGTATAAATGTTTCCCTGTTCTACCATTGAACACACCACAATACATACCCAACTTCCCCTCTTGAGGGACCCTAGGCAGCTTGAATAGGACAGGTCATCCAAGGTTAGTCAAATGCCTAAGGCACCTGCGCTGCGAAGACACATACACACACAGACACACAAACAATCTAGTATGTTTTCTATGAACATTGTTGTTCTTCCCTTTCTCCACCCCATCACCACCACCATTGATCTACTGCATTACTCTACTTTATGCTCTCAAATACCTTCAGCAGTGAATGCAGCTACAGTATAATGAATGAAAGCCAGCCATGGTCACTCTATTGTCTGTTGGTATAAAAGGGATACAAAGCAGCCAAAAATTTCAACCTTCAAGCTCCCTTCCCCCACTTGTGAGATAAAAGACACATCACGTTTCAGCTTCTCAAGTCATCATCACCAGCTTTAGCCTAAAATTATTAAGGTTCACTGTCTACAAAGAGAGAAGATCTCTACAAACTTTCCTTTGTGAATCTTCTCCCATCCCCTTCACTCATCTACATATTTTTGGAAGTACAGTGTACTAACACAGCCAGCTATACATGTAGACTCGCCTGGCAATCACTGAACACAACCTGCTCTGTGTACAGGTTACTCCCATTTTTAATAGTTACTCATATATTCTAGTAAGGTATGTGTCATGTATAAATCCCCCCAACAAAAAAGAAATAAAAGAATATTACCTACTCTCATAGTGAGAGGTATTCAGTCCTTGGACACCTTGCTCCAGATACGACAATTCTACTATCAGTATTCAAGACACATCCATGGCATCCTACATGTAGGTGGTGATGAATGCACATACACATAGATTCCAAGATAATCATTGTACCTTTTCATACACTTTGCAGATTTCGAAATAAAGAATAAATGACAAAATGCATTAAAAAAAATGTTCTTGTACAATATGCAGAAACAAAAAAAAAATGAAGCTAATAATCAATGAGGTATAGGCCTACATAAAACATTCTTTCACAGCCTGCAGCTATTTTTATAGAACAAAGATCTGCTCAGGCCTGTCTATTGTTATACCTCACTTTACAAATCATCAGAATTCAAGGGTAATGGTGCGCTGAACTACAAAAGTGGGTCACGTGTCTGTAAATACATAAGATCTCATTGTACAACAGGAGTTTCAGGTTTTGACATGCATATATGAGATTCTCACATTATTTCATGATACATTGTATTTGCATCTATGTTATTGCCTGTATAACTGACCTACTTTCTCAAAGCCCTAGTTACTGTAAGTTTTGAAACTTGCCTCAATTTCCTTGGGAAAGAATATGCTTGCTAACGCTCTCCACTAAATTTTCTTCACGGCATCAGTCCTCGTTTAAAGAGGAAATCCACCCTAAAAATAAATAGGAGTCAAAAAAATAAGTCTAAAAAAGTCTAGAAGAGTCTAAAAAATAAAGAGTCTAAAAATAAATAAACTTTAAAAGAAAGAAAAAAATCTCCCTACCGAAAGCTCGTAAAATGACAAATACAGAAATAAGATATGACATTTTGGAATTTCACATTTCTTCAGAAAATATTTCTTGTCCAGTCCTTATGAATATTTAAATGATCAAATTGATGACATCATGCCTTCACAATTGTTCATTAAATGTTTTAAATGAAATTCACAACAATTTTTATTTTCAGCTACTACAGTTAAAGCATATAAGCCCATACCAAAATATATCTGAGTTAATGTTCTTTTCTATTTTGGGTGGTTTCAAGGCATATTTTATATTCATAAAGCTGAAATATGAGATTTTTGTCATGTCTGTATGAAATGATCAAGAAATTGTGACAGCATGACATCATCAACTTGCTGATTTGAATATTCATGACTCTTTAAAAAGTGTTTTCAAAAAAAAAATTGTGTAATTTTGAATTGTCATAACTTCCTTAATTCTCATCAGATTTTGACCATTTTTGCCCTGTTCTGCAGGGAATATTTTTCTCTTTCTTATGAAATTGATAAAATTTTGGAGAGGATTTTTTCTGTAATCAAGTAGACAGCATGCCCACCACCTGCTGATGATGGGGCTGCTGCATGAAGTGAAACATTCAAATGTGTTCAGAACTTGACTCATTTTCCATGTGCATTTATGTCATTTCTCATTCATTAATGCACTAAATCATGGATTGTAAATTGAAGTGTGCCAGTTTGTGTGAATCCTACACTTACCTGAACTATAGCAAAAGTATTTAGTTCCTAGTAATTGGGGTTACTGGGAATATTAATCGCAAACATTCTGTAAAACTGGAAAACCACCCAATTCACTTTTCATGCTGGGCCAATCAAAGGAAACTGACATGAAGCTGTTCATGATATTGCTGATTTGTTTAAAAAATTCAATATCTCCCCAATAATAGGAAGTAATATTTTTGCTATATAGTTAAGGCAAGTGCACAATTCACACAAACTGCCACACTGCAATTTTTAACCTTAAGTTTACACTAATGAATGACCAACAGTATAAATGCACAATGTCCATATAGCCATCAGCTGGTGTACTTGTGTGCAGACAGGGAGAGAGCACTGTCACTATGCTCACACTCACTGTTTGCTGAAGCCAAGATCACCAAGGCTAAGTTGCAAGCAGAGCCACGCCTCTGAAGCATGGACAGTAGGGGCTCCCGTAGTAAACAAACTGGGCTGAATCTCTCAACAGAGATTCATGTGTGCATACTTGTGTGTATTTATGTGTGTACATGTATGTGTTACATTTCTACTTCTTTGAGTATTGTGTCTTTTACGAACAAGTGACATAAAAATGTCAGTGTTCTGTCTCAGGTACCAGGGTAAACAGTCCGGAAATAACCGGCTTGAATCTGGATATTACCAGCTTAGTGTCGAAGAGCTCTCAGTCTCATACAAGGTACCAGAAATCATTACTTCCCTGTTCTACACATGACTTCAGAGTCAATGTGACTTGATATGATATCAGCTTGTGACCTTCCATCACATGCTACACTCCTACAGTAGCCTAACGTATACCCTACATGACTGTGTACGTAACTGAATGCTGTGTATGACTAGGCAGTTGATTGAAACCAGCATAATACAGTACAGACAGTAGAAGAAATGACAGCTGCAAGCGAAAGTACTATTGGAATAGTGCTTTCAATTGGGACATAAAATCTGCCATGCCTTTCTAATCAATCATACTACACAAGAGATGATAAACTAATATTTGACTAGTTAACTACATTATTGAAGTTCATGGATATGTGACCTTCAGAACAAACATCAAATTCATCTGTTCCTCCTGAATACACCATAATACTTGAAATTCAGCTAGCATACATTACAGTAGATGTAGCAATGTCAATTAAATGCAAGACAGCTTTCTAGACCTTGCAACTGATTGACAAATTGTCCTACACTGATGTAAGTAAGCACTGAATTGATCAGTGTTTTAGCAGTAGTCATGACAAAAAAATCATGGGCGTACATACTCAAGTAGGATTCGAACCTACGACCTCCTGATCACCGGACAGGCGTCATCTCCACTAGACCATCGAGCTTTCGCCCGACAGCAAGTGTTGGTTCTTATCCTTATAACGTGCAGCGGTTACTGCGTAATTATTCAAATTCATGAAATTCTTCTGTCGAGATGTTTTCATTGCAACTGATTGACAAATTGCCCTACATCGACGTAAGTAAGCACTGAATTGATCGGTGTAGTAGTAGCTATGATAAAAAAATCATGGGCGTACATACTCGAGCAGGATTCGAACCTACGACCTCCTAATCACCGGACAGGCGTCATCTCCACTAGACTTTGTCAAGAAGAAATATAAAATAAAGTTTGAAGGCATTGGAAATAAAAAAGAAAAAAGTATTACATGGTCTAAGTCATTACACTGCATCAAGATGTTATCCTTCGAAATGCACTTGTGGCAGAATATTTTGAAAACATTTCACAACGTGGTAACATCCATGATAACATTTTGATAGAACTCTGTTTAAACTTGGCCCGCATTAGATGGTGTGCACAGTACTTTGGTATGTAAGCCTGCCATTATCAAAATATCTCCATGCTCACATATTGCTTTTTCTAAATTCTTGCATATAAATTGTACACTGGATATTACATACAAGTACCAAACAATGTGGTGAAACTTCACCTGTATGCCAGTGGCCTTTTTTCATAGGTCACTACAAGTGTTATTCCATCCCTCTCTTTTAATTGTATAAAAGAAACTGTACAAGGCATATTTTGTATAACTACTAGTGTTTTGGTTTCTTGTCATCTTACTTTTGGAGGTGGGCTATGGGATATAATAGACTGCACTAAACTTGAGTAACTGTACATCTGCACACCTATGTGTAAGGCACACACATTATGTACATTTGTAAGCTAGACATTTCTTTTTCCTCTTTCCATGGGGGTGAGGGCAGATTCTGACCACTGAAGGGGTCTGGCTGTTTGCATCCAGCAGACCAAGTTACAATTTCTTACAGCAACACTGCATATTGACACAATATTTCACATTTAGAGGCTTATCTGTGCAAAGAGCATTTTTGGAGAAATAATTTTACGATTTCATAAAATGAGCTCCTTTGTGATCTCCATTTACAAATTGAACACATTTGGTGCATAACATAGCTTTTATGAATACATGATATGTGTGCAGTATGAACTCAGATGAGTGATTCTTTTTATTATTTATCCATTTGACAGTCTGGAGATGAGAAGTCCACAAGAACACATAGTATTCATGGACCTCCTCTCCCCTCCCCCCCCCCCCCCCTTCGTCCATAAGTCAAACAGGTTTCTATGAACAAAGTAATGCGATAGCCTCTATCACTGGGTTACCTTTGATCCCAATATCTTTATTAAGTCCTTCCTTCCTCTTTAGACTCTACATAAATGGGTTTGTAAGGAGTCATTGATAGTATGCAACATGGAACTTTGAAATTCAATATTTATCAACGCTCTCCTTACAGCTTTCAATGAAAGAGAAAACTAGCATGGAGATATATTACAAGAATGCACACTGAATGAAGTGATCATAAAAAATTGAACATAATTTATCTTTATAACAACCTAGGTCATCTACTAGTATATCTGTTCTCCTCCACTCTTGGCTCAGTGCCACATTTCCCAGCTTTCATGTGTTACAATTCACAGTACAATCAGGCTAGCAGTCAACCCCGATTCCACACTAGATTGAGATCACCTAGCATACCGCACATGACGACATGGCTTACATGGAATATCATTCAGCACAGAAGCTTCTTGAAATGTCAGACAGCAAACAAATATAAATGCCTCTATGAGGCCTTGATTACCAACTTCAAGAATCTATTGCCCCAGTACACATATTTGACATCTGTAAAGAAGGAGGCTATTTTTCAAGGGATAGTTGATGTTGATGCCTTTATGAGATCAAGGTTCCTTCCACATAAGTCTACCTCTGCAGCCAATGCATTGGAACACTTTCTGAACCATATCATTAAAAAACAAACAAACAAACAAACAAACAATATATTGGCAATAATAACTGCTTCTTTGATATGACACGACTAGTTTTGTAGGCACCACTATTCGCTCTCCAACAACCAACTTTCATTCTTTTCAATCACCTTTCTGGAACACTGTCAGTTGTTTTGCATTCCATAATTACAGCACTGGTTTCAGAGATTTTTTTTCAATACAAATACTAGTAGTATGAAGTCAAACACAGTAATGGGTTGCATCAGGGAGGTGGAAAGAGACCACCTCCCTGATTGCATACTACAGGTAGATATGTACATGGTACTTCTCAAACTGTTTGCATATCTGCTGTTGGTTCGATAATGCATTGCAGCATATCTGGCTCTTCAAACATTGATTAGTTTAAAGGACAAGTTCACCTTCATATACATGTGGGTTGAGTGAATGCAGCAATATTAGTAGAACACATCAGTGAGGGTTTGAGGAAAATCAGACAATCCGTTAAAAAGTTATGAATTTTTAAAGTTTCTGCTCAGTCACGGCTGAATGAGAAGACTACTATGGCTTGTGATGTCACACGTGTACAACGGTATAAAGAAAGTATAAAGAAAATTCAACATATTTTCACTTTTCTCGCATAGCAAAAGAACACTCGACTTCTTTCTTTCTGAAGACAAGGGGAATAATATCATCCTAAACATACATCAGTAACAAGTCCAAGAAATGTGTGCTTATTCAAAAAGTAAAGTTTTGTGAAATTCTCTTTTCATTTTCCTTATTTTGTTGTGCACATATGACAACACACAATGTAGTAGTCTTCTCATCCAGCAGTGATTGCGCAGATACTTTAAAGATTCATAACTTTTGAACAGACTGTCGGATTTTCCTCAAACTTTCACTGATGTGTTCTATAAATATTGTTTACAAAGATTCATAACTTTTGAACGGATTGTCGGATTTTCCTCAAACTTTCACTGATGTGTTCTATAAATATTGTTGCATTCACTCATTCAAAATATATATGAAGGTGGACTTGTCCTTTAAGCATCAGTTTCATGGAACATTTGTGGCATGAAAAATCATTCCCACTAGCACACCTTCATCTTCATCCAGCCACTTTAGTCAAAGGTCTTTCCTACTATTTCATGGCTGCTATTTTTTCCCTAGAGCTTTACAGTAAGCTTTAAGAGTATTTACACTGTATAATATAAATCTAATCAGAGGTAACATGTGGCATTATCACATTATTCATTTTCATGGGTTATACCATCTGAAAGGGTGACAGTGTACATGGAATTCTCACAATTTCTACTCTCTAATTTAGCACTGGTGAAAACAGTGCAGATCAACTGCATTTACAGTTATTTGGTTATAAATTGAATGTTTGATTTGAATTTATTTCCACTTTGTGTTAACAACAGCAAAGAAACAAGCATAAATGAATTACAATAATTACTACTATACAATAACATTTTTAAATGGTGTAAAAAGATAATGCACATGCTATTGCAACAAATGATAAAGGTTTCAGCCCCTGTAAATTAAACACATGACAAAGTTTATACCACGGTATAGGGTGACAAAAGGTTTGACAGTGCAGTTCATTTCACTCACCTGTATATAGCAGTAGAAATCCCCAAAATGATCTGTACGGACCCGTTTTTCCTGCAGAAAAGACAAAATGATGATATTTTACACAATTTTGTTAGATATCATCATTGATTCATAGCTATTGGGCAAGTCACCATCAATACTGACATATTGAAAAGCTGCATCAAACACTTTCTCAAGCACAGGTAGAAAAATATAAGACTCTAGTAACCCAAACTGCAGTGAATACAAACACATAATCACTTTTATATTGCATACACTGTATTATATTCTCTTGTTAAGCACTTCAAATAGACTACAATATACCCGTAATACATACCAACAGGCTCAATCCTTTATAAATGATTTTTGTAAAGATTATTCTTTTTTACAACTATGATACTTCTTCCAGCTAAGTATGTGTCCAACTCATTCCACCATAAAATGCAAATAGATTCTAAATTGAATTCTGCAATAAACAAATGTTGAAATCAGCTACATCATCATCTATCACACACAAGGTTCCGTTCCAAAATTGAGAAGTCCGATGTTGAATGCATGTTGGTACAGATACACCTACAACATACATTGTAGGTTAACAGCGAGTTTGTGGCTAGTACAAGTCAAGACTTCATTGACAGGATGTCAATCTTGATCACAATACAGCATTACAATTTCACCAATATCAGCAAGCAGAGCATAAGACCCCCACATCTACATGTCTCCCCATTAGCCAACAGGAAGTATTTCTGTTCATCTCAAGCACTCTACTCACCACCCACGCACTCTCTCTAGCCAAGACACACACATACTCTCTTTCGTATCCAAGGAGGAGAGGCCATTAATAGTATATGTACATAACAGGATGAAGGGACAGTACATAATGGAAACTGTGAGCTTCTTCAGAAGGGGAAATGAAAAGATTGCTGAGGAAATAAGCAACCATTGACTTCAATGAATCACAAAACTGTTCGCGTTTGCCATCTCTGCTCTTTTGTAACTAATAATTTTACCATTCAAGTATATGCAATTCTTCATCTCATGGCTAAACTCATAGAGGGCAAAGTGATTGTGTGCTACAAGAAAGGTACCTGGAGTAAATCTTAAGCCAGTGAAGTCACCTGAAGTCTAACTCTTCAACAGTACATGATACAGAATATGAATAGCTGATTTCCATTTTGATTCAATGTCTAATGCATATTACTTCAGTGAATTATGAAAATTCATACCAATATTTATGAACTCTTTCAATGCACACATATTCTATACTTTGGTGGAGTTACATACATAACGGAAAAAAGATGATATAAATCATGAATATACTTCATCTACAATTATGATCTTCAAAAGATTGATGAGATTAATGGCAGGACTAGAAATAAATTAAAATTTGGGGGGCCAAGATAATATAGTACTAGCTATATTTCCAATTCCTTATTCTCAAGTAATATGAGACTTTGAAGACTTCAAATAAGCTGAAGGTTCTTGAAGATAAATCAAATAATCTCTATAGGGTTAAAGTAAGGTGCTTAAATCAAAATATAAGATACATTTGGTTGCTACATGTTTCGAGCAGACCGTAGGGAGTTCATTTACATTCAATTCTAGATTACTAATTGCAGCTTTTTGCAGTCCTGAGTGGCTACACAGCAAAAAGTCTTACAAATTCTGCTAGCTGATCTTCACAGCACTCACTGGTCGCAAATAACTCAGATCCCAAGTGTGGAGAATTGATACAATCATGCATTGTACAAGATGCATCTCATACAGTCAGCTTGATGTACCGTAATGAATCATATGATATTACAGACAGCACAGTTTCCTTCAGCTGACTACAGGCAAATTCAATAGACTGGGAGTGGCAAACCTTCTCCATCTGTTACATGACAATACACTGGTCTATTTATCAAGTTATGCATACCTTTATCACAACAAAAATGCATGAAAAGCATGAAAAGCTGTTTTGGGCTGTTCTGGCAAAATACAGTATTACAATTTACATAAGAGGACTGGCCTATCGCCACAGGGAGCTACCTCTTATTTCTTTCTTCTTTTTTCTTTGACACGTAAAGGAAAAAAGGTCAATCTCTTGAAATGTACTATTGCATACTTTATTGCAGCTTAATAATGTGAAGTCATACAGTGTATACCTGCTTGTATTCTAGTTCTATGTTACTATCTACTAAATGTACATACTGTAATACAACTGCATGGTGCTTCAATTTACAACTGAATTCATAACATATTATTACCGGTAATAAGGACAATTCTGACAGGATGTTGCATAAGTACTCTCTTACAAAGCACAACATCTGCACATCTTTTACATAATTTATCTTCCCTAGTCAATTATTTTTATTAGGCACACTAAATGTGTCACTTACAACTGTACTTTAAATATTATGAAGTCAATCAAAGCATGTTGGTGGTAACACATGTAGCTGTGACCTTACAGCTCAAAGCTTGCGAACAAGAATTGGTCTGGTTGCAGGAATACCTCCACCAAAGGAGGTTATGTTTTCGTGTCGGTGTTGGTTTGTCTGTTTGCAAAATGACTCAAAATTTTATAAAGCAGATTTGGATGAAATTTACAGTAAAAGTCAATAATGACACAAGGAACAGACGATTACATTTGGGTAGTGATCAAGGATTTTTTATGAAATTTTGAAGGATTAAAAAAAAAAAATTGGCAAATAGGGTCAATGAACTTGGGAGTTAAAGCTGCACGTATTTGAGGTTTGCATATATGTGTACTTAAGTACGTGCTCTACTTGAGGAGCCATGTAGCTGCAGGAAGCTGATGAGGTAAACTACTCCTTGGCTTTTTCTTTTTTAAACTACAATTAGTAATTGGGCAATTTTCAGCATGCGTGTATGGGTGGAAATGAGCTGCTTAGCAGAGGTCTGCACTCTCTGAGTGCTTTTCTAGTTTCAGTTTAAGTCAGAGAAGAGGAGAATCTCAGCTTTAAGATGACTTATAACTCATCAAAACTAGATATTCCTTAGTACCATAGTGTGACTTATCTCATCAAAACTAGATGTTTTTAAGCAGCAGAGTGTGAGTAAGCTAATCAAAACCAGATATTCTTAAGCAGCATAGTATTGTTGATACAATATCCACTCTGTTGGATACAAAGATGCTTTGAAGTAACAGGACCAATCAAAGCTCATTGACTTGCTCTCAGCATGGATTTATACACAAAAGGTGACTTAGAAGTCAAACCCTTTAACGCTATAAAGGGATTATCAGATTATCCCTGGGACCCGGCACACTCATTAAACACCCTATTCATGACCATCTTGAAGTATCAATGCTCCTACTTACACCTGTTTTCAAACTTTTTTGCATGGCTTTCATGAACACTTTTATGCACCTCATGGGGTAAAAGGAGGGGGGGGGGGGACACCATGCTGAAGAAACACAGGCCTAGCTTTCAAGACAAAAGAAAATACTATTCTTAATCAATGTTCTGCTTCCAAATTTAAACTTCACATGAAAATCAGTATGGCAGGCAAAGAAAGGGTGCTGAATCTCCAGTGCCTATAAAAAGGGACTTGACCTTTGAGTCTCTTTATAGGATTTGCAATTCACAAAGTTACATTTGAAATATGAGATACATGTACAGCTCAGCGTACACAACTGAAATTGTGTACTTTTCATTTAAGACTTGATTGAGCTAACTACCTATGATAGGAATATGTTATACAACTCACGCACATCACACACAGTGCGCAAGGTCAAGGGTTTTAAATCATCACATCTTTCTGAGGAAGCATCTTGCCTAGCCGTGAAAGTCTCCGGAGGGAATCTTTTCCGTTTTATATTGGTTGTGACACAATGAATCTTTTGGAATATACCTTGCTACCAAAAGAGATGAATCTCTTTTAAGTTATACAGGTTGGGTCACAACTTCATATCTACAGCAAGTAGATGCTGTACAGAACTAGAAATGTCGCTTTGGCGACTGGTATGCCTCCGCCATAATGCATGATTTTCCCAATAGGTCTAGATAGTACATGTGGACAATGTGTGATTACATTTTCACAAAATTGGCAAAATATTGAAATGACAAGTTTGTCACAAATGTGTTGAATCTTCACATTCCTTGACCTAGGTTTAATTGGATGAATAGGAGAGCATGTATCTAGGGATTTAAGGACTTTAACCCGACTTTGACCCATTCATACATTTAGGCATTGAGTAATTTTCAAGGTACAGGTGTGGAGAAAAAGTGCAATTTCTGAATTGAATAGTAAATTGTTACCATTTTCATCTGGCCCTTGACCCTAAAATTCATAAGATAATCACTTTCATAATCACTTGCATAATATGTACTTAGTTTCAAGATAACTTGAGCCACTTCCGAGATATGTAGGAAAAAGTTAGTTCAGCACTTTCACTTGATCTTTGACCTTTTGACCTTTGAGGCAAAAAAAGAAGAAAAAAAAAACTTTCCAGAGAATTTCGATTAGGTTACACATGTATGCATACACCAAGTGTAAAAAAAAAAATAATAACCCTGCTGGCATTGCATGATAGGAAGGAAATAGTAAAATTTTGAAGTGTTGCACTTGACCTTTGACCCCTGACCTTTGACCCCATGAACCCTACATTCTCTAGATAATCACTTCCAGTCAGTATATGTATATACTATGTTCCATGAAGATACCTTGAACAATTTTCCAAGGTATGGAGAAAAAAAAAGAAGTTTTAATATTTTTACTTGACCTTTTGACCTTTGACCTTTGACCTCATGACCCAAACTTTCACCAGAGAATTTTAATTGGGTAATACATGTATACACTAAGTTTCAAGAAAATATCTTCAGGCATTCAATAGATATGGTGGAAATAGTGAAATTCTATGTATTTGACCCTGACCTTTTGACCTTTGACCTTTGACCTCATGACCCAAACTTTCACCAGAGAATCTCAATTGGGTAATACATGTATACACTAAGTTTCAAGAAAATATCTTCAGGCATTCAATAGATATGGTGGAAATAGTGAAATTTTATGTATTTGACCTTGACCTTTTGACCTTTGACCTTGAGCATGTGCACCCAAAAGTTGATAGGCACAACTTCACCCCCTAATACACATACATGCCAAGTTTCATTAGGATACCTCAACAGGTTTTGATAGTTACCTTGTCCACAAAATTCATTACGGACGGACGGAAGGACGGACGGACGGACAACAAGAAAACATAATGCCTCCGGCACCACTTCGTGGCGGAGGCATAAAAAAAAGAACAACAAGAGACCCGGGGGTCACGCGCTCACCTGAGTATCGCAATTTTACCTTCCATGCATTCTTGCACACTCTTACCTGAGAACATTAGAAATTTAGGTCTGCATATGGATCCCCCCCCCCCCCAACTCCAGGGTGGGGGTGGGGGGGGGGGGCAGGTAGCCCTGGATCTGCAATGAACAAACTTGGAACTAAAGCCATCAATGTACAAACTCGTGGTATTAACTTTGCTTTATCATTTCTGGTTCTAGAGTAGAAGATTTTAAATATTCCTTAATGTGGGGGGGGGGGGGGGGGAGTGGGCCCCCTAGGGACCCCGAAGAGGGACATGGTGCCCATTTGAAGGAATTGAGATTCTATCCCCCTAGGGATGCTACCTGCTAAGTTTGGTCAAAATTCATCATGAGGTTTTCAAGAAGATGAACATGTACAATTCAGGCCCCATTACAACTGTAGGACTTCTCCCCATCCCCTATCCTGGGTCCCAAGGGGGGGGGGGGGCACCCCTGATTCTGCCAACCCCATGAACAAACTTGAAACTACAGTCATCAATGTACTAACTCATAGTATTATCTAAGCCCTATCACTTCTGGTTCCAGAGAAGATTTTTAAAGATTCCTTAATTTTAGGGGGTTTGGGCCCCCTGGGGGTCCCCCAGGTGGGCCATGGTGCCCATTTGAACAAATTGAGATCCTATCCCCCTAGGGATGCTACCTACCAAGTTTGGTGAAAATCAGACATGGCGATCTCAAAGTAAAGATGAAGATGTACAATTTAGGCCCCATTAGGACCCCTCCCCTGGGTCCCAAGGGGGGCACCCCTGATTTCCCCGTGAACAAACTTGAAACTACAGTCATCAATGTACTTACTCATAGTATCAACTAAGCCCTATCACTTCTGGTTCTAGAGAAGAAGATTTTTAAAGATTCCTTAATTTTAGGGTGTTTGGGCCCCCCTGGGGCCTCCCAGGTGGGCCATGGTGCCCATTTGATCAAATTGAGATCCTATCCCCCTAGGGATGCTACCTGCCAAGTTTGGTGAAAATCGGTCATGGGGTTCTCAAGAAGAAGATGAAAATGTAAAAAGTTTACGCACGACGGACGAGACGCACGACGGACGACGCACGACGCATGACGGACGCCGGACAAAGAGCGATCGCAATAGCTCACCTGAGCCTTTGGCTCAGGTGAGCTAAAAAAAGATCATAGTCTGGATATGGTGTGAACATGCATAAATGTCCCTTGGCAAGGGTCCAATGCCTTGTCAAGGACCTCCTGGGCTCTAGGGTTCTCTGGATGCTCTCTGTTAAGACCTAACACCCCTTTCAGTAGCTCATGCATTTTTGGCCAGCTCCTGGCCCGATTTGCCCCGTGCCAAGCAGTTAAAATTGCGTTCAGTAACCATAGCACAGGCACGATACTTTTACGATGACCCATTCATGAACTCGGCCACGTAAGGGATAACTACCATGGTAACTGATCGTGCGCTCCGGCGGAGGGCACAGCCAGGTAATTGTGAACTTTTACCATGCAAGGAATTTTGGCCCAAGCCTGGCATTGCTTTTGTTCATAAACTCTTCGATCAGCACCAGTCCCCAGCCTGGCTCGCGCCTGGTGCTAGCTTTAGCAGCGCCAAAGTAGCCCGCTCCTGGCATGGGCCACTTTGGCCCAACCCATTCATAAACTCAAAATTTTACAACTTAGCTTGGGCCTGGCCTGAGCCAGAGGAGTTACTGAAAGGGGTAGAGTCTTCTTTTTTAACATTTGACTACAATGAATGAGCAGCAATCTAAAGGACAAAAATCTTTGATGTCAAGAGATATTTTTGACTCATTTACAATTCCTTAGTACCACAAGGTTGTCTGTTTTTGGTATGATCTTACAAGATCAAACATTTCCTTTGATGAAAGTCAAAAAAACCCTTGTGAACCACCATGATTTTATGTCATCAAATATTGGTATTGAGACACAGGGAAGTCTTGCTTTTACAAGCACTAGGTCCACACTAGCCGCATTTACACCTACTGACAGCGCGATTTGTAAAATCGCAATATTTTGGTTCCACCGTTTACACTTGTGCAAAAGTATGTGAAGTTTGAGCTTCACGAAACATCACGATTTTTTGGTCGGTAGTGCACATGTGTAATTTATCTCTCTTTAACACGGTAGATCAGTGGAAGCGCGGGCTATTCGTATTCACTGCAGTGCAGTCTATTTTGCTCACTGCAGTGCAGTCTATTTTGCTCACAGCTAGCTAGCTGGTTGGAACATTGAGCCAGGGCCGGCTTTTTATCGGTCCAATGCACACACAAATTTGTGTTTCTCGAGAGTGTAAACTTACGGTAAAACTATATAGCTTGCTATATTAGATCACATACGTAGCAGGTATGTCAAACTTCAGCTTAGTATGGGAAAGTTGATGAAAGTAGCATTCAGGAGGATCATACAATTTCGCCGATATGACGAAAGTGACGTTTTCTAGGACTGGTATTTCATCAGGCGACAGCAAGAACTCACCATTGTTTTACAGACACTTGTTACATACTCCTGTATTCCACAAAGTCAACGTATACAGAGAGCAGTATGGGCACTCCAAAATCAATGCATTTCTGGGAGAACATTATTTTGTTATTTTGTTAAGTTGTTATAGGGTGATGATACGTGGTTTGAGAACTTCAGGTTTGTTACTAGTTTTCATATATACAATATACAGTTGTAGTTTCATCGGAAGGTGAGAGACCACGAGCCAAGGATCGGCCGTTTACCTGTACAGTATGTACCCTACACTATGGCCAGCAGCCGACATACTCTACATGTTCCAAAGAGGGATCGGAAGCGCGCGTAAACTCCTGGTGCAATCTGATACCGAAAGTCACATGATGAAAAATCACAATATTTCTGCAGCTTGGGTTTACACTCGCTAAACTTTGCCTCAAACATCGCGATGTTTCAAAAAATCGCACTCCGGCTGGCGATTTTTCTGGCGATGTTTTGAGGGCGTTTGGGTGTTGCTGCTTAGCAACTTGCACCCGAATGTTGCGATTTTTCCAAGCAAGTGTAAATGGGCCTACTCATGTAGTATTTTGTGATGACATTGTAACTTTATTCCTGATTGTAGATGCATTCTCTGTAAATAAATTCACTACTATTCCTTTAAACACATCATGTAGCATCTGGATAAACACAGGCATGAATGCGTCTTACATTGTAAGTGCTTATTTATGGTGGGTGTGTGTGTGTGTGTGTGTGAACAAGTATTTGTGTCATTTGAAAAATCACAAAGTTTACATTAAAAAAAAAAAATCCCCAAATTTGTGATAAATACTCTGTACACCATATATTTAGCAAGTCTAATTTTTCATGAATCAGGACTTCCCTACAATTTCCTGAGTGGATTTATTCACAATCTTGGAAAACAGAAATGAACTCAGAATGTGTGCATGTACCTCACATTATTATTGAGATGAGAGTTAATAATTTTGCGTATTGTTAAATATGCAAATAGCACCAAACTTGCGAAATTAGCGAAAATAAAAACCTCATGAATTTTATGGTACATTTACAGAGACTCCAACTCTCCCGCTTTCGACGGGAGATCTCCCGCCGAAAGCCCATTTTTGCAGAATCTCCAGTTCTCCCACTTGAGATTTAATTTCTCCCCCTTGAAATGATTTCTTACTTAATTTCATAGTTATGTTGAAAAATAAGCCTTTAGATAGCGCGAGACAGCATCTAAAACCTTAGACCGCAAGGGACTTCGCGCTCGTGATGTGCGCTTCGCGCACATCAAGTTGGAGTCTCCCGTTTGCTAGGGGTTTCAAGCGGGAGAATCTCCACATCAGAAGGTGCTTGGGGTTGGAGTCTCTGCATTTACTGTATATCAGTATGTAAAGTACTTAATGCATTGCATGTTCAGGAAAGTCATACAACACAAAGAAACAAATAAAAAAGAAATTAATAGTGGTAGAGATATCAAAGGTTGAAAAAAAAAATTACAAAGCTTGATGTTTGCTCTCCCTCTCCCTCTTTTCTGCGAAGCAGATGGCTTGCATTGTATTCCAGTCTCATTATATTCCCAAACACCTGCTGTACTATACACTTGGCACAGGATGTGAATACACTGTGCATACAATGTACACACTTTTCCAGGGTCCTTAACAGTAAACGGTTGACATTTGCAAACTCTGTTTGTGTGAATCTTACTTGAAATACCACAGATAGATTTGTAAACACAAT
This sequence comes from Diadema setosum, assembly GCA_033980235.1. Classification (NCBI taxonomy): domain Eukaryota; kingdom Metazoa; phylum Echinodermata; class Echinoidea; order Diadematoida; family Diadematidae; genus Diadema; species Diadema setosum. Next base: position 708,202 of record CM067073.1, read on the forward strand.
GTAAATATTGAAAAAAAAAAAGCTCTGAAAAAAAAAAATACCTTATGAATATAAATCAATCACAGCATAGCAATCAAAAGAGATGAAAAAAATGTGAAAAGTACAAGTGAGAATATCCTTAAGTCAACTGATAATTCTCGTAGACATTTGCGGGTCAATTTTTTTTTTCTTTCTCCCTTTCATTTTGTAACAGACAGAATCATCCATACAATGCACAATCTTTCTCATGGACTTTCACTGCCCACGCAGCTATGCTGTTACCCCTGGCATTCATACATTTCCCACCACTTAGTCTGTGGCACAGCCATCACACCATGTGGGTAATTGGGCATATCATTAGGTATAGCTGGAAGTGTGTGCTGAACCTCACTGCGTACGCTGGAGTGCTCCGGCTTGTTATGGCGACGAAGAGTCTCTGCAAGAATGGCAAGGACACTTGGAGACTCAGACGCTTCATCAAATTGCATGTACATTGTACGTGTACAAGAAGACACGTTTTTATTTAGGGCACTACTATGCATCATATATTACTTTTCCTACAGTTTTTATGCTCCTTCTATGCTGGATATGAATTGCATTCAGCATGTATGTACTGTTATCAATCAAGCCAACCAATACATCCAACACATATTGGCCATAGTCTGGCCATTTCGAAGGTGTTGGGAAGCTTACATCATTGTATCAAATTGTCCTACTGGGTTATCACAATCTTGTGGGGGGGGGGGGGGGGGGACAACAACAAATGTCTCAAGTAGGTAGGCCTATACATTATGAAATCTGTTTATGGTTATATTACAGAGATACAAGTCATTAATGAAGAATTACAAAATTTTACATAAAAAAATAAAGTACTAGTAACCATGCCACAGTCCTCTACACCCCATCCATTGTGCCATCATTACACACATTGAGATATTTTGTTTCTTTTTTTCTTTTACCAATGTGCCTTATTAGCACTTTTAAAAGTAATCATTTTAAGTGTACAAATCAATTAATTGCCATAATATGCAAGAGGATACATGCACACATATGTTCTTGTCATACCAGGTGGAGAAGTCAAGCTAATACAATGTATGCATCATACAAAAGGCAGCCATCTTCACCTGACCTGGTCTCTAGATCTTATTGACTTACAACACATCTGCTGTTATTCTCAATAGTTGATATCCTGTAAACGTGTATGTTGCTGCATTTCCTGCTTCAACACTGATCACTTCACGTATCACGAGGAACTAATGCATTCATAAGTGATACTTGCTCATATAGCCACAAACAATACATGTTTAGAGGGATATCTTACCTAACCTACCATTGTAGGTGATATTCAACTATGGGCAGTAGGCCTATACAATATCTGACAAAATATAATTCTTCCTGATTCTTGGCCACTGAGGCAAATCCAGATTCAATTATGTAGTGATGTCTGCTGCTTAAATCCAGATTCAATTATGTAGTGATGTCTGCTGCTTAAATCCAGATTCAATTATGTAGTGATGTCTGCTGCAACAAATGTTTGCTTGTTTGTGCTCTGCAACCCAACTGCATCATATGCTCACAAGGCTGAGTATACAGTAAATTTTCTTTCTCAAATTCACGAAAATTTCATGCCATAAAGTACAATGTATGCATGAACTAAAATTTAAGGTAATGCTTTCATCGTCCAGCTCATACATCAGTGGCACCAGTGAGTTTTCAAACCAGCAGCAGACTGTAAACATCATTCCACACAATGCTTGTGTCATGGAAATGAATACAAACTAAGCTTTACCTTAATGCCTAAACCAAAATTTAGTGGTCAAACCCTTCAGACTGCACAAAACGTGCACACTGAATCGAACCTAACTTGACCAGCAAACACCTGCACATGACTGGGTAAAAACATTCTAAAGAACAGAGTTAAAGAGCAACCTGATTCATGTTTGCCTTTGGATTTACAACATATATGCACTGTCCTTAATCAGCATCTTGGACATGTTTCCAAATGTATGTAAAAATGCACTAATTCTTTGGTTCTGTGAAAGGGTTCCCTGACAATGAGCAAGTGCAATGTACAGAGAGAGGGAGCGAAGGGAGAGGGCTATGAAAGAAGGCAATGATCTGTACAGATGGGTTTCACTTGAGTGAGACACCAAGTTCAATGCCCTTTCTAAGGGCAAATCAGGACAGCATGCCTGCTTCAGGGATATCATCTGAACCAACTTATCGCAGGGAAGATGACTCCACTGGTATTATCATGCAATGTTCAGTATTTGCAGTCATTAATTACATACATATGGTAAAGTGCAGTTTTCCCCTCAGTGTGAGTGTATGTGAGTAGGGGTAGGTGTGTGATGTGTATGTTCCTTGCTCATCTGTTCCCATTCAATCATTCCCTATGTATGCACAATACTAGTGTACACTGCCATTCTTTGTCCTCATGTTCAGGAGCAGGAAACAGCAGTACCAACAACCAAATTACTCCACATTAAAGGCACAATTAACCATCTGCAGGTGAATCAAAAAGTCAGCATTAGTGAACTTCAAAATAGTTCTAAAATGTGAGTTAGGGATAGAAATAACCAATGTAAAAATTTGAGCCAGTATAATTGTGAAATATACAAAATGTGAACAATAGTTAAAATAAAATTTTTCCAGACTATACAGTCTGCAGTTATGGTTTCATGAGAAAAATAGTGATGTATCTCCTTGTATTTCAGGCTGTATTGCAAGAATTTTATATGGTAGTTGGATGTTTTGTGATACAACTGACCTACACATATATATGCATCAAATATGATATCTTGAACATTTATTATATCACTGCTCCAAAAGGAAACATAATCTTCTTATCTTTTGTTCTTTATCTGTGCAGAATATTACAGCAGGTATAAAATAACAAGGCTGTCACGACTGATTAATTACTAATACAAACTGACAGATAGCCGGCAATCCCAAATTCTATTGTCAGACCAGTACAAGACGACGGTTTAGCAACATTTGTTGTTTATCTGGCTTGTCAAGACAATTTGTCAAAAATGATTTAAAAAAAAAAAAAAAACATCTTTTTCAATATACATTGTACTGTTGAAAAAAAAAACAATCAAAAACTTAAACAACCCTCTGTAATTCTCTGTAATAATGATGTAGCCATCATAAACTGTAGTAAGGTACATTGTGGCTTCAATCAATTTACCAGATCAGTGTTTGAGATTGGCAAAATCTCCAATAGACAATGCATGTCTGTACCTTATAAAAAGGAAATTCACCATAAGAACCACTAGACATCACCAAAGTCAATCCTCTTTAGTATTCTATCAAATAAAAACAGGCAGCATCAGATACTTTTGAATACAAAATCTATGATATTCAAGGCAAGTCTGCATGCACCCATTTTCCCAAATAATATGGTAAACGGGATATATCCAGCTAAATTGTCCTTGACGAATATGCAACATGTAACATTAATATTGTTTGTAAATTTCAAGTACTTCCTGTAATAGTCATATGACTCCTTAGCCCCCTCCCCCACTCCCCCCAGAAACACACACACTATGTATACCGTTACGTAATGCCTAAATATGTACACAGACAATTATAAGGTACACCCAATATCATGGTAAAAGTATGCAACCATGTGTATGTACTGCATGCACATATTCTTCACTAATCAGGTGTTTTTTTGTCTGGTACTCTCTCAGGTATTGCCCTACACAGGAGGGAATATGGCTCAACACACAGCTCCGGATCAGCTCTGGAAATGTCAAATGTAAATGCCCGCTCATCACATGCACACTTCAGTGATGGATTACAGCCTCTTTTTTTTTTTCTTCTTTTTTTTTTGTGTGTGTTCTTCTCATTCATTTTTTGATGCATTGTTCTTTCTGCACTAATGTGTATTTCCTATAGTACCAGAAGATTACACTAATCGGGTGACTGGAAAAAAAAAAAATTCATGAAGACTTGAATATTAAACAAATAATCACTCTGAGCCTGATTGCCTTGCTTTTCCCATAATTCACTGTTCCCTTGTTGATCTTACAAAGTACAGTACAATGTATGCATGGTTCCTCATCAAAAAAAAAACAAACAAGCACTGCTGCTGGGGTTTCTTTTCTATCTCTTTCTAAATGGATATCATACTCATTCTCAGTCATATTGGATACAACCAATACAGATACAAGGTGGAGTGTTGAACATGCCGTCATTCATTGTACACTGTTCATCAAGGATTCTGATGGACTTGCCACTGCATCATAAATCCGTAGCAATTGGAATGACACTAACTACGTAAAAATTGATGTCGGGCCTCCAAATTTCAAAAAAAAAAAAAAAGGCTATCTTTTGGTGGTTGAAACACAACATAATTCTTCAAATATTTTGAATGTATTTGAGGATACTGTTGAATATACTGTAGGTATGTAGACCATCTCATGAATAGACCCATGACTTTCATGGGCATTTTCACCTTTAAAAGCCGATATTCGTGTGTAGTATTGTCTGAACCAAACACTCTGTTCATGGTTTCGCCTTGCTGGTATGAACATATGCACCTTAACATACAGTAAATTTTTGTCATATTTGATCACAATCTGTCTTTGAAAACTCATGTGAACAATGTGTGCAGATCAGCCTCATTTGCCCTACACAAAATTGGCAGCATCCGCCAATTTCTGACGAAAAAGACAACCCAGAGACTCGCTCAGGCACTCGTTATGTCTCGCATTGACTTTTGCAACAGTCTCTTGTATGGTTTACCTGATGCGCAAATCAACAAACTGCAGAGAGTTCAAAATTCAGCTGCCAGGCTTATTGCTAAACGTCGTTCACGTGAGTCGGTTACCCCACTACTGAGAGAACTCCATATGTTAAGAATCCGCGAACGAATTAACTTCAAGATTCTTTTGTTAACTTTTAAATGTTTGCGAAATATTGCACCGCTTTATCTTCAACAGTTGATAACTGAATACCTACCCTCCCGGAACTTGCGGTCTAACAACAAATCACTTTTAATACCTCCTCCTGTCAATACACAATCTTATGGATCTAGAGCTTTTCAGTCAGCATCACCTCAACTCTGGAACAGTTTACCTGAATGCTTGAAACAAACAGACTCAGTAGACAAATTTAAATCCATGTTAAAAACGTATTTGTTTATTGAGTAGTATTATGACTGTGTTTCATGTCTTATACCATTACTGAAACTGTACCTTCTTCTTCTTTCTTTCTTTCTTTACTTTCCTCTTCTTCCCTTTCTATTGTTTTCTTTTTCCCATAGCGCTTAGAGACATTTTATGTAATAACGCGCTATATAAATATTGTGAATTATTATTATTATTATTACTGTATACATCACATGCTTGTGTATTATGTGTGTGTGAGTGTGTGTGTGTGTGAGCGGTTACGATGTGGCTGGTATGAATACTCGAAGGCATGGATAATAGTTTTTAAATACGTATTTTGTTAATGTACATGTACAAGACTAAAACGTGGGAACAAGTCAAAACTAGTAATGTCGCTACAGCGACTGGTTATACCCCCACCAAACAACATTTCATAAGCTTTGGTCAAAACAACATTTCATAAGCTTTGGTCAAAAAAATGAGGAAGTAGTTAAATCCGCAAGATCTTTCCTTGATCTTCTGCCATTAATATGCCGTTACCATGGCAACGTACTTTCGGGTACTGTCGAAAAATGCGTCTTGCACATCTACAACCAAAGGCACACATCTGTACCAAGTTTCATGGAAATTGGGCAAAAACTGAAGAAGTAGTTTGCAACACAAAATTTTCCATCATTTTGGCTCATAATATGTGAGCGTGTTACCATGGCAACATACTTTTTGTAACTGTCAAGAAATGTGTCATGCTGACCTATATCCTAAGACAAACATTCAATATGAATTCCATGAGAATTAGAAGAACACTGATGAAGCAGTTTTGCCATGAAGCATTTTGCCCTATATTTTACCAATAACATGCCGTTACCATGGCAACGCACTTTTTGCCACTGCGGAAATATGTGTCTTGCACATTAACATATTCAGATGAACATCTCTACCTAATTTCATAAAAATTGATCAAAAACTGTGGGAGGAGTTCGCGACGCAAGATTTGTACCCATTTTTGCCCATAATATGCCGTTACCATGGCAACGTACTTTTGGGTACTGTCAAAAAATACGTCTTGCACATCTACAACCCAAGGCACACATCTGTGCCAAGTTTTATGGGAATCGGTTGAAAACTGAGGAAGTGGTTCGCGACGCAAGATTTGCAACGGACCGACCGCCCGCCCGACCGACCGCCCGCCCGACCGCCCGCCCGACCGTCCGCTGATTCCTATATACCCCCTTCAAACTTCGTTTGGCGGGGGTATTTAAACAGTAGTATCACATGAACAAATCAATGAACCTGAACAAAAAAAGAGGCTTGGCCCATGGCCTCTTAGCCAAGTACCTACTGTTAAAGTTGCAAGCATCCAACTTTCACAAATAGACTGTTTTTGTAATTCATTACAACTTATGAATGTTTTCTTTTCCTACACTAGTAACAAAGCATTTTATTCACCTGCTCCATGCCATTAAAGGGACTGTACAGTACTGGTTGAGGTGGGGATTCATGTTTTGAACATTCCTAAGTGAGATAATGAGAAACCTCTTATGAAATATGAAAGAGCATGACATTAAGAAGGATTCATGCATGTACTTCCCGTAGAGTCAATGTAATTATCAGCGGGTGTTTGAAAATAATACATACACTGTAATTTATGTACCACAGACCTCTATTTATTCCAACATTATCGAGATTTGAGACATATAAAGGAATGGTTCATATGTACCCCGATTGAATTGGATCTTTTTTTTCTTTTGACTCTAATCAAACATTTGTGACCCGCTACAACAAAAAGGTCCTAAAGTCGCGCACGGTCGAAGCCGTGAAAATCGAGTTTGAAGTCAGAGCATTAAAATTGGTCAAAATTTACGATTGTCTGATTTTGATATATTATTGGAGTCTAACATGTCTTCTATCATCTGTCGAAATTTTGAAGCAAAATGATCAAGGGAAAGACCCCAAAATAGCGTTTTTCTGAGCCATGTTTTTTGGCGTTTCAACGAAGCAGAAACTGGTTCGAAAATTTGTATTGAGCGCCACAGATAGGTTCCGCCCCTAACAACGACCAGAGTGATCTCATTGGTCAGTTTGCTGCTTGCTGCTAACCGAAGCGTGAAGCTCGCACACTGCCCAGTCGACTGGTGCGTGCGGGCGGGGTGCGCTATGCTCAGCCGCTTCTCACATCCTGGTAACTGATTGGTTGGTGAGGAGACCACCGACGCTGATGTGCTTGAATGAACTCTTCGGGGGTTGCTAGGCCTTACCTTCTATTGTCCAGAGGTGAAAACTGACTGCGTGTCCCTTGATCGCGATTGCGTCGAAAGGAAGACTTTTAGGGCGCTTTTCTCGAAACAGTGATTTTCCAGACGTCTCGACATGCTCTCTTTTAAACATCGATATCTCCGCAGCCAATTATTTTTATAAAATGTGTTATATATCAATTTAAAGCAGAAAGATTAGGGGATTATATCATGCAATTTTCAAATAATCGACCTCGCCCGACTTTAGGATCATTTTGTTGTAGCGGGTCACATTTAAAAAGAGGACAAGACTTTGCAGTTCTGACGAGGGTTGAATAAAAATGGGGTATGATTTTTTTTTTTTTTTTGTGGGGGGGGGGGGACACCCCCTTACCCTAGACTGATCAGACCCTGTGTAAAGTATGACAAGGACCTGTACAATTTCATAAAGACCCCCTTGTTACAGCTTCAAAATATTACAAATTCATATTTTCTTAAAATTCTATATTTGCACAAAATATGTGTAGATTGCTTGGACTTAAATTTGGCATCACAATCTATAGCAAGTCATCAGGCACTCCCCATGGGGCAAAATTTACATTTCTGACTGCAAAACCTATTCATTGCTGCACCAGTCCAAGTACTATCTATGCAGTCTTTAGTCATCTGCCACATAAATCGATTTCTGCTACATATTTCTGCTCTATGTATTGCCACACCGTGACACGGCAACATGACCTTTTTAAACTTAAGTGCCCAGTGACTACTATCTTCTGCCTACATTGTATACATGTAGGAAACTGAAAAATGAACTTCATTGTGCAGATGAAGCAATTAACCAGCATTTTTTTTTTTTTTGCAAGTTGTAAATTGTTGAAGTCAAAATCTATTTAGATCTAGATCTATATGCTCCTAGAAGCAGGTCAGAGTTATAGTTGGGTGATCCACGCCTCCCCATAGTTAATGTTTATGCATATTTGAATCACATTTCATCACTGAAATTCTATGAAATTCCACTCACATACAGGAAAAATGCTGAAGATTCCAATAGAACCACAAGTTCATTGATCGATTCCGGAAATTTGCAGGAGGGTCGTCCTCAAACAAGAATGATGCGGAATAGTTGTGCGCTAAGGAAGGGACCCGCAACTCGTCACCCGCGCTCCCATAGACAAAGCACAGAAAAGACGTGTGCGGGTAACCGTGATGCTCCCATAGACAAACACGTAAAAGATGTGTGCGGGTGAACGTCATGATACTTCTAACATGTATATCCTAATATTATAAATTTTTCACCACAGTTTGCTTGTTTGTGGTACCTCTGCCAAGTTTCAAGTTTTTTGAGGGATACTGAACACACTCCTGGGCATAAATTTTTGTTCTGTGCACTTGTATGCAGGGTGGCGGTATATTATTTGGAACCCTGGCGAGGTGCTGGCACCTCGCTACACCTTGTATACATAATCAATACAAAATTGTGTCATTACACCGAGTTATTAATTTTTTTGATGGCCATTTGGTGCAGCACTGTCACTTTGCACGAGTGCTGTGTCAAGTTAATACTATAAAAGAGTCTAACTTCGGCTAAATTGTGATATCGCCCTCGGTCCCCTCTTGTTCTGCGTGTGCGTCTTCACTATGTGCAAAGTCTATGGAGGTTGAAAGCAGTCTCAGGCTACGATGAAATGAATGAAGTGGAGACCCATTTCACGATAACGCTCTAGGCCTAGTGCCTCTAGATCTAGTCTAACTTCTAACGTTAGAAGAAATTCGTATCTAACTGATGCTACAGACAGGCTACAGGCAAAAAAAACAAACAAACAAACAAGCAAACAAAGCTCTGAGAAAAAAAACAAACAAACAAACAGGTAACTGGTTAAATTAGGATCAAAACAGTGTCAATTCTGGTTTGAGAGTCATCTGCTCAATTAGACCTAGAACTATGAGAACCGGTTTAGTTCACTTTATTCAAATCCCAACGCAGGCGAGATGCTTTGCCGCTTAACACTAACACTAACAGTTAAAAGTTGAAAATTCAAAGGCTCAAAGTCGAGCTTGAAAATAACATAGCGTGTGTTCCTACCACAGGTTGCGGAGCAACAGTTGGAGATTGGGCGTCTTGGTTAGAATTTGCCATTTCTGAAGCCTGTGAAGGAGCAACTAGGGCCTACTAGCGTTATCTCAGACAGTTCCAGGTAGGTCGGATGACAAGTCAAGATGGGTAGTCCTCGTGTTGCCCGTCTGCTGCAGAGAGGTGCCTACGGCGTTACGCGATACAAAATTATGGTTTGTATTTGGGCGATAGCGACGTCGCAACTGATAACTGTAACGTTATTAGCTGTCTGAGAGCAAAGTCGCTACAAATACAATGTACACGTACATGTGCAACGTTGTGTTGTGAGGAGCCTGTTTTGTCCTGACGACTCAGAGAGAGTGAATGTGGCCTCGCTATGTTGAATTCTCAAGTTGTTTCACGCGGTCACTGATATGCACATCCACGGCCCGGGATCGCGAATCGATGGTAAGGTTCTTTGACTACCAGAGCAGCCTGCAGACTGACTGCACTTTAAGTTAGGCGACTTTCGACTGCATACATACACAACACGCGATCCGATCCGACGCGTCGACGATGGTGTGGGTGGATGGAACGTGCGAAGTAGGCGCACACTCAGTCTGAATGCAGTACATTTGTATTTTAGTCGGTTGCTGTTGTTGTTGTTGTTGTTCTTCTTCTTTTTGTTGCTGTCGATGGTGGTGGTGGTGGTGGTGAAGCTAGTCTCTTGTCAAGGCTGCCCTCTCGTAGTCTCGCTGTAAGATGCAGCCGAGCTACCGAGCGCGACAGCGCGTAACCCCTGGGCCACTCGGCTGGGCTCTCTTCATCATACAGCGAGAGGACTTTGACAAAAGGCTAGTTTGAAGTCGGTCGTAAATACTAGTTAATGTACTGAATTTTGAGTGACACACAAGCCATTAAAACCAAAACAACAATTTTCCGAAATAATACAGATGCATGTATAACTTTTAAACAGACAAGTATGTAGACGTATAGCGACAGCTGGCCAAGGACCCCTATTACAATCTTTACCTTTTTGTGTTGAAAAACATCTTTAAAAAAAAAGAGAAGAGAAGAAAATTTATAGAGCAGTGTTTGGCGTAGATATTCTATAGAGAACGGGAAACGTCACTAAACACAAAACAACAACAACAATTTTTTCAAAACGTGCAGGTCACTTCGGGGCTGTGCTGCTCAATTCAATAACCGAAGCGACAAAATAGTCTTTTATTCCAGACTTGCAAACCCCGTGCTAGCCTTTGCATTGTATCAATCTTGCATGGATTGCACTAACACTGCCATAACCCATAATAAATACATAGAAGAAAAACAAATAAATGGATAAACAATAACAGCAGGAGAGAAACAGAGCTTCTGTAAAAGGTCAAGCTACATTCTCTCTGATGCCTAAGATTAAGGTTTCAAAACAGATATGAGTGTATGGTAGATGTACCGTAGTAGGTCTACTAGTATTGGTGGAGATGAGGATCACACTTTTAATATGAGATACTTATAAGCCATATTGAAGAGCATACAACTCTAAGACTGAAGAATTCAAGCTTTTTTGATGAAAATCGGTTTTGAAATGGCTGAGATATCCCAAAACAAAGAAAAACAAAGCGATCCTAATAAAAGTTGGGTCCCACCTTTTCACCTTTTATGGAACGCTTTGTTTTGAATATCTCACAAATTTCAAAACTACTTTTCATCAAATAAACTTTAAATTCATCTTAGAATTGTGGATATGCTCTTATATTTCATAAGAGACTTCTCATTATCTCACAAGAAGATTTGGAAACCTGAAACTTGTCTCAACCAAAACCATACCATCCCTTTAATGTTTAGGTTACACTTTCCTTTATGGTTCAGATAAACGAGAAAAGAAAAGAAAGTGCTGCAACAGCGAATTGATACTAGCAATCCAAAACCTGTATAAAGATTGCAACACGACATTGTATGATCATATTTTTTTTTAAAAGGAAAGAAAATGCAGGTGAAAGTGTCCACTCTTCATATATAATTTGTATCATTCGTTATTTCACGATAGAAATAACACGACAATGTGATAATAGTGATGCAGTCAGGTGTACTTCAAAGAATGTTTTGCAGTGACGTGACTATAATTATTTCTATTTGGTACAAATTTTCGCCACTAATAAGAAGAGTATAGGGTGACCCAAGAAGTGTACATGAAAAAGAAAAAAAAAGGTAACAGTGAGGACGAGTTTTAGAAGGTGAGAACCACAAGATAAGTCAGTCTTTTAATCAGACTTACCCTTCCTACTGCTGTACAATGACGGTCACATGAGGGCGTACACCACCTTTCTGTCAATTGCTATTGGTAGTATTGGTCGGTCCGGACCGTGTAAAAACAGGCCATAATCTTCTCTGCCTCATGAGTCTATAATATGTTTTCACAATTCTAGAGTAGTTCGTTCTGTCATTATGGCAAAAGTCTCAGGGGCAAGCCATCGCCATGGGAGAATGAATTCAAATTCATTCAAATAAGACAAAGACAAATATGGCAAGACAGGAAGAATAAAGGCAGAAGAAAGATGACTTAAATAGATGAATAAAACGAAAACTATAAACGATTGAAAGATGAAACCAAAAGGAGACGGATGAAAAGAAACAAGAAATGATAATGATGATGACTATGTTGATGTTGATGAAAATGATGCTTTTATGATGACGAGGATAATGAAACATGGAATACCATACGATCGATTAACTATGCCCATGTTTCTGGAAATATTGTTTTGACGGCGTTGAGTTTATTTTATATCCTTGCGTCAAGTTGTTTTTATATAGCAAATTGTTTGACAAATTGCCCTTTATCGGCAATAGATACCGATCATTCAGTGTATGAGTGGAAGCCATGATATCATGGGCATAACATCCGACTCGAGTACTGTAGTATACTAGTATTGTATAGATGCTCATGGGTTCATTATTATCATGGCTACTCCTCATAATCGGTGTCGTGGAAAACGGATGCAAGAGAGCGGAAAATATGGAGGGGGTGAGCAGAATTTTTAGTTAATCATAAGAATTATAAAGTACTGATATACTTTTATACGACTACGAGTGAATTTGTGCGCAAAACATGCAATGAAAATCAATCAAGAGGGAGTTAGTATTATCTGATTTGATGACATAAGCCAACACTTTGAAATTTCATCATAAATACTCTATATGGTTTGTTCGTTTCGATTGCACTGAGATGACAGCATCAAAAGATTAATGATAAACGCTGAAAACTCGGGAAAACGAAAACGTATGTATGGGAATGTTCTTAATTGCTGACAGTTCTATCATGAGACAATTACAAATTGAGTTGGAGAGACAATAGAATGTACCTTGATACTGAAGCAGAAGGCAGGCTATAGAACGCCATGTATATAGGAGACTTAAAATGATTACGTGGAAACGCTCAAATCCGGCGTGTGATAAACTCCCCTCGATATCTGGTCGTAATCATAAATTGGAGCCTAAAGCCTTCACCCGATGACCTCACCGAGGTGAAATCGTAGCCAGGAATGCCCTCTAAACCTAGCGATCGTCGCTCGCAGCCAATGCGATCGACTGATACCACAAGGGGGGAAACTAAAAATGAAAGAGGCAGAGACAGAGGGAGGCACACTCATTATTATGCGTGTGCGCAGACAGCTTGTGAATTCGTGTATTAAAGGGCAGAGAGGCGCCACGAGCTTGGTGCGGATAGCTAAGGGAGGAAACTCAAATTTGGTGACAAACCGTACACTGAAGTATATTGGTTCTAATCATTATACGCAATCAGTGATTGTTATATGAATGCACCAAAGGTGATGGTAACTCAGTTGGTTTGATTTTCGCATGGGGTGTATTATAATTATGGCAGTATAAATGTGGAGCAGCTTAAAATACAAATGTCGACACCACTATAGTATACCGACTTTGATATGTTACTATTTACAAGTAACATGCATTCTATTTCTATGTCATTGAGTTCATCAAATTTCCTTCCGTGTTTGACAAGAGTAATGTTTATGATGTGCAGTCACTCCAATAATGTTGACTGCGGGAACTTATGCAGGAATGATACCATAGAATATTATATATATATATATATATATATATATATATATATATATATATATATATATATATATATATTATACACTTCCTTGGTGATCTGGCAATCTATGGCAGTTCGCAAGTGAATCAGTGTTTCTCAAGTCGTTTCGATCGACGGAGGATTGTTTTGTTTATTTGTTTGTTTTTCAAGCACATGATTATAATTTCAAACAGGTTCTTATACCTTTCCTTCCTCTCAGATTCCAAAGCCGGTGGTAAACCTCCCACAAGAAGCCTCCAGTAAAAAATAAAAAATAACAAACATTTAGAAATAAAGCAAAAAAAAAAAAAGAGAAGTGTTTTTGTTTTTGTTTTTGTACAAGACTATTAAAAGCAACCCTTTTCGTTGACGTCACGCATTAAATGCGCCATCCGATCTGAGTGACCACGAGGCGATGTTTACATGGTTCCTATCGCTCTCCTCTATCGGCTTATTTTTACGATTGAATGATCAACTTTAAATTACCATGTATAAATAGCGGCATCTCTGGTCAGACGTGAGCCAACCATGGTGAAAATACAAGGCCGAAACTTTACTGAAGAGAGGTTCCCATATAATGACACTTTCAGCATTAGGATGTTTCTATAAACTTCATTTTGATATTCAGCATATTATTTCGCCACAACACAAAGCACTAATCACGGACACACTATGTCATTATAATATAGGAACATAGTGATCACATTCGAAGCTTAGAGCCATATGATAAGGCGAACGCGCAAAATGAAAAAAAAAAAGGGGGGGGTGGATACTTTCCAGCATGATGGTCACGGTCTGGTGGACACAGGTGGTTGGTATCATCTTCCTCCGGATCATTAATTATGCCAAAGAGCGCGACTTTATCCAATCAAGCTCATCGCTCTGATCCATGACGCATGCCCAGAACACATGCGGGATTCTACTCCTGATGCTCTACATAACGTATAGGAAACTGGCAATTTTCATAAATCACGCAATGACGCTGAACTGGCGTAACTTGAGACGTTTGCGCCGTGCATTGCTCGATCTTTTGATCTTGTTCACTGCATGCCAAACCAGTGGATGACAGGTTGTAAGCAGTTTCAGCAGCGTCCGCTACATCAAATGCATTTGATTTTAATGTCCGCCTGGTCGGCTTTCAGTCTTTTACGCGTTTCATATTCAAAATTAATTATAGCCATCAGCGTGTAATTATATACTATTAGTACAATGCATGTAGTCCTACATAATCATCTTCACACGAACAGTCAATGTTATAAATCTTCTTCATACAGTACGCGTGCGCACATACACACATCTTTTGATCTTGTTCACTGCATGCCAAACCAGTGGATGACAGGTTGTAAGCAGTTTCAGCAGCGTCCGCTACATCAAATGCATTTGATTTTAATGTCCGCCTGGTCGGCTATCAGTCTTTTACGCGTTTCATATTCAAAATTAATTATAGCCATCAGCGTGTAATTATATACTATTAGTACAATGCATGTAGTCCTACATAATCATCTTCACACGAACAGTCAATGTTTTAAATCTTCTTCATACAGTACGCGTGCGCACATACACACAATAATGCACAAACATGCACGTCATCGCAAGAACACCCTCAAAGTACGTATATAGTTATCATCATTAATATCACGAAACTTTTAACAGGGCCTCTATAGGCCTAATACCTTTGTTTATTGTCGTTGTTCATAGATCCCAAATCACTGACAAATAATGATATTTCCCAAATCCAAATGCTGACTGTTCAAAGCGACAAATCCCCTATTATATCCCGATGTAAACCTGTTCGGTTTGGGCGCTCTTTTTTAAGCCATGAATTGGCGAGGGGGAGGGGGGGGGGGGGGCTTCAATATTGTCTACACAAGAGTTAATCTATTCAGTGAGAGAGTAATGCACCTGTTATTGACTCATTGCATAACCCATAATGAATCATCTTTTCCTCTTATTTTGGAAACCCCACTTATGGCCGACATAAGTTAATAATCAAAACCGCATAGATCTATGTGCACAATTACCGAAAATCATTACATCCAATAATACATTATATAAAAATATATATGCAGCTCGGGTTCAACAGTTGTTTTCTTTACGATTTTAACAACGGAACTCAGTGTATTTTTTTTTTTCAACACATAGAGGAAATCCGTGTATTATTACACTGAATATATACCATCTGATGGGACATTAAATTACTAGATATAGTTCCGACGGAAAAAAAAGTACATATAAATTCATGTAATTATGAAAGAAGCTTGTGAACGTTAAAGGGAAGGTAAACCCAAAGAGCAATGTGGATTGAGTGAAAGAAGCAACATTAGTAGAACACATCAGTGAAAGTTTGAGGAAAATCGGACAATCGATGCAAAAGTTATGAATTTTTAAAGTTTTGGTGTTGGAACCGCTGGATGAGGAGACTACTAGAGGATATGACGTATGAGTGGACAACAATACAAAGAAACTATAAAGGAAATTCAACAAAAATTCACTTTTCTAGAATTATGAAAGAGCAGTGGACCAACCGCTTTCAGAAAGCAGGGGGAATAATTGCTACCCTTAATATATGTCAATATCAAGTTGATGGAATTTGTAATTTTCATGAAAAATAGATTTTTGTAGTATTTTCTTTATATTTTCTTGGTATTGTTGTCCACTCATACGTCATAACCTCTAGTAGTCTCCTCATCCAGCGGTTCCAACGCCAAAACTTTAAAAATTCATAACTTTTGCATCGATTGTCCGATTTTCTTCAAACTTTCACTGATGTGTTCTACTAATGTTGCTGTTTTCACTCAATCCACATTGTTCTTGGGGTTTATCTTCCCTTTAAATGTTATCATTCACCTTTGTTTGTTTGTTTGTTTGTTTTCTTTCTTTTGTTCTTCCATATTATGTCATAATGACAATGGTATCGAATGAATTCACTTATGATGTAAACTGGGCCCTCATGTAAAACAGCGTGTCTTGATGGCTATTCGATTCGCTGAGTGAGGCGATTCAGCCGTTTCTATTGTTTTTAAAAATGTGCCATAATATTGATTGCTGTATTTGCACGATTGCTTTTATTTCGACGGAATACCAACCAACATTTATTATAGAATACCTTTAATTGGTAAGTGTAATGGTGCCTTATAATAATGTAAGCATTTTTTTTTTGTATGCTTTTTTTTTTTTTGGATCCCCATAAGAGAAGAGTATCGTTCGTGCTTGTGTCATCGTAGCAACATTCAGTGTGTCCTCGGGGTCCTTTAGACTGAAACCTCGCTTCTTTACCATTAGGATGCACTTACAATCTCCTGAATACCAAGCGCCACGTATTTTTCACCTCTCCATCTCAACGACGACTCAGAGAGCCCCCCCCCCCCCCCCAACCTCCCAATCCCCAATCTCCGGACTCTGTCCTTTCATCCATACCTCCCTTCATTCTCAAACTAAACACTCTGGTTGTCTGAGATTGATGGTGACACAGCCAAGGGAGTTTACAGTAATTCAGGACTCATCTACCTCTAACCCATCGTCTCGCCACTTCATTCTGTCCAAATGGTTTGCTGTCCACTCATTACTCATTAACCCATCGCAGATTTGTCCCGAGTGTACTCAGGCAGGTGTCTGTAGAAAATGCATGCTATAGCAAATTCAGCTTGTCCTCGACGGGTTAAGACACCAAAACAATAGGGTCACTATCCACCATCC
Source organism: Diadema setosum (assembly GCA_033980235.1). Classification (NCBI taxonomy): domain Eukaryota; kingdom Metazoa; phylum Echinodermata; class Echinoidea; order Diadematoida; family Diadematidae; genus Diadema; species Diadema setosum. The sequence goes on from CM067073.1 coordinate 725,377, forward strand.
TTCCCTATCCACAAGGATGATGATGATGATGATGAAACAGCATTTATATAGCGCCATTTATTTGTAGAAACATTCAAAGGCGCCCAGCTCCCACAAAGCATCCATAGCCTCTAGACCTATAGGGTGTTTTTGGTTGTAATTGTGGTGCATTTTATGTGAATTCGGCTTTGATCATTAATCATGAACAATAAAAAAAAAAATGTATTTCTGTAACAATCATTTACCTACTTGCAAACTCTTTTCAATTACTGTTGTTTTTGCGTCATCATGCCAAATCAGTACGCGGTCTATCAGGAAAAAAAAAATGGTACATTAATTTCGCTTAACTTTTTTTTTTTTGTACCAAGGAGTCAATATACACAAGTTTCACACACATAACTATATGGACAGGGAAATTAATGTAAAACGCAGAGGGTCAACAAATAAAGTTACTGTACACAGGAGCGATTTTACACACACACACACACACACACACACACACACACACAAAGGTATCCACTCTCTCTCAAACTGTCTCAGCATCTCACCTCTCTCTCTCTCTCTCTCTCTCCCTCTCTCTCATTTTCTTGAACTGTATTTATGTTCCGCCCTGGGTGAGCTCAAGGCAAGCATTAGTTTCACGCAGCGACTGTTTGGTTTGATTATTCTTTCCATGTTTTAAGAAAAAACAACAACAACTATCTAACTTTGCTATATACTCTATAGACAGCATGCTTTAATTGCATAACTTCGAGGTGTTCCACCCTCAACGTTCAACCAGATTCAACCTCCTTTATCGAGCTATTATACGTGTATGAAATCGAGCGATGCTTATCGAAAACATACAGCCAGTTCAAACCGTCCTTGTTCAAACATGGACTTTAGTTAAATGAAGAGGATATTAGAACAATGCACAATTCATTTGAAGTTATTCATTGGTGCAGTAACAAAGTGATCCCGTGCTTCGATTCTCTTTGTAATACAAGTATACAACGTGTCTATAAAGAAAAAGCAAACAGTCGACAAAAAATCTCGACAAAAGGCGTAATGTTTAAAAGACACCACAAACCCTGATGAATGGCATGTCCTTTACCAGAAATCCATATCATCCGATCCATATAATGTCATCTCACGAAGAGTAAAGGATTATAGGACCATTAAATTGCAATCAAACGCTAACTAAGTGCACAAAAAGGAAATATCCAAGTGATTAAGCAATTATAATATTCCCCTAACAAACGTCACAACTAGCATTAACGACGCGGTAGGCCTATGAAGGGATGAAAATACACCGAAATGATTTGGATGGCGTCGAAATAGCTGGACATGATTGAGCAGAGAATCATCCGCAAAACAAAAACGACGAATACTGCACTACACTGTCTTAGTGTTTTTAGCATTCTTTTCTGTCTTGTCCCTGCCAAGGTGGGTCCGCTAAAACACCACTGATAATACAACATTTCACTTTTCAAATATACCTTCGTAACGACAATGATACTTACCAGTGGTAATCTGCTCATTGTGGGGTGATGATGGGTCTTTACAGCGAGTGCAAGATATCACAGTCTGGTTGTAGCAATTATATACCTCCTTTAGTCACTCAAAATAGATCCTTGCAACAATAGAGTTAAAGCGAATTCTTGTAGTGTCCCGATTTCATAATATGTTCCTTCGATGTCTGTACGGGTTGGAGAAGCAACGTTCCGTGTCGCCACGTCGGTCTGCCAGCAACGAATGTTCAATAATTGTTGGCGCGAGAGGCCTGGAAAGAGAGAAAAACACTTATCAGATATATACACAGAGAAATCTTAATGAGACTTCACACAATTGGGCCTCTGAAAGCGCGCGAGACCAGATTAAGAAAGGGTCAGACTGATATAGCTTTGAAGGAGAGATAAGCGTCATTGAGCAGGGGCTAAATTAATCATTAACGAAGAATAAAATATTCCGCTCTCAAGATACGGTGAGATGATACACTAAAGTGTCGCGGATACATACGTGAAGTATGAAAGGAAATCAAATAATCCGAAAGGAAAAGGAATACAATAATAGACAAAGCTCGAGCAGACGTCGAAGCAAGATATCGAAGAATCGGTGGCTGCGGTGCGTCTGCGCGGCGATCGAATATGCGAATGCGCAACAAACAGGACGAACGTGTGGAGTACGTGCTCCGCTGGGGGTAGTCTTCCGCGTCATTTTTGCAAGCAAGGCCGGGTGGAGGCAAACTTAAACTTGATTGTTGCGGCGTTGTAATGCCGCCAGTTGCTGTGTACTTAATGTCGTCACGTAATTCTAGAGTTCCACGAGTGTAGGTTATTGGAAGCATGGATGGGGTCTTGTTACGTCTTGACTTGTGTTTGCGTGTGTGTATGGGGACTCCAGAGGGTTTTATTCATTGCGCGCGTCTGCCCAGTGGCGGTGTTGTGTTTGTATACACACAATTCGACACCCAAATATTGACTGAGTAATGGCACGAGTCATTCTGAGAGTGGAGTAGTAATCTTTTGCTCATTACTCCGAGTAGACATCTGCCCTTCACGATTGGTGTTTCCCTTTTAGAATGACTCTTGCATTACTCTTCACCAAACATTAGGAGGATGGAGAGGGGTAATTTCGACGTTCAGGGGGACGTGGAGATCTGAGAAGACACCTGTTTCATCCCACTGGTCCCACGATGAATCGTAGACTCTTTGATTTGGCACGAAGTCTGTTTACATTCGAGGGAAGTCTCTTTTCTCTCTATCTACCTCATTCTATTTCCTCATTTAAAGGTCAGAAGTCACAGCGAAATAAGATATTATCTATTGATTTTAAGGCTGATTTGTATATAACAGTTATGGGTTGAAGAAACTCATTATAATACGGACGCTCTGAAGACAGTGTCCAGTATATTATCCATTTTGGAAAAAAAAAATCTCTTCTGTATCAGTTCCTCTTCAAAATGTGTAAACGATACATCCAAAAGCTTCATCAATATATTGAAACAAAAGTCGAGACATGAGGATTTTTTACATAGCAAAAATACATTCTGAATGACTACTGATTGTTATTCAAAATAAATTGTCATAATTGGCGCAAAGTTATATTCGATACGATAGTCGTATGAAACATCAAAGTGCATCACATTTTCTCCTCAAAATTGCCCTGTAATTTTGCATAATACTTCTGAATATTCATCTTCGTGTTTCTAAAATTAAGGGTATGCTGCAGGCTCCTAATTTTCTGTCATGCAAGGAGCTATCAAAAAAAAGGAAGAAAAACAAAACACAAGCTATACTGAATTACCGTCGGGTCGGTGTATACCACAAGTCCATGTCTAACCCAGTTTGCTTTTAACTTGATTTCTTTGTTTTCTGTGTTGAAGCTATAAAGAATTACGTCGAAATCAGTCGATCTTTCAATGCGAGTAAATCATTTCCTAAAATAGCGCTCACATTTTCAGTCTGCTTTCTTTCTGTCGACACAGCTTCAAAAAAAAAAAAAAAAAACAGAGAAAAAAATAAGAAAAAAAAATTGAACCATTCGATTATAGGCATATTATTGTTCTCCAAATCCCTCGCATGATACTTGCAAGGCATGGTTTTCTTGTCATATCAGGCAGTCTAACAGGTTTAAACAAATTGTATTCAAATGTTACGCTAGAAAACAACTGCCAAAATAGAAATTACTTTGAACAGTTAATATTTCTTTATCCGTATTGTGTACTGGTCCCTGGTTTTGTGTGTCGCAACAAGCCTGCGGGTATCTAACCAATTGAAACGCAGTGTAAAATAACAGCGGAAAACATCACTGCATCATTCGCGTTCTCTTGTCAGATATTACGGTCAGACTAAGATGTTTATTATCCAAATGTTTGTTAATCCGGAAATGAAATGACTATTGTTATTCCGAAAGTTCCTGGAAGGTTCGTTATTCCGAAGCACACAAATCATGTATACATAATACATAAATACAGATTTTCGCTAATCTGAAAATAGACTATAAGGGTTCGTTGATCCGAATTTTTGTGGCGTATTTTCTGAATTTTCGTTAATCCGAAAGTGAAATAAGGTCCGTTATTTCGAAGGTTCGCTGATATATGAAAATTCAAACAAAACCAAAAGAAAAAGTTCAACATTCCGAAGGTTCGTGCATCTGAAAATGAAAAAAAAAAACAACAACAAAAAACAAGCATACCGACGAACTTTCAGAATTTGGAATGGTGTCAAAGAAGACTCTAACCTTTAAGGAGACGAATCGTTGTCAGGAATCAACCACGACCTCCTCTGATTGCTATCGAGAGATTCCTGAAGTCAGGTCTATGTCGAGAAGGCAGGGCGTGAGAGGAATATTTCCTCCACAGAGAGTAAGAGAGAGGGCGGGGGAGGGGGAGATATCCTGTTTACATTCATCCAGTCGAACATCGTTTTTCATTCAAATCGATTCGAGTTTCTTGCCACGAAAGCGGCAAGTTTCGTCTCCTAACAAAATATGAAATATTGGTCGGATGAATGACCGAAGAAAATTATGTGCAATTCAAATCTATGAAGTTTGGAGATAATAAGGAATCAACCAGTTTTCCATAATAATGTGAATATCATCGAACTCCAGCATTGCCATGGAGAAATGTAAGAACTACATTCATTCAGCATGTAAAGTTCCGAAAATATTTCATCAAAACAAAAAGAGGCATCCGGAAGGATTCGAAGTACGTGGATATCAGATTTAAATCTAAGACTGTATACCTCGCATAGCGGAAGAGGCGAGAAAGGAGATCCCTATCTTAAGGATGATTCAAGAGGAGACGTCAAAATTCTCACGTAGCAGTCGAATCAGAGCCAAGTAGTCAATGCTGTGTAGCCACGTGATGATTCAATTTTAGGCCAAAAAAATCCAAAAAAGCAAGACGTAGGACGGGATTCACTGTGTACTGTGAGCCCGCCTTGCTTCGAATGCCAATTCACAGTTACGATTTGAACATCTGTTGTTCTATGATCTGAGCATGTGCACATATACTAGGGTCATTGCATTCAGACTTGTTTTTTTTTTTGAAACTGACATGTGACTGAGATATTTAAAAAAAACTGGATAGACCTTCATGAAAACTATATTGTTATAAATATTCATGGCACTTTGATTTTATGTGATCAGAGCATATTGAAATGAGCAGGTGATTGTTTTCCACCAAATTAACAAAAGCCGTTCATGAAGCACACTATTTCCAACTTCATGCATGTCTGATTTCAACTGCATTTGAAAACTGCACCTGAAGAGGAAATTTGTGTGTTTCGAAATAACGAACCTTCGGACTAGCGTATATTACTCCCCACGTTTACGCCTGTATGGGTCGAGAGGGACATCGCGCAATGGGTAAACATCTTTGTCCACGGAAGTAGGCACTCAGCAGGACTCGAAACTCGGGACCTTCTTTTCAAAGTCAAAAGTCTAATCCACTATACCCACCACTATAAACACAGTGGGATGCCCCACTTATGATTAAGTGAATAACAATGGCTGTCACCAGTAGTGGAAGCATTATTAATTTTCATTGTGATCATCTTTATGATATTGTGATTTGCACTGTCATAACCATGTGCGTGCATGGCCGTTATGATAATTGTGCTTTTTTTTCGTATTGATAATAGTGTGTTATTAAAATATATGTAATCGATATTATGTAGTAAAAGCCTCCCTTGTAGCCTATGATCTAAGAGCAATTTATCAGTGGTATAAAATGAGTTCTATCACGGCTGGAAGTCTATCGTTGCTTGCTGGGAAATTTCTGAATTGCAACAGTCAACGTCTAATATCGCCGATCAAAACACTTAAATGCCATAGACAGTATACAATGTACATCTTGCTCACTTAACGATAGAACGATATTTCTCGATATCTTGCAGCAAGAATATCGGTGAGTCATGGAGATTACGTCAGATTTCTGAATCAATCGACAAGATCCCCGTGTTTTGGAGAGGAAAAAGTAAAATTTATTACCCGCGAGAGATCGTGTGTTGCGTGCGTATATCGCGGAGATATAATTTCGTCTTGATTTTGCGTCGATATATAGAGGAATCTGGACTCTGCTCCATACGATTTCCACAAATCCACAAAATTTCATTGTTTTATGACAAGTATTCACTTTCCTTACTTATTACTAATGTTTTTGTTTCCCTGTCTTCTGAAAGTCATCTCCTCTTTCATTATTCTAAAAAAAAAATCGAATATCTTTATATTTTAAAAGCAGTACTATACCATTTTCTTCTCTTTTGTCATGTTTGAAAAAGGAAATATACATGTATATAATTATATAATCTTTTCATTTTTGAAGCGCCATGAGCACTGAAAGGTGGACCTGTGCGCTATACAAGTAGCCACTATTATTATTATTACTATTACCATTATTACACTGCTACCGTTTATCATAGTACAACTACAAATACTGTATACTACTACCACCATCACCGCCACTACCGTCATCACTACTACTGCTGCTGCTGCTTATACTATACTACTAGTACTAGTACTACTACTACTACTACTACTACTACTACTACTACTACTAAGATATACTACTACTACTATTACGGTACTTCTACTATCTGATTACTACTATATCCTGCTATCACCATTTATTCTTATACTACCACTATACAATGTAATACTACTTATATTGCTATGTTGCTAGGCATATACTACTACTCTAACTGCTATACCACCACCACTACTACTTCAACTACTACTACTACTACTGCCATGTACTATGTATTTTATCCCTAATTGTACTACGACGACTTCTACGTCTACTATCTTACCACTTCTACTACTAACGTTTCTGCTACGTTGACGACGATTATAACGACTCATCACTTGTACTGCTACCGTCGTACCAAAGTTCATGGAGCCACCTCCATGTTAATACCCAGAGCCTAGTGCTTATTTCATACTCTCTCTATTACAATAGTCAATGTATGACTCAGCTGTTGATTGACAACTGGATTTCCCTCTCGAACACTGCGTCTCAAGATTTAACCAATAGGAGGTAATTGGAGTATTTGCTTTCCACCTTTAACATTCACCGTGTACACCAGGACGTTGAACTTCGCCTCGCTTTCAGGGGTTTTATTTTGTCCTCATTATTGAGGTCGGTTCATTGACTGTGTATAGGTGGTGGTAGTCTGTCCTATCAGACCAAAGTTGATTGTCACTGAGTTAAAGAGGAATGAAACCGAAATACATGTGTGAATTGAGTGAATGCAGAAATATTAGTAGAACACATCAATGAAGTTTTAGGAAGATCGGAAAATATCCATCGCTGGATGAGAAGACTATACAATCCGTGATGCCATAGTCTAGGACAACGATGTAACGAAAAATAAATAGACTTCACCATAATCTAGTTGTTTTTTTTTTTGTGGCCAATAATGGAAGAGCACTAGACTTATCTTTTTCAGAAGGCATGAAGAATCACATTATCCTCAATGTAATTATGTCAGTAACAAGTAGAAAATGTATATACTTTTCATTAAAAATATAATTTTGTGGGAAATTTTCCTGAAACTCCACTAATGCATTTTACTCATGTTTCTGCATTCACTCGATACAGATTCCATAACCCTTTACTACCTTATTTGCGTTTTCAGTATAAAAATATAAGTATACCAAACAAAAATTATAACAGATTATAGTTTCTCGTAACGCTATTTGTCAACTATACTGTGCGTATTTGCAAGTGGGATATGTTGGTCCAAACGTTTTCCATCTGTATAAAAATCACTATTGTTTTGACATAATATATGGACTAACTTATTAAGCACTAAGGTTGGTTTGCTACATGGGAAAGAAGAAATATGACAATCGAGCGTCATACCACATGTCAAAAAGTCGCAACACAAAAGCACAGAAAGACTTTGTTTGACTTTACTTTTTTAAACAATCAACCATCAAACAAATGATGTTGTGTATCATATAATTATCTAGATAATTTGTATGTATCTCACTATCCTTATGAAGACTTTAATTATTCGCCATGAAATTAGATTACTTTTTATTCAATTCATATCAGAAGTTTTTAATTTTCAACGTCCCAGTTGTGCCAATTTGAGAAATGCCGACTTTGCTTGATTCAATTATGATGCATATCAAATAGTTTTATTATAAAAGAGGGTTTACAGTCTGACACATGCAGAACAAGGATATAATCAATAAAGATATCAAAGGTTTTATCTTCGAAAGGTGTTTTCACTTGATGGCTTCAATATGTAAACAGGGAGGCTCAGATACAATGCATAATATGACATGTATACTTTTAATTGACCTGTGGAACAATCATGTGGGATTGCACAGCCAAAACATGTCTAAAGCGGTCATGATGAGTGATAGTGAGTGAATACATGTATAGGTTGACATGGGGAAGTCATGTGATCATCGCTGTATCTCAAAACATTCTATACAGACAATGTACTCCCGTAAGTTATCAAATAACATTCATCTTCAATAAACGATTCTGAGGAAAACACCACATTCTCAGCTTACACATAGAGCAATTGATTAAAAACAAAACAAAACAAATCACATTAACGTTTCCTGACATGTGCTTGTTATATCTCAACATAATGAGCTCTTTGGACTTTGCATCAAGGTATAAAGGCTCTACATAAGAAGATCATATGAAATTAAGATACTAATCTACGTAAACGTGTCAAAACATTCAATGAATTGTACTTTTTAAGAGCAATCAAACCAGTAGACACATTTGGGGGAGTGTGTATACTATCTCTAGTAGATATTAAAACATATTACCTATATATCACTGAACATCCAAACTATACGGTTTCTATTATAATGATTACAAGGGAATAAGAGAGAAGGCGATTAATGGGTAATCAAGCGGAAGAGACAAAAATTAAAAGGTGAGATACAGTACATGTGCAGTAAGTTGAGTAAAATATCAAGGAAAGAATGTACCACGAGCAAACCCCCCAAAAAACCCCACAAAAACAACAACAACAACAACAACAACAAACAAACAAACAAACAAACAAAAAACGTTGGTTTCAGCAGGTTCACGCATTAATGGTATTATCCCAATTCTGGTCACGTGACAAGTAGACTTGCATGGTGACTTGTCGTTTAGTGCGAGGTTTGTCGTCGCGCTAATTTGTCTGTTTTCAAACATTTACAAACATCTTCGCTGAGGTATAGATTCTAATCAGGGGAAGGTTAAGTGCGAGTTCAGTATAGTATCCTTCCGCATGTGACATCCTTCATGTTTTATGCCCGACACCTCTAAGATGTGTTACGTGGTCTACAAATTCAGATCACGAGGTTTGATTTGCTCTGCAACCATTTTTCAGTTAGTTAATGTAAATCAGTTTATGTTGAAGTTGGAGATAAATGAGGTATCTCATCGGTTAGATATTGATGATGGTGTCATTATTCTTATTATCCCCATCTTTGTTCCCCCTTGCTGTTATTTTAAATAGTTGCATGCACGCCATAGCATGCCCGTATCAAACTGCTCGGATATGCTCATTCACGTTCGATTCCACCAGCTTGCTATATAGATTACATACCTTACATAACATTGATGCGAAAAGTAAAAGGAGCACGTCACACTAGCAAACAAAAAAGGAAGACAAATGGAAGAAGAAGAGGAAGAAGAAGAAGATGAAGAAGAAGAAGAAGAAGAAGAAGAAGAAGAGAAAAACAACAACATAGCATAAAATACACTCGCAGAAGGATATCCAGTCACGCAAAGGCACGGGGGAGATTCGCAATGTCCGGAATTGCATCTTTTTTCAGACTTTTCGGCGTTGTCGTCGATATTGAATGTGTAAGAATGCACTTGCGTCAGCGATACAAAAAGGGATTGTTAAAGTGGTTGTAAATTAGGCAGGGACAGGCGAATGAAAGAGACGATGGGATGCTTGGAGCTGTCTGCCCTCATCACATCGTGACAGGTGCTTAAAGGAAGGAGAGGAGGAAGAGTTACATCATTACAGCACTGGAGAGAAGAGAAGAGCGAGTAACTATACAGCGGTCACGGTCCGTGGTGGTGTCATGACTGTATGGATGGCAACGGTCTGAAATTCCTCAAGTTAATTGCCATTATTATTCGAATTAACAATCACAAGACTAGCATTGATGATTATAATGACTTCTGATATAAGAATTGCAGAAACTCAACGAAAGTTGTCTCAAAACCGTTTTATTTGAATGACTGAATAACGCCTTTGAGTTTGTCCATTTGGTAAATAAGCGTAACACTTGAATAAATGATTTTTGTTGTCACTGCTAACATAATCACTGTTTCCGAGAGATAATTTTCTTTATTCCACTTCAAGTTTCCAAGATGCATGCTTTAATATATATTGGTAGAGGTTTCTAGTATCAACAGCTTGTCTGCTTCCCTTATCTCGAACTGTAGACACTGTAGGCGTTTCTTGTTTCTCGACAAGTTCTCTTCACTCTGGTCTAAATGTGATATTTAGTTTTTCATTTCGAGTGTAACGTTTTGCACTCTTAGAAATATGTGTTTTGATCTATTGTAATATTTCATACAGACAGGAATATAAATTTCATTCAAAAACGGATTTATGGTTATACTTTAAGTTGTTGCATACCTCTCAATAAGGAACCCCAAGAATGAAATGTAATTGTGTCTGCCCTATATTAATTCTGTCTCTCTACAGATAAACCACACGCAAGCCTCGCACAGAGTGTTAGGCGATTTAAACTGCGGGAAATGTAGGCCTATATAGTTAGAAAACAAATTATCTGAAGAGGAGCGAGAAAATTGCACCTGAAGATTTTGTTGGCTTGTCAACCATTTCTTCCCTCTTAACCAAAGCCCATTTTGGAAATCTTTTACCGTAATTCATTCGCAAATTCAATGAATTTCAGTGATAAACGGTTTGTTCCATCACTCGTAAAAGTAAATATGGTTAATGGAATCTGTGACCTTACCCAGTAAGATAATGGCTCATAAACATATTGAATTTTCGGGCCTGCGATGGCCAAAGTCTGGGTATTTGCAAATTATGATAACGATAGTCAAAGGATCAAGCCATTGAAGATCAGGCCATTGGAAATCAAGGCATTGATCAGACCGACAACAGGTTTACAGCGACTGGGCTGTGTATAGTTAAGCATTGATATGAACACAAGAATTAGTCACACTTAGTTAGAGCCTTTTTATTTCTGACAATCTAAAAAAGAGTTAATGAACGGGTAGTATTTGTAAATACCGGTCCCTAACACTTAACACAGCGATTGAGTGTCTAAATAGTCAGCATAATACACAGGATGGGATCTTCATGTAAAATTTTGACCCAAATATTCCGACACCTGGCCCATTTGCTATCAACCTCTTTAATCACGGTCTCGATGGAGAATTCACTCAGCGCCAGTTAATCTGCTGGATTCATGGGGGAACTCTTGGCTAGGTATTGGACTGATTGCGTTGAAAGCCCGTTGAAATCCTATATGGACGATGCTTCACAAACACTGCCATCATTTGCATAATACCCATAATTGTAGGGTAAGGAGGGCGAAAGATTTCCCGTTGAGCGGCATGATCAAGCATTAATTTAGTTGATATAACGCCCTGGTCCGGGTCAAAAATCACGAAACTATCCCTAGCCAAATGTTACTTGATACTCTGACTAACCTACTCGCTCTGTATGAAGCACTAAGGAATTTCAGATTATTTTTCCCCCAAGGGAGAGGGGGTGTGAATCATCACTATAAGATTCAAACATCCTCATTCGTGCGCGTGTATGTATGTGTGTGTGTGTGTGTGTTTCAGTGCACATTTAGGTGAATATGTATTAATATGGAAATATTCAAAGTAGGGGTAGTGTTTAGTAATGTAATGCTGATATCTGAGTTTGTTTATACATAATGGTAATAATAATTATATAAAATATATTATATCAATTACAACATATTATATTATATGATATGATATGATATGATATGATATGATATGATATGATATGATATGATGATATGATATGATATGATATGATATGATATGATATGATATGATATGATATTATATGATATTATATGATATGATATTATATGATATTATATGATATTATATGATATTATATTATATTATATTATATTATATTATATTATATTATATCATATTATATCATATTACATTATATTATATTATATTATATTGTATTATATCATATTGTATTATATCATATTATACTATATTATACTATATTAGATCATATTATATTATAGTATATTATATGATATGATATGATATATTACATTATTATGCTACATTATTACATCGTTTATATATATTTATATAGTTGGGGTAAAGATGATCATAATATCAGGAATTGGTATTGGATTGTTTATCTCTTAGGATATTTCCACTGAATGTTTCATTATTTTGTTTGTTTCTTTGTTTGATTTATTGATATTGTAAATATTTGATGTGAGCAGGGAACCATGAAAATATATCATAAGGACAGGAAGAGGGAGACATGTTATGGAATAAAGCTTCCTGAGAGAGGCAAACGTGGGCAGGGAAGATGGATAGGGTTGCAGGGGCGGATCCAGGAATTCTGTAAAGGGGGGGGGGGCGTGACTAAATATTTCTGGTGCCACTTCCGGGTTTCATTTCATTTTTTTTCTTTGTATTTCTTTTGTTTTTAAAGAAAAATAGATGGGGGGGGGGGGGGCGTGCGCCGGTTGCCCCCCCCCCCCCCCCCCCCCCCCCCCCCGGCTGGATCCACCACTGGGGTTGTTTCTTTTTTTTTCACTGTTTCATTTTTGAATGTTTCATTCCATCTATTGTTTGCTATTGTTTTATTCTTTGGTGTTATTAATACAAGTAGATTACTTGATTTCTGTGTAACAATCAACATGACTTCACATTTGTTGTAAACACTGATTAATAAGAGGTTCATTTACTTTTAATTGTACATTTTATTATGTAAAGTGGAGGAATTGAAAAAAAATAGTGGGAAAGTGCATGCGTGCGTGTGCGTGTGTGTGTGTGTGTGTGTGTGTGTGTGTGTGTGTGTGTGTGTTATTACCACTGGACTAATAAACAGAGAGACATGTTTCCTAAAATTACAGAATGGTGCAATACATTTAGAATTCATTTTGAGCAGTTCCTCTCACTTCTCTTTTATATTCAAGTTGTGTCTTTCAATAATAATATGGCTACGTTTATGAAATCAATGTTTGTTCATACTAAAAGAACGACAGTGTATGACATTCAACACTGTCTCTCCCCCTTTTTTTTTCTGATATTCAATTCAGCCTGAGGTGTATGTTCTCTGCTGGATATTGTCACACACACACACACACACATAAGTGTAAGGAGAAGCCATCACTGACAAATCTCCCTTGCCAACCAGACTGATGAATCATCGTGTGTAAAGACGTATCATTCAGCACCAATTACGTGGCACGAATGCCTAGACACACAGACACAGACACATGCAGATATAAACAAAAACACACAATCATACAAACATACTCAAAAACATACACAAACACACACAGACATAACTTTGATGTATTTCTTTAGAATAATATCTATACCAGAATACTTCTGAGACTCAAATGCACCCATTCATATCCGTCTTCTGACCCGACTTCTTGGTCACAGGGCCTACTATAAATGATAATGATAGTTTAACTCCACTTATATGAAATGCTCAAGGGGAAAAAAGAAATTATCTAAAAACTGCTCACGAAAAAAAAAAATGGCTTGACAAACATTACGTATTTGCTTGTGCATAAGATGAAGGATTAAATTGTGTTGACTGATTCTGACAAATTGTTCATCAATTGTAAATCTTTAAATGCAGCAATGTGGACTTTGGACATGAAGGAGGCTGGTGCTTCTTGCATGTTTTCCCTTTTCCCCCCAGCATTTCGATGAAATTTCTTCAGACGCCTACAGGTCAATATATCAAAATATATTCCCTCCATGCACTTATATTACACCATCAGTGGGTGGACACAAATTGAGCACAAACATGACATGAATACATAAGGCACTAGGCACAGCACTGGGCAACATACTGGTATATTAATTCACTCTTGACAGATGCCTTCTTCCCATCATTTATTACAACATCAACATCCACATCCAGACTATCATCTTTGACTGCAGAAATTTATCTGCTCATAGTGCAGTAAATTGAAAGTGTACACATGATATATATTCAAATGAAAATACTGGTAATGCAATTTCTCTGTCAGCTCATGACTATGATTCATAATACAAATGTAAAACACTCTGACTCAATCAAGACTTTTTCCTTATTCAAGCATGACACAAATGAATGTACAGAACTGTATTATTCAGAACTCTTTGACTTGCTTGTATAAAGAATGGAAACAAGAATGAATCATTCCTTCATCACACAAAAGCTTAGATAAAATGTTGTGTCATCACTACTCATAGCTATACATTTTCTCATAATATAACCATGAAATAATAAATTAAAAGCAGTTTGGGTGATATAAACTATACAAATTTACTGGTATTATAGGTATAATTGAAAGTTTGTCATCAGGTCCAAATTATACTTTATATTTTATCAAAATGAATAACACATCAAAAGTTTAGTCTCTAATCTTGACATAAATAAGCATCAATTTTGCATGCTTGCTAAGAATAAGGACACACAAAGTTAACAAATTCAAGAATTCATAGATAATCACACTGAGCTATTCAATATTCATTCTGGATATAAATTACAATGAATTAATCACCTAAGTCATAAATAAACAATGGCTATATATCTGTTAATCATATTGTCACTCGGGAGAGTCTATCTTATCAAAATTAGGGTGATTATTACTAAAGCTGAACACACCTCTTAAGTATCACACTTTAGGTGTTACAATGGAAACAAAGAGCAGTTATTGTCAAAGTTTCATGGTGTCACCAGAAATAAAGTTCACACTGATGTACAGACATTACAATGAACCCCTGGTGAGATACAAGAGTTAGGTTTTGAAGGGTAAGTAGCTGTATCATAGCTGAAAGTCAATGTTTGGAACTCATCAATAGCGCTGATAATTATGTTGGTAATGATAGTATCCCTGGCTAGAAATTTGTTATGATGGACAAAACATAGATCAAGCTTAATCTCATGAAAATCTTTTCATGATGTCATATTCTCTGTGATAAGATATACTTTAAGCATCTAGCATGAAAATAAATTTGGGATGTTAGATGACAAAAAAGGGTCATTCACAAGAAGAAAATACAGGGTACTTATTTCATCATTCTTATAATCGCAACCACAGTCAACTTCATCGAAATTTTGATTCACTCATTATCATTCTATAAAACCACCAACACCAAAAACAAACAAGAAAAAAAAAAACCCAAACAAATGAAATACAAGAACAAAAGCAGAGATACTCAATCCTCCAGAACAAACCATAAATACAAAAACTGGGTTGTATTTCTTTGCAGTTTCAATGTTTTCTTTTCTGTCACTGTGGTTACATCAATGCCACAGTCATTGCAATAAACTTAGATGTATGTATGTGTCTGTTTGTGTTTCTATAAATATGTATATGTATTATATAATATATATATATATATATATATATATATATATATATATATATATCTTATATTTGCATGCTTGTGTGTGTGTGTGTGTGTATGTGTGTGTGCATGCTAAACATGACTATGGTACTTTTCATAGCTTGCTGAAAGTGGCTGGTAAAGATGTCTGGCATGTCAAGATCCCAGTGAACTCTTTGCATGTCTGTTTGTCTGGTTGTAGGAAAGCAGAATGTCCCCCCTGACCATCTTTATTTGCACCAATGTCCTCTTCCACCTTCACTAAGCAAGTGATTAGAATCTATACAATGATGAAAAGAACTTCTTCACAACAATCATATTCTATTACAAGGTTAATCTATTTTTGTCTGAATTATGTGAGAGAGAATAACAAGGTATATTGACTGGATAGGTGGTACATACACCCCTTTCTCCCCCACACTACTTACTCCCCTTCAACCCCTTCATTCATTCTGCCACAGTAATTCATTGAATATGTCAAACAGCAGAGAAAAGCTACATACCAAAATAGTCTCATTTTCAGGCTTCGGCTGAGTTTCCACACATAAATGATACCAAGATGAAGTTGATCAACTTCAAGTATAATAATTCTCTCCATTATTTACTCCCTGCTAATGATCTTTTTGGCCAGGGAGGTCAGACATTATTCTAGGGTTTGTTTCCCTGTAAAATAACTCATGAGAATTGAACAGGATTAGGTTGGAAAACCAGTGAAAGTGTGGAAGCTAGGCTAGTATGCTTGGTACTCTTGCGGTATGTCTTCAGGTCATGCATAGCAAAGCTGCCAAACACTCCATGTGATGGGATGACAGTACATCCAAGTCTTAAAGGGCTACGTTACTCTCAGTTACATATGGACAAGATGGAGAAAATTCCTCTTCTTTCAGAGGCATCATTCTCAGATCTTGGCAACCTTTTGTAATGCCCCCTTTCCTTTGCTTTTTGAAATGGGAAAACCTTGTGTTGAAAATAAAAATAAAAAGAAGAAACCACAAAGGCTGTGACAGCAACTTTTCCTGTCAGCATTTGAAGACTATTTTAATCTAGAATTAACAAACATCTCAAATCATCCCCTTCCTGAAATGAATTTTCAAAGAACATAAAGACACATAATTATGATCAGATGAATGCATTATCACTCAAATTTTGCAAATGATATTACATTTCACAAAATATTTGACATTTGTTACATTTCATTTGAACACGCTTCTCTTTCCACACATTATCATAAAAACTACAATACAAAAACACACTGGAGAAGACTCATTTCATGCACTTGAAAGATAACTTCTTGTACAACACACCCAAGCAAGATGGTCAATCATATCTGTACATCAGTTGTGTTTCTGTATTAAAGCATTCCTGTGCAACAACCTGACCTAAAACCATACACACGGCACAATTAAAGACACACATCTCTTTGATCACTGACATAATCTACTCCATGATTTCAAATATTTGTGCTAAGTTATTTCTTGAACATTCACACACACAGAAAGAACATTCAAAGTCAGTTGTGCTAATAACAATATTTCAGTTCATCCTACACACAGCTGTACATTACAAACTATGAATCTGATAAGATCTGTTCACACAAGCAGCAATTTGCTACTGTTACACAAGGGATGTTCATGTGCATTTTAATTTCATGAATTTCAGGAGCAAAGTTTCACAAAATTAAAATGCACATGAAAGTTCTTGTCTACACCATATGCATTGAATGTTAGAGACATTCGTGAAAATTTCATGCCGCGAACAAGGCCGTTGGCTCCAAAGCGCAAAAAATTCATGCCACCAAAATATCATGGTGTACAGTATGTTACATTCCATCATCATTATTAGAGGGAGGCACTCAAAAAACATTTCTCACAGCTAAATCTGAATCAAATGAACTAACATTTCTCACAGCTAAATCTGAATCAAATGAACTAACAGAAGTTTAAACAGCTCACTTCTTTTCAAAAGAAAATGAAGGATTTTTTGTTTTTGTAATTGAGAGAATGAAGATCTTGTTGTGATACTGTTAGGTCTTGCATGGCGATTGTAAATACACTTGTAGCTTGCAGTACATCATGTAAGATAGTCTTCAAGAAAGACTGCTGGTTTCTTTCTTCTCAGGACTACCACACATTGTGTACCATAGACTATCTACAATCTGACACACATTTCTTGAATCAAAGCTAATATATTGCTAGGAAAGGCAATTCTAACTGACACTATTCATTCATCAGTTAACTACTCAAATGATAATGTGTAATGATATTATGCTAAAAATGACACACAGCTTCACATCTACTCAAGCTGTACATACAAATCACAAGAATGATGTCATGGTACTCACCCGTTACATGATGTTTAATTTTTGTACTGACCACAAAATATGAAATACAAAATAAATGGCTTGTTTTCTTATTCAAACTTAATCTATCTCACTGATTTATACTGTATACGCCAAATATATCGTGAGGTCTTTATTTTTGCGAATTTCGCGAGTCGGGTGCTATTCGATAAATTAAAGACACGCGAAAATATTGACTCTGATCGCGTGTACATTTCTGCGTTCAGTACAGGACTCCATGATCTCGAATTTAACCACTCGCAAAACTGTCAGGAATTCCCGATTTGCAAAAATTTAGACTCTTGAAATATATGGCGTATACAGTACTTTCACGAGATTCTAATTGGTTGGCATGATTTCTACATCTATCACAAATGGCTTGATTTCTTACTCCAAGTTATCTATGTCACAGAGTTTCATCCGATTCTAATTGGTTAGCATGATTCCTAAACTGATCACTTCTGATGACATGAAACCAACTCTCAATGGTGAGAGATTAATGAAATGATTGCTGGTAATCCTCTTAATGCAACACTGAATCAAAAGACCTTGGTATGGGATTGCCACACTTATCACACCAGAGTGGATTAGTCTGACATACCAATGATACACTGCACGAAAATGGGCAGATATGAAGCACATGCCATTCGCATAGTCCAACAAGTTACAGCTACGAGTGTCTGTGTGTCTGTGTGTGTTTGTGTGTGTGTGTGTTTGTGTGTGCAAGGACACATGCATGAATAACCATAAAAACTTATCCTTTGATATTGCAGTTGTACTCAATATGGTACTGCATGAAATGTTACCCAACAGAAAACAGAATAACTTGATGGATCGTAATACATCTTAAACTTTACCACTGACAGCATCCCAAGCAAAAAACATTGCTTTACATACAATGTACTCTAGTATTCCTTACCTGCGAGAGATTTAGTAAAATTTTGCAAAATACATTTACTTTTCACACATACTGTCCAAACTTGCTCTCCATATTATGTAAACATCCATTTAAATTCTGGATCAAAACATCAAAATACTCCCCCAACAAACAAACAAAATCAAACAAACAACAACCAAAAAAGAAATGCTGAAAAAGTATGGATTTAACTGAAGAGTGGATAATTATTTGATATCATTCTTAACATATCTCATGTGACAGACTAAACAGTCTTCAATGAATTACAAAGCCCTTGTAACATTTAATCAATTAAGTAAAGCCATTTTAGCCTATGACCAGTGCAGAACGCCTCCCTACTCAATAAGAAAGCCAAAGAACATTTAGGAACACTAAGGTTTATCAGGGAGGTTGAGTCTCACCTCCCTTGGTTTATCTTTAACCTTGTATACCGGTACTATCAAATGTATGAGTCAAATGTGAAAATTTTAATTTGATCACAATATGCCAACATTTGACAACTTCGGTGGTAATGAGAGGAGTGCAAATGAAAGTGAATTTGAATTCCCTTGAAGTTATCATCTCATATCTTGTTTGATGTAATATTTCAGATTGTGGAAATAGGGAAAACACTGATTTATCTAGTTATTGTATTTGCGCATTTATCACATCTATAGTGTGGCTGTAAAATGAACTATGATACAGAACGATGGAAACTTTTCCTATATTATAAGCCACTGCAAACATTGCATTCTGCTGATGGCAAAATGCTGTTAAAACTATAGTAACATCTGCCTAGTATTATCATCAAATTTTAAATAAACTTTCTCCTACTTCACATAAGGAATGGCTTTCTCCACATACTCTAACATTATT
Organism: Diadema setosum; assembly: GCA_033980235.1. Classification (NCBI taxonomy): domain Eukaryota; kingdom Metazoa; phylum Echinodermata; class Echinoidea; order Diadematoida; family Diadematidae; genus Diadema; species Diadema setosum. Next base: position 745,036 of record CM067073.1, read on the forward strand.
TCAGACATATTTTAATCTAAAGAAAAAAGAGTTTACTGTTTTCAGTATCTGTTTACAACCCTGGCAATGATATGATATAGAGAAGACACAGGTATTAATTTATAAATATCACCTAATTTATTTTCAAGGATGCTTCAAGTTCTTGATACAGCATTACTGCAGATTCTTCTTTCCACTTTTTAAGGCAGAATGACCCTGTCATATCCTACTCACTACTACCTTAACGTTAACTCATGTAAATGTATCACATCAATGTATGTGGCAATATGTGCAAAGTATTAAAATACTTTCCAAATACTTAACTAGGTGTTGTGCATATCAACCCCTATGCATTTACACAAAGCTCTTATGAACCACACTCATTCAGTATCTTATTTTTCTAAACCTCTCGATATCCACTTTGTCAATTACTCAATCCTTATACATTTTCTCTCTCCTCCTGTTCAAGGTTAGGTTACCAGCTGAGCTTACCCTGATCTGCCTTAAAAAACAGTTCTGATATCAAGAGTATATCGCCCAATACTTAAAACTAAGACATTCATAAACTACAGAGAGTCCCCATATCATTTACATGTAGAGGGTACTAGTAACAGATATCAGAAATTTCCTTGGCTAGCATACATGAACACTTCAGCTCCCATCACAAAAATGATGTTTTAAATTTTATTGAAATAAATGCACATCCATGAGATTTCCTACATTCAATAATCATATTCAAATTAAACATAAAAGAGGATTCTTTGATATACACACACAAAAATTAAATTCCTGGTTTTGAATTAGTTTTCATATCACAGTTATGACAGCAAATTACCTGAATATGAAATAAGTCAATCACTAACTTGCATATGAAGTTTCCACAATTACATGATAATAAAGATTTACTGATATATGTTTGATATTTACAAATATATACATTTAAAAGAAATGCCTCAGGAATGGTTGGTAAGACATATACACAAAAGAGATTTGACAATTTTGGAAAAAGATCAGATCATCGCTATGACATCATATCAATGTCTCCTCCAAAACTAATGATAGCCTCATATTCTGATTTCAAATACAATAGAGTGCATGTCATCAGCCATGCCCTCAATCACATCAAATGATTTGTGCCAATACACTACTTGGACAGGGCTATTTTCTTGAGCTACAGAACATCATCCTATTATTCTCATATAAGACACACTGATATACATCTCAAACAAAGTAACAACACAAAATGAATGTCCAAACAAATTTCACCTTATATCTATGACTAAACACTTACTTAAATTTCATTACAAAATAAAGCAGTTTGAAGAGGTACAAACATAATAGCCATACTCTCTTGAACAATAATGCATTAAACCACAGTGCTTATTGCTCAGAATGTTCAGCTCTTGTTCAGTGGATAAAGTCAGAAAATAGATGAGAAAGAAGAGAATCAATGGGCAACAGACCCAAGAAAACATTATTAATGTATATGCCATGTATGTCTTATCTACAAATATCATTGTACTCTCATGATTTCCTTTGGGTCTGCAATAATTAGAGGATTAGAAACTAATATAAAAACAACAAACAAACTTGGTCATAAGTTCCTCATGAAGAAAGGTCTCTTAATGCTACTTTGGTGAAAGCATTACAACACTTCCACTTTTTAGGTGATACGCCATCAGCATATCACATGTTGTATCTGTAGGAATCTTTCTTGTTTTAAATTATTTATATTTGATCTTTCTATGCTGGCAACATGAAGACACACAATCATTTGATTTCTCTTGGATTCACTTAGATTCTATCATAGCCATTAGAGCACATAAACTAACTACAATTATGGCATAGATCTGGTGATATGAGGATAGGAAATATTGAGCAGACTATCAAATTAATGTGAAGGACATATGACTGTAAACACAGAGACATTTTTGGGAAAGATTATCATTAGACAGTCAATTTGTTTTCTTTGATGCTGTGTGATGATGTACAATGTATTACTAATGTCCTTAACTACTGCGTGGCAGAAAAGAAGAGGAACTCACTGCCAACAATCACATAAAACAAGGCACTATCTTCATCAGCCACATCCCCAAAGCTTGGTCATTGGAAACAGGTGTTTGTTTTTTTTCATCTACACAGGTCTACAAGCACAAGTGGACTTACCCTACTATGTTCTATCAGCTCAAGTATCTGGCTTGATCACTGTATGACTACCAATCCAGACAGTATGAATGAGTTAATCAAAGATTGGTTGATGTCATTCACAGGTAGATGTGGACTTTTTTATGAGAAAGAGAGAGAGACTCTTAAATTACCCACTTTTAAAGGAGATTTACATACCCTTGGCATTACAGAAAGATCTGAAAAGATCCACACTGAGCGATATATCTGCCGTGAGAAAAAAATTTCTATTTGCACATAGTGATCCAAACAAAATGAGATGCATTTAGCCTTACTGCAGCTTGCATGATATTCCCTGTTCAAAAGACAAATCATCACAAACAGCATATTTTTTTTTAAAGCCTTTTAATTTACAAATATGTTTCTACCCTTCCTTGAGTTACTCGTCTATTCCTCATATCATACACCACAGCTGGTATGCACTGTGCTGCCACTGGTAAGTGATGTTGCCTGTAGCCATGACAACAGGTGAGTGGTGGTAGGTCCGGTGGTGGGTGTGGCCATAATCAGTCCCCCTTGAGCAGCTTGCTGTACTCCTCCTGCTCCTTCTCCCGGTATTCTTGTTTCACACTCATCCTCTTCAGCTGACCATCCCTGGTACAGGAGAGAGAAGGAGAGGCAGAGAATTAGTGTGTGTATGTGTAAAAGGGAAGCGTGTGTATGTGTAAAAGGGAAGTGTGTGTATGTGTAAAAGGGAAGTGTGTGTATGTGTAAAAGGGAAGTGTGTGTATGTGTAAAAGGGAAGTGTGTGTAAGTGTAAAAGGTGTCACAAATGTACACACAAGTAGTTATGTACATGTTTAATGTATCAAGGCTGTGTGCATGGTTGTTTTAATGTGTACATTGTATGTACACAGGGTGACCAGATTAATGTAGAACCTTCTATATGATATTAGATATAGTACATACAGGCTGACCAGATCAGTGGAGAATTTTCTACATGGTATACAATGTAGCTACAGTACATGTATGCATCTGACAGGAAATACATTATAGCTCACTCAATCTAGAATGATTTAACCCATTCCAGAAAATTCTGGGAAGTGCTGGCTGAGTGAGGCACTGCCCTTGTAGCCCAATGTGATTGGTAGTTAATTTTGGCAATGATGTTATGCACATATTAGGAAGTGAGTCATCCAGGATTCCTGGAATTTGGGCTTGCTAGTATGTTCAGGTATGTAGCCCCAGGTTGGAGAAAATTACAGAATGTACTAGAAAGGGGTGAATGGATAGTATATAAGCAGGAGGAATTCTGAGGTAGGCAGAGTACCCAACACCTCTGCTCTGGAGAGTTACGTCACTTCTGGCTCTGAAGCGACTTGTTATAGTCAGTCCTGTGTTACCTGCTGACCTGCTACACAAATTGTGTTTGTGGAGATAAGGCCTGGGAGACATTTTGCTTGCAGAGAATTAATTTGCCTACGTTGGAGATAGACTCCATATTTTAGTGTCAACGGACATTATTACGGCAAAGCTGTGACGGGTTGGATTCCTTGCTGGACAATATAAAGTGAATCATCATTCAACGCATCGACTGGACGTGGTCGTCATAACGTTTGGATTCTGCACGTTTCGCTGCACGTGGACGTATATCCTGGATTTTTACCCCGGATTAATAACGAGGATTATCACAACCTGCGCCTCTGGATTTACGTCTGAGGTATCATTCATCGGTGCATCGCGGATCATTCATCTGTGCATCGAACATCGTATCTGGACACTGTCAAAGGGTTACTTGCTTTCAAATTTTGGACTGTAATGCACGTAAGTGATTCTATTACCGATTTGTAATTGTTTGTATTGATCGTTATTGTACTGATGTGAAAACCGATTACGAGTCTGTACCCACAATATCACTGTTAATAAACCGCCTGAACATTAGTTGATGGTTTCTTTTGTGCGATCATTCTCAGAGTGATTGTGGTCGTAACAAAGGGAAGTGTGTGTATGTGTAAAACGGAAGTGTGTGTATGTGTAAAAGGGAAGTGTGTGTATGTGTAAAAGGGAAGTGTGTGTATGTGTAAAAGGGAAGTGTGTGTATGTGAAAAAGGGAAGTGTGTGTATGTGTAAAAGGGAAGTGTGTGTATGTGTAAAAGGGAAGTGTGTGTATGTGTAAAAGGGAAGTGTGTGTATGTGTAAAAGGGAAGTGTGTGTGTATGTGTAAAAGGGAAGTGTGTGTATGTGTAAAAGGGAAGTGTGTGTATGTGTAAAAGGGAAGTGTGTGTATGTGTAAAAGGGAAGTGTGTGTATGTGTAAAAGGGAAGTGTGTGTATGTGTAAAAGGGAAGTGTGTGTATGTGTAAAAGGGAAGTGTGTGTAAGTGTAAAAGGGAAGTGTGTGTATGTGTAAAAGGGAAGTGTGTGTGTATGTGTAAAAGGGAAGTGTGTGTATGTGTAAAAGGGAAGTGTGTGTATGTGTAAAAGGGAAGTGTGTGTGTATGTGTAAAAGGGAAGTGTGTGTAAGTGTAAAAGGGAAGTGTGTGTATGTGTAAAAGGGAAGTGTGTGTATGTGTAAAAGGGAAGTGTGTGTATGTGTAAAAGGGAAGTGTGTGTATGTGTAAAAGGGAAGTGTGTGTATGTGTAAAAGGGAAGTGTGTGTATGAGAAGAGAGATGGACATAGCATGAGACAGATTATGGAAGTATGTGAGTATGTTGGTATGTATGTATCAAAAGAGGACTGTAATGATTTCTATGTGAGTGAGACTCAGCAATCCCTGTGAGCTTGTATGAACCAACAGTGATGGCCTAGCATTTCCAATAGTATCCTGGATTAATTGGCAGTCTACACCCATGTAAACTAAAGTAAATATTCCTTTGACACTATTTAAAGAAAGTAATAATTCTTGACAAGAAATCCAGATGGTTTGAATGTGGTATCAAAGAGGCCATCTGGAAACAAGTAGGACCAATATTTAACAAGAAAGGAGGCCTCCGCTGCAACTTGTCACACATGTGGGACTGGGCAATTTGCAGGATTCCAAGTCATCTTTCGTGCGCTGGACAAGGTCCAGTGTGCACAGAATCTGCACAATCTCACACAATATAAGGGCTATTCCTTCTATGGGATCTTCATTTGCTCGAGAAAGCAAATTAACAATTGGCAAAACATCACTTTAAATGAGTTTATTCAAGTACTTTGCTTTAAACATACATGTCATTGTCTACTCTGACTGGATGTATGAGAACCTACATCTATGTACATGTTTGTATGTGCGTGTGTGGGGGGGGGGGCTGATGTTGCTTTATAAAAGACAGGTATTTCATGGTAGTTATTACAGAGTGAGCGCTCTTTAAGTATGGGGGAGGGGTGCAGAGCAGTCTGTACACATGGTGGGGGGGGGGGACTTTAGGAATGTCATCTTTGGAGAGCATGACAATAGAAGTTGATGATCTAGTAGCCAACACGTGTCTTATTTTGTCTACCTAGAAAAGAAACAGGCATATCGAGTGTCCTTGGTGATAAGCTGTATGTATTGTGTGAGTAGGAAGATTTTGACCAAACAACAGGTTGTATTACACTCCATAGGTGAAATCATGCCATAAGAATCCTCCCATAACGTTATCAATGCATGTTGCTGTTAGGAGACATGAAAACTCAGCAGCTTAATTCTTAAACAGTCTCTATATCTCTATCAAAATGAAAGATATAGATCAGTGCTTTCAAAACAAACAATCTTTTCAACTCTTTTTTGCCTCAGAGATTCACTGAGTGAGCAGTTGCCTGCTTGCAGCAAAACAAACCTTGAAGGCGTTGTTCTCTGCATTTATATATTTTTGTAGGGGGGTGGGGTAGGGTGGGTGGGTCTTAGAGGTTTACGGCTTGTTAGTATGTAAGTATGTTAGTATGATACAAACAGAACACTAACATCATTAGTAAGAATTAAAAATTTTTTGAGAATATACCTTCTAGCAAATCACACATACATAGTCAGTCTATCATATCATTTGTCTTCTGTTTTTGTTTTGTTTTGTTTTGTTTTGTTTTGTTTTTTTTTTTTTGTTATGTTATGTTTTGTTGTATTTGTTGGTTTTCTGTCCATGTCTACACTTTGTACCTTAAAAATCCACAAGGCCTTTCTGGCTTTATTCAAGTTCACTTTTTTTTCATTTTCACTGCTATATGTAAATTGATTGATTTTGTTCTGTATCGTAAAATTCAATACTGTTGTATTGTTTTATCAGAAAATGAGATAAATAAACAAAGTAAATTGAATTGAATTGAATCATTCAAACACACCCAAACACTTTTAAAAAAATACACGTGGACACAAACAATTGTTGGTTAATGCCATCTGCTTTTCGCAAAAAATTGATCCCACTTGATGTTTTTTTGAAACATCATGATAATTTGCCCCAGGCTGTGTGTGAACTGCACATGAAAAAAACTCAAGTTTTTCAACTCAAAATGCGCATGCAACCATAGGGTCCACACACTCAGATGCCCACGGTTACATTCTGGTCACTGCTGATTTTTTATTGAAACATGGTGATAATTTGCCCTGTGCAGCATGTGTGAATGGTGGCAAATAAGCTCCAGTTTGCATTTTGATGAAAAATTCATTAATCCCTGTGTGTGAATGCCAAAATGAAAAATTCATTAATCCCTGTGTGTGAATGCTGCTAATGACTATGCCTGATTGAGAAAGAAACTCACCAGACTAAATCTACCAAGCCACCCTGTCTGGCGATGGCTGCTTTTACCCTGCTAGCGAAATCCACAGCTGATTCATTCTCCTGGATAACAACAAAGAGAGAGAGAAAAGCAGACTTATTACAGTAAAAATCACTATATTGTTCTAAGGTCACTCACGTGACAGTGAGTGACCTGAAGCTGAGAACAGACACCAATTGGCTAAACAAAAAACACTGTAGCAAGAAATACTGTCCCATGAGAAGTATGATCAAGACACAGCCATGTTACAACAAAAAACACTGAAGCAAGAAACACTATTCCATGAGAAGTATGATCAAGACACAGCCATGTTACAAGCTGTTACTTTAATTATGGTTTGCTAACAAAGGGACAAATCATTCTTGGAGCAGCCTTGATAATCTGGAAAACTTGTTGGCTTGTTCGGAGAGAGGAGATCTTGACTCTGAATCAAAATTAAAATAAAACAAAGATTTAATCCTTAAACCCTGCACTATAATGTGCATTACTTATGACATGAGGTCGCTGGGTATTGAGGCTACATGTAGATGACTTAACCCACCAATCCACAAATGTAAGAAACTTCAAGGAGATCATACAACCCAATTATCTCCTCCTACCCTATTTCATCATTATAGGTTTGTCATTATCATCATCATTATTATCATCATAACATCATTCCTGTCAAAATAGTAAATTCCCCCATAATCACAACTCCCACAATTACCAGAATCACAATCATCCCTGTATCTTTCACAACAGGAATCATGTAATTTCTCTTTATTTGATAAAAGAGGTCTCTTCTCCTCCTCCACTTACCCCTCTGTCCATGGGAGGAAGATACCAGACCTCTACCACCAGGGCCCAGCTAGTCATCATCATAAGGAGGTAGCGAACCATGGAGTACCGAGAGCTGTTCCAGAAGGCGTCTCCAAACCTGGGGTCGTACTGTGAACATGTGACAAACAATGGCATCGTGTGACCAATTTTCTCTCTGCACACATCTTTCTTGCCTTTTCTTCAACAATAAATTTGTGATGCAAAAGAGTCTTACTGACTCTTTCAGCTCCAGTCTGTCAACTGAGTTGTTCTCTGCTCCTTAGAAATTCATTCATTTCATTGTCATTGAAATAAATACAGGCAATATACAGCCTTTACAAACTACCTACTCCAATTTTATGCTTACTTTTTCTTGAAATCACTTGCCTTCTCGTATGTCACTGAATGCCGGTGAAATTCTGCTACCCATAATAAAATATTAGACACACTAAAATGCTCACCTACAGTATCATTGCATACTTTTGTTGACGACTTTTTTTTCCAGTCATAAGGTTCCATTGATTGTACATCTCCCATTCATATGAATGGATGACAAACAAGAAGTAATTTTCTTTTTTTTTAATACAACTTTCCTTGAATTCTATCTGACTTGAAAATCTCATTCTGAATTTGTTTCACATTTTCCATACCTGCACACACCTCCAAGAAGGACTGTGCTTCATTACTGTTCAATTGAAACTTTGACAGGATTCTGATTTGTGATTTTTTAAATCCCATTATTCTTTTGATATTTTGAAAAGTATTAATCACTTTAAACAGTATGTAGTTAATTAAATATATACAGACATCCATGAAGAATAGATACTCTAAAACCAATAATGCTCATGTGCAAAAAACTTTCACAAAGGAGCCAAGATTCATGAAAGTAAAATGCATGTGAAAGTGTTTGTATGTGCAATGCACTGAATCCCAGTGGTAGTTCCTGAAAGTTTCATGCTGTAAAATAGGCTGTTGGCTCCAATCATGCTGTGTATGTTTCTGGTTTTACAATACTAATTAGAAGTAGCCACGTGAGTGCTTGACCTCATGTGATATATACCTTGATTGCCACCGGGTATATCCTGCCACCGATCTCAAAGCTGCCCTTCTTAAACATCATCACAGATGTGTTGTTAATACAGGTGCCTGGAGAGTGGAAAAAACAAAGAATACTTATAATTCATTCATGCAAAGTCATCATCCACTGAGTTATATCATAAAGTGTAGCAGCAAACGTAACAAGTATAATAGATATTCTTGGATTTTTTTTCAAAATTGATAAGAATTCTTTGTTGATATGCTGAAGAAGGTTAACAAGGGATGGAATCAGTGTTGACATAGCCAAGAATTCTCCACTATTACTCACAGAGGGAGCCCTTTGGTCGTTTGTTTCCATGCAGGCAGACCTGAATAATTGCAACATCTTAAATTCACACAAATTTGCAAAGTCTTTGGCCTTTACATGAACTGGTACTAATTTAGGCCTACAAGGAAGGAAGGGTCCAGGGAGGCAGCAGCTGGCCCAGCTGTCTGGAATTGGACAAACTAGAAAGCCACGAATGATCCTGGCTATAAAACATACAACGTAACCATGCTACAATTAGAATACAAAATGCCCTAATGTGCTACTGTTTGTAGGTAATTGTTGCGAATGAATTAAGTCAAAATGCCCTCATAAAAAAAGCACAAATACACAAACTACAGATTGATCGTTAGCAAACTTATCTTGAGACTCTATACTTCAAATACTTTAGATCACTTTCGCATTTTTTATCCAATGGAGCGACTGTCATTCATTTTAGAGAAATTAAGAAGTCGTTTCAATGAACAAAAGAAGATAACCACATCACTTGATGATGAATTCAGGTCAAAAGTAAAAAAATTGTGACTCACCTTCAGGAAAGATCAGCATGGGCATTTTGGAAGCATCTTCAACATGTTGTCTCAACCTGTTCGAGGTAATCAGAATACAAACATAATTAGTCATAGTTTGATTCTCTTTGTGTGAAAATATTTACTAGAAGTAAATTCTCTTTACATGAAATGAACAATGACATTTTCTTTTCACCAAATGACCACTTTGTTTGACACCCATTTCAGAAATTAATAACTTAGCACTAGGCTTTCAGAATGAAATAAATAAAAGAATATATCAATAGATGAACTGATAAATAGATAAATAGATAAAATAAACAAATAAAAAGATAATATGCTGGCTAGCAAATTAGGGCATACTTGCAAACCATAAATTTTGTTCCCGTGGAGAAAACTTCTGGCAAAATAACAAGTATATGCATACAGACCTAGCAATTTAAGCTTTGACCAGATTCAACCGTGAGGTTTATTACATAACAGTGAGATATGACAAGTCTTTGATCAATGTCTTCCACTTAAACTTTTCATATATCTGCACTTGGGGAGGAAATGATGAAGACATGCACAATGTGGTATTCACTTTTGCATGCAATGTTATTAAAATGGATGTCAGAAATTACTCATTCTCTTATGCCAGAAATATGGTCTTCATAAATATCACAGAATGCCTATAAATCCAAACATTTTCAATACCAGTGACAAAAAAAAAAAGTCCACAAAGAAACCAATGCAAATGCAGAAGCAAAAATCTAAAAAGAAAATATAATCATTAAAAAAAAATATCTCTGTGCAAACATATAGATGAAAACATTTAACAAAGAGACAGAACTATGTTGACATGGATAATGAAGCATAAGTCTCCTCACGTTTGTGTGACCTTCTTGCGGTCCCTCATCTCAGTCCGTTCAAACCATATGTGGTCAGCGTCTGCCCATCTCATAGCTTTCTGGATCATGCCAAGAAACTTGGTGTGTTTCTGACCAATCTGTGGTAAGAGAAGGAAGACCATGTCATAATGTCACAGGAGCATAGTGTTACCAAACACAGGACACTCATAGTCTCACAGTAAGGATGCTTGAGTGAGGCCGTCTACACAAAGAAAGAGAAAAAAAGATATGCCAACAAGAATGTACAATATACACACACACACACACACACACACAAGAATTATCAAGCACACAGTGAATGGTAGAATGGCAGATATTTGACTTGTATGGTATTGATACTGAGTGACAAAAAAAGATCTAAATTTTGAAAATGAAATAACTTGTAAATAAGACAAAGCAACACACTATGTATAATACTCACTCAAACCCTAAAATCATGATCTGAACCTGAATGAAATAGATTTAAAGAAAATTCCTTAAGAACATTGAAGCTTTGTTCATTCCAGCAGTAGCCTTCCTGTTTCATGACCCAATTTCCCATTTATTGTCCATCCATCCAAAGACTTAGTATCTTTACTCCACAGCCACTTAAGCAAAGAGAGAAAGCAGACACTAACAATATTTCAGGGACTCAAAGGTGACTATACAACACCTAAAAAGATTCTAGCTATCTGATTGGTCAATTGCTCATTACCTGACGTGCAGTTAAAAGTAACCTTGCAAGCTGTCCCTGTTGAGGGTACATTTTTTGTTGAGTAGTACAGATATTGCACACTAACTTCACCCATTTACATTTGTGCTAAATACTGAAATATTTGTGCCAGCTTCATAATCAACTGGTAGTTTTTGCACCATTGCATGCCTCTGACATCACGATTTACATACCTTTGTTTCACACACTAAATCAGTTACAAGGGCACATTCAGTCACTTGTGTTACTCTCAACAACTTCAACAAATCATTTTCCAGTACGACTGTGCTGTACTACAATACAATGTATAGCCCTTCACCTTTTATGTAAAATGGTTGCCATTTCTCTGTATATTCAAGAATCGGTGTGGACCATCCATTGACATCCGAGGTGTTGTATAAATCAAGTGTATGGTCTTTACTCATGCAATTGAATAAGATTCCACACTCAGTGAAAGATAAGGCACATTTTTTTATCTTGGCTTTGTCTCGAATAAAGCACCTCATCTTTCAACTCATGCAAAATCTTGTATCATCGCTCTTGTGATCATTCACTATTTGTATTATGGTCAACTTACGAATGCATAGCTATTATCACTAGAGAGAATTAGGACGTCTATTGGTGAGGTGTGGTTGGCGACACATATTCCTCCACCGATGGCTCGGTTTTCCCTGTAAAGAGTGACAAGAAATAAGAGTAAGAATCATATCAATATACCAGAGTGAATTTTACGACAATATGAAACACTATCAACAAGTGTGTCTTTTGCTGCATATTTTTCATTGTGACAAGACTTGTGGCAAAGAAGTCACCATTTTTTTTTGTGTGTGTGTGTTTTTTTTTTTTTTTTTGTAATGAGAAATACCACATCGCAAACAGACCACTTGAAAGCATAGTTACACAGCAAGATGAGAAGTCAAATTTTGTTGATATAGAACTTCCTTCCTTTTTCCTGAAACATATATTTCCAGAGGAGACACTTGTTACTGCTTGCTGTGGGAAGAAGTTACAATCAAACCACTATCATCTTATTGAATAACAACTATTCATGTCAATCATTTCTTATGAAAAAATGTCAATAATTTTATTTTTTTAAAGCTCTTTTCATTAGAAACCTTGTGGAGCAGTTTCCCCTGCACCATGAGTTCTTTCAGTTTTTATGAAAAGAATACTATTTAAGTATGATATAAGGATATGAAGGTGAGACAATGTATGCATGTTATCACTATTCAGCAATCTACATAATGACAGAGACACCACCATGGGTACCATCTTGATACTTTGCTTACATTTTAAAGGGTGTGTACAGTTCTGGTTGAGGTGAGGATTTAGCTTTTAACGTTTTGCGAGATATTCAGAAACCACTCTATGAGATGTCAAAGAGCATGTAATTCTAAGGGTTATCAAAAGTTTATTTGATGAAAATCAGTTTTGAAATGGCCAAGATATCCAAAAACAAGGTGAAACAAAGAGATCCTAATAAAAGGCGTGGCCTGTCACCTTTTATTACTATCACTTTTTTTGGATATCTCAGCCATTTGAAAACCAATTTTCATCAAATAAACGTTGAATCCTTCTTAAAACTACATGCTCTTTCATATTTCATAAGAGGTTTCTCATTATCTCACTTAGGAATGTTAAAAACATGAATCCCCACCTCAACCAGTACTGTACAGTCCCTTTAATGAAAAGTTATAAACTGCCATATTGTTGGGTTAGTTAGTTTGCTTTTTCTTTTGATGACTTAAAATCACACTGCAATTAAAGCTATGCCTGAACCCAGTGTTATACCTAACTTTATCACTTAAAATATAGTCCTTTACATGAAGTTCAAATTTTATGAGTAAAGATACTTGAAAGGCACTATTGAAACATGTATACATCTATGGCAAACAAAACTTGTTCCAAAATACCTTTTCTTGCTCATGTCATTTTTACTTTATACATTATATATTTCACTTATGCAATATTTCCCAAATTGAGACTTGTTCAGATAATTTTGAACTTGAAATTCTGAAAAAGGTTAAACTTGCAGTCACGAGACATATTGATGCAATGAACAAGAATTATCATCTCTTTTTAGAGAAAATTTACCAATTTCTAACCTTGGAGACAAGATAACATCTGCCTTACATTGGCTAATACTTCTACAAGTTTTTCATTTTGCAAATAATGATCAAACTCACAATAAAAATGGTAATTCGGTTCAGTTGTCATCTTATGCCTGAAATAATTTGATACTCTTAAGCTCCATTCTGTGGCTGTTCACACAGTGCTCCCTGGGTTTTTAGCCTGTGTCAAACTGTTAATCCTCCAGTGCTAAATTTCTTTGGAAAACTAAATAAGAGGTTATCACTCCAGCAAAAGGCTGCCTTAACAGGCAAACTAGAAAATCTGGATTGCTGGTGGGATCCTTACACTAAGGTATCAGGCACAGAAAATGAAGTCACGATGACTTTTTGCCAAATGTATGCTGACTGCATGCTTACTGTGTGCAAAAATTTGTTATATTTACAAATCAAGTTCTAAAGAATGTGACTAGGTCACAGACTTACCTGTTGTGGTACGTGATAAGAGCTGAAAAACTTCTGCAAGCTATCCTGTAAATCGTCAGGGTGATGTACTTTGTTAGTATTTTCTTGATCCTGTACACAAACAAAAATGAAAATCAAATCATTGTCCAGTTGTTGGTCCCTTGCAGCTAAAAGATTTGAAAGTTAGAAAACTGTGTAGACAAAAAATCAATTGGAATCCCATTTTCTCTGCTCATTTTTCCACTTATAGATACAAAACTGTTACAAAACATAATCAACAATGAGACCATCACACACATGTACATTTTCAGACAAAGTTCGATACATGTTTTGGATGGGTTCACACACACTCTTACACTGACTGATGCAGATTCAGATCAGCACTGATTCATTTTTTTTTTCCGACTCCTCCAACGATGAAAAAGACTATTAAAGCAGGCATCACACTGTCCCAAAATTGAGGAAAGATGAACACACAATAACAGAAATGTTCAAATTTGGCTTGGATCGTATAAACATTGGGTTATTCATGAAGGGATCTAGAGCCTTCGTTTGACTGCCAGTGATGTTTCTTAGGCTCAAGCAGCAATTTTGTGAGCAGTAGCAAAATCTTCATGTAACCATTGTGTTTCCTTCGAGTGTCCTTTTGTAAACTTCTTGATAAAGATTCACATCTTTGTACACCTTCATGCGTGGTGTGGGTATCATCGTGAGACCTTCTGTACTTGCTCTGGCTGTTAATTGGCTTTTGACAATGTTTGGGGTCAACTTTGCATGAAATTGAAAACTCCATATTTGCACTGCCATCTTGTGTCAATTTTGGGACAGCGTGATGCCACCTTGAAAGAAAACTTCTCAAAGTCCAACTTACCTCCAATTTGGGAAATATCCTAAGAAGGCTCCAAAGATAAACAGGTAAGATATTGCTATAGACAACACTGCCAACCTATGGAAGGAAAGAAAGAGAGAGAAAAAAAAATTATTGATGAGAGAAGTAGATTTACAATGATCCCTTTGTCATACCAAAAAGGTTTATATGCCTCTCAATTGACTGCACATACTATATCAAGTCATAATATACATGCATTCATCAGTCCTTGAAAGCAAAATATGTCAACTTGAATTTGACAGCTGGTCTAGTATTTACTGTAAGGGACAGAATCACAAGAAAAACTAAATTACATTCTTTTAAAATACTGTAACAAGAAACACTCCTGCAAATAAACAATAGGAAGGTTTATAATCAGAGCATATGAGGACTGTGAACATAAAATGGTTACAGTATATGACATATATTTTAATAGTGAGTCTAATTTTTCATGAATCGCACAATTTTGCGAGTGGCTAAAATTCGTGATTGTGGAGTACAGTATTGAATGGAGAAATGTTTACGTGCACATCACATTCATGTCAGGATCAGAGTCAATATTTTTGTGTGCCTTTAAATTCGCCTATTGCACCTGAATCACAAAATTTGTGTATACCACCTGACTTGCAAAAATTCACGAAAATAAAAACCATGTGAAATTTTTGGTGTATACAGTACTAGTTTAGTGTGAACTTCTATTTGGATACAGCAGGACACACAATAGACCCGCTCATATGAATTACATAACACTTTTCAAACCAGACCCCAATGTGCTAATGTAAACAGGGACTAGTAGCTCCAGGGCTGTTATCTCACTTCTAGATTACTCCAGATTTGCATCTAACTGTGACACCAATTATGGTGAACTTCAAGGACTACAGTGTGTCCCTAGTTCAAAGTTCAAATTGTTTAAAATCTTAGCCTCACTCTTTTAGCATGGACTGTCAAATGAAATACAAAATTTGGTACGAAACTGCTTCAGTTTCCATGACAAAGGGCAAGCCATGATCACAAATATCAATCTCATGATTCTCTACAGTGAAATTAAAAACACTTGATTATTTTAAATGATGGGAGCAGAGGATTTTAAACAGATTTTGTTGTTTGCTGTATATGGCACTTTATAGTGCACTAGGCAAATTTGAACTGAAGATTACATCAAAGTAAATCTAAACCTGACCGTATTTGCCTCATCGATAACTTTGATAAGATACATGTATCTAGTTTGATGCAAATCTTCCCAAGAACAGCCATGTAACTACATGGTAAATTTGATTTCTTTCATCTCTACCACAGTTGCCATATCTAGAATACCACAGTGTAAAAAAAAAAGAAAAAAAAAGAAGGAATAAATATATTGACTGCAGTCAATATAAATCACATTGCCCTTTTATGTCCAACTGCTGACTACTCTGGACATCATTATTTGTCCTGTAGACAGACTTTGCCCTGTGGCTTATCCCTGAATAAGCAATGTTAACTCTTTGTGTGTTTGGAGTGCTGATTGGCACAGAAAACCCTATAGTGTTGTACACACTGTCCAAAGTCCCTTGAATTGAAAGGATTAAAGAGAGAATACTATACAATGAACCACTCACCTCAATGGAAGCAAGAAGCAATAGCGGAATAAACAACCAATGAACCAAAGGACCGTTAGCCGCAAACTGTATGGAGAGAACAGCATACAAGACAAAATTCTAAGTATATTAGGAAAATTATTGGAGCCTATCAGTTCACAATGAAAGCACACTTCTCTCACAGCAGGCCAAATTCATTACATAAAATGCATTTAAAATTTAAATGAGCTTTATATAACAAGATTCCACAATTACATTTGATTTCTGCGGTGGTATGGTATCATAATTTCCCTTGAAATCTACCCTGAGAATATAACATTCTCACTGAATTCTCAGAAACAAGTGGTAGTATAAATATTTCATGTGGCCACTTCACTGTGAAAGGTTATGTACTGTACATTAGTCTCCATCTGCATATAAAAACCTGGGCCCTGTTTTATGAAGAGTTATAATTGATTCTATAGTTGATTTCTATCATAAGTCTACGGCAGCCTGTGTGGTAAGGAAATTTATAATCGATTATATATGTTTTGATAAAACGGGGCCCCAGAAATGTTTGCGTGCACTTCATTGTCGTGAATGCCAAGATTTGCTAAATCAAAATGCACATGAAAGTTCTTATCTACACTATATGCATTGAATGTCAGTGGCAATTTGCAAAAATTTCATGCCGCAATAAAGGCCGTCAGCTCAAATTTGCAAAAATTTCAGGCTATGACAATATCTTGCTCTAAGGTAGTACATGTCATCCTCCTCTGTTTATCAATGGTGGATTGCAATTTGTCACTCCTTGTAAAATATTCGAACTTAAGACTGTTTTTAAAAACTACTTGTATCAATTTTTGTTAATCTGAAGGTATGTAGATAATGAAATTCTAATAACTGCTGAGGGTCGTGTGTCAAATATACCTGAGGTACTGGTATCGCATGCTTGTTCTTGTCAATAAGTTCCATGATCCAAGCTCTGTTTAATGCAAGACATATTGATATGTATGAAAAATACACACATTAAATACAATTCATACTGATAATAGAGATTTGTATTCTCATAAAAACTAATGCCCATAATGCTTTCGACTGTTTTATTACCTATATATATTTTCCTTTATATTGTTACAATTTCTTCATATACAGGAGCAACAAACAGAAATCCCTCTCTAACATCCATCAGTATGAACCAGTTGACAAGACCTTGGTAAGTCATAAAGTACTTGGAGAAAATTTCTGAGGGACACAGGACCAGTTTGTCTCTATGGACCACTGGAGAATAATCTTTATCCTTGCCTAGAGCCATGGGACTGATAACAGATGATTAGCTGAACTCAAGGGTTACACACTGACAGATAGCATTGCAGTGTCAATATTTGTGTATTTTGATTTGTACATTGGTCTATCAAATCCTCAGCTAGACAGAGAGTTGATAAGGAGAAGTACTTGAAATCAAAGGCTGAATGAAGGAACCTTAAAACAGTGACCTCTTTAACAAAATGAGTTCAACTGTAAAAACGGTATACCGTCAATTGTCTATGCTATAATCAGTCATACTCCATTTCTAGTTCTAATTGTGCTGAAATTAAACCACATAGGACAATGCACATCATCAGTAGCTGTAGCCCAAAACGATACATCTCCATAATACAGAGAATTTACTGTAAAATGAAGAATGTTCATGTGCATTTTAATTTCGTGAATTTCGTGAGAGCCGAGTTTTGCGAAATTAAACTGCACGCTAAAGATCTTGTCTACACTATATGCATTGAATGTTAGAGGCAACTTGCAAAAATTTCATGCTGCGAAAATATCATGTTTTACAGTACAATATGCAGGAGTGTGTTACATACTGCTCCTGAACAGCTGTTGAAAATTACGTGTTCCTTAAAAAGTCCAATAATTCTCCTTCATTTTCTCTCATCTCTTGAGAATCTGTCTTTTTTATAATATTGACAGACAGTAGTAGTTCTATAATTGTCCATTGAACGAAAAATTATTCACAATTTCTTTCAAGAAGTAACAACGTTGACACAAAATGTATTGGGTTCAATAATTCCAAGGATATTATCAAGAGGTTCAAGTGATTTCTAGACAACTACCTTGATACTCCTTTGCTGATGAATTAATTACTTTGAGATAATTATACTTTGCATGTTACTCCATTCATGAGGTAATAAGATGCAATATCAAGTGATCATATATCAAAAGGGAGGCATGAGAGAAAAACACCTTATTACATCGTAATCATCCTAATGATGCTTATTATACCATTCATCCTCACAAAGAATGTACTGCACATGTGTTACAGCTCTATTAATCACATATTTGCCTTATGACAACACTTTCCTACAAAGATAATATAAAAAAATGTCTGATTGCTCTCTGTTTTTCAAAGCCAACTTCATAAGTGTTTTGTTTTACTCAAGTAATGTGATGATCAAGATGTTAACTCTGATTTTTTTTTTTCTTTTTGTGCTCCCAGAAGTTTGTTGCTTTCAAATAGTACGTGTTTTCTATATAGACAGCTTTCATATTTGTTACATGAAAGACTGGCATGTCACTGATTTATAAAACTCTCACCTTCTGCTGAAAATCTCTTGGTAACCTCATCCTCAACGATAGCCTGTGACAGAAAACAGAATGAAATAAAATGAAAGTGAAGCAAACATCACTTAGAAACACCAACACACTGATATTTCCTTCCTGTCCTATAACATGTTCCTTTTCTCTCTCCATGGTAGACTTGTATGAACTAAGCCTACATGTACCTAATCATGTTGATTAATATAATTTGCTTTGTTTAGTTTTTATGGGCAAGCTTGTTGTAATGTACAATACAGGAAAGAAGTTTTTTTTTTTTTAAACACTGGAATAAAAGCAGGAAATAATTGGTAATACACTACCACGAGGAAACCCCATTTCCATGTTTTGTCTTTTAACCCTATTATCTGTGCCGCATTCCTACGTCCGACTTGGTCGATGGCGTGCCAACTTTGCATATTCTGCTCAAACCCACAAACCCGCCCAAACCGGTCGATAAATCGCCAACTGCAGCAGTACAATGAAAGCTTTTCTCGCACTTCTGTTCGTCTCACATGTAGCTTGCATTTATGTGGTGATTGACTATCAAGCTGTGTTCCCAAATACAGTGTAGATTTGCATGTGAACTCTAAGTTTCTGCCACTGTTTTGTGTGCAAAAGTCATGCCTTTACGGTAATGTAGCTACTGGTCATTTTAAAGGACAAGTTCATCTTCATAGACATGTGGATTGAGTGAATGCAGCAATATTAATAGAACACATCAGTAGGCGTTTGAGGAAAATCGGACAATCCGTTTAAAAGTCATGAATTTTTGAAGTTTCGAAGACTACTACAGCTTGTGATGTCACATGAGTACAACGATATAAAGAAAGTATAAGGAAAATTAAAGATATTTTCACTTTTCTCGCATACTAAAAGAACACTTGACTTTCCTCTTACAGCAGGCAAGGGGGAATAATATTACCCTTTACATACGTCAGTGATAAATCGGAGAAATGTGCACCTTTTTCAAAAAGTAAAATTTTGTGAAATTCTCTTTATATTTTCCTTGTATCGTTGTACGCATGTGACATCATACACTCTAGTAGTCTTCTCATCCAGCAGTGACTATGCAGATACTTTAAAAGTCCATAACTTTTAAACGGATTGCCCGATTTTCCCCAAATTTTCACTGATGTGTTCAACAAATATTGCTGCATTCACTCAATGCACATGTATATGAAGGTGGACTTATCTTTTAAAGAAAAACAATCATCGATTTGTCATACAAGTTTCAACAAAGCAAAGCTTGGCATTTTCTCTACAATTTTGCTCACTACATGTCCAGCTGAACAGAAATCTATAGAAGTTATGTAGATTTGAAAAACAGAATGTTTTTTTTTTCAAAGCATGACAACTTTGGTGTCTCAGATTAATGTGGCACACAGGGGGTTTCCACCATGGTTCATAAAGAGTGAATGACTTACATTCAAAGAGTACACAACCTATAGGGCAATTCCGCGGTTAGTAACATTACATTTGAACAAATTTAGATATATGTTTTTACCACTAAACTACCATTTATTCATTTCAAGTCAAAATTATGTCAAAAACATGTTCATCCTTCCCAGGTTTATGATACAGAAAAGAATGAACACAATCCAAGAAATATTAGAATTGCTATAGCAACTTAAAGGGCTGGTTAGTAACGTTACGAAAAAAGGACATGACAAAAAAATCAATGTCTTGTAACAAAAAGTGTGCAAAAATTCAAGTTACTTCAAACAAAATGTTGCATTAATTTCAATCATTGCATCATGACAAATGTTCATGCAAATTTCTTTAGCAGTTCGACCGATAATTTTTTAGCTAGACCCCCAAAAGCATGGTTAGTAACGTTACGGTTAGTAACGTTACATTTGTCCAGAGTAATTCCGCAGGTCATTTCACCCTTTTGTAATTGACAAAATGTCACATGACTTCTGGAGTATTTAAATGTATTCATCTTTTACCCTTTAGCAAAACTTTGAGG
Organism: Diadema setosum; assembly: GCA_033980235.1. NCBI lineage: Eukaryota > Metazoa > Echinodermata > Echinoidea > Diadematoida > Diadematidae > Diadema > Diadema setosum. The sequence goes on from CM067073.1 coordinate 765,643, forward strand.
AAAAAATTTCAAATGAACCCACTGTAATTTGCATTTAAGTGAATTTCAGCATCCCCAGTCCCACATGTACATTTTAAATGATGGTTTTAGATCTCGCAAAATCAATTCATACGAAAAATAAAATCTACTGAATTTGTAAGACCATAATGATTGGTGAACATCCATGGCATTAGTTGATACCTAGATCAAAGGGTAAGATAAAGAGGCACGTTTCTTTTATCCATGTCATGTCCACCTAACTGCGGAATTGCCCTATACTATGGATCTGCGGGTATGATGTTTTGCTGTGAATAAGAATGTGTAAATGAGATACTGTACATGTAGAATGTGATTTGTAACTCATTTAAGAATCAGACAACAGTGGTTCTGCCCTTTAACCCATTGAGGACGGACTGATTTTGCTACAACACACACTTCCCATAGACACCTGCCCGAGTGTACTCGGGACTCGTCCTCAACAGGTTAACAATCAAATCTTTCTAAGCTGCTGAGAAGTCATACATAATTGGGTTACAGCACCAACTCCAATATCCTGCGGTCTGTGACCTTACAGGTCGGATGTAGACAGATGACCACTCCTCATAAACTGGGTCAGTGCACTGTGAGTGAAAATATATGGATGGGAACAGCTTCTACTGCTGTATAATCCTACTTACAGCTGAAAAACAAGTTTAGAGTACTAAACTATGGGTACCTTCTATTTCTATATGAACTTACTAATCTAATAACTGAAATATTGTAGCTCACATGAAAGGAGAAAAGGCAAAAAGCCTAATATATCACGAAGCTGAATGAATAGAGTGTCAGTTTAAAATAAATAACATACTAACCAGGAGCTACAATCGCGTACAGCTGTGATACACTGAAACATGCACAGATTTGACTGTGATATGAATCTAATCCTAAATAATGCCCTCGGCGACACTTTGTGGCAGAGGCATAAAAAGAGCACTCTATCTGAAGTTTACCAAAAATAAGCATGCACAATATCACAGATGATTTCTATGACAATCCCAAGCTGTCCCATCATTTTTAAAGTGTTTGCTATGGTCACAACTGATACCAGAACAGGCATTTTACCTTTAAAGACACAATTAGTTGAAAGAAAGATACTATTCAGAGGTGTGAAGGTTCAGGTGTGAGTTTCTTCAATTTTGTCTACCTCTACAAATTTCTTTTATTCAATATGCCTTGTCCGCCTTGTACTACTTAACATAACAATGTCAGAATTTTGGAGCTTGGGTATTTGTTCCACTTCCACTGTGTCACTGCTGGCAACCAGGGACAGCCTGGTGGTAGTGTTGCTGCCCGGAAAGCAGTAGATGACAGGTTCAAGTCCAACTGGTTCCTTTTTTTCCGACATGTTTGTTAATTTACAGATAAGCAGTTGCAATCTTAACAAATCAAATTTGTAGAGGGAGACAAAATTGAAGAAACTTACACCTGAAGACACAATTAGTTGGCAGGTTCAATTCATACCACGTGATTACAATAGAGAAATATCAGCACAATTACAGTAGAATCCATCAGGAAGCTGACCTATCACACAAAATTACTTTCTTTCCGTTTGCTTACCTCTACACCTTTCCTGCAAAAGTAGCAGACATCGGCCAGCTCAAACTCCCTGCGGAAAGTATCAAAGGATCGGTTGTAGCGCAGCCCCTTAGCCTCAGCCTTGATGCCGTCTGCTAAATGTTTTGGGGAGTCTTTGTGGATCAGAGTGGAACCTGAGGGAGGTGGAGTAGATAGAGGCAAACACATCTCAAAGAGGGAAACACAGAAAACAGATTCTGATCTACACTGTACGCGCTACGCCCACAATTACTATACAATTGAACATCATATATTTCACAAATACCATAACAGCATTTTGAGCTTTGGCAGACTACTTAGTGAGTGGATGAATTCATGATCAAGAAACTGGCTGATGGAAAGAAAAATAATTATTATCCCTTTGGAAAGAAAAGTCTGTGATTTCCAACCTCAGAGACAAAATACAACACATTTGCATTACATATGGGACACAATATTTTTCTAGTTGTTCAAATTATAGATATCAGTGGACTTTTGAAATTCAAGAAAACAAAAACACCACAAAATATACCTCGTCACAGAGCTCCAACTAATCCTTGTTGGGTAGTCTCCTACCTTGTCTTTGGATCTTTGCTTTAAATCTTACTGTTTTCAATCCGTTACAGACTAGTCCCGAGTTTACTCAGGGAGGCGTCTATGGGAAGTGCGTGTTATAGCAAAATCAGCCTGTCCTCAATGGGTTAAAGTGACACTCGCACTATTCAATCATCTGAATACATTCTGAAATAAATTTTCATCTGCACTTTAATACACAATGTTGTAAAGATTTTAGAACTGATACTAGAGCTTTGATAAAATCTACTGGCTAGCTATACACCCAGATGTGCTAGCCAAGCTAGAATGATAGTAATCCGAAGGAAGGACTCCAAGCATTTCATTTTTTTCTTTTTTTGTGTGAGATGTATCAAAGGACCAGTTCACCTTCATAAACATAAGGATTAAGAAAATGCAGCAATATTAGTACAACACATCAGTGAAAGTTTGAGGAAAATTGGACAATCGATGCAAAAGTTATGAATTTTTAAAATTTTTGTGTTGGAACCGCTGGATGAGGAGACTGCAGCTTGTGATGTCGTATGCGTACAACAGTATAAAGAAAATGTACAGAAAATTCAACATATTTTCATTTTTTTTCACATAATAAAAGAGCACTTGACTTGCCTCTTTCTAAAGGCAGGGGAAATAATATTTCCCATAACATATGTCGGTAACGAGTCAAGGGAATGTGTATTTTTTTCAAAAGATGAAATTTTGTAAAATTCTCTTTATATTTTCCTATATTATGACATCATACACTGCAGTAGTCTTCTCATCCAGCGGTTACTGAACAAAAACTTCAAAAATTCATAACTTTTGAACGGATTGTCCAATTTTCCTTAAACTTTCAATGATGTGTTCTACTAATATTGCTACATTCTCTCAATCTTTATGTTTATGAAGGTGAACTTGTCCTTTAAGCACACATCCCTCTGTCAAATGCATTAGACCTTCCTTTTCCTCCAGTGCTACAGTGATTCCTATAATTAGAAAAGACAATCAATATTCCAGTATGTTTCAAGGAGTCATCAGAGCTGTGAGGACCTGTTAATTGGTCCCATGTGATGCTCCAACTAGGACTCAAAGGTCAAAAGTTGCACTGATAATCATCCATGTACAGACACAGTATGTACAAACCACTACTCAGTCATCAACATATCTTCGAAGGCAGAATGCTTGCCATATCTACATTATACTAGGCATGTCATCAGCATTAATAAGGAAATGCTAGTGAATTGTGACAGTTACTGTACTGCTAGCCCTGTCTCGATATCAAAACTACTAGTACTATGCTGAATAAATTTGTTCAATTTGTGTAATGATTGTGAGCAACCTTTATAATATTGATAGTTCCACCCTAAAAATGCCTCACTGTACAGGTATTGCTTACATTATTGGAATCTTTAGAAACAAAAATCTTGCAACATAGAAATTATATCTGTGGGTTTTTCCCTCCGTTTTTGTTTTTCTTTTTCAAAAAGGAAAGTAAATAAAGTCTACACGAGTCTTATTTGGCCAAGTATCTTTGCACTGATACACATTTATTGTATGCAAAATACAGTTGCATTCATTTGTACGTTCTTTTGTTTCAGTAAAAAATAATTGATGTAGAAGTTAGTGGAAGTACACTTGGTTACAGCTCGTTATTCCGAAGGCTCTTTAGTCCGAAGATTCATTATTCAGAAAGTTCGTTATTCTGAATTTCACTTTCGAATTAACGAATCTATGGAACAACAAACCTTCAGAATAATGCCACAAATGTTCGGATTAACAAACCCTTTTTCATTTTCGGATTAACGAACCTCTGGGTATAGAGAATTTGTGTGTTTCGGATTAACGAACCTTCGGAATAACGAACCTTCAGAATAACGAACAGCACCCGTACACTTATAATCTGGACTGCACTGAAGAAAACATGACATGAAAGTAACACAGTATACATTTCTTACTGTATGTGATTCAACTCAACAAATAAATGTTTGATTTTGTGCTTGCCATGAGCTGTGGAATAGGGGGATGAAGGTGGGGGGGGGGGAGGGAGGCTCAAGCCCCCATGCTTGGAGCTCTTAAAAAAATACAGTATAAACATCACAAGACAGCATGTATCTTTTAGAGGTTTCAGCAATCAGATTCTTCCCACTACAAATGCCCTTCCACACACAAAAACAAACAAACAAACAAACAGTCTGCTGCCTCTGCTTTCAAGGTTATATGTGGAGCATGAATAATCTTTGTCTGACAATGTGATGTTTGAGATGTGCAAAACAATCATTCAATCCAAAGAGATGTTCTAAAAGGGAACTGTCGAGCACAATGTGCAGTCACGCTCCAATTTGTACAAGATGCTGTCTAGACAAAGCTACATGTAGACTGATACTGTACAACTTGTATACCAGATGGGACAGGGAGATATGTACTTTATACATGCAATATTTTGCAGAGTTTTTATTTTCATGAATTTAGCAAATCCTAGATTTGCAAAGTCAACAAGCATGAAATTATTGCCAACCATAACATTTTTGTAACCCATGTGGAAAAAAATTAGGATCATACAGTTGTGCTATTTCTCACTTCTTCTCTATAGTTCTTGATCACTAATTAACCACTTCTTGACTTGCAGTGTTGTGAAAGGCTACTGTCAGCTGTAGGCAGATAAATGCAAGGTCTACTCTCTGTCAATAAAGTAAAGCACAGTGCCCTAGATTATTACCTGGTGTACAGTAGTATACATGTAGTACATGGTTGGACACTACAGGCATGGCTTGGCACATGGCCCAGCTTTGTGGTATAAATAGCAAACTGATCTTTTAAAGGTATGCCACAATATTGTCCACACAAATCTCTGTATGACCTCAAATCTTCTCGCCAATCACACTCGTTCACTCATGTAACCCTCTCTCCAAGGTTTCAGACATTTCAAAGGCAATATCCACCTCCTGCTATTTAATAAACATCATGTTATAGTTCTGCATGCTCTATGACTACACAAGATAACCACAGAGTCATTTCATACATTGTCAGGTTGTGTTGAATGTGACTATCACATCACCCTACACTGCACTTGGTGAAACAATCAAGCATTGTGCATACATTATCGAGATTGAAACTTTCATAACATCCACCATCACCCAGCTACAATATATAATTGTATGTAACATTAAACAAATTACAACTACAGCGTGTAGGAGTCTTTATCTGTCCAGCAAAAGATGGTGAGTAACTTCTCCATTCATGTAGCTGTTATATAAAGAAAATTCAAATATTTTCACTTTTCTTGCATAGTAAATGAGCTCTTGACTTGCCTCTTTTTAAAGGCAGGGGGAATAATATTACCAATAACATATGCCAGGAACAAGTCAAGGTACTACATGTAATGTGTACTTTTTTCAAAATATGAAATTTTGTGGAATTGTCTTTAAATTTTCTTTATATTATTCCATGCATGTGACATCATACACTGTAGTAGTCATCTCGTCCAGCAGTGACTGCGTAGAAACTTTAAAAATTCATAAATTTTGAACAGATTCTCTGATTTTCCTCAAACTTTCACTGATGTGTTTGACTGATATTGTTGCATTCACTCAATTCATATGTCTATGAAGGTGGACTTGTCCTTTAATGATTTCATCTTGTATGATACTTTTGTCTAGGATGTCTTCGTGGAGGAAAATCTTAATTCATGCAAATTAGGGAGATAATAATGTCTGAAAGCTAATGAAATGGGGGGGGGGGGGATACCTTCAATCCCATACAGGTACTGTATAATTATATACGTGTGTACTGTAATGTGACAGGGCTGTACACACAATGTATAGTATGTGTGTGAGTGGGTTTTAACATATATTATCTTAGAACACATGATGATGAAGGCTTAATCACTCATTTTACTGGGTCTACATAAAATAAATACACTAATGCAGAAAATGTCTGCCGCATATTCCTGATTACTCCAGCACTCAGGATGAATTTAAAGTAATTGCAAGAATCTCAAATGTGGAGCACATATCACTTGAGACAGGAAATTATTAACTAGAAGTTGCTGGCTGTTTGAAGATGCTTTCCTTGTATTACTGGGTGCACACAGATAATGGCCTACCACCATTTCTTGAGGCATGTCATAGAATGGAATCCTATTTACATACTATGAATCAGAAAGACAGCACGCAGGCTGTGCATGCCCTGTCTAGACATGACTGAAAAGACAAAGGACCTTGGCTAGCTCTTGTAAAATAAATTTTACTTGCTAAAAACAGAACAAATCACAATGTTGCATCATCAAATTCCGTTCATGCTTAACCTGAGGCCTGAGCCTGTTGAAACATCCACATTATACCTACTTTTATGCTTCATTTGCCAACAGCATATACAAATGTATGTCTTGTATTAATCTGTTTGTGTAAAAATGGTTATGAAATCACACTCCTATTTTTATTGTATTACAGTGACTTTTGTCAGAGACTAAAATGTAGCATTATTATGCATCAGTGGTGGACTGACTGTATGTCACAACAAAGTTTCAGAGTATTGAATAGAATCTCATTGAAATATCTTGGCAAGTTGATGGGTTCAGTGTATGGGAACATACATTAAGTGCAGTATGCTACCCCTTATTTTTACATTGTATGATCAGTCATCATGAATACACAGACAGAAATTGTTCGTTTTGGTATTTGTTTGTTGTTGTATTTTTTTATTATTTTTTTTTTTTACACAAACATTCAAGTTCCTAGGCTACTGTTCAAAGGGTGCAATGACTGAATTTGACATACTGTATATGCCATATATTTCGCGAGTCTAAATTTTCGCGAATCGGGAATTCACAACGATTTCGTGAGTGGTTGAATTCGCGATCGTGGAGTTGTGTACTGAACGGAGAAATGTACATGCGTACGTAACATTCACATCGGGGATCAGAGTCAATATTTTCGCGTGTCTTTAATTTCGCGAATAGCACCCAACTCGCAAAATTCGTGAAAATAAAAACCTCGTGAAATATTCGGCGCATACTGTATCCACTGCATGAGGAATCTATCATATTACATATGCACTATCCATATCTAAAACCCACAACATTTTAAAGATTTAACTGTACAGGCTCTGGCACATTAATTGAAAATGTCCATCCTCTTTTAAATATGAAGGAGTGAAATTCAACCTATTCCTACATTGCTACTATTACATCAGATTGTACCTCGACTCTGTCATTGATACGTTAGCCTTCATGTTATCACAGAACTGCCATGTGGCTGAAGGTAAAGCATCTACAGCAAATTCTGACTTTACAATCGAAGAAAGTTGCCAATTCTACTCTCCCCTGTCATCCATCATCCTCCCCCCCCCCCCCACAAACAAACATACAATGGTAATGGTAATTATCATTATAATTGGGGAATAAGGAAAACATACTGGTTTTGGGCTTTCTTGACTCTGTAGTACTACACTGTACATTTGTTTATCTCCCATCTCATGCTGCCAAGTTGTTTTCGTTGTTGTTGTTGTTGTTGTTGTTGCTGTTGTTGTTGTTGGGTTTTTAAAAAAACAAATTGATGCCCACCTACCATTTTTACTCATGAGTCGTGTTTGGACCACTTCCTCCTCATCCTCTGATTCAACCTCCACTTTGGGGGCATCGTTGCTTGTTTCCAGGGCAACCTTCACCCGCTGCTTCCCAAACTGTGAAGAGAACACAAGATGTATGCATAATGAGCACAGAAAGGTCATACATGTACAGCTGTAGTATCTTCATCATAATGATCATGTAGCATATCTTTGATATTTTACCTCATTTTGTTCATGTTTTTTTTCTATTTGTCAAATTACAATTGTACCCATCATTTCCAAGTACATGTACTGTGTTTTTCCCAGTTATAACAGCAATGAACTCTATCCTGTATGTCATGGATACATTATAAAAGATGTACGGCACATGTACAATGTACATGTATGACATAGCATAGTAGAAGGGTAGTGAAAATGCTTGCATTTAACAAATTCTAGGTGAGATTAACCAGAGCTATATTGTACGTGTATACTGCATGTACAATGTAAATGGAACCAAACAGTGTCAAGATTTCTCAACTTAAAGCCTCACACATTGTCCTATTGAGTACAGTACAAAAAATATGTGTGGTGGGGGTATAAAAACTACAGATTACTAGTGTTGCCATTTTACATTTGGTTTGAAACGACTCATTTAAAAGTTTATACAGCTGTACGCTTAAAGCTATAAACTCACTTTGATCACCCTAATATTGCCTTTTGTGACCACAAAAAGAACAAAATTAAAATTGAAACACAATGTCTAGGTTCAATACAATTTTAGGCATCCATACTTCGACTGCAAGTGTCCAATAGGTGACTGCATCAAAGTATTTTATGTACCGGTAGTCATGCTCTAAATACATGTACAGCCTGTACAGTAATGTACATTGTATACAATAGTATGCAATGTACATGTACATGTAAATGTAGTTTTCCAATAATACTGTACCTACTGCATACAACATTCAAATTCTTGCCACTCTTAAAATGGACAACCTTTTTGGGGCAATGCATTCAGCCATAAATGCATTTGGCATTACTGGGACTACAACTGTACATCTAAAGGGCATTCTCTGTATGTGCATATTGACATTTGTGAATTATTGACACATCTCTCACAGCTGATATACACTGGTTTATTTCTAACATTTAGTGCACCACAATAAGCATACACTGTACTTGTACATGTACAATGTATGTACAGGCCTGTACTGTATGTACACACCTGAACAAGTACATGTGGTATGACCTACAATATTTGCACATAATACAATTCAAACAAAATGCCAATCAATGAAAATAATTTTGAATTACATTAGTCTTTAAAATTGTTAAATCATGGACTTCAAGCCAAGAACAGAACTCTATGTGATTACTGATTTCCACTGTGCGTGCAAATGGTTTTTACATTGTAATGCTCACTAAATATTGAATTAGTATGTGCTAATGAAAGAGGAGTTCCTTGCTTGCCTCTTCAATATGAAAACTAGAAATGTCGCTCCAGCGACTGGTTATACCCCCGCCAAACAACATTTCATAAGCTTTGGTCAAAACAACATTTCACAAGCTTTGGTCAAAAAACTGAGGAAGTAGTTAAATCCGCAAGATCTTTCCTTGATCTTCTGCCATTAATATGCCGTTACCATGGCAACGTACTTTCGGGTACTGTCGAAAAATGCGTCTTGCACATCTACAACCAAAGGCACACATCTGTACCAAGTTTCATGGAAATTGGGCAAAAACTGAGGAAGTAGTTTGCAACACAAAATTTTCCATCATTTTGGCTCATAATATGTGAGCTGTTACCATGGCAACATACTTTTTGTCACTGTCAAGAAATGTGTCATGCTGACCTATATCCTAAGACAAACATTCAATATGAATTCCATGAGAATTGGAAGAACACTGATGAAGCAGTTTTGCCATGAAGCATTTTGCCCTATATTTTACCAATAACATGCCGTTACCATGGCAACGCACTTTTTGCCACTGCGGAAATATGTGTCTTGCACATTAACATATTCAGATGAACATCTGTACCTAATTTCATAAAAATTGATCAAAAACTGTGGGAGGAGTTCGCGATGCAAGATTTGTACCCATTTTTGCCCATAATATGCCGTTACCATGGCAACGTACTTTTCGGGTACAGTCAAAAAATACGTCTTGCACATCTACAACCCAAGGCACACATCTGTGCCAAGCTTTATGGGAATCAGTTGAAAACTGAGGAAGTAGTTCGCGACGCAAGATTTGCAATGGACCGACCGCCCGACCGTCCGCTGATTCCTATATACCCCCTTCAAACTTCGTTTGGCGGGGGTATAAATATTAAACATTTCATGCACAAACATCTGCATGCATTTGATTTTATTCTTTTATTCATCAAACTAGAAAAATATGCTGTTCACTAAGATTGCATATATTTCTAAACTGCTACATTTCAATTGTATATCCCTTGTGATATGTTTACTTCATTCAAAGAATGAGAATTTTATAACAATTATTGTAAATCAGATCCAGACATCCATGTAAAGGAATGAACAACAATGATATCAAACTATCAACACAGGAAAACACCAAAGCACTCAAAATGATAGGACTGTAAAACAAGAAATTTTGTGTGCATTTCAACTTTGCGAATTTTGCTAGAGCCAAGATTTGCAAAATTGAAATGCACATAAAAGTTCTTGTCTTCACTATATACTGTAAAAGTGGATATTTTCACGAGACTAATTTTTTGCGCTCGGCTGGCTGAGAAGAGTTTTGCGTGTTTTTAATTCCGCGGAATCAAGACATTGACTACTGGAACATATGGCAAGCAAAAATATTAATGTGCTTTTATTTTCGCGCTAGTTTCGTCTTGCGTGAAAATTTCAACACCGCGAAAATTTCCACGTTTACAGTATGCCTTGAATGCCAGTGGCAATTTCTGAAAATGTCATGCCACAAAAAAAAAGGCTGCCGGTTCCAATTTGCAAAAGTTTCATGCCGCAAAAATTTCTTGCTTTACAGTGTCTCTCACTGCCTCATGCACACCTATACACAAATAATTGCCAACCTTCAACACAGATCCTAAGAGCTATTAAGAAAAGAAAAAAAGGGGGAGGAAGGATTCCTTTGGAAGCCCTTTGGTGAAAGAACTCCTTATAAATGATAGCAATTGGTCTCATAACCCCACCTTGTCTAATACTAAAAAGTCTCCATACCCAAAATTCCTTTCAGTGACTTTTCCATTGCTGATGGCTTTTTATCTCTCAAACTGTACCATTCCTTAACTTCCTAGTCACTGGGAAAGTTATTCCCTCATGACAGTATTTCCACTTCAAAAAGCAGTGAAATAAATGAAAATGCATAAAGTGGCATAAAACTACACAAATGCATAATGCTTGCCAGTTGTACTTCTCAAATGATGCTACATATAACTTCAGAAAAATAGTAATACATCTTGTGTGGTCTACAGCACCATCATTTTAGATAGCTGACCGAGACGTGGTGGGTGCAAAGCTACAAAAACGTAAACTACATGTAGTCTTGCTTTTGTATAATTACACATTCCTTCTGACAATAGCAACATAAAAGGAGAGAATCAGTGTTGACAGGCAGTATGCTTAGGATGAGAAACACAACGGAATAGTCCTATTTACTGGCAACTATTCAGACTTGAGCAACTCTGAGTAATACCCTGTGGTTGCTCATTCTGCTAGGTTTGTGGGGAGTTTGTTCCCTGTCACCACGCTCTGAATGACACCTTGATAAACCACATCAATGACCCAACTCACAAGTTGTAATGGGACTGACTCTTTATCTGTCATTTCCTTGCAATTTCAGCTTTATGAAGACATAAAACTTCCTCTCAGCTGCCCGCATGTACTAGAGTCATCTTTGTTATGTCAACCACATGTTTTTTGATGTTTCCTGCACGGATCTACTGTATGTGTCTGCACAAACAGGATATACATTTTGTATTTGTGTAATCCCATACCAAAAAAGAATACCATCCGATAGCCATCGGATGATCATCCGATGGTTATCGGATAGCATTTGGGCAGTGATTTGGTAGCTATCAGCAATCACCCGCTACCCGATGTCTTCCTGATAGTTTCTAACCCAGTTATCAGCAAGACATCGGCTAGCTGATGGCCAATCGATAACTATCAGGAGCACATCAGCAAACTTAGTTTTTGAAACAGTTTCTCACCTAACCATCAGGAAGACATCGGGTAGCTGATGTCTTTCTGATCGTTTCTAACCCAGTTATCGACAAGACATCGGCTAGCCGATGGCCAATTGATAACTATCAGGAGCACATCAGCAAACTCGGTTTTTTAAACAGCTTCTCACCTAACCATCGGGAAGACATCAGGTAGCTGATGTCTTACTGATGGCAAAGCATCAACCATCAAGATGACATTGGCAAATAAAAACAGTTATCAGGAAGCCATCAGAAAACTTGTAGTTTCAAAAATCTGATCATTTGTATCACCAGGAAGACATCAGCAAACATAGTCTTTGAAACCAGGAGTTCATATACAATATATATTTGTGTGTCATTAAGAAAATTTATGGGCCAGGCCAAGAGACTGGGGGAGAGACTGTATGGTGTGATGATGACCTTGTGGTTAGACCAATGAGGTGCCCACCTCCCTGGTTAAACCAGCTTTGAAATAACCGTTGGCCATCATCATTCCTACACCACTCCATGCACAACTCCAGTAGGGTCTATGTCTCTCCTCCATCATTCTTATCAGCAGGTAAGCAAGTTTCTCATTTTATCCCATATTTTAATGTCACAAGTTAACAGAATGTCCTAACTTTGTGTGAAAACTGAAGAGCCTGCAATTATGGTGGATCAAGTGTAGCTGCAATGTTCAGTATGAGCCTTATATTAGTAGTATCCAGTGTCAGCTAGAAGATGATGAATCGAACATGATTACCCGGTACCAACTGAATGGTGAGTGATTGTGAACCCGCAAGATGTTAATGGTAGTCTCTAAAAGGACCAAGCAATGTTACATAGTATCAGGAGTGGAGCCTAAACGTTTTTGCATCGGAAATTGTGTCAATTAACTCCTGCCATGTGATATGTTAAGCTCCATGAGACATATTTACGCAAATTACTATGAGTGGGACTGTGTGTGTTAGTGCAGTGGATATATACCTGCGCAATGGTAAGTCTTATACAGATCGGACTTTGAGATATTTCTGGGAATTATAGTACCGGTACTAGTAGGCCTGATATCTCTATGAACCGAGATGATAGAGTCTCTGCGTGGATTGTGGCAATGACGTATTGAAAATTGATCTTAACAGAGATTCCTGCAGAAAGGTGCTGACTTCGTGTGACCGGATACACCAGCCAGAAATTGTCCTATTACTATAACGTACAAGGATTGTGACGTGGTTTGTGGATGCATGCGGATTTCTTCATTTGATTTTACATGATGGGGCAGCTACAGCCTCCCCAACAGCTTGAATTTGAATCTACAGCTAATCTTCCATGAGAATGGACAGTGGAAAGAGGAATTCCTGCTACCGGTACTAATGTTTCTCTAGCAATTATGGATGGGAAAACTGAGCAAATTTAAGTTCAGATACCCAAATACCGTACCTGATGTTGGCCAAGAGGTCATGAGGTACCAGATGGTCATCAAGCCTGCAGAAGAGACTCTTCAGAGTGTGTTCGAAATGTACCCATCAGCAAGCCATTGCGGGTGGCTAGTATGTACAGGTGTGTTATATATCCATATATAGTGCTATCAGCCATCGGAAAATGTACCCATAGCTGTATCGGAAAGCCATTGGCAAATGTATACCCAGGGATCAGCAAGCCATCGGGAAATTTACCCATCAGCAAGCCATCGGGAAATTTACCCATCAGCAAGCCATCGGGAAATTCACCCATCAGCAAGCCATCGGGAAATGTACTCATCAGCAAGCCATCTGCTAGCGGATGGCTTGCTGAAGGTAACTAATTTGCATGTGAAATTGCCATCCGATAGCCATCGGATAACCACCGGATAGCCATCGGATGGCCAGTAGGTATAGCGATCCGCAGTGCTCTCAGCAAGCCATCAGGAAATGCACCCATCGGCAAGCCATCGGGAAATTTACCATCAGCAAGCCATCAGGAAATTTACCCATCAGCAAGCCATCTGCTAGCGGATGGCTTGCTGATGGTAACTAATTTGCATGTGAAATTGCCATCCGATAGCCATCGGATAACCACCGGATAGCCATCGGATGGCCAGTAGGTATAGCCATCCGCAGTGTTATCAGCAAGCCATCAGGAAATGTACCCATCGGCAAGCCATCGGGAAATGTACCCATCAGCAAGCCATCGGGAAATGTACCCATCAGCAAGCCATCTGCTAGCCGATGGCTTGCTGATGGTAACTAATTTGCATGTGAAATTGCCATCCGATAGTTATCGGATGGCATAGCATCGGATAGCTATCGGATGGCCTGCAGATGGCCATCTGCAGACCACATTTATTTCGCTATGGGATTCTATCAATTATTCTAACTTTTTTTTTTTTTTTTTAATTTTAGAGAAGCACTTTGTAAGACTTTTCCAGTCAACACTATCAGGAATAATTGTCAAACTGTTAGATATCATTAAAATGAAACATTTGAGAATTTGAGAAAAAAATGGTATAGAAGAATGAAACTTCTTTTGTGTCAATGTTAGAAAGAGAAAGTAAAAGGTATGTACAGTATTTATACCAGGATGAAGATTCACTCATCATACAATACAACATTGTGTACATTATACAGTACAATAGCTACGTCAAAACAAAATGCACAATATACTGTACACTGTACATGTACCAGTTATCTAATTTAATAAAACAAAAGAAAAGAAAAGAATAATGCTCATTGGATGCAACTTTATGTACTGAAATTGATAATGGGATGCAATCTTCACTCCCATACTAAAATTACTATTAAAACTTTATTCTCAACATCTATAAAATGAAGTTATTTTATTATACATTGTACTACATGTATACCACAGAGCTACAACATGACTACATACATGTACTGTATACACTACAAATGCAGTGTACGTACATGTAGTAATGACCAGTCCATGCCCTACATGTACATGTTGTAGGTTTTACTTGTCCAATATTCCCTGGTATTCCACTCATTGCCATCCAGTATAACATAAATATTAGTATTCATGTTCCGCGTCTCCTACAAGCTTGTACAGTATACTGAAAGACACTGATTCAATACACTGGTGCCACTTTCCTTCTTTCTTTCTCTCTCTCTCTCTTTCACTGTGGGATAGTCACTGAAGTTTCACTACAGATTACATCGTACATTGCAGTCATATAGAGTAAAACAATAAAGATTACAAACAATGGTTAAAACACTTCCACCAGGGCATATACGTGTACACAAAATAAAAAGCCACTAAAACCATAACCACTGATACCAGGCATTCATACACAACCAAAAGCCAGATGATGTGTAAAACTGTATACTATATAAATGTACACTGTATAAAACATCTGCAGGGCTCCACACTATTTTTTCCCCTCTTGTCACTAAGATATTTTCATTTGAAATTTTGGTGGCCAGAAAAAGAAATGTAGCAACCTGAAATAAGCAGAAACACAATAATCCAAGTGCCCCAATGAGCTACCAAAATGTAGCCTTTTTGGAAATTTGGTGGCCGTACAAGTGGCCGCGACCACTGGGTCACTTTAAAGTCAAGCCCTGCAACTGTACAATCATAAGATGCAGTAGCCATAATTCATTCCAAGGCTCTGCCCATCAATAATGCAAGGATTTGAAGAGAATAGTATGTTTGTTTTTTTTTTTTTCAAATGAAATTTTGTGACTATGAAATACCTTCTGCAAATGATTTGCACACATTGTACAGTACATGGTATTGTGTGTGCAACAGTGTAATTGTACACATGTACTGTATGTCTCCCCCATCGCCAAAAAATAAAGAATAAGTAAATAAATACAACAGGACCCTGTGCAATGATAACTCGAAGAATAATGAATTAATCCACACTTTCAGAATGAAACTATAACTTATTACTCACATCGAACAGGAAACCCCATCAAATTTGCTTTTGTAGTCAAAGAGAAATGAGGGTCTTTGTAGAGCATGTCAGGAAACCTTTCCCTCCAAGTTCTATTGTGTTGCAGTTCCAACAGCATCCAAGTGCTATTAAAACTTGGAAGGATCAGACCCATGACATGCTTCACAATGAATCGACATATCTCTGTGACCACCTAACCAAATTAAATGGGGTTTTATGCAAAATATAGCTAAGATGTTATTTAAAGACCCTGAAATAGCATTCAGTCAGTTTTATCACACTGGAAGTTATTAATGCAAAAATCCAATTGCATTTTTTTTTTTTTTTTTTTGGGGGGGGGGGGGACATACTGTACTGTACAGGTTTACATGATAGACAGATTTCATATTGAATTTCTCATACTGCTAACAATCAACGCCCACTTTCACATATTGACCTACTACGCATGTATTGTACATGTGCACTAGTAGAGGGGGTTGTTCAGTTTGAAACTGATTCTCTCTTTCAATGCTCAACACTTTTATAACATTTAAAAGAGAATCATTCAGTTTTGTAGACTTTTCTAATCAAGTACAGCTGTAGCCCATAATAAGAATGCTGAAATATTCATTTTCACAAGAAAGCATCTCAGAGGCACCCCATCACATTCATTTCAGTGTGGAATCAATATCAAGCAGTTTTCTTGATGGCATTTGCACTACAGATGAAACCTTGAAATGTCAGTATTAATGTTATGACCAGCATGTATTCATGTTGTGGATGTCTTGTATGTATTCCATTGTGAATGCAATTAGTCTTCCCAACACACAGTCTCAAGTACACTACGTAAAGTATACTGAATATTTGGTGCAGAATAGGTTGCATCCTAAATCTACTGTTACATCTGAACTTTGAATATGTGTACATAATGACATTATGATTCTGAGCAGTCCCATTATACCAAAAAACAAACAAGCAAACAAAAACAAAACAAAACAAAAAACGTCCACATGGTCAATCTGCATCTTGACCTTCTAGATAGAACATGCTAGTAATTGCATCTGTTATGATACAGTATGTGACCTGCCACCATGTAACACAGATAAGTACAGACATGAAAGCTGATGAAACTGCATAATATTTGTACAGACAAGTGATTTCTGTTTTTAAAAAAAAAATAAAAAAAAAATCAAATTTTGTTAAATTTAATATACAGTTTGATCTTTACCTACATAATTTGTATTATCATATGATATGCTTCCAAATTTCAAAGTTGA
Organism: Diadema setosum; assembly: GCA_033980235.1. NCBI lineage: Eukaryota > Metazoa > Echinodermata > Echinoidea > Diadematoida > Diadematidae > Diadema > Diadema setosum. The sequence continues at coordinate 782,636 of CM067073.1, forward strand.
AGAATGTTTGATATCAAAAACTTGCAGAGTTTCCTGACACTATGACATTCTGAATGGGCCTATTGCATTCAACTTGTTTTGTTGCATTCAACTCCTGCATCTACATTGTAACTTTCTGAGCTGATTTGGTATATTAAAACTGCACATTAGCATTGTACACCTTGGTAGCTGGTAGCCAAAATTTTTACACTCAGGCTCAGTGATTTTGACTTTTGATTAAGTGAATGAAAGTACACAATGTATACAGTGTACAGGAAAGCTTAGACTACGGAGAATGTGAAAACACAAAATTAGTACATCAATGTTTGGCATCTTCATGAGACTTTTATGGTGATGGGTCACACAATGTTCTTTCTTCTTTGGAGATACATGTACATGTGGTTAAATTCATCATTTCAAACATTTCATCATCTTCGAAGTTTACGGGATCAAACATTATTGAAATATCCATCGGGGAAATCAAAAGTTACTCTTGGTGACAGGGCATTTTTGTACGCTGCACCAAAATTATGGAATAATCTCCCTTTGTTTGTAAGACAAGCAGTCACAATTAATGAGTTTAAGGCCAGGTTAAAAAGTCATCTCTTGAAGTAGTGTACATTCTGTTTGAATTTCTTGTATGCATGTCATTTTGTAATGCGCAGTAGAGTATATCATTATAGTAGCTGCGCAATATAAATGTCCTTTTATTATTATTATTATTATTACATAAAGTCACCTGACATAAAGACTGGCTACCAACATGGAGATGGGAAGAGACACCTCCCTGCTAACAACTATCATGCCACTGGTATACACTACTGTATACGCCAAATATTTTGCAAGGTTCTTATTTTTGAAAATTTTGTGAGTCTGGTGCAATTTACAAAATTAAAGACACTCAAAAATATTGACTCTGATCCTGACGTGAATGTGATGTACGCCTGTACATTTCTCTGTTCAGTACAGGACTCCATGATCACGAATTTAACCACTCGTGAAATCGTCAGGAATTCTCGATTTGTGAAAATTAACCTCGCGAAATACTGTATATGGCATATACAGTATAATTGTAGTATACAGCAAACTAAAAACATCATGCAAAAAGCAGCGTATTGATATGCATAATTTACAAATTGTACAGCAGTTGCACTGAAAGCAAAAGTAACACCTCCCCCCCAAAAAAAAAAAAAAAAAAAAAACCAACATTAAAAAACAAACACAAACACACAGAAAAAGAAAGATTCTGTGCGACATGGCTGTCATAGGGCAGAATAATATGATACAGCTTTATTCAAAACAAAAAACAAAACAAGAAATCAAAATACCCTGACCCCACAACTGCATGTGACATGCACAATACACTCAGTCTAGTTTGTTAACTAGTGTACCGGGTACACACTGTACATCGCAATCAAATAAAACTGAGGAAAGCAACACTAAACTGAGCAAAACAACATTGACAACTAAAGAACAAAAATAAGGCATGCATCTTTAATGTATATGCAACACAATGGTCCTACTCACTGGTAGTAATGAAGTTGGCTGTTTAGCAAACTATGCATGGTGGTAGAGGGAAGTAAACATCGAGAATGGTTTTTAAAATCAATACACGTAACTGCAAGAAAATAAGGTATTCTACTGTACACGGTATATTGTACATGTACATACCGATCCCTTTAATAGTTTCTATCGTTTAACATACACTGTGCGTAACTGACAAAGCATTGATACTGGGTGATAGATAAATATATAGATTTCATCATCTCGAAGAATTCACCTACAGTTGTACACCGTACACTGTAAATGTCCACAAATCTAAGCATACAACTTTAAGTTATTACATGTACGGCTACATGTACACATGTATGTATCTTTCATATTCTTTACAATTTAGTAGTACCATTTTTTAGAGGTACATGTAGGCCCTATCAGAGTTTATTTGATGAAAATTGGTCTTGAAAAGGCTCAGTCAGACATTCAAAAATAAAGGAGTCCTAATAAGGTGGGACCCATCTTTTTATAATAACCACTTTTCTTTCCTTTGTTTTTTTTATATCTCATCCATATTTCAAAACAGATTTTCATCAAATAAAGTTTGAATTCCTCTGGTTAGAATTGCAAGCTCTTTTGATATTTCATTCGTGGTAACTACACACAGCTCTGTCGCTGTAAACTAGTGTCTGGCACATGAGGTCGGGCTACATTCATCACTGTTCATGGTTAATTACCTCACAAACTATAAATCTAAATCTCCCACCTCAACTAGAGCTATACATCCCTTTAATCTGTTGGATGGAGCATGGAGAGTGCCAACCTCCACCCCGGCCGCAATAAAAGTGCACACCACGAGCATCACATCAATGTAAAACTGCTTTTAAGGCATATAGAAATATATATTATTATAATTTAGTATTTTGTTAATTTATTTTGATTTTTATAACAACACAGTAAGATTAGTTATGTTCTAATTTCTATACACGTCCTGCAAACAAACCTCAAACAGCTTCAGCAAGCAGTGGATGTAAAGCCGTCGTATGCCGAGAGACACGCCGAAGCAGGCGGGTACAATGATCGCTGCCAACAGTATCAAGAACGGCGAGATTACGAAGCCGATAACAACGAAAATAAACTGCTCGCTGATCGCCATTTCTCTGAATGTGAAACTAGTGTCTATTATGGTCACACTCGAAACACCAGCTTTACACTGTTGAAATTACACCATCTCAGAAATTTCAGATCATATCCCCGGTATAACATGCATCTTTGATACATGTCCAAAGTAGAGAGATTCCCGAATCGACGCTTCACGTATTTCTGGCGCAGTTTAAACGTAGACGATCGATCGTACGAGCCGCGCCGGCCGAGCATAGGTACCGTACCGCACCGGTAGTAGTCGAGTGTGTGAAGAGTGAATGTACGGAAGTAATATGATGCGTGGTGGATTCCCCTTTACACTGTGTGCATACAGTCAATGACGATACTTGTTGTACGTGTGTGTGTACGTGTGTGTGCGTGTGATTTTCTCGGCCAATGTCATAGCTGGCGCGTGGATCACGCATGTCCCCACTCACTGGTCCCACTGCACTAGAATGTACACTCTACTAGTAGTTGCACGTCAATATCGCCTCATCTCGGCTCCGGTGGAAAATCTCGTCAAAATAAACTCGCCCACCTCACAACGCGAGTAAACAACCTGACACGTCGCCCCTTAACATTGTATGCTTTCTGGCACGGGCAGGATGAGATTTCGGAATCAAAGATTGTTGCAATCTTTGATATTTCTACTAACAAATCTATTTGCCTAGAACATACCTCTCTGTCAGCCTTTTTTCCCCTTCATCCTCTCTATAATATCTCTTCACTTGACCTTCATGATTATTAACTGTTGATGAAAGCAGTTTGGCGATTACACATTATAATTCGTGATTATGGGTAAAGGGGAAGCGAAACATTTTTTTTGGGGGGGGGGTGGGGGTACAATAGAGCCAAAAGTGTATATTGTGTGTCATGTGTTTGTGTGTGATGGGATAGTGGTGTTCCAACCCCACCCACTGCAGTGAAGTCATTACCATAATTTCATAAATACAATAAAAGCAGCAAAGCTTGGTTGCTGCTTTTGGAATCTACATTGTGTAATAAACATAGAAAGTACAAAAACAGGTAGTTAATGCTCTATACATCACAACCACATTTAATGATTCGATACTATTTTTTATAATTTCCAACTGTTTTCAAAGTCAAAGCTGGGAATCTCTTGACAGACGTGCAACGAATATAAGTCAAGTCAAGTCTCATGAGACCACAAACAATAAAAACAGTTTTGGGATTGTAAAAGTTATTTGACCATAGAAAAATTAAAAAACAAGAGAAGAAAGTGATTAATGTCACATGACCGTTTTCAATATTATACAATTGTGATTAGGCCAACAGCCCGGTACAAGTTGACCGATCACATCATCTCTTGGCTTTTTAAAGGAAACCCAAACCCAAAGAGAAATGTATGTGGATTGAGTGAAAGCAGCAACATTAGTAGAACACATCAGTGAAAGTTTGAGGAAAATCAGACAATCGATGCTAAGTTATGAATTTTTAACGTTTTGGTGTTGGAAACAATAGATAAGGACTATACTATAGTCTTTATGACATCATGTGTGGACAACAACATAAAGAAAATATAAAAGAAAATTCAAAATATATTATACTTTCACTTTTCTTGCATAATGAAAGAGCACTTGACTAACCACTTTCAGAAAGCAGGGAGGAATAATTACTAAATATACTCTTAACATTATGCCAGTATCAAGTTGATGGAATGTGTAATTTTCATGATTTTTATATTTTCTTTATAATTATTGTTGTCCACATGCACATGACATCATGGACTGTAGTATAGTCTTCTTACATCCAGTGATTATAACACCAAAACTTTAACAATTAATAACTTTTGCATCATTGTCCGATTTTCCTCAAACTTTCACCGATGTGTTCTCCTAATGATGCATGCTTTTACTCAATCCATCTTGTTCGTTGGGTTTTGGTTTCCTTCAATGATAAGAAGTCAGTCAGGAGGATCTGCCCTCATTGCCATTCATCATCATGATGAAAAGAATAGCAGTAAGCTCCACATCTTTAAAAAAAAATAGTAGTGAGTAAATCCTGTTCAACCCATTCCATTCATGTTCATATGCATCGATCTCAGAGTTGACTATTATTATTTTCGCAATAAACCACATTTCTCCAAACAAAAAGGATCCTCTCTTTATTCCGAATAAACGTCATATTTGCTCATACAGAAAAAATGTATACACACCACCAGAAAGTTTATAATGCCTTGAGATCTTGTATATACAATATTGCATTATAAAACAATATTTCATGAGACTATTATATATATTTTTATATACTATTATGAAGAGTTTGTTTGCAAAAACCGATAAGTCCATATTTGCCAAATGGAGATATTTGCGATTAAAGGTCAAGAAAAATAAAGAGAATAACAAGAAAATTTTAATAAGAAAATCCCTATACATATAGAGGTTTGGTAGTCCGAAAATGAAAAAAGGGTTCGTTAATCCGAACATTTTGTGGCGTTATTCCGAAGGTTCATTATTCCGGAGGTTTGTTAATCCCAAAATGAAATAGGGTTCGCTATTCCGAAGGCTCGTTCATCCGAAAATGAAATAGGGTTCGTTATTCCGAAGGTTCGTTCATCCGAAAATGAAATAGGGTTCGTTGTTCCGAAGGTTCGTTAATCCGAAATAGGGTCCGTAACAAACCTTCGGAAAAACGAGCTTTGTGTCATTTTCGGATTAACGAACCTTCGGAATAACGAACCTTATTTCATTTTCGGATTAATGAACCTTCGGAATAGCACACCTTGTCACATTTTTGGATTAACGAACCTTCCCTAATCCGAATCTCATTCTTTTTTGTATATTGATGGTGTGTTATACTATTCATTTGCTATGTATGTATGTTTCATATTATGCATGTATCATTTTCCTGGAATGGAAACCTTATGTCTTTTATATCTGTATGCATGTTTATGATGGAAATGAAACAAACAAACAAACAAAACAAACAAACATCATTGTATCAATTTGTTTAAAAAAAACTTTGTTTATTGGAACACAAAGAACAGACCAAAAAAGATAACATGAATACATGAACATTGGTCATCTACACTAATGGGGGGGGGGGGGGGCGTTTGATGAAAACATTGCCCGGCAATTCTTGCAATGAAATGTTTTATTAAAAGTTTTCCCAATATTCCTCCCAAGTATGCACCTGAATATTGACATATAAAGATGTTAATTAAAGGGATGGTACAGTATTGGTGGAGATGAAAATTGGGCTTTAACTTTTTTTGCAAGATACTAAGAAAACACTTATGAAATAGTACAGGGCATCCCATTTTAAGAGGAATTCAAAGTTTATTTGATGAAAATCGTGTTTGGAATAGCTGAAACATCCAAAAAAAAAGTAAAACAAAAAGATCGTAATAAAGTGTGGGTCCCACACTTTATTAGGATCACTCTGTTTTGGATATTTCAGCCATTTCAAAATCAATTTTCATCAAATAAACGTTGAAATCCTCATGGAATTACATGCTCTTTCATATTTCATAAGAGGTTTCTCACTATCTCACCAAAAATGATACTGAAGTTAAATCTCAACCAAAACTATAAGATCCCTTTAACGTACGCTCCCTTGTGAGGGAGAGAGATACCCCTCCCATCCCTCGCTCCCCTTCTCTCGCTCAGCGCGCACTACTCACTCGTTTGAGTGTGCACCCCCCCCCCCCCCCCCCCCGCCTCTAGCTCTCAAAACGAAACTTTTCCTTCGCACGACCACGCCCCTTCGTGCGAACCTCAAGAAAGGTCCACTCCTTCCAATAAGAACACAGATATCTGTGAATAAGAACCCCCACACAACAACAACAACAAATCCCAGTAATGAATCTGACAACAAATCCCAGTAATGAATCTGTGTCCTGTCCCGGGTTCAACGCCACAAGTGCAGTACACCTAGATTCTGCCAATTTCATCAAGAAGTGGTGGTCGCCCTTGTGATGCTAGATGGCGCCGCTCGACATGGGTTTGCGACGTGCCCCTCCGCTCTAGCTGCCTGCTGAGTGGTTCATACCCTGAGCTGAGATGCCCGACCGGCCGGCCCGCCCCGCGCCGCGCGCCTTGGAGACACCCAGGGACCGGACCCACCGGATCAGCATGTGGATGATGCACTGTTTGGCACTGGTGCTGCTATAAGCTGCCATAATTTCTCAGTTTTACTATCAAAATGAATTGCAGCTCACAAACAGCGTGTTCTAAAAGCCCAAGTGACCTTTCAACATAAGTTTCCAGCTGATTCAGACGGCCGAACAGAACATTCGCAGGTATTGTGGTGAGACACGACAACCAACGAAGGAAAGAACGAAAAACGCAGCCTGAGCTGAGGCAAGCAGCGCCAGCGGTACCGCCGGTACACATCGGTACAAGCTTGTACTATCACTTGGACGCTTTTGTTGGAGAATCTCCCATACCACCTTTCTGCAAGCATACCAGTAATCAGGATGCTTGAGTTGGTAAGCTCCACCTGAATATATATGTATTGTAGGTGTGCATTTCTACATTTTCATACCGCACGTGATATTGGATTGGTTAAATTCTCTTTCGCTTTGCAATGTTTATGATCTCTTCTTGTCTGAACTGGTGAGCAGCTGGAATGGTTCACCTGCAGCAGGGCCCCATTTCGTAAAAAAGTAGGCCTATCGCATGATGTGTATCTATTCTGCTTCCCTGAATCCACATGTACAGAGTGTATCAACAAAAAAAAAAAAAAAATTTGGAGGGCTACTCACAATTGTCATCGATGGAGAGTGCAACGTTGGTTGTGATAAAAGGGGAACTCTCCTCTTTCCATTGATACCAAATTATGTTGACAAATATCATGCAAGACTGAGCACAAGAACTTTCAAGATGACCATGACAAATTGCTATTTTTCCAAGTTTGAGTGTTGTGGGGGAACAATGAATGTCGCATTGATCTGTCAATGAAAATGGTCAAATTAACAGGCCGTCTGCAGGTTTGTATTTGTAGGGTTTCTTTTAATCTTTTTGTTTTATTTTCTAGTCCATAACCTTCAACATGACCACGTTGTTGATAACTTGGTCACTCCCACAAAGGCTAACCTATTATCCATTTTACTCTCTTCATCAAGACAGGATTTGTTGCTGCAAGCTATGTGTTGATGAACAGAGAAAAATAGACTGTGTTGGTTGGCCTTTGTGGGAGTGACCAAGTTATCGGACAGGTGGCCATGTTAAAGGTAATGAAACATAAAATGTTAGAAGATTCCCAAACACAAACCCTAAACACAAACCAGCGCAGTTGTGAAAGCTGGCATATTTATTTGGTCACTTTCATTGATGGATCTCGTCCATTCAGTGAGACATTCATTGTACCGTCATATGATATTCAAACTTGGAAAAAGTGCAATTTGTCATTGTTGTCTTTAAAGGTCCAGTTTACCTTTGGGAGCAGTGATTTCAAAAATGTTCAAGATATCACTTTTGATGCATAGTTCTATGTGTAGGTTTGTTTTATCACAAAACATTCTTGTCACATTGAAAATGCATTTCCAGGTTGTTTCATGTACATCACCTATCGGTCATTCAACTAGACAAACATGTTTACGGGTAGGGATAACGAGACAAAGGGTGCGAGTGAGGGAGCGAGAGAGAAAGCGAGAGCGAGAGAGAGAAAGTGATAAGACAGGTGTAAATGTTTTACAAGTAGCGCCATCGATGACCGAGAGGAGTTCATTTATTTTTGCATGTCAATTAATGTAGAAAGAAAAGACAGGAAATAGCTCCAGTTCCGGGAGAGTGCTGTATAGGTGTTTTCGTTCAAGTCCTTTTAGTTGTATCAAATATTCCAAATGCCTCGAAAAGGAGTGTCGTAGTCGAGTAGCAATTTAACAGTAGAGTTGGATCTTTTCGGGGCAGACACCATTTTGATTTCACCGAGAGAACATTGAGTTAGCTCCGTGATGGCAGGAAACCAACCTGCCACACTCAGGCGCCAGTTGGCAAGATAATTTTGTGTCTAAGCCCAATTTCGTTTGCGGCCAGGAGCCGTCCGTCCACCTTACCGTCAGCCTGTGTACTGGCTGATTAGAGTTCAGATTTTGTTTGCTGCCAGAAGGCGTATTCCAACAGCCTTTGCAGCCTTCCAGTAGCCAAGAAGAAGAGGCATTTTGGTTATATTACACCGGTCATTGGTAAGTTAAATTGCGATTTGATTTCTGCTTTGTCGTGTAAAAGGATGTGAATGTGTTTCAGGGCACCACATATAGCCCCGGAGAACCCCGTGAATAAGTGATAAAGTATATTATAAACGATGCGGTGATGTTTGATAAGCTATGCACGGTTATATTTCCAATGTTTGAAACATTTCATTATGTGAATTTTTGTATGTTAATTGGATAATAATGCAGTTCGTAAATTGTCACTGTGATGTCAGGATTTTAAGCTGATAATCTTTGTGTGTGTGTGATTAGAACACACCCCACTGGTATATGTTGCATTGAAATGATTTTGTAGATGGCGCCGAGACCGAGGACGAGCCTACTCCCAGGCCGACGCATTCGCAGCAGAGCGACTGGGTCCGCCCCTCGCTAGGGAGGACTTTGGACGCCAAAGAATACGGAACGCGGGTCCCTCGCGACACTTTGGAGCCGGAACAGCAACCTCGCATATAAGGACGCTCCACCCACGAATCAGTTCATGTTCTGGAAGCGAACAGTTTGACAATTAATGTGACTCTGGGGACAACGCAGGTGAGCGATGAACCTGGCGGGTGCATGACACCCTGTAGATATGATTGGTTACGACGTGGAAGTGTCGCTGAAGTAGAGAGATGAAGGTCATGTTAAATTGGTAAAAAGATGAAAATAATGTGCACATAATTCGAAGATTGGTATTTATATACTTCATGATAATTGCGGGTTAGCACAGAACCCGGATGTAAACTGAAGCAGTGTAATTGAAGACAAGTGTTTTAACCGCGGTAAACCGTCGTGCGTGCAGGCTGGTCATCTCCGGATCAGCACTACGGTGGTGTGAACCAAATAGTGTTGCGCTTGATAGCAGATAGTGTATTGTCAGGGATAACGGATTGATAGTGAAGCTGGTATAATTATTCTGAACAAGTGTCAAGCCAAAATTACAGGTGGAACCGGACCAAGACAGGGTCCCGTTCACATGGTTGTCGAATATAAGAGTACTGTAATTAAATTTACCTCACTAAGAATTTTGATTTTGCATTTTATGTTGGTCACAACTCCTTGATTTCAGTCCTGTAAATATTCCACAAATGCTTATATTAAATTGTACATTGAAGTGAATGGCACGAGTGTGATTGAGCATTATTTGAGTCCGCCCATGTGACATTTTCTGGGGGCTTGTCCGGGAGTATAACTCGTGCCATTCGAAGTCACATGGGTATATAAACGGAGAAAAAAGTGTAAAGAAAAAGGTTGAGGAAAACTTGTGATTTTTTTGTTTCCTCTACATTTGTATGTATGTACTATCCATAGGTGCACCGTTGTATATTCATTGTGTACATGATCTGAACTGATCTGAATACATTCTGGTATTATAAGTGCTCAGGTAATTCGGAATGGAGCTAGCTAAGTTAACTGAAATTGGAGAAAAGTTCGGATTCAGTGGAGAGGAGCTTAGGCAGTTTGTTACAGACGAGCAAAAGAGACTCAGAGAGGAAAGAGCGGACATGTTAGAGTTAAGGCGACAGGAAAGAGAAACAGCCGAGCTACAATTGGCGATAGCGCGAGAAAAGCAAACCAAAAGCGAATCAAGTTCTAATGGGTGCAAAGCTCGATCTCCAAAATTGCCTCTATTTCACGAAGACAAAGATAACATAGATGCCTATCTACAGCGGTTCGAACGATATGCCAAAAATCAAAACTGGCCAACTACAGACTGGGCACTCAACTTAAGCACGCTGCTTACAGGTAAGGCTCTTGATGTCCACTCTAGATTGTCAAGTGCGGAATCCAATGATTATGACACTTTGAAACATGCACTCTTGAAATCCTTTCAGCTCACTGCAGAAGGATTTCGCTCCAAGTTTTTTTCAGGCAAACCGACAACAGGAGAAACGGCATCCCAGTATGCAAACCGACTAGAGAACTACTTGAACAGGTGGGTAAGCCTCTCTGGTATAGAGCACACTTTCGAGGAGCTGGCAGATCTACTCCTCCGGGAGCAGCTCATCAGTGGGTGTCATCGAGAGCTGGCCATCTTCCTAAAAGAACGGCAGCCCGAGACTTCGAAGGACGTGGTGAAACTAGCTGAGCAGTACTTAGACGCCAGAGGAGGCACCTTCAAACCACCCCCACCGGCACAAAGGAACATCCAGACACACGTGGGACAGATGCCACGGGGCAACACCAGACCTGAAGGTAAAATCCCTCCAAATAACATTTCAGGAAATAGGCCCCCGTCTCAACCCAAATGTTACAACTGCCACCAACACGGTCACCTTGCCCGTGATTGTACAAAACAGGGAACCAGAGGCAGAACGTGTTTCATATGCCACAAACCAGGTCACATTGCTAACTATTGTCCTTTCTCCCCCATGAAATCGGCAGGTCTAGTCCTCGCCCAGGATCCAGAGCAAGGAAACCCCCCTACCTCGGAACACAGCCTGGCTTCATCGGAACCCGATAAGGTAGAACCAAATCCACATACTCCCTGTCAATGTCCAGCTTGCACTAACACAAAGGTCAAAATTGAGGCTTCTTGTATGATGGTTCGAATGCCACTCAATGCCCCCAAACTAGAATCCACCACAGATCATATCCAATTCAAGTGTGGACACTCCTTGCCGTTGATGAGTGCAGCATGCACCAAAGAACATGTGGTCAGACAAATGCCAGTTACTAACGGACTAGTCAATAACAACCAAATTTCTGTTCTCAGAGACAGCGGCTGCAGCGGAGCTGTCATTAAACAAGATCTTGTCCAGCCAAACCAAATGACAGGTGAAGAAAGTACTTGCGTGCTGATTGATGGCACAGTGAAAACTCTCCCCGTCGCTAGAATAGATGTTGACACTCCCTTCTACGTAGGGAAAGTTAACGCATTGTGCATGAAAACTCCACTCTATGACCTGATTTTAGGTAACCTACCCGGAGTAAGAGAACCAGACAACCCAGATCCCGACTGGACGGCTACACCAATGCCTGTCGGCGCCGTACAGACGAGGGCCCAGGCTCAACGAGACGGTAAGCCATTTCGTCCCCTCAAAACCCCACACCCAATGGAAGACATCGTGACTCCAACAGCTCTCAAAGAGGCACAACAGAAGGATGAAACATTACACCGCCTGCGAGAACTCGCCGATACTCGTTCAGAGAAGGTAAGTCGCAATAACGGTCTCTCTTCCTTCTTTTACAAAGACGGAATGCTGTATCGCTCATTCCACTCTCCCCAAATGGACCCTGACACAACAATCACACAAGTGGTAGTACCAAAACAATACCGCAAACAGGTTATGCAAACAGCCCATGAAAACATACTCGGAGGGCATCAAGGTACCAAAAAGACAACTGAAAAGATACTTACCAATTTCTTTTGGCCCGGTATGAACTCTGACATTACCAGGTACTGTAGATCGTGTGACGTCTGCCAACGTACACTATCAAAAGGTCGTGTAACCAAGGTCCCCCTCGGAAAGATGCCGCTCATCGAAGTCCCCTTCGAACGCATTGCTGTAGACATAGTTGGACCAATACACCCAATGACTGACCAGAAAAATAGGTACATACTTACCGTTATTGATGTTGCTACTAGGTACCCCGAGGCAATCCCACTCCCAAGCATCGAGACAGAAAGAGTTGCAGAAGCCCTAGTGAGCATCTTCACCAGAGTCGGAATCCCCAAGGAAATGCTGACCGATCAAGGGACTCAGTTCACATCTGATCTCATGAAAGAGGTAAGCAAATTACTCTCCATCAAACACTTCACTACATCCCCATATCACCCTGCCGCGAATGGACTAGTTGAGCGCTTCAATGGCACTCTAAAACAAATGTTGAAACGTATGTGCGCTGAAAACCCAAAAGACTGGGACAGGTACATTACTCCCCTTCCATTTGCAGTGAGAGAAGCACCACAAGAGAGCATGGGGTTCTCCCCGTTCGAGCTTCTTTACGGCCGGAAGGTACGCGGACCCCTCGACATCCTGAGAGAACTCTGGACAGGAGAAGCCGAAACAGGTGAGACCAAGTCTACTTACCACTATGTACTTGATCTCCGAAACAGGATCGACGAAACATGCCGCAACGCCCACACTCAACTTCAGAAATCAGCAAACAGGTATGCAAAATACTACAATCAGAAGGCAAAACACAGGGAGCTACAAGTCGGAGACAAGGTACTCCTACTCCTACCAACTGACAGGAATAAGCTCCTTCTACAATGGAAGGGCCCCTTTGACGTGATCTCCAAAATCAGCTCCATGGACTACAGGATCGACCTCAACGGGAAACCAAAGGTGTTCCACATCAATCTTCTGAAAAAGTATCATGCTAGAAATGATATTCCCTCTATTTCAGATGCCGAAGCTGCTTGTACCGCCGTGATCGAATGCGAAGAGCAAAATGATGACGAGGAAGAAACGCAGCAACCACTAACTAACACATCTCTCCTACAGCCTTTCCCATTTCAGGCGAAAGAGTCACTTGACGATGTCTCAATTAACTCAGCCCTTTCCTCCCCGCAGAAAGAACAAGTCAACGAACTCCTCAACGAGTACAAAGACGTCCTGTCTGATCTTCCCGGTCGAACCACGTTAGGCGAACACCACATCAAACTCAAAGGAAATGAACACCTGAAGAGTAAACCATATCCCATTCCCCACTCTCTTAGAGACACAGTCAGAGAAGAGGTAAAAACCATGCTATCGCTCGGAGTAATTGAGCCATCAGAAAGCCCCATTGCCTCCCCCATAGTACTGGTTAAAAAGCCCGATGGCAGCAACCGGTTTTGTGTAGACTTCAGAAAACTCAATAAAGTGACTGTATTTGATGCTGAACCCATACCAGATCAAGATGAACTCTTCACAAAAGTCGCCCATGCAAAGTTCTTCACCAAAATAGATCTCAGCAAAGGATACTGGCAGGTACCCATGGCAGCCGAATCCAAACCACTAACCGCTTTTCTTACCCCCGATGGTCTCTTTCAGTTCACAATGATGCCCTTCGGCTTAGTGAACGCTCCCGCCTCCTTCAGTCGACTGATGAGGAGACTGCTAGACCGACTCGGAGGAACGGTGAACTACATCGACGACATCCTCATCTATTCGACCACGTGGGAAGAACACCTACGTACACTCACAGAACTCTTCAGACGACTACGAGCCGCAAAGCTCACTGCTAGACCAAGTAAGTGCTTCATCGGACAGACAAGCGTCGAATTCCTAGGACACGTGATCGATCACGGACAGGTAAGACCCCGCCCTGAAAAACTCAAAGCCATCCAAGAGGTAAGTCAGCCTCAGACCAAACGAGAGCTCAGATCCTTTCTAGGTATGGCGAACTACTACCGGAAGTTCATTCCGAACTACGCCGCCGTCGCCGCACCACTCACAGACAGGACCAGAAATGCTGAACCAAACAAGGTAAAATGGGAAACGAGCCAAGAGCAGGCCTTCACAACACTGAAGGAAAAACTCTCTAACCCCCCTATCCTTCATTTGCCAGATTTGTCACAGGACTTCATCCTCAGGACAGACGCCTCCAACGTTGGACTAGGAGCAGTCCTCCTCCAAACACACCAAGACGAACGATTTCCAGTCTCCTACGCGAGCCGAAAACTGCTTCGACGAGAACAAGCATACTCAACCATAGAACGTGAGTGCTTAGCTGTAGTTTGGGCAGTAAAGAAGTTCGAACCATACTTGTACGGCAGACAATTTGTGCTAGAAACAGACCACCACCCACTAGTGTACATGAACAAGGCTAGCCCTGCAAATGGGAGGCTAATGCGTTGGATTCTGGCTTTGCAACCCTACAGATTCCGTGTGGAAGCTATCCGCGGCAGCGAGAATGTTGGCGCAGACCTACTAAGCCGGCTGTAGAGAGAAAGATAGTGTTATAAGTAATTTCTTTTAATTATGAAATGCATTTTTCGAAAGGGGGAGTGAAATGTCACATTGAAAATGCATTTCCAGGTTGTTTCATGTACATCACCTATCGGTCATTCAACTAGACAAACATGTTTACGGGTAGGGATAACGAGACAAAGGGTGCGAGTGAGGGAGCGAGAGAGAAAGCGAGAGCGAGAGAGAGAAAGTGATAAGACAGGTGTAAATGTTTTACAAGTAGCGCCATCGATGACCGAGAGGAGTTCATTTATTTTTGCATGTCAATTAATGTAGAAAGAAAAGACAGGAAATAGCTCCAGTTCCGGGAGAGTGCTGTATAGGTGTTTTCGTTCAAGTCCTTTTAGTTGTATCAAATATTCCAAATGCCTCGAAAAGGAGTGTCGTAGTCGAGTAGCAATTTAACAGTAGAGTTGGATCTTTTCGGGGCAGACACCATTTTGATTTCACCGAGAGAACATTGAGTTAGCTCCGTGATGGCAGGAAACCAACCTGCCACACTCAGGCGCCAGTTGGCAAGATAATTTTGTGTCTAAGCCCAATTTCGTTTGCGGCCAGGAGCCGTCCGTCCACCTTACCGTCAGCCTGTGTACTGGCTGATTAGAGTTCAGATTTTGTTTGCTGCCAGAAGGCGTATTCCAACAGCCTTTGCAGCCTTCCAGTAGCCAAGAAGAAGAGGCATTTTGGTTATATTACACCGGTCATTGGTAAGTTAAATTGCGATTTGATTTCTGCTTTGTCGTGTAAAAGGATGTGAATGTGTTTCAGGGCACCACATATAGCCCCGGAGAACCCCGTGAATAAGTGATAAAGTATATTATAAACGATGCGGTGATGTTTGATAAGCTATGCACGGTTATATTTCCAATGTTTGAAACATTTCATTATGTGAATTTTTGTATGTTAATTGGATAATAATGCAGTTCGTAAATTGTCACTGTGATGTCAGGATTTTAAGCTGATAATCTTTGTGTGTGTGTGATTAGAACACACCCCACTGGTATATGTTGCATTGAAATGATTTTGTAGATGGCGCCGAGACCGAGGACGAGCCTACTCCCAGGCCGACGCATTCGCAGCAGAGCGACTGGGTCCGCCCCTCGCTAGGGAGGACTTTGGACGCCAAAGAATACGGAACGCGGGTCCCTCGCGACACTTTGGAGCCGGAACAGCAACCTCGCATATAAGGACGCTCCACCCACGAATCAGTTCATGTTCTGGAAGCGAACAGTTTGACAATTAATGTGACTCTGGGGACAACGCAGGTGAGCGATGAACCTGGCGGGTGCATGACACCCTGTAGATATGATTGGTTACGACGTGGAAGTGTCGCTGAAGTAGAGAGATGAAGGTCATGTTAAATTGGTAAAAAGATGAAAATAATGTGCACATAATTCGAAGATTGGTATTTATATACTTCATGATAATTGCGGGTTAGCACAGAACCCGGATGTAAACTGAAGCAGTGTAATTGAAGACAAGTGTTTTAACCGCGGTAAACCGTCGTGCGTGCAGGCTGGTCATCTCCGGATCAGCACTACGGTGGTGTGAACCAAATAGTGTTGCGCTTGATAGCAGATAGTGTATTGTCAGGGATAACGGATTGATAGTGAAGCTGGTATAATTATTCTGAACAAGTGTCAAGCCAAAATTACAGGTGGAACCGGACCAAGACAGGGTCCCGTTCACATGGTTGTCGAATATAAGAGTACTGTAATTAAATTTACCTCACTAAGAATTTTGATTTTGCATTTTATGTTGGTCACAACTCCTTGATTTCAGTCCTGTAAATATTCCACAAATGCTTATATTAAATTGTACATTGAAGTGAATGGCACGAGTGTGATTGAGCATTATTTGAGTCCGCCCATGTGACAATTCTACTATATAAAATTTTAGCAATAAAGCCTAAAATATAAGGAGATATCAGTGTTTTTCTCAATAAACCGTAACTGTAGACGCTTTAGTCTGGAAACATTTTTATTATAACTATTGTTCACATTTTGTGTATTCAACAACACTTAACATCGATTATACGGATTCAAATTTTTACAGTGGTTGTTTCTATCCCTAACTCACATTTTAGAACTATTTTAAAGCACTACTGCTGGGTTTTTGTTTCATGTGCAAATGGTAAATTATGCCTTTAAAATTCATGTACTCAGTCATGCATGACATTTGTTGACATGATAAAATATCAGTGGAAAGAAGAGGAGTTCTTCTTTCCTGACAACCAATGTTGCGCTCTCCATAGCTGTGACAATTATGAAATATAGTAGCCTTCCAAAGTTGGATTACCATTTTTTTTTCTTCATGTATTCTGTATACAGTGCGCTCCTGTTATAACGGTTATAATCGAATTCCAGTTACAATGAAGTAAAAATTCAGGCTGCAACATTATATGCTCACTATATGTATTTTTATTGTTTATTTGTTCGGTTATAACGAAAGAAAACTGCCGGTCCCGAGGACTTAGTTTTAACGGAAGTTCACTGTAATTGAGTTAAGTTTCCCTTAACGTGACGGCCATTTTCAAAGTGCTGCTCAGAGTAGCAAAGTCACCATCTTGACAATCGATGAAGAAACAAATCTGATACACTCACTGCCACATGACCAAAAGTAGACCCATTGACTTTTACATAGTTTAATCTCTTCATTTTACACCTAGGGGGTGTTTCACAAAGTCGAACTTAATTTAAGAGTGACTGAAAATTATGGCATGCCAGGGGTTTCCCTGTTTAATATCATTAGCCTAATCACTACCCACTTCATATTATCATTTATGCTTACAGAATAATTCCATTGTTATTTATTTTATCTTGTATTACAATGGCTACATGAAAAAAATCTCCAAGATCATACCATAATTTTTAATAGTCAATCTTCAATTTTAAGTTTGACTTAAATTCTTTGTGAAACACCCCCTATTATGTCAGATGTGTTTTGATAATAGAGACCAAGAAAAGCTGGTAAGGTGGTGAAAGAAGCAGACAGTGGGTCTAAAGGAAAAAGCCATGGAAAAAAACAAACACCGCCATCTACTGGCAGGCAACGTAAATCCAAGGAGACTAGCAGTCGGCCGGCCAGCACAGACGAAAAAAGCTGCCATCAGAAGCAAGGTAACCAGAAGGCAAAAGGCTTTCCCTGTTTGGCCAAAATTCTCATGTACAGTTTGTGAGTTATATTTTCTATTTTCATCCTATATTTTTGGATTTTTTTTTCTTCAATTTTGTATTCCAATTCAGCATTGAATTAGTATCACATATTTGCATTTGTCTTCATTTATAATTAAAATATCTCATTTGTACGTACCTGCAAACAAGCTGGGGTTACTGTGAAATGGTACATTTGCAAGATGCGGTTTTTGTATTAGACCAATTTTGCATGCTTATTATTATTATTTTTTTTTTTTCGTAACGAGAGAGTATTTCTGAACATGCTGTATTTTGATAACTCCAACCTTTGCATGTTCAGCATGGCAGACATCAGTAAATTTCCACACTCTGCAAATTCCACATTTATAACATTTTCTTTCAACTCTTCATAAAAGAGCAATATAGTTTCCTATAATCATGTTTCTGATGGTTTTCCCAACTGTTCTTGGACAATGAAATAAGAAATTGATATTGATTCAAAGCAAACCATCATTCACACAGGATAAAGGAAGACAGAGAGCTGGTGTTAGGGCTGCAGCTTCAGTAGGTCACCGCAGAAGTAAATTCTTATCAGGACAGCAGGCCAAGACTGTTGTAGTGAAAGACCTGAAGCAAGTTTCACGGAGGAACAAACAGACTACCAAAGGCAGAAAGGAAACAGCCCCAACCAAGAAGGTGTGTATATGTGCAGTGGTGGATGAAATATGTAAAAAGAAAAAATGGGGGAGGGGCACTTGTGCACCCCTCCCCTTTGATTTTGTAAAGGCGCCTCTCCTTTACGAAATTCCTGGATTCGCCACGGTATCTGTGTGGGATAGACAAGGCCCCTGCAGGGAAAATGTCACTGGACTTGTAGCCAGTTCTCTGCATTTGAAAATGATTATGCTGTATGTGACAAAATTTGTAGTTTCCAATGTACATTGTGCGCTATCGCCATGCATCAAGCATCTGCACTAGGGCCGTATATCAAATTCAAGCTCCAAAGAGTATTTGTGTTAATATGAGACCATTTGATATTCAATTGAGATTTCCTAAATTTGTATCTGCTACATAGGACTTGACTGGGCTGTATATGTGCTACAAAAGTCAAAAGTGCAGGATGAAATGAGGATATTTTAATTTCAAGATCGCACCAGTGCCATGCAAGTAAAGGATATTGCATACAGTCAATGTACGATCCCATTTGCAGATGGTTCATAAAGTCGTTAAATATCCCATAACATGGCCTCTTTTGTACCCACAGCCAAGAAGTGTAAAGGTGGAGTTGGCCAAGCAGAAGAAGGCAGGAGAAAGGAAGACACTGGTAAGGCAACGGCAGAAAAAATCAGCGACAAAAGGCAGCACAAAGACAGAAACGGAGAAGAAAGCACAAAAAGCCACGGTGAGTTGAGGAATTGATCAGCTATGAACTCAGGAGGAGGAAAGGAGGGGTAGTATGCCATCTTCACCAAGTGTGAGCTGGGCAGATTACTTCACATTCATTCATTATAACCACAGCTTGAAACTTAGTAAGAATATAGTCTGAAGATTGCTTTGCTTTAGGTGGCATGTAGAAGTTGGTTCTGTTTTGTTGTTTTGTGTTTCACATTTGTTCAGATTAAATGTTGATATGTAGCCTTATGTACATCTTTTCTGGACTTGATAGCATGACAGGCTAAAGTTAAGATTGCTAATATGAGACCCTGCATCACAAATCCAACAAAAAGTAGCCAGACATGGATTTGTAGTTATAGGCAGATTCTGAAAGAACAGACTCTAAGCTTTAAAATGATGTATAACTCAGTTCAAATGGACTCTCCTAACCTATCTAAATATTGGAAAGAAAGTACATACTCTTGAAAAGTGTGAACTGAGAAAAGAGGCTATGAAGTAGGGTCTATTCAAGCGCTTAATCTTTACTAAGCCCTGCTACCTGTGCGATGAATGGGACAAAAAACAGGATGTAATCCACCGTAGCAACAACAATGAAGGGACTATTGGATTAAGCTGAAATTGAGCATGCTCTATGAGCACAATTTTGTCCACGATTAATGCCAACTTTCAAAGCAGTAGCATTATCTTTTCAAAAGTTGAAAGTGAAGTGTGTGCAAAGGATTTTCAAGAAATGAAAAGGGGCCTCAAAGACATACCTGATCACACTACTCTACCAAAAAATTGCTCTAGAAAAACTGCTGAAAACACACTTTCCCATTCATTTTATGATCCCAAACTTAGAAATAATGAAGAAGAAGAATAGCTCTTTCAGAAAACATAAAAAACTCAATATTGACTTAGTTGACCCATTTCACCTTTTTTGAGTCCTTACATAAAATCAAGGGGTGCGACTTTTTGTTGGTTTTGTGATGCACAGTCACATATTATTACAATAGCTAGTCCGTACATTATGTCCATATTGGTGTCATTATGCCATGCACTTGGTCTTACTTTAAGGATGCAAATACGTGCGGGATGCTTAGAGAAAAATTGGTTTCTGATGGGCCCAGGTCAAAGTGGAAATGTTAATGCACTATAAAAGTTGCCTCCCTCATGCCGCTAGCATTCATGGAGCTTGTGAGAAGGTGGCAGCTTTCTTGATTACATCTGATGCAGAACATACAAGAGATTTTCCCCAGTATCTTGTGGAGAGACTACAGAATTGGAGGAAATAATTGCCCTTTTTTTGATGGTGAAACATATCTTGTGCCACCCTGTACATTTTTAACCAATCATCTTGCAAAATCTTTGTGTGTTAGACGTATCGACATTATTTTGAAATTAAGTTTATAATACAATAGGGACAAGCAGTTGTACTCCTTGTGATTCACTGTTCTACCCTCATCTCTGTCCATTCCCAGGACATTTTGATGCCTGTTCTGATACTATTCATGGTTTCATGTTACAGGTTGTCTCCGGGAATGTCCCCAAAAAACTTACGGAGCCCTCTGGAACTGTGAAGATCGATGAAGGAGGTGATGGAAAGAAAACGGGAAGTCCCAACAATGAACCTTCTGCAAAACCTTGGGAAACAATACTAGGATATTATCAACAGGTAATGGCAAGTGGCTTTGTACAAGTAGCCAAGAAATGTTGGAGTGCAGGTGTTAGATCAAAACCCTGAAAAATACCATGTACATGTACCAAAAATTTAAAGGAAAAAGGATTTTTTTTTCTCGATAGAACAAATCCTGTGGTGATTATTCAGTGCTTATTGTTACGACAAAATATTAATGGGTCAAGAGTGTTCAACTGGTAAAATACCCTGCAGCAAGTTCTTTCACCAAAGTGTAAAAAGATGTCATATTGCTTGTCACATTGTCCAGTGCAAGGTCATGTAGTCTTTATCATGTACATGGTTGGATATGACATATCCCTCACAAAAAAAAAAAAGAACAGTGGAAAAGCTTATTACCCTAGTTTTCCATGGTAGAGTCAAGTGAGTTCATGACTTCACATTGCTCATTCTCTTGCAATAATGGTTCACATTTTGTGTGGCTTACAGGCAAGCAGTGAAAATTGATAACAGGTTTTTTTTTTTCTATCCACAAAGTTTACTCTTGTTGACTCCCTTGGCATTGAGTTTTGTAAAATGTTCCAAAATTGTGGCTGAAATGTTCCAAAATTGTGGCTGAAATTCACATTCTTTTTTTTTTTGTGACAGTGCAATTACCTTGTCATAGTTGGTAGAGCATAAAGTTTGGAATAAATGTGTCTGTTCTCTCCCCACCCAACTTGACTCTTTTCACAAAAAGGTTCTTACAATGCAAACTTATGGCTCATTTGTATTTGTATATGTCATCTTTTTCATTCACTTCAGACTGATGATCCATCGGAACTTGTCAAATGTGGCATAATTGACCCCAACAGAGTGTGGCAACAAGGGGCTCTACGGAAGCTGAATAAGCATATTGACTCAGGTACATAGGTGGAATGAATTGTACAAGTAAAAAAATACATAAACAGGGTGCTACATAACCTTATTTTACCACTTGCCCAGTCGGGCAAGCAGATTTTCAAATTTGCTGCAAACACTTGCCTGAACAATAATTTTACGTGCCTGAAAAGAAAGTCCAAAGTATAAGGAAATAATGTAGAAAGTTAGTCAAGGGTTTAATATAACACAATCATTTGAATAGGATCCTAAATAGCACACACTGATTCACATGCCTAAACACAATGGAGTAGTGAACTTTGTCTGATCAAGTGTTGCCATTGCATTGCATTGGGGCTTCTGTACTTAAATGTTGGAAAAATGCTGAAATGAAATATAAAGTGTGTTGTATCACTAAACAGCCATTATCTTTGAGTTTCTGTATGGTTGGCTTTGTTGGTTTGTTGGGGGAATAAGTTTTAAAAAAAGTTTGCTTCAAAAATTTTTGCTTGCCCAATTTAGGCAAGCATTTGCTATCATTGTTCACAAGCACTTGCCTGATTTTGATTTTCACTTGCCCTGGGCAATCGAGCAAGTGCTTATGTAGCACCCTGCTTAAATGCGATCTCTTCTTCCATGACAGTCTGCTGATGTCGCTACACACTGGCTACGATAAAACCAGAAACATTCGCGAATTGCAGCGCACGGCCTTTCTCGTGGCACAAAACTTTTGCAAATCGCCACTGGCATTCAATGAATCATATAGACGGACACTTTCACCTGCATTTTACTTGCACAATTCTTGGCTCCTCGCAGAATTTGAGAAAGTTTCATGAATGCAAAAATATCTGGTTTTACAGTGCGTGATTATTGTCTTTCCAAAGAGTCTGGACTTACAAGTGAAATCGGAAGGCTGTGCATATGTTCAGGTGTTTAAGTGTGCAATTAGCAACTTGACATGTTTCGTGGAAGGCTTTTCTGGATATCTTTGATAATTCACGGCAAAGGACAAAAAGGCATTTCTTTGATTAATTTGCCAGAAGCATTGATACTTTCAAATGAAATATATCTTTGTTTTTGTTGATATTGTTGGTTTGTTCTTATGCGTCATATTTGGTGCATTTGTGTTAATTGCAATCAGGTCAACTGTCAGAGGGGGTAATTTCAGAACTTTGCCGGAGTGGGTTTGTAGAGTGGATGGGCAAGATCAGCACTTTCAACGAACACTTGGATGAGGTGAATGTGAGTATTTACCCTTCAAGTTGATTTCAAGCCAT
This sequence comes from Diadema setosum, assembly GCA_033980235.1. Taxonomy (NCBI): domain Eukaryota; kingdom Metazoa; phylum Echinodermata; class Echinoidea; order Diadematoida; family Diadematidae; genus Diadema; species Diadema setosum. The sequence continues at coordinate 805,585 of CM067073.1, forward strand.
GATAGGTAATATTCCATGTAGTTCAGCTTTCTGCAATTCTCTGCAGAGATTACGGTTCAAAGCTTGCTATGTTTGCTGGCCACCAGATTCAGCATTTTGCTCTAGTGCTATCAGAATATTTGGTCAACTTGCTTCTCCTCTGTTCCTGCTGATTTTTATTTCATTTCCAGTCTTATTTTGCCAGCATTAATTATGATGAAGACCTGCTCGGCTCAGACAGGAATCCCTTGCAGAACAAAGTTCAATATCTTATTCATTAAAGCAAAGATCTTGAGACCTAGCCCAAGACCAGGATCACAAATTTAATTCGTTTGAATGAATTTCAAATAACTGGTTTAGGAGGTCATTTTGATATGTAACTTAGTTCACATGTTACACTTAAAGGAAGTTTAGGTATCTTTAGTCTCGTCATTATACAGATGCCGTCAGACATTGATTAATTGTTTCTCTGTTTAAAGAAATTTGTTTCAAACTTTATGTCTCTAGTCTTGCCAATGGCATTATGTTTTTGGGGTTGTCCATCCATCTGTATTGATTTTGTGGGCAGCATACCTTAAGACCCATACACACACACAAACACACACATACACTCAGGGTCATAGGTCAAGGTCAAGTTCTAAAATTTAACTATTTCTCCCGTATAAATCCTTGCAATGCCTGAAGTTTTTATTATGAAACTTATTACCTCTGCCAAGGGAGGAAGGAGGTTATGTTTTCGTTACCGTTGGTTTGTTGGTTTGTTTGATTGTTTGTTTGTCCGTGTGCAAAATTACTCAAAAAGTAGTTAATGGATTTGGATGAAACGTACAAGAAAGTTTGAGAATGACACAAGTAACAAATGATTACATTTTGGTAGTGATCTGAGAATTTTGGGGGAATTATGAAGGATTTCTGATATTTTGACAGGTAGGGTCAATGAACTTGGGAGTTCTTGGGAGAACTTGGGATATCTTCATGAAACTTACTGTATATTGCCTGACCATGATTCACTTGGGAAGTTTTGGGTCATGAGGTCAAAGGTCAGGTTAAAATGCTAAAATTACACAGTTCTTTTTTTTTTCATAGCTTGGAAATAACTAAGTGTGTACACTCACTAATAAAATGTAGTATACATGCATTGCTGCACAATTATTCTGTTGGGAAGATTGAGGCATGTGGTCAAAGGTAAAGAGAAAATGCTAAAATTTCACTATTTTCTCTGGAATTTTGAAATGATTCAAAGTATTGTCATGAAAATTGATATATATATATATATATATATATGTATATATATATATATATATATATATATATATATATATATATATATATATATATATATATATTTGATATATATATATACAGAGTTGTAAATTTCCAATCATGTGAAACTGACATTTCACATTGGCAAGATGTACATGTACCTTAAACACATTTGCTCAAAACAATGTGGTATTGCTGAGGCGTGACAGTTGCTATAACAGCATTTATATTTTTTTAAGGAGTACAGCAAGCACTCTGGTGCTTCATAAGTACATGTATGGTACATACTTCATTAGTACATGTATAATACATACTTCATAAGTACATGTATAATACATATTTCATAAGTACATGTATAATACATGTATACTTCATAAGTACATGTATAATACATACTTTATAAGTACATGTATAATACATACTTCATAAGTACATGTATAATACATACTTCATAAGTACATGTATAATACATACTTCATAAGTACATGTATAATACATGTATACTTCATAAGTACATGTATAATACATGTATACTTCATAAGTTCATGTATAATACATACTTCATAAGTACATGTATAATACATGTATACTTCATAAGTACATGTATAATACATGTATACTTCATAAGTACATGTACAATACATACTTCATAAGTACATGTATAATACATACTTCATAAGTACATGTACAATACATACTTTATAAGTACCGATATGTCTTCTTTGTCTTTTGCCTCCTCTTTCAGCGAAGATTAGTTCCTGAGGCCAATGCTAGTCTTGAGACATTCTACCGCCATTATCATCAGAGTCTTGATCTAGAGTTGCCTTCAGACACCAACTTAACATTGGATTTACCCGCAGAAAACAGCACAGCTCAAAATACGGTGAGTTTTGTGTGTAAGTAATACATTATCATGTGTAACATATTTGTTGCAGGATTCTTTTTCTTCAGAATTATAATATGCAATATGACTGAAAATCCATGAAGTGGGAAGGAAAATATCTTGTCTTAACCCATTCATAACTGGAACATGGCATACCAAGTTCCCTAAATGTGGACAAGAGTGTCAGCATTCATGGCCTTAATTCACGTTTATTTGTCTTATGCTTACCAAAAAAAAAAAAAAAAGAAAAAAAAAAGAAAATGACTTTGATCAAAGGATTACAGTTTCTTCCAACAACACCGTCTGTTCTTTTTCTGTATCAAAACCGTGTGTACTTTTATCTAATATACTATTTTGCAGTGTAGTAGTACGCTTGTTTTGCTTTAAAGCTTGTTTGAAGATATACATTGCAATGAAGGCTGATATCACCAGATTTTGATTTCATTGACCCCATGCGGGTGCCCTTATACACTGAAGCATATGACAAAAGAATGTTGAGTTTTTCGTAATGTCTTTCTGTGGTGTATCCTTCGCTTGTTGCTTCAGTACTTACAGGATGGACCAGTCACAGACATATTCTATGCATAAGAACCAAAGTAGTTTATTTACTGATGATGCCATAAACTGCTCTTAAGTGTCTGACAAACTTTGCCCTGTGATTTTGCTACACACTGGCTTGTGTAGCTTGAGGATTCTGTGCATTCCTTCTCAACTTTTAATGGAGAATGAAACCCAAATATATAGGCCTACATACATCGAGTGAATGTAGCAATTTCAGGAAAAGACATCAGTGAGGTTTGAGTACAATTGGATAATCTGTCCAAACGTTATGAGTTTTTAAAGTTTCTGTGCTGCCATTGCTGGATTGGAAGACTATAACAGTTTGTGACATCACTGCAGGACGACAGTATAAAGAAAATTCAACGTATTTTCATTTTTCTAGCCTAGTGAAAAAGCATATGACTTTATTGGTTACCTGTAGGAAAAAGGATTATTTTCAAGATTCTGTTATTAGTACATCATTCAGTTCATTCTTTTTCCCCAATATACATAAGTAATTCTGTTCAAAAATATGATCCGACACGAAGGCTACGTTCATCATCAGATGCATTCTTACTCCAAACACCCAGAGTAAAACATGGGTATGGTGATCGTGCTTTTTCCGTTATGGGACCAAAATTGTGGAATCAGTTACCTCTTCAGTTAAGGGAACTGTCATCTACAGAGTCATTCAAATCCAAACTTAAACTTATCTGTTCCTTTCATACTGAGGACTGTAATTGCTGTATGTCATTAATATTGGATCAATATTGTATTTTTAATTGATATATGTTGTATTCTTTATTTGGTATATATTTGCTTTAGTTTACCAATTTCTTCTTTGTTGAAATGTTTGAATATGTATATGCATGTAAATATATGATATTTTTTTCATTTTTGAAGCGCCATGAGCACTGAAAAGTGGACGTGTGCGCTATACAAGTAGCCACTATTATTATTATACCTCGTTCAGAAAACAAAGGAAATTGTATAACCCTAATAACTTGTCATTATCAAGAAGAGAAAATGTATACTTTTTATACAATATGAAATTTTGTCAAATTTTCTGGTGTATTTTCTTTACATCATTGTCAATGAGTGATGTCACAAACTATTGTAGTCTTCCAGCAGCATTTTTGGCTTGATGTCATTCAGTTAATCGATCTTGAAGAGTAGTATAAAAAATCTACCCCTTCCCATCCATTTTGGTTTATGGCACCGTCAGTTTCCTGACTTTTAGACCCCAGATAATTCATGATCCTCAATGGTCTCTCTCTGTATTAATAAGCATATGTGACCGCCTGTCTCAGAACCCACAAAAAGTGGCCAAAATGAAATTTTTGCTTTTTTCTGCAAAGTTTGAAAAGAGGAAACCTGTTAAAATTGAATCATCCTAACCCATTCAAAAAGTGATTAAAATATTGAAGAGACGTAGGAGATGCAGTGTCATAGAATAGGGAGAGAAGAGGATTTTTAAAGATACAGTAAGGGTCACTCAGGCTTGCTGTTCGCAGGTATCAATTTCTCAGTGAGGTAGCACTAGTTCCCAAATATATGGCCCAGAAAAACTGCTAATATCTCAATTTCAGTTTTGTTTTAAGCTGTCAAATTTTGACAGTAGGTAGAGAAAAGATTACTCTCCCAGATAAGACAATCTTAAAAAAATTGAGTCAGTCAACCCAAACGACATATTTTGGTTCAGTACAGAAAACCCTAATCTGTGACTTTTTGTGGGTTTTGAGCTGGGCAGTCATATAGTGTACATATCATACTGAGGAAAATTCATGTTGGCCAACAAAATACAATGGCATTCCACAGCAACAACTAGTTTCTAGTTATCATTATCACAAGTATTGCAAATCATTGTTATGATTATCATTCACTCCATTCACAGTCACATTCTGAGTGATGCTCAACCTGAGCTTTTCAGAGTAACAGATCCAGATCCAGATCCAGATCATATGAAAGTAATGTTATTTTGTTTTGACAGAGTCTTCCGTGTTTGCCGATCATCTCTCGACTTCTGTACAGCAGGAAGGAGGAAGTGCTGGCTGATGCCTGTCAAGCTCTCAAGAATATATGTGACAAATCCAGTGATTTCATCCAAAAGGTGCTAGATGCTGGAATCTGCCAAAGACTGGTTGATCTGCTGGCGTAAGTCTCAACACGTGTGAACGATTTGCTCCCTTCTTAAGTTTTTGTTAGCTCACCTGACCTAGAGGCTCAAGTAAGCTGTAGCAATCATTCATCATCCAGCATCTGTTGTGTGCTGTGTATCATCTGTCGCGCATCATGCGCAAACTTTTTACGTTTTCAGCTTCTTCCTGGAAACCTCAAAACAAATTTTCATCACACTTGATAGGTACCATCCATAGGGTGATGGGATCTGAATTTATTAAGTTGGGCACCATGCCCCCCCCCCCAAATTAGGGATCTTTAGATATCTTCTTCTCTAGAACCAAAATTGCTAGAGCTAGGTTAGTGATGATAGTTTCAATTTTGTTCATGGCAGTAAGGCAAATGCCTCCCCCCCCCCAAATTGGGACCAAAATATCACATTATCATCTTTTTCTTAAAAACTCATGGTCAAATTTTCACTAATCTTGGCAGGTATTATTTCTTGGGTGCTGTATTATATATTTGTACAAATTGGAAAGCATTCTCCAGTTTGGGCCCCCAGGGGCACAGAATTAGGGAATTGTTGAAAATGATCTTTGCTTTCGTAAGCTGTTGAGGACGAGTCCTGAGTATACTGTATACGCCGAATATTTTGCGAGGTTTTTATTTTCGCAAATTTCACAAGTCGGGTGCTATCGCGAAATTAAAGACACGCGAAAATATTGACTCTGATCCCCGATGTGAATGTTACGTAGGTGTGTACATTTCTCCGTTCAGTACAAGACTCCACGATCGCGAATTTAACCACTTGCGAAATCGTCGGGAATTCCCGATTTGCGAAAATTCAGACTCGCGAAATATATGGCGTATACAGTACTTGGGCAAGTGAAATGCATGTTGTGGCAAAATCAGCCAGTCCTCAACGGGTTAAATTGGGACCAAGGTCTTAGTTCCAGGTTAATACACACATATGTATTGACCACCTTCTTAGTGTGAAAATAATTAAGGCTACCTAAGGGATGGTTCAGTTTTGGTTGAGATTGGGGTTTAGGTTTTAACTTTTTGCAAGATAATTAGAAACCCCTTATATAAAATATCAAGGAGCACACAATTCTGTGTGGACTTAAATGTTTATTCGATGAAAATTAGTTTTGAAAAGGCTTAGAAATAAAAAAAAAAACAAAGAGGTCATAATGAAAGGTGGAACCCACCTTTTATTGGGATCACTGTGTTTTACTTTGTTTTTGGTTATCTCAGCCATTTCAAAACCAATTTTCATCAAAGAAACTGTCAAGTCCTCTCAGAATTGTACGCTCTTAAATATTTCATGCGTGGTTTCCAATTATCTTGCAAAAAGTCAAAACCTGAATCCCCATCTCAACCAAAACTATACAAAACCCTTTAATAGCTCTGAATTTTTCCTCCTGTAACTTTAAATGATGTTTTTGTTCAGGCACACCAGTCAGGATGTGGTACGAAGCGCATTGATGGCAGTGGGAAATATAGCGTATGGTGGCAAGCATTTTGTCAAGGTATATTTTTATATCCCATTTGATTGCACTTGAAATATGATATATGAATTTTATTCAGTGTTTTGGTTTTAATTTTTTCAAATTTTTAAGGATCATTTCAGATGGCACTGTGGGATTTTCCCCTTTAATCAAGTGTTTGTGGATGGGGTTACAGCATTAGCCCTAATGGTGATTTGTAATTCTTTGTGTCTAGCGTTCTTTGCTATATGATGTGACAGATGTCTTTACAAGCAAATTTTCAAATGAATGTGAAGTAAAGATGATTGCATTTCCTTTAATCATTAAATCGTATTATGAACAGTAAATGCTTATAGGGACGTTTCTCTCACATGTGTTTGGTTCAATCACAAAATTACAAACATGGAGTTTTACATAATAATTGTTTATGTTATGTGTGTCAAGCTGTGTGAATAAAATTTTCCCCCAATTGTAGATTTTCAGTGTTTTGTGTTGTTAGAGGAAAATTTAAAACATTAAGAAAATGTGTATTCTTTAAATGTGATGCAAGACCAATACACATTCCATTTGTTAGCTGTGAAATTGGCATAAAGAATACGAAACCAACACCCTTTATTCACAAAAATATTTAGAAGCTTGGAAGCATGAAATTGATTGCAATGTCATAATTCAAATGGCTGCAATGAATCCATTATGTGTTCCAATTCAAGTTGTCTTTTTAATGTGCTTGAAATCCTACAGGAACTTAAAAAGCTGCTAGCAGTACACTGTAGGTTGGATACTTGGACATGATTACAAGTAGAATGATGTGTGCCATGGAGTTATATATAGATCTCCCCTCTCTTGTTCCATGCCCAGTAAAGGGTGATGGGTGCTCTAGAATAGATCTCTAACTTCTACCCCCCCCCCCCCCATAAAAGAAGAACCATTCCTACATGCTTTACTATCCATCATTTAAATAGATAGTTGAAGATCAGCCAGCTTTGATGACCTATGTGACACTTTAAAGATTGCTGTCCCATTTTACAGAATTCAAAACCTAACTGGAGAGTCTTATCTTACAACTTTGTAACATAACTTTGTATGTGTGTGTGTGTGTGTGGGGGGGGGGGGGGAGTTGTGCTGCCACAGATGTGCCTTATTTGCATTCTATGTACTAATTTTCACTCTCCTTTTCCTTGCCATAGGTTGTTGTAGATTGCTCAGTCATTCCTCATCCTTTACAATCTTTTGAGCAACTCGATGAAATCATCCGCAAAAGAGCCTGCTGGATAGCATCTGTCATCGCTGCTGGCAACAGAGCAGAAGTCCTGGTAATATTTTCAGCAACTTTATCTTTTATGACAAATTAATGAAATGGGGATTTCACGCTTACTTGATGCCCACTGGTCAAATACCTTAAAAGTGATCTCATTGATGTGATTTCAATCTTTATCTCTTTTATGTTTATTCACTTATCTATTTATCTATGTGGTAATAAAAGTCAAATGTACAAATCAGTACGATATACATATGTAACATTCGGACATGCAAAACTGAAGTTAGTTGTGAAGAAACATGTGGGCCTTTGGATCCAATAAGCTAAATTCAAAGCAGTTGCTGAGGACATGAGAAATGTTGCAAATTCTATCAATAACAGATATTGCACATGATGTTACATACATCATGCTGTATTTACAAACATAATAGTTTTTAATTATTTGATGAATCGTGGATGCAGATTGATTGAAATCTCAGGCATGATATTTTACAATTGTCTGCATCGCATGCAGCTTCATGGCATCCAAACTGCCCTTTTTAGTGGCCAAACGACCCTCATAGCATCCAAACTGTATGATATACACAACATGGATAGGCACTCATTTTTATTCAATGTTACAGATAAAAGGTCATTAAGGTAAAGTTCACTTCAAAATGTCACTTTTTAGCTCTAATTTCAACTTGGAATGTCCAGTGATAAAATAGATGAGTAGGAGTGATAGAAATATGGACATTTATGAATATGAAATGACAGGGATGAAAGGTCAAAGGTAAAAGATTAAATGTCAATGAATTGGCTGATAATATTACTTTCCCACCATCATTTCAGCTTTATATCCACTGGCAATATGGTGTCATGGGAGGGAGAGAATATATGCACAGTTACTCAGATGAAATGTGGGGGCCAAAGGTCAAGGTCAAATGTCACTGCATTTTGGCTCTGATTAAAAGTGTATTGTGAATGTATAGTTTGTTAGAAATATTTCCTTTGTGCATTTGGGGATTACAGTTTTATCCTAAGGGTCAAAGGTTAAGATTATGAGCTTCATAGATCTAAATTAAGATGAGGAGCCATATTGTAGAGAATACTGATTGTGTGAGAAGACAAAAACATCCCAGTGTTGTCATGCTCTTGTTGACATGTTGAGGTTTATTTGTAAAAATGATTGAATTCAACTTTTTTCTGACCCATTGTCTTCTTTGTTTCTTCCCAGGCTTTGATTAATAAAAACATCGTCCCAAAGGTGATTGACCTCCTGGACGACACATCACTCCACATTCAGAGAGGAGCAGTCTGGACAATTGTGCAACTTACTGGAGCCGTGGATGCAACCAGAGAACAGACTCGGTAAGACTTGTAGAGAGACAAGAAGCTGAGCAGTTCAAAACATAAACACACACAGTAGGGTGTACTGTGATCAAGTTGAAAGCAGGAGTTAAGTCTAAAAATTAGGGTTAAGCTTTTGCTGTTGGTCTGAGACAAAAGACAAGACAATTCCCTCTATCACATATACCTATAAAAACTCAAATAGTGGACAGTGCTGAATAATTTTCGTAACAATAATTATGTCAACACTGCACAGCATTGCAAGGTGCAAGGTCTATTTTATTATACACAGAAAGCATGAAGCACTATCTCTATGTCCAAACTACCATAGTTTTGTGATTTTCTCAGCCAATTGTTACAAGTTTAGAAAAGAAATATGAATTTGTTAGCTCTGAAAATGCATTTCTATTGTGAAGTGACAATGTTTTAGTCATGATAAAAAGGGAAAACTTAGATGCAGTTACCGTATATTGTAAAACCAGCAATTTTTGTGTGCATTTCAATTTCGCCGATTTTACGAGAGCCAAGATTAGTGAAATTAAAATGCATGTGAAATTTTTTGTGTGCACTATATGCATACGGAATGCCAGTGACAATTCATGAAAATGTCATGTTGTGAAAAAGGTCATCAGCTCCAATTATGAAATAAGATGAATGAGATATAATAAGGAGGGGAGTATTCTTAAGTTCAGTGATGAAAAAAAAAAATGGATTCAAACTTATGTCATGCAACAACCTACATCAGTTTATTCAGTGATGAAGGTTATTTCAAGGCCTGACTTTAAACAAAGGGCAAATCAAGGGATGGTTGTATGTGTTCCAGCTTTGGCATCAAGTTTCTCATACCAACATTATCTGGCATGGAAAGAAAATACTGTATACGCCAAATATCTTGCGTGGTTTTTATTTTCGAGAATTTCGCGAGTCGGGTGCTATTCACGAAATTAAAGACACGCGTAAAATATTGACTCTGATCCTCGAATGTGAATGTTACGTACTCGTGTACATTTATCCGTTCAGTACAGAACTCCACGATCACGAATTTAACCACTCGCGAAATCGTTGTGAATTCCCGATTCGCAAAAATTTAGACTCGCGAAAATATATGGCGTATACAGTATATGAAACAAAAACTAAGCAAATACCCCATATAATAAGACGCAAGATCAATAACTTTCTCTGCAAGTCGAAATCACATTTGTAAAGGTTCAAAGTATCAGAAGGCTCTGAAGTAGCTAACCCACTACTTTGGCACAGTACCAGACAAAATGTATGTGATACCTGACAAAACAGAGGAGTGAAGCATCTATTTTACAACCTGGCCTGTAACATTTTAGCTCACACTCATCATCACCTAGATGGTTCTGTGTGTGGGAGCTGGGGACTTTCATGAGCAGTAAGGGGTGACCTTTGAATCCTTGACTTGGTCATTCTCACTGATGTATTTTTTGACTCAGGTTTGTAGCAGATCAAGGCTGGGTCGAGCCATTATGCTGCTCCGTCCTCGGCTCGGAAGATGTCGAGCTCTTGCAGATGGCCCTGCGAGCTCTCTGTGATCTCCTCGACAGGCTCGGCAAAAAGAAGGGGCAGGGCAAGCCTGACCGGTATTCAGCAGCAATCAAGGCCTGTGGAGGTAAGTACCATGGGTGTGCCATGACAAACATGCGGGTAAAACATTACAGTGGAGCCTTGTTATAACGAGGTTGGATATAGCAAGATTCCTGATAGAATGAGGTAATGTTAAAGGTTACATTCCCTTTATATTCTTTTCTGTCTATCTCTGGTATGAAGAGATACACAATATAGTGAGGAAATTTAATTGATCTCAAGAACCTTATTTTAATGAGGTCAGGTCAACCCTTTACGCCCCCCGGCGTGTAGGGCAGAGATGAAGGTTCTCCACCCGTCTCTGTAGCTGGCCATCCTCTGTAGAGAAGCCCAGGACTGTCTGTGATCGGATATTTCACCCTCTACTGTTCTTCTCCGTGTCTGCTTGGGTCTGCCACATCTTCTTTTCCCTTCAGGTGTCCAACGAAGAGCCACTCTAGGAATGGCGTTTGCATCCATTCATAAGACATGTCCAATCCATCTCCATTTCTTTCTGGTGATTAGAGTCTCGAGGTCCTCGGTGCGGCACTGCAAGAAGAGGTTGCAGTTGGATATCTTGTTTGGCCTATAGATGTGCAGGATTTTACGCAAACATGTGGTGTGGAATGCCATATACCGGTAATTTATTTAAGAAGGTTCCCTGGAATTTGAGGCGCAGGTGTCTGAACATATTATGTTTGAGTTTAGAAGAGCACCTCTTACCCTGACATCAATCAATGTGCTGAATGGGTAACAAAGAATATTCACACTTGATGCAAAAGTCTCATACCTCAGAATGCAGAATCCCCCCCCCCCCCAGTCTTTTCATATACCACACACATACTTGCTATGTGATAAATGTTATCCACCAAGTATGTATGTGTCTTGCTTGTCTTATTTTGTTTTTGAAAGAATACCGACTTCATTTGCCTTCTTATGAGCCTTCAGCATTTTACAAGTTCAACAAACTTTTGTAGGCCTTAACATCACAGTGCATGAATTATGTGTGAATGTGAGTTTTCATTATAAACTTCTCTTCTTATTATTAACTATTAACTATTCTTTCTCAATTATTTTCTATTTTACAGGACTTGACAAGATTAAATCTCTGCAGAGTCACACCGACAATTTAATTGGGAGGAGAGCACGCGACATCATGGCAAACTATTTTGAGACTGAAGAGGATGTGTAAATGACAGTTGATGCAGAAGATCTGGCTTAGATGTGTATGTCATATATTTCATAGATTTAATGAAAACTTACCTGTTTGTAGTTTGATCTCAATGATATGAGTAATATTCCAGACAGGATTAGATTGACAAAAAGACCCACTGACGCATGTGCAGATTCCCCAATATTCATAGAAAAGCCGGCCATGGATAGCGAAGTGTGGATCAAGGAGAATTTGCTACAACTACTTTGAATACACAGGGAAGGAAGGGACACATCAAACTACAAATAGATAATTTTTGTTTAAATCTAGCAATTATACTTATTAATTCCTTCAGGTATTATGTTGACAGAGATTTTAAAGTTGCTTGTAATGAGCGATCTAATAATACATAATAATAATAATAATAATAATAATTGTTTTGGATATAAACTCCAAATTTTATTGTCCAAGAATGGAAATTCTTTTTACCCAATTGATCGTGGGCCCGGCAGCCACTGAGCAGCGCCAGATCGATGTTGCTCTAACCTTTTCAACTGTTGAACGGCAAACAAGGTAGCAGCAACTCCCATCTTTTAACGTCTTTTGGTATGACGCGGCCGGGGTTTGAACCCACGACCTCCCGATTGTGAGGGCAGCCGCTCTACTCACTGAGCCAACACATCGGTGACTATTAACTATTTACTATATTAACTATATCGGTGACTATTAACATATGTGACATGAGCCCTATCTTTGCAGTTTTTTTCAAGGCAGGTTATTTTACCTGACTTTAATGACTAGATAGTACCTGCTTGTTTGTTTGTTTTATTTCTGTCATAAACATACATACAGACATAAAGGACATCATAAGGTACAAGGAAAATGATACATGCATAAAATGAAACATACATACATAGCAAATGAATAGTATGACACATCATCGATATACAAAAAAGAATAGAATGTAGGGGTAGACAAAGATAATGGTTGGATAGCCCATAATCAGCTGCACTTTTCTGGTGCCGCTGGTCTTCTATGGGGACCAGTTATAAAGAGGTAAGAAAGAAAAAAGAGGAGAAGGTTACATATGAAAATACAAAATTATGATAGTCTCTTGGGAATTTTAGGGTCGAATTCAAGGGTCAAAGGCCAGGTTAAAATGCTAAAATTTTACTATTTAAAACTGAAATTACACTTTTTCTCCACACCTTTAAAGATTACTCAGTGCATAAGATTATAAAAGGGTTAAAAGTCAAGTAAAAATCCTCAAATTCCCAAATACCTGCACTCTTAGACAATTTAGTCATTCATCCAAGTAAACCTAGTTCACGGAAAGTGAACATTCAACACATATGTGACAAACTGTCATTTTTATATTTTGCCAGTTGTATGAAACTGTCATCACACATTGTCAAGACATTGTACATATACTATAGACCTATTAGGAGAACCATGCATCATGGCGGAGATATATTTCTAGTTGTTTCTAGTGCACTACGCACTTCTGGGGTAAAGAAAGTGGGGGGGGGACCCAAAGTGGTGACATCCTATGTATTTCTTTGTATGGTGCAAAAAAAAAGTGGGGAGGGGGCCCATTTAAAATCATTCAGTGACGTGCAGTAACGAGTTTGGCTCCCCTGTAGGAAAATGTATGTTTGTAGAAGTTTGTTCAAGGTTTTAGAGGGCTGAGGTTCTGGTACCAAAATTGGAAGGGATTGGGGAAATAAAATATATTTCTATGTAGGTAATTAGGTGTTTAATTATTCAAAATCTTGAAAATCATCACTCCGATATGAAATATTTGATGGGATTTTATTGTTTCCCACTGTAATATGCCATACATTGACATAACAGAAAAGTGTTATTTAGGATTAATCTTCAGAATGATTCTTCCTGCTCTGTTTCGCAGTTTTTGCAGTTGATTTATATGCTTTTCACATGAGGACTCCCAAATTACATCTGCATAATCTAAATGAGGAAGAATAGCATTGGGTATATAAATTTCGAAGAATTCCTGTTTATGAAATGTGTCAAACGACGAAGGAAGGAAATCATACTGCCTACTTTTTCACACAGATGATTTACATGCACGTCCCATCTGAGTTCGTCATCGCTGTACAGTCCGAGGTATTTCAAATGTTCCACCTGATTGATTTCAGGACCTTTTATACTTTAATCCAATCTGTTGTATCTTTTCAACATACGATGTGTATTACCAATAAAGTTACTCACAGTTTTGTCATAATTAACTCTCAGTCTGTTCTGACACATCCAACCATCTAAGATAAATAATTCCGTATTCAAAGTTGTTTGTAGATAGTAACTGTTCAGTTCAATTCAATTCCATACCATTCCATTCCATTCCATTCCATTCCATCCCATTCCATTCCATTCCATTCAATTCAATTCAATTCAATTCAATTCAATTCAATTCAATTCAATTCAATTCAATTCAATTCAATTCAATTCAATTCAATTCAATTCAATTCAATTCAATTCAATTCAATTCAATTCAATTCAATTCAATTCAATTCAATTCAACTCAACTCAATTCAATTCAATTCAATCTGGTATATTCACAATACTGCCATGGCAGCCAAGTGACTGAATTGTGGAGGGACATACAGCTGTGTATACAATAAGATATACATGTAAAATATCATTATTGCATTAAAACCATACATAATAATCATAGTCATACATACATATATTCATAATTATTTGATAAAACTGAAAGAATAGTAAGTTTACTTCAAGGTACAAAGAATACATGCTAAGACGGCAACAATCAACATGAATGAAAATATCAATTGCTAATTTATCATTAACCATATCAAAGGTGTAAGAATAATAGCATCTCTTGTGAGTATCGGGCGCATGGTTTGGTATTACATTGCGTACAAGTATAACCTGGACCAAGTGGCATATAGGGCCCCTCGTTAATATACTGTATACAGTGTGCTTTTGATTATGACATAAACCAATTAAAAAAAAAGTTGAGACAAGCATCGTCCCCTGAGGCACGCCTCCATGTGGTGAAGCTACTGTAGATGCCATTACTGTTTGGGTTCAGCTCTGGATGTTCCTGCTCTGAATCACAGCCATAGTGAAACTCATCCTTGTTTCCAGTGGTTTGTTGTAAAAAATGAAAGTCTTTTACCAAGACTAGCCTGCTTGATCCAGGATTTGACTGATGAGTGAGTCTGCACTCTGCTCTTTGCAGACCTTGTCAATCGATGCCTCCAGTGTGCGTGGTCGTTTGGGAGAAAACTTGAAAAACAAGCCCACTGACTTCATCAAACAAACCATAATATTGTATACCTTGGCTACCTTTGAAGCTTTGGGCAAGGCCAAGTTCAGCTTGTGTGATCCATAATGAAAGTATGTTGCCTTTTACTGTAGTTAACTGTTTTTACTCTCACCTAATCAGCAGCAGCCTTCTCTTTGCCAGCCATGTTTCCTGACCCATTGTATATTTGACACCGACATTCATCAAGATCCAGGTCTAAGTCTGTAAGAGTCTATAATGTGGTCTTCTATATCTTCCCCTGTGAGGCTTTCACACTTTACATACTCAATCAGGCGCTCAACAGGCTTTCATCTTTCAGATGCCGCACAATGACACCAAGCTGTTCCCAGTTACTAGAATCTATAACCTCATCTGCAATGACAGCGAAAAATGGACCCAAAGGCTGTGCCTTTACTTCTTCCACTATTTTTTCTTGAATATACTCCTGTATGCAGTCAATCAGGGGATCATTTTGTGTAGTCTTTGGTGTATACGAAGCTGTTTTCATGCAGCTTTCAAGATATTCCATCAGTTCCTCATTGTCCTGCTCACCAGCTTGACCAATGCCCCGAAGTTTCCCATGTTTTTGGTTTCATCTGCCTCGGGTGGGTTCTCGTCGTCTAGATGCCCTTTTAAAGCAATGCCTTGCCTCCCGTAATGTTCAATACATTGAATAATGGATTTGAGAAAGCAAGGGTTCTTGGCAGCAATCTTTGAGGCACCTGCAGGAAGAATGTGGTCCATGCGGGATTGAGGTCCCTCTCGGCTAGCTGTTCATGAATGCTTTCAACTTGGCATACGAGTCCTGGAGTGTTTCCGAAGGTTGGCTCTTGCATTCTTCCAGTTTTGGTAATGCACCATGATCAGTGACTCCACACGGTGACCTTGATGCGCTGGCACTGGGAAGAGGACACAAGGCGAACAATACAAACCATCCATGGCTTCAAAAATTAATATGAAATAAACTTGTATACATCAAACCACTCGTGTTGACAATGGCAAGTCCTTGTAATGCTTGGCTTAAAAAAAAAAAAAAAATCTTTGTATTGTTTCCTAGGAAATTTGAAGTTGGTAGCAGGTACCCGGTTCTCAACGAAGTGTGCCATTTTGTCTTCACTGATACCCCCTTTCTCCTTTATTATTTCCACAGCTTGGCTGATGTTGTGCATTGTCTTGTTGGAGTTGTTGGGCTGATCTGAGTCAAGAAAGAAAACCCAGATTACGTCCCAAATCTCTCGAAAATTGAAAAGAAATATGTGACCCGCTACAACAAAATGATCCTAAAGTCGCGCGAGGTCGATTATTTGAAAATTGCATGATATAATCCGCTAATCTTTCTGCTTTAATTGATATATAACACATTTTATAAAAATAATCGGCTGCGGAGATATCAATGTTTAAAAGAGAGCATGTCGAGACGTCTGGAAAATCACTGTTTCGAGAAAAACACCCTTAAAGTCTTCCTTTCGACGCAATCGCGACCAAGGGACACGCAAGTCAGTTTTCACCTCTGGACAATAGAAGGTAAACCCTAGCAACCCCCGAAGAGTTCATTCAAGCACATCAGCGTCGGCGGTCTCCTCACCAACCAATCAGTGACCAGGATGTGAGAAGCGGCTGAGCATAGCGCACCCCACCCGCACGCACCAGTCGACTGGGCAGTGTGCGAGCTTCACGCTTCGGTTAGCAGCAAGCAGCAAACTGACCAATGAGATCACTCTGGTCGTTGTTAGGGGCGGAACCTATCTGTGGCGCTCAATCCAAATTTTGGAACCAGTTTCTGCTTCGTTAAAACGCCAAAAAACATGGCTCAGAAAAACATTATTTTTTTAATCTTTCCTTTGATCATTGTGCTTCAAAATTTCGACAGATGATAGAAGACATGTTAGACTCCAATGATATATCAAAATCAGAAAATCGTAAGTTTTGACCAATTTTAATGCTCTGACTTCAAACTTGATTTTCATGGCTTCGACTGTGCGCGACTTTAGGACCTTTTTGTTGTAGCGGGTCACATATTAACTTATGTCGGGTAAAAAATCAGTTAACTAACTTTTATGTGGTTCATTGGTCTTTCATATGCAGTCATGGACAAGTCGATTGTTCACTATCCAATTTTGCAAAACATATCAAACTTGTTTTTGTCCAAGTTTGAGCTAAATAATGAGCTTTCAAGCAGTCCCATATCTCATATCCGATAATGATGTGACTTGACATCCTCAATGAGACAAACACTGGCTTCAGTATTTTAGTAGACAAATGGAGGGGGGGGGGGGCTGCAAGCTGAGCCCATCTTGCATTGCTTTGAATTGCCAACATGACCATTGCGTCATCATCTACTTAAAATTCCTCAGCTGTTGGGAGTGTGCACCTCACTGGGGCCCTTGTTGAGTTGCCTAGCTGGACAAGCTCAATGTCTGTGTGTGAGGTGGCTGCCTGCCCCTCGTGGTGTAAGGCTGGCCGAAAAAAGAAGAAGAAGACTTAAAAGAAAAAGAACCAGCAATAGATCCAGCAACTGGTCTGCCACTGTATGCATTGTGCTGAAAATCCTATCCCCGCTGAGGATGTGGTCAGTTTGAGTGAATGCAGATACGCTGCGAGTGGTCTTGTCCTCCCTTGCAATTTCTTAACTCCTGCTGCTGCTAGCTGCTGATCTTTCAAGTCCTTGAATTGCTTCCCAAGATCGTCTCCGAACAGTAGGTGCAATGCCAGAAGGGAAGGCTTACACAAATGTGCAAATCTAGAGTTTATGTCTGGCATGATCAACTCCTCACAGAGACAGTTGAGCTCGAAATTCGCATTGCAAATCAGAGCGAGGGCATCTTGCTGTGTATCTGACATGTGACCAGCTGATAGTGATCTTGTGTAGGCATTTAGTCCCTTTGTGAGTGATTTCTGAACCTGCTGTTGTTTTATATCCCGACTCTTGGTCGCTTTAGGCACATCTATAAACTGGCACTTGTTTGGAGAGGGGTGTTTTTTGTACCACATCATCAAGGATTCTAAGTTTAAGATGGTGTGTCATGAGGTAAGCAGCCGACTTTTGCAGCTATGGTTGGGATCTCAAATTTTTCAGCTTCAGACTGAGAGAGCTGCTCTGTTTGGTCAAAACAGACGCAGTTTCTTCTTTTGCATTATTCAAGTACATATTGAGTTGCCCTGTAGGGGAGTTGTCAGGCAAACTCATGTCTGCCTGTAGAGCAGTTGCTGTATGCACACCGTGTACTCGTATCCTGTTTACAACCTCCCGTAGGGGTCACCATGTTGGGCAGCATTCGTGATGATTAGGAAGTCACTTGTAGGAGATCGTCGATTACTTTAGAAAGCAAGCTTTCAATTTTATCAAGCCTTTAAGCCCCTGTCACACTAGAGCGGATTGAGCCAACGAATGCCCAACGAATTCAATCATTTAGAGATATGCTCACATCCGTTGCTCATCGTTCGTGACCCGTTTGACATTGGCTAGCTGTATCCACTAGCTGTTCGTAGAGATTCGCAGAGATCCGCCGGAGCCAAATTTTGATTTTGGACATGTCCAAAATCTTGAGCGGATGACAAAGTGAATGACAATCCGCTTTGTGTTCATTTAGCATCCGCTCTTTGAACGTTTTGCTCGCTCTGCGTCCCTTTCTTATTCATCCAGCAAATCTGGACAGCGCAGGTAGTGTTTGACTGAAGGAGACTATATGAGTGACGTTCCCTGCAGAAATAGATGAATAAATGAATAAATAAAATATATACAGTGAAACCCCGTTATAACGAGGTCCGTGGGACAGGCGATATTACCTCGTTATAACCGGTACCTCGTTATAACCGTACGCATCAAAAACAAAGAAAAACATAAGCATGACGTCATATACCCATCCATGAAACTTAAGAACATCCTTTGTGTTGTTATTACACAATTATTGAGCGTTATTAATGAGAGAATAAAGGGAAATTATTTGTGAATTAGACGAAGAAATAGGGGCTGAAATGATAAGTTAATTCTTTATTGTAATTCTTGTTTTGTTAAGCTTTTTCTAATAAACACCAGCGCAAATATATAGAGTAACATACAGGTCTTGTTTACCGTAACTTGCTAGGTATTTTTACGCTGTTGGTGCCCAGCGGGAATGCGATGTTTTCATGAATCATTTCGGCTGTAATCTTGTACTATGTATGATCGTTGCGCCTAAATGGATAAAAAATGCGTTCTTTATTTTCTTCCAAAAATCTCTTCGCGTTTTGTACGACCGTTCTTGAAAAATATGCGACAGGATTGAATGTGGGAGGTTGTCATCCTTTTTCCGCAATTCTGTACCTGGTAGACCATTCCGAATTAGAAAGAAAAAAATAATCACCATTGTGAAATGCAGTGTTAAAATTGTGATAATGAACAAACTCAGATCTATTCAAACTAATAAATGCGTTTGTTTCTTTTTCTGATTTAGGTTAACATGCGTCATTCAACTTTTTTTACGCTACTGTCACCTGGCGAGATCGCGATGATTTCAAAGTAACATACGTGCGTTGTTTACCGCTAACTTGCGAGGTATTTTACGCTGTTGGTGCCCAGCAGGAATTCGATAAATTCATGAATCATTCAGCTGTAATAATTATTTTATACAATGTATGATCGTTGCGCTCGGAGGGATTAAAAATGCGTTCTTTATTTTCTTCCGAAAATCTCTTCGCGTTTTGTACATCCGTTCTTGAACTGTTGAATGCGTTTGTTTCTTTTTCCGAGCACTGATTAAGTAGGTTAACATGCGTTATTTAACTATTTTTATGCTACTGTCACCCGGCGAGATCGCGATGATTTCATTAATTATTTCGGCTTTAATCATAGACACTCATTTTTAAATTATCATTCGTTAAATGATAATGAACAAATCCAGATCTATTATCAAACTAATACATGCGTTGTTTCTTTTTTCTGAACACCGATTAAGTAGCTTAACATGCGTTATTCAACTATTTGTACTCTACTGTCACCCGGCGGGATCGCGATGATTTCACTAATTATTTCTACATGATCACACACTCATATTTAAATTATCATTTGTTAAATGATAATGAACAAATCCAGATCTATTCAAACCAATAAATGCGTTTGTTTCTTTTTCTGAACACCGATTATAGGTTAACATGCGTTACTCAACTATTTTAACGCTACTGTCACCCGGCGGGATCAGGGCGATGATTTTATCATTTCGGCATTAATCATCCAAAATCATATTTGCTCAAAACCAGCAAAAGAACTGGAAGTCGGAACTAAAATTGGAAAGGATATAATGATGAGTTGCACACGCATTCCAGTTGTCCATTTTTGGTCACAATTGTCGCTACATGAAAAGTTTTTGAATGCGTTATCTATTTTTTTTCTCTCGTTGCGCTGTGGTCTGACCTCATATCACGCACTCGTTTCTCGCGAAAAAGAAAATCGAATGATTATGTTTAATAATTATGTAGGAACATCGGAAGCTATTCCTGTGTCTTATCGCGTGATTAAGAAGAAAACATGGAAGGAACGGTTCTCTGCAAAACGGGAAAAGACGTGGATAGCGTGAATTCGGTTTTCAATGTTTCATTTGTCGCGTGTTTGAAAGCCGCAATTTGGTCAAGAAATGGAACCTCGTTATATCCGACCAAAATGCTTATGTTTTTCTTTATCATGATTTACAGAAATTGTCCTCGTTATAACCGGAATCTCGTTATAACCGAGCTCGTTATAACCGATTCGTTCTGCCATAGGTTTACACGCAAAGGAAAATGGGACCGACGCGATCACCTCGTTATAAGCGGTTCCTTGTTATAACCGAACTCGTTATAACGGGGTTTCACTGTATAATGCAACATGCAATTGATCATGCTGAAAGAAGGTAGAAATATTTCATGCACCCACCACTGTATCCTAGTTCATCAGATTTTTCTTGCCACAGGCGATCCTTCTTTGTCGTCATCCGATAATCAGACTGTTAGGAATCCCAAAGGCAAGTGTGCTCTCTTACCCACTCGACCAGGGCATCCTCTTGTGCCTCAGGGATGTGAAAGTCCCAGCGTTTGCCTCTTTTTGGGTTTTTTTTTTTCTTCACTGAAGGTTCATGCTGGGACCAGTTGGAGGCACCAGATGCAATGGAGGATGTTGGACTACCAACATGATCATCAGAAGGAGGTGGAGAGATTGCAGTTTTAGGGGAATCTTGAGGACAGAGGATAGCGACATCAGGAGTACTTGGTGGTGATTTCTGTGCCTGTTTGGCAGGTTACTTTCTTCTCTTTGGGGCCATTTTCACAGCCAGAACATTACTCGAGACTCTCACTGCTCAAAAGGATTTGGTGGTGTGTGCATCAGCTGAGATCCATCATGTGATTGCCGCATTATCGCTTTGCATATGCTGGGCATTTGCTGGTCATTCGTTTTGTCCATTCAGCATCTGTCGGATGGCCTGTACGCATTCCCTTTCATTTGTTACTTTATCCGCTCGGAACGCGGATAGCATATGCTCATCATTCGTTAGGTGAATGTTTGAAAACCACATTTTGCTCGAGAATTCAAGCGTATCTGGACTTTGCCAAATTTTGCCCCTAAAAATGGTATTTGCTGGGCATTCGCTGATTTATACACTATAGTGTGATGGGGCCGGGCAGATTCACTCATATGTGCTGAAGTTTTTGGTTGTGAAGATCCCGATGAGGGTTTAGCATTTCCATTTTTCACCTTTGTAGTGACAGACTATGGGATTTTCTTCTTAGTGTTAGCCACTGCAGCCTTGCCACTTAAGTGTGTATCTATCGGGATCCCAACTGTGCCTGTGCCGGAGGCTGGCAGGCCAGCTGTAGCTGGCATTGCTGGAGCTATGTGAGAGGCAGCCGTGCTTGCCTTCGTACCAAACGCTAAAATTTAATGCAAATAAATGAGAGAAAAAGACTGAAAGACTTAATGTTTGAAAAATCAGTAGAGTGCTGCATCAATATTTTCAGGGGAAACATGGAGCATCCAAAGCTGTGCTTCTGAGTAAATGCGCCATCAGCAAATTTGGGAATCTGTGCATGCATCAGGGGGTCTCTCTGTCAATGTAATCTCTGAAGAAATTACAGAGTATAATTTGTGAGTATGATATTTGCTAAATTGGCACTTGAAAGACAATTTTAGGGAATGGTTAAATTCAAAGTCAAGAATTTCAGTGGCAGACTGAGAAAGAAGTATCATCTATTTTTGGGAGAAAAATTTTGTGATTTCATACCTGGAGATGATATACAGTGTATTTGTGTTATTGGAGGTAATATTGTTTTCGAGTTGTTAATCTAGTGAACATCTGCCAAAAAAGCAGTGCAACATGGCCTGACATGTGCTGCTGTGACAATTGCTCCAATCCAAGGACTTCTGGTTAGGATTGTGGTTTGGTTTTAGGTTCAGTTTGATGTGAGGATTAGGATTATGGTTAGTGTTATGTTTGTGGGTAGAATTTATGTCTGGCTTAGCTTGCCAATATTTCATCGGAGCATTTGTCACAGGAGCAAATGTAATGGAACCTTGTGATAAATACTGCATGTACAGTACTTGCACAACATCTCGAGTGTGCAGCCAGGAATGTTTGAATCTCTATGAAATAATTGCCAATGATTGTAATTACCATTAGAGCAACTCTCTTTTTATAGACTGAATGTCATTCTGTGCAGCTGATTATACTATTATCATCTGGGCCCTGCTTCATAAAACTTGTTATCAGTGACAATTTGTCATAGTTGTTACAAGCTCCTGAAATCCTTGCATCTGATTGGTTGAGAGCAAATTTGTTGTAGAAATGTGGCAGTTGACACTGATAACAAGTTTTATGAAACAGGGCCATGATTTTCTGATATTACATGGTGTTTGTAGGCTTTCTTCAAACTTTTCCAAATATTTCATTTATATATTACAATATTATATGTTGATTAATGTTAGCATAGCATGCATTGATACATGTACTTTGATGTACATCAGTATTTGCCATCAATGCAAGTTTTCATCTTTATTCCTTGGGTTTTATGGCTTTTTATCAGTCTCCATATGATGTTTTTAATTTTGGGGATGAAAATAAATTTTTTTTTATGTCGGCATAGCAGTTATGTTAAGTCTTTGAATTGATCATGATGTTCGTGAGATAAGTCAATTTGTCATACTGTGTTGATGTGATTTAATTGTGTGAGGATCTCACTGCATTCTGAAAGTGTGAACTTACTTTTAAGAATATGATAAAACACCTATAGGAGGATCATAAGAAGTTACAACATCTTTCGCTCAGCTACACTTAGAGTCATTTCATTGCACATTGCTCAAATAAACACTTAGGAGATACTGTATGGTATTTGTCACAACATGGTAGATTTTTCTTTTTCTTTCAAAACATTGCATATTTTAGTTTCTGTTGTTCTGTGTTTGTCATAAGGTTCAGAGAGACTAGTGGTTGTCTTTTGTGTTAATTCAATGCCAATCATGTTTCATGTACAATTATAATTTGTTGAGCTATCTTTGAAATGTGGATATATTTATGTGTATCCAATGTATCTAATGGCTATAGATAAGTTTGTCAAAAAGGGAATGCTGCTGAGAATAACTGTCTGTAATTTCTGAAGATCATGGATGAATCTTGGTGCATATGTTATGTGACAAGAATTGTGTGTAATCAAGAAAAGGGGTTTCACCCCCTTGCCATTCATGTTGTGCATTTTCTAGAATATCACAATTTACATGTAGCACACAGTCCAATCACCAATCGCTGTTTAAACACTCTGTGCTTTCAGAAATGTCTTTCCGCACACTTCTTGTAGATTGTATTTCCTGCTTAGTTAACCTTGTATTTTCTCATAATTGGTTCTCTGAAATGTTGATATAAATACAATTTGTGCTTTTTCTTTGACCATGAGATTGAAAAGAGATTTCTCTGACGGAGTGCCTAACATCTTTTCCCCATCTATTTCAGGGGAACCCTGAAATACATGTATCTCCTTTAAAGAGGTGAAATCAGCAGTATGAATTGTCCATTACTGTAAAAGTGGAAATTGCTGGTAGAGTATATATTTTTTTTTTTTGCAATCAACCGAGTAAAATGAACATATCTTGTCTTGAATTCATGAGTACCTCTCTCAGGAATAATGTTCTAATTTTTCTAATTGTTGTTGTAAAAATGAGAAGTGTCTAAAAAATTTAGCTTGACTAATCAAGTGACTTTGTCATAAAAAAAAAAATTGGTTTAATTACTCTGAATCTAATTCATGCAATAAGTTATTTCATAATATAGAGCTGATGTGGTGAGGCACTTAATATTCTTGTAAATGAGATTATGTAATTTTGCATCCAAAGTCTAGATTACAAACATTTACATTTTGTACAATTTTAGTATTCATATAGAACAATTTTGTAAAATGTTTCTATTCATGTGTGTGTAGATGGCTAATTTGAATGCTATAAAGGATTTCACACACCATTTTCACAGAACAGTGAGTAGTTATACAGTCAGTGCACCATGCCACTCATATCGTACTATAATAATTATTCCATGTCCTTTGCCTTCGGGCAATTCTGTTTGTTTAGATATCTAACCGTACATGACGCATCTTGTGCTCTTACACCATATTTAAAGTATTAGCACAGCCTTTCTACAGATTTGTGCAATTTGGCAGAGAATGTAAGTCTCATACACAGGTTAATGAAATACAGTAGATGTCTTTTTCTGAAATCATGTTTTCACAAAAAATTCCTGAAATATTAAAGTGAGTCATAAAAAGAAACAAGATATTTTTGTGTTTGTTGATGTGTTCATATTTATGTTGAAAAATGTTGAAAAATGTGTCTTCAGTGATTTGTGACTTAAGTTAACACCGTAAACAATGATACTATAAAGCAAGAAATATTGGCGAATTGAAGCTGACGGCCTTTTTCCAATGCATTAGTGTAGACGAGAACTTTTGTGTGCATTTTAACTTCATGAATCTTGGCTCTCCTGAAATTCGCGAAATTGAAATGCACGCAAAAATATCTGGTTTTACAATACATTGGTATCAACACACAGCACATTACACATAATGATTTTTGCCATCTCACAGCAACACAAAATACATACAATAAAATAAAATAAAGACAATCACAGGTAGGGAAGTAAAATGTTGATACAAATATACTTTAATGACATGACATAAAACCATTTAGACAATGAAAGAACCAGAAAAGACCCTACCTACAAAGTGTTCTCTTACTATACATAAAAAATATTATACAGTATATGCATAAAGTCAACCTCACCTATATAAGTTGACCTCACACATGTCAGAAAATTGGATAAGTCGAATAAAAATTCTACCGGAGAGGACATGAATATATCTTAATTGTATTGAGCAAGTCAAACTTCAAATAAGTTTTAGAATTTTCTCCAGACCATTTTGGATTCAACTAGGCAAGGTTGACTGTGTATACATGTACATTCATTTATGTATATTAAAGTCAACATACTTTAATGCACTTTTATACACATATTCATGTCGCAGATTATACATGTACAGATATTATTCATATACACAGTATCCCTCAGTTTTTATTTTCTTACAGAGGAAAGCATTTAAAAGATGAAATAGATATGAATCTTGCTTGATGAAGAGACACATTATATTGCACAATCAGAAACACAAATCTGACATTGTGATGAATGTCTCCAAACAAAGGGAGCTAAAAATTCTTCAATGAACGAAACACTTCACCTTCTTTTTGGTGGGAACTACCTTGACAAGATCCCTGGTCTTTTGTAGTTTCCATGTTTCATTTAAATATAGTTATCATAATACGCTATGTATTGCATTTTTGTAAACTCGTTCTCTGTCTTCAGTTTGTTATTTACAAAAATATGTTATTGGTTTTAAAAACAATAAAGTTCAGGTGAAGTTCATGTTCAAGACACAGCTAATGCAAAATTGAGTTTTTGGTCATGATCAATGCTTCATTTTTATGCTCTTCTGGCAAACAAAAGAAGAAGAAAAGAATAACTACTGTATATGCTGTTATTTTCATGTACAGATATTTTCCCGAATTAGAAGGTCACAGACATTTTCGCGAGATGTTGTTTTCGTGAATTGACGCTAATGCTATCTTGCATGCATTGTTACTCTAGTGTACGGTGACATTTTTGTGTGTTGTTAAATTCGCGATCCAACTGTGATTCGCGAAAATTAAATCCTCATGAAAATATCACTTATACAGTAAATAGTAACTGAATATTCAGCAGGAATAAAGAGGAAACGTGTGGTACTCACACTGCTCATGATTGAAAGATGCAGTGAAATCACGATACCATCAGTAGGTGAAATTTATTCAGAAATGGACAGGAAAAAAAAGATATGAAAATTACCTTCAAACCACCCTCACCAAAGCACAAAACTTCTTATGAATTATCACCACATATTTGTGCAAGAAATATCATCACTATCATCCAAAGCTTACAGATTTATAAATGCCTGAAGACATTCCTTCCCTTACTCCCATCAAAACCATCTAGGCTGGCAACATAGTATGAAAGAACAAGCACTTGAAAGATCGCCATATAAAGCTAGGTACAAAAAATACATTGAGTATGTAAGTTTCTTCTCCGATTGCAATATTTGCCGAGTGGTTAAGGCACAGTAAAAGCACATTGCAACATAAAACAATAATTCATACTCTTTCTGAAAGGATGAACAAGAGCGTTTCGTTTTCTAATTAAACACTAACAATGACACAAGTCTTGTTACATGTCATGCATAATCATGACTTCATAATATAGTTGCACTCAAAGCAATCAGATTGTTTTCTTACTGTACTAGCACTCCCCTCCATGACTGGTGGCACAGTTACAAAACTCATCATACATTATTATATTTTTACTATTCCTCTCTACAGAAATGAATATCCAGCCTCATGAGTTCACTACTACAGACATTAATGGCAAAAAGGTGATATTCGTACATAATACAATGTGCATATCATGTTACGTACAGGTGCACTGGAAATATATGACCTTTATAAACTACATTAGATTTAATATAACTGCAGAAGGACATACATCAAGAACTTTGATTTAATGTTAATGATGACAAACACAAAGGAAGATCATGCAAACTGACATTAACCACAATATAGCTTTATATTTTTACATATCCATGGTGAATCTACAAATAATGTCATACTGGCACTTCAAGGAGATGAGTCTGCATGATCCTAAATCTTCCTATAAATGACTTTATAAAGTCACATAGGAAAGGAACCTTTCTGCTGTTTTAAATTAAAAAGTTTAAACATTCAATAAATTTGATGATTGCATCTCACACTTTTAGTACCAAGACAGAAAAGAGAGGTAAATAAAATGCTATTGCTGAGTTTGCATGCAAAAATTGGCATAAAACACACTCACATAACAGTTTGCTTTGACCTTGAAAACAAAAACACACTAACATCTAGAACAGTCATGCCACCATAAAGCAACCTACTGAGTATTAAATATTGTACTGTGGTCAAAAGATGAATAAATGATAACATCATTACTTTTCCTTTTAACTTGTTACCTTGACCACCCTCAGGAGGCCATCTACCAAGATTAAGCGTACTGTTTACCATTGCGAGCAGTGATTTAAGAAATAGAGTTTGAGTTATCACATGTGATGCATATGTGTTGGTCAGTTGTATCACAAAACATCCTACCATATAGAATTATTACAATAAAGCCCAAAATATATGGAGATATCTCTATTTTTCTCACTAAACCATTACTGTAGATGGTTTTTATAGTCTAGAGACAATTTTATTATAACTATTGTTCACATTTTGTATACCTAATACTTAACATTGATCATACTGATTAACTTTTTTATACTGGTTTTTTCTATCCCTAACTCAGATATTATAACAATTTTGAAGCACTAAAGCTGGGTTTTTGTTTCATCTGCAAATGGTAATGCCATTAAGCCAAATCTACCATACTGTGCATATGGAATGGTAGCAGCAGACGGGGGAGTACTTGAAGGTAGATTGTAAGTCAAACTCATCTCTAGAAACACAAATCTAGACAAGAAATCATCAGTGTAATCAAAAGGCACCTCATGGGAGAGGACTTTTCAGACATTCTCCCCCTTCCTCCCCCCCCCCCAAAAAAAATGTTCATCTTTAATTAAAAAAAAAAACAAGAACAGAACTCTCAATGATTTTTAAAAGATCAGTTGAAATCGGTACCAGTAGGTTATCTTCAACAAGTTGCTGTGTGAAACTGCTGTTTCTATATCACTGTAAAAGTGCCAACACTGACAAAACGTCAAAACATGACAAAATCTAATCAATTGCATTTATGAAATGATACTTCTTAAAGTTACAGTCTGTAGAAATACATGTATCTTTTACAGTACAATAAACAAACAGAAGAATTAACAAAGCAAGTTACAACAAAGAGTTGTTCATTTTCAAGAGTCCGACTTTGAAATAAAATCTTTACTTGATACCCTGAAAGAAAACGTAGCACAACCATGAGATGTTAGTAGTAGCAGCATTTGAATCTTTTTGACTCCAATGATGTGTGCTGACACAGCACCACACTTCCCTGAAAACCTAGTGTATTTGAGTCAAGGCTCTGTAAAAACTGATATTCAGGCAGTAATTCAGTTACTGCTATGAGCACAACTGGTTGAATTCATGTAACATGTTCACACAAACATATCGTTTATCAAATATAACAAGTAAACTGTAACCATGGAAACCATGAGAAAACCAGAAACCTTACACATGATATCAGTTTTTCATCAATACTTGAATATAGAACTTCCGATACAAATTGACGAAAATTATCAACTCAGCTGATACTTTGTGATTTAAACCTGTTTTTAAAGTCCCATCCGTAAGACCTTCATGACGATAGACTGATGTAAATTCTTCTCATTCATCCAGTTGATGTACAAGATGAATGATTATTTGAATTTAAAAAAAGGAAATAGACTCACATGATGCAACTTTTCGCCAATTATCATAATAATTGGTAAAACGTCACATCGAGTGAGTTTACTTCCAGTTTTTTTTTATTTGAACAGTTATCGGTCGCAAACTGATATGTCTAAAGAACACACACTATCACACAATAAAGTGATGTTTCATCATTACATAATGATAATAAATTTGTAGTTATCTATGCCAGGCAATACAAGATGGAGAGCAGGAAACCCAACCTGTCAAGATGCCTTTCTTAAAGGGGAAATCCAGTCCAAATATAAGTTAGTCTGATCAAAAAAATAGTAAAATCCTACGACTTCAAACGGTAAAAATTTGACTGAAATCGGATGAAAAATAAGGAAGTTATGATATTTTGAAGTTTTGCTAATTTCTGCAAAACAGTTCTTGTACAGTGAAAATAAATATGCAAATGAGTGAGTTAACCATGTCATAACCTCGCAATTTTCCATTTATCATGTTAAAAAAAAAAGTGATGATAATTCAATGTTTCTGTCATTGAATTCTAAAACACGATGCTATTCTTGGTTGAAAAAAAAAATCAGAATAGTGATCAGTTAGATATACCAGAATTTAAGCCTCAGGCATAATTGTGTTTGAATGAAAAATTGGAAATTTCACAATTTCATGTACAAACTATATGGCAAGTTGTGAGGGAATGACATGCTCACTTTGCCATTTGCATAGTCATATTGACTGTTCAAGAACTGTTTCCTGAAAAAATTAGCGAAACTTCAAAATGTCATAACTTCTTTATTTTTTACCCAATTTCAATCAAAACTTTACTGCTGAATTCGTAAAATTTTAATCTTTTTATCACACTAACCTATATTTGGGCTGGATTTCCTCTTTAAGAAGTGAGCCCATACAAAGGTAATTAACACTTAAAAAAGGCCGATGGAATCAACATCTTCAGCCTTTAACTTCAAATTAAAGCTGACAGTACTATTCCTTTCTGTTGCATCTGCTGAAAAACTAATGTGATAATCAGACTACTCCTTAATCTTTATCTCTGGTTAAAAATTAAACAAAAAATTACAAGCATACACATAATCTCATGTTCAGGACACTGAAGTATACCATTTTACCACATCCAGTGAGCGTAAGAACAATTTTCAAGATTTAATCCTCGTATAGTCATATCCTAAAATTAAGAAAGATACAGGGTGTTTAAAAAGAAAGTATTTTTTTTTTATGTTATCTAGTAATTTTATTTTAAAAATCATTGATTATAGACTCAGTTTTTACAAGTAACTGAAGTGGGTATAAAGAGCACTGCATTATATACAGTATGAAGTTATGAAATGCATTTACACGGTAACACTTGTACCATGCAAAGTACCAATATATAATTTGCACACAGAGGAAACCAGTAACAGAGAAAAGACAAAACTAAAGATTCAGACATAAAGATGATGACTTGGCAAGAAGTGCTTATACAGGTACATTAAAAAGAAATGAGGTTAGTGCAAATCAATGTAATAAAGTCTTTCTCATGCACCTCTTGTATATCCATAGAAAGAGATGATTCAATGATATTTTCGCAAAGACATGGCTTGAAATGCTTGAAAGTTCCAGATATCACAGTATTGCACCACATTGTTTAAAAATAGCCATCCCATCCCACTTCTCAAAAAAAGGAAGAAAACAACAACAACAACAACAACAAAGAAAGAACTCCTTGAACATGAAGCAGCAATCATTAAGAGTTCTTGGTAACACAACATAAATGCAATGCACCTATAAAATAAAGTCACCCTAGTACCCACAACTTAGCATATTTCATCATAGGAACAGTACTGATTTTGGAATGTAAAGCACACATCACAGAAACATCAAATATCATCTGGTGAGGATGATAAGGGCATTAAGGTTCCTCGAACACTGGCTTTAATGGCAACTTAATGCCCTATCAGTCTCAACTGATGATATATGCTGTCTTTACACCTAAAATGGAGGTATTGTACAATGGATATACCACCCATTAACTATACAGAACACACACTTGAACAGGTATGCTTTTATCTTCATGCATTTAGAGTGTTCACAAAATATCTTATCTATGTGACAAATATGCATACACAATTACAGTCTGCATCACTGCATGGCTTACTCAGACTAACACTTTCTGTTCTAGACTTTAACTAATTTTTCAGCCTCAATCATGGCATAAAGGTACATTGTACTTTTGCAATGTAATATTTAAACTTATACTAAAAGTTTGCTGCTGTTGCGCCAAAATTCATACAAACTAAGATAGAGGAATATTTACATGGAAAGACAAATTTTACTTTATCTACCATAAACTTGACAATGACGTTTAATCGGGAGTCATTGTTTTTACAAAACAATTTTCAAAAACATGTTGCCTCAGGAGTCTTATTTGACTTGGAAATGGGGCCATTACTGGATGTTGTACACATGTGTGTTTACATGGCAACTGCATAAAGAGCAAATATCTGATTGATGTATAAAGGGAGAGGAAATGGAAGAACATACATGAAAGAAAAATAGATTTCCCTCCAACCTTAAACATCATACCAACTGACAATATGTTATTGATAATGGATCAAAGTATGTTGTGGCTGCTATCATCGCTGCACCACACTCGGCCCCCTCAGACTCTGGGTGCGAAGAGGAGGACGACTTGGGAGCATGGGTGGTTTCCTTGGTGTAGAAGGCTTTTTTGGGACCGATGGTTTGTTGGGAATAAAGGGCTTCTCCTCCACCTCCTCATCCACACCTTCATCTTTAGTGATGCGATCTCCACCTTTCCTCCAGTCATTGTCTTTAGAGTTGTTGGCATTAAAGTTTGGTCTAGAGCGTGGAACTGGCTTCAGGGCAGCTCTGGCACCAACTATGCCATTTTCAGGAGTCTTGTTCTCGTGGACTGAAGGTGGACGTTTCAAAGGTGGGGCAGGTCTCAGCGGCGCTTTGCCAGATTGGTTCTCTATAGTAGCAGGCAGATTGAAGCTGTGTGAGCGTGTTGTGGGTTTAGACTTGGGTAGCAGTGCCTTGACTGCGGGATCGGTTGGTGGTGCAGAGGGGCGCGAGACCGCGCCCTTGGGGTGGCTGGGTGGTCCTGTGGGGCGGCTTGGGGGTGGAGCACTTGGCTTTAATGGCTGCTGGGTAGGGACTGGTTTGTACTTCACATCTGGATTGGTAGGTACCAGGGGATGAATGTCATGCACTACAGATCCAGTACCGGTGTTTGGTATATGCTCAATAGTAGGCGGTGAGGCACGGATGGATGGAGTACGAACAATATTCTTACTGGAAGTTCCGTTGCTGCTGACATATCTCTTGTTCACATATGAGCCATGCCTGCTCCTGGAAAATAAAAGTTGTATATAAAAAGACAAACTTAGCAGCTAAAAGAGACATCACAGTTCTTACAGTGTCTGACAGAAATGTTTCTACTTTTGACATAGTGATCCACTTCACAAAGATTGGGCAGAAATCAACTGCATAATAACTTGCTCCCAGATATGGTCCTATGCTGTCTGAAATAAATTAGCAACCTGTATCATCCAAGATTTTAATGAACAAAGAATAAAGAACTATAATTTTTTTTTTTCAAATCCCACAGATAAGAGATATGATACTTCCATGACGAAAACATAAAACAAAAGGAATAAAAAAAATGTGAATTACATGATACACAGGAAAAAGTCATAAATCTAACAAATCACTCAAAATCTGATAGAGACAAATTTCATTTTTGTATTCCTTATTCAAATTTTGTTTGATAAGAAACATCATACTCCCAATGACATAAATACCCATAAAATATGCAGCTACTATTCCACTCATTTATGCTGCTTGATCTCATAAATTCATACATGCAAAGAAAGAGTTTATATAGATCTATACACATATAAGAAGAGACTTGTACAAAGACACGTAACCACACAAGATAAGTCTTACAATAAAGTATTGACTTTGATCAACTAAATCGGACATGCCAATGCTGCATAATCTCACAAAATACATACAGTATATGAAAATCCGAAAAAAAAGAAAAAATACTCATACATCATAATTTCATATTGATCAAATAAAATTTATTTTGAGGGGTATTTTTGTTCATTCTCCCCCATATCTCTTATTTTATAATGCAAAAAAAA
The DNA here is from genome assembly GCA_033980235.1 of Diadema setosum. Taxonomy (NCBI): domain Eukaryota; kingdom Metazoa; phylum Echinodermata; class Echinoidea; order Diadematoida; family Diadematidae; genus Diadema; species Diadema setosum. Next base: position 838,579 of record CM067073.1, read on the forward strand.
AACAATAAAAAGAAAAAGAAAAAGACATTACTGGTAATCAAGAAAGACAAAACATGAAAAAAATCCTTACCCAGAATTTGGCTCCTTGCTTTTCTGAAACATCAGCAGAAGCTTCTGGCGTTTGCAGTACAGGATGACACCAATAGCAATGAGGGGTAGGATTAAAAGGAAGAAGATGAGGATACCTGCCAAGGCACCATTGGACACGCCTACATAGAGAGAGACAAACAACAGTATTCACATCATTAAAAAGCTGTCCTCAGAACAGGAGAAACACTCATAAGTCCATCAAATTATTCTTAATAGCTTCCAGAATTATCTGAGTGGATAGAGTTGATTTGTACGAATATCAATTTTCATATTGAAAACTCTTAATAATGAAAGCAATTTGGTGTACCAAATTATGGTACCAAATTATGTACTGCATGTTGTTTTGCAAATAGGAATTACAGCTCTAAAATCAGAAATATTCATAATGACATCCTTTACAGCATGTTCAAATTGTTTGATCTGTTTAATCAATTAGTGTCATTGTTTAGATGGCAAATTGATAGAAAATAATAGGTGTTATAGAAAAATCCAGTGACACAAAATAAAATTGAATTTGAGTTATCAAATCACACAATGATAAAAATCATTTAGATTTTATATGTGACAGTTAAAAACTGAATGACATCATGAAGTTATTCCATCCCCTTATGAATCAAAACAAAACAAAAAAAGGTAAAGACATAAGTTTACAAATTTTAATTCTGATATGAACATTTTACAAGTGTGGGGACATTTCTAATATTAAAATGACATTATTTGGGATGTTGGAAAACAATCCCATGACAGATATGGGATATTGGAAAACATCCTTTTGATTTAACAAATGAGGTATTAAAGTTACTACCATAAAACAAACAAGAGACCCGCGGGTCTAGCGCTCACCTGAGTATCGCAAGTTCACCTTTCACGCAGTCACTAATCTAAATTATTCACAGCTCTACTAAAATTTGACCAGGCATTCTCAAGTAGAAGATGAAAATGTACAATAAGGGCCCAAATTTTTTTAAGATTCCTTAATTTGGGGGGATTGGGGGCCCCTGGGGTCCTCTGGGTGTGGCATGGTGCCCATTTTGATAAATTGAGATCCTGACCCCCTAGGGATGCTACCTGCCAAGTTTGACGAAAATCCATCATGAGGTTTTCAGGAAGAAGATGAAAGTGTACAATTCAGGCCCCCATTTGGACCTTCCCACCCCCCCCCCCCCCACCCCCAGAAGGGGCACCCCTGGATCTGCTATGAACAAACTTGAAACTACAGTCATTAATGTACTCACTCATAGTATTATCTTAGCTCTATAACTTCTGATTCTAGAGAAGATTTTTAAAGATTCCTTCATTTTAGGGGGTTTGGGCCTCCCTGAGGGCCCCCTGGGTGGGGCATGGTGCCCATTTTAACAAATTGAGATCCTAACCCCCTAGGGATGCTACCTGCCAAGTTTGGTGAAAATGGGTCAAGGGTTTCTCAAGAAGAAGATGAAAATGTACAATTTAGGCCCCATTAGGACCCCTCCCCACCCCCCTCCCCTGGGTCCCAAGGGGGGCACCCCTGATTCTGCCATGAACAAACTTGAAACGACAGTTATCAATGTACTAACTCATAGTATTAACTTAGCTCTGTCACTTCTGGTTCTAGAGAAGAAGATTTTTAAAGATTAATTAATTTTGGGGGGTTTGGGCCCCCCTGGGGGCCCCCTGGGTGGGGCATGGTGCCCATTTTAACAAATTGAGTTCCTAACCCCCTAGGGATGCTACCTGCCAAGTTTGATGAAAATTGGTCTTGGGGTTTTCAAGAAGAAGATGAAAATGTAAAAAGTTTACGCACGACGCACGACGGACGCCAGACGAAGGGCGATCGCAATAGCTCACTTGAGCCTTTGGCTCAGGTGAGCTAAAAACCAACAAAAAAAGATCATCAGGTTTGGTGAAACTGCCATGGAAAGCATTTAAAAACAATGAGAATTCAACAATTTGACACTTTACTGACAGACGATGTAAAAAAACCACACAAACACATATTTGTGCAGTCTTTGAACTAGCGTAATTCTTAGAGCTGGTTGTCCTTGGATTCTGGATTTACAAGGATTTACTAAAACATTTTAACGCTAAATATTTCTTTGTTATTTGCTTCACTGGTTGAGGAATCATCAAAACACATGAGGCCATGTAAGAAGCTATACAAATGCTGCTCATAATAACATAATTCAGGGCATGGCTTCTGAAGACATAAGTCAGGCTTGCTCCAGTACTAAATAATGCTTGTCCTCTCCTGTAAACCAATAACTCACCAATCATGAACTAAACATATCAATGAAAACTTCTGAAGTGTGTACTTATGCATGAGCTAGCCTATTTACTTGTCTTTTTCCATACAAATTAAGGCTTCTGAGAAAAAAAAAGCAGAGAATGCTCATAATCTAAAAATTATTGTAATTTCTTCAAACAAAATTTTTAGCATAATGTTACAAGGCGCACATATCAAAATGTTTTGCATCTTGGCAACAAGCAGAGCAGAAATTTGCAGAGCCCGCAAACAAACCAATACAGTTGTACATTAGACAGCAGTATGTTCCTAAGCTGGAATGCACAGCAATGAGAGTCTCACACCTATAAACCACACAGATTTCATATCAAACATACTAAAACAAAATAGAAAGAAAATTTAACAAACATAAACCCGAATCATGAATTTGAATAAGCCCGAATAGTTTTTTAGGAAGCTTTTTGGGTGCACTTGATGTAAAGAAATTTTTCATCACGAGCATACAATATGAGTGTTAGAAATTCTCGTCCGAACATTCTGAGGGATCATTTTTTTAATTAGTGTAGAAACACAAAATGTTGACAATTTCTAAGTGAGATGGCATGTAGTCTAACTCAAAGAACCCAGTGAAGGAGTTTGAGCAGAAAAAAAAAAACAACTTTTGAAAATCCAATGACTAAATTTATACACTGCATCTATTTCTTTTGTATTTTTGTATTTGTATTTTAGTATTTGTATTTTTGTATTTGTATTTTTGTATTATTTTGGACTAAATATTAATTTTTCAGTAAACTGTGCACTTAGAAACATCCATATTAAGCGCCTTATGAATATATTGTATTATTATCATCATTATTATTATAAATTGACACAAGTTGATTTACTTGGCGACCGAATAGGAAAGGCCTTTTGTGGTTGTTTGTGTATGATACTTTTAGACACTATCCATACAGATGCGAGACCTTTCTCCAGCACAGTTGCGACTAGATGGTGCTAACACCAACAAATGGTCTTGCCGGCCCGCGTGGCCCAGTGCTCATCAAGTTTGGCCAATATTTTGGACAGATACAGCTGTCCCTATGTGGAACAAACACTAGTCCCTGATTACATTTGTCTACATTTGATGCATTCACTTTTCCAATCTTACAAGACATAGAGAATAAAGTAATCATTTCCAAATGATTTTATTATGGGGAAGTGTCCCTCATTCCCAAAGCCAGTAAAATATAATGTGATAAGGAAAACAAAGCAGCACATATTAATTGCTTAATTCGCTGAATCCCAAGTATTGAGGGCGCTGCATAAAATTATATCAGCAGATTCTGATTAGACAGTCTGATTCAAAATGCCTTGAAAAATCAGCGATGAAAGCTGACCCCTATACCATGTAGAAGACGTCATTCTGTCAACAAGCTCACAGAGAGACTCATGAGACATCAGAATGCATGATTATAATGGATGCAATATACAAAAGATCATGATGCTGATGTTTACATAGAGACATTAAATACTTGATCACTTTTCATTCTTACAAAATCTTTATGCAGGTAAAACAAAAATAACTCTTGATACAATCAGTAAAGTTTTTTACTATGACTGATACATAAGTACAAATCCCTATTATACAAAAGAAACCAATTCATGGAAAACATGTTCATATATTTCAATGATATATACATTCAACTCATACAGTTTGGTTCTACAACACCCTAAAATTTCTTTTTGCCTGATGCACTGGAAATAAGTTATTCTGATTCAAGTATAAAGAAGGGATAGCATTTCCTATTTCCATTTTATTTTATGAAGGGAAGGGGAGGGAATGCAGGTTCAGAGGCCTTACATGGATACACACACAAAAAAAAAAAATTGTTCTGGGCCCCATTTCATAAAAAGTTGATATGATAGTGTCAGCTCTTGCTGGAATGACAATTGTCAAGGTAATGACAAGAATCCAGCTTCCTGATTGGCTGTTGATATGGGAAGTTGCCATTCTAGCAAGAGTTGCTTTCATATCAACTTTTGTGAAATGGGGCCCTGGTCTTAACAGTAATGTAACACAAGAAAAAAAAAAGAAAAAAGAAAACTTTTCTACGGAAGTAGGGTCAATGGTGAAGAAGAATAATGACAACAAATCTGAAATGAGTCGAGTGAAATTAGAGAGCGACAGAATTCTTCATCATAAACTTAGTTTTATCGGACATGGATGAATTCTATAACCAGTGGATGTGGGGTCATTTTTTCTTTTTCCACAATTGCTCTGGCAAAAAAAAAAAAAAAGTAATATCAGGTGAAAGCAAACAATGGCTGCACAATAAAGTAAAACCAAATTGACTAGCAAGAATTAGCGGAACAAAAAAGAAAAAGAAAAGAAAAACACAGTTTGCAAATGTCATTGTCACAGTATCATTGTCAAAAATGGGGAAAATTGATTGAGGTAAAATGTCTGCACACCCAGAAATGCGGCATGGTTGATGATGAAGGTGCAATAATGGAACTCAGTAGAAAGATTTCACTTAAAGATGGACATCAATGACAGAAAATGAAATATGTGAGCTGCATGCATCGAGGTTCGGCAAGAAACAAAAGGAAAAAAGATAGAGAAAACGCTCTCTTTTGCTTGTGGCATGTAAGTCTCACCACTCGGCAACCCTCCAGGTTGATTCTCTGTTTTACTATCGCTTTCTTCAGTTGGGACTTCAGGCAAGCAAGAGAAAATGTAACACAAGGGAGGAATAAAAGATATCACAGATATTTCAATATGATCACGATTTGATTTAATGCCGCTGCACACTACCACAGTAGCATCCCTGCATCGAAGAATACTAGAGACTGGGCTAATCAGGGATACCAAGGTAACTGAAGTATTAAAGTAACTTCTTTTCCCAAAGTTTAATTTATCACAGATGATTCCTTTCATTGCACATGACTTTTTTCCCCACTACTATATACTGCTCTGTGATTCAAATGGATGATTGTTTAGGTTTATAGAACAAGAGTGATGACAGTGACTTAATCTCACCTTGTAGAGAAAAGAAGTTTGAGTAGCGTTTTTGTTTTTGTTTTCAAATTCACTAATGCTCATCGTGCTTTTGTCAATTCATCCACAGAAACAGATCATCCCACTGTTTCTCATTTTAGATGTATGAGATCATGATCATGATCACATCTCAATCACAACAAAATGAGTTAATGGAGATAAAGATGTGTGTCTTCATCAACTAAAAGGGGTTCCATGACACTTGCTCCTGTGACAATTGCTCCCATAAAATATCTGTGCATTAAGCCAAACATAAATTCTACCCACAAACATAACCACGACTTTAGGCCTAACCCAAAGTCTAATCTTCACATCAAACTATTAAACCCTATCACAGCCCTAACCCTAACCCTAAATCCTTGGAGAAAATAAGATAGGAGCAATTGTTGCAGGAGCAAATGTCTCATCACAAGTAAAGGGATGGTATAGTTTTGGGTGAGATGGGGATTCAGTTTTTTACCTCTTGTAAGATAATGAGAAATCATTTCTATGAAATATTAAAGAGCATACAATTGTAAAAGGAATTACAAGTTTATTTGATGAAAGTCAGTTTTGAAAAGGCTGAGATATCCAAAACCAAAGAGGTCATAACAAAAGGTGGGTCCCACCTTTTATCAGGACCACTTTGTTTTACTTTTTGATAATGAATCTCAACAAAAGCTATACAATATCTTTAATATGATATTTCCATTATACTTGGTTATTGGTAAAGAAAAGGGGTCATATCAAGATTTAGTAAGATGATGCCAAGGATCACACAACTTATCATGCTCTATACAAAGTAGATATACAGAATGAACTGAAATGGGTCAGATGTTGAGTCATTTTCTTACAATCTAAAATCACCAAATATAGCTACAAACAATTGTTCTTTACATTTCATTTTTATAGTAACATTTATTCAGTTATTAAGTGAAAATGTAATGATTATTAAGTATGAAAAAGTAAGTTTACACTGGCAGGGAATAATTTTCCAACTCAAATTTGATTAGCAATTTCAGCAGATTACAAATATTTTAAATGGTATCCTGTACACTTCTATGGAAAAAAACTGCTACACAAAAGTTAGTTTGTGTAACAGTGGTGCAAAAATGCATAGCAAATGAAAATTATTCCCTAACTGAGCTAAACTGGAACATGGAACAGTGAAATGATGCTGCACTAATGATGAGAGTGAAAAGTAGTAAATTTACCAGGTGTTCATGAAAATATGTGACCCGCTACAACAAAAAGGTCCTAAAGTCGCGCACGGTCGAAGCCGTGAAAATCAAGTTTGAAGTCAGAGCATAATAATTGGTCAAAACTTACGATTTTCTGATTTTGACATATTATTGGAGTCTGACATGTCTTCTATCATCTGTCGAAATTTTGAAGCAAAATGATGAAAGGAAAGACCAAAAAATAGCGTTTTTCTGGGCCATGTTTTTGGCGTTTCAACCAAGCAGAAACCGGTTCGAAAATTTGGATTGAGCGCCACAGACAGGCTCCGCCCCTAACAACGACCGGAGTGATCTCATTGGTCAGTTTGCTGCTTGCCGCTAACCGAAGCGTGAAGCTCGCACACTGCCAAGTCGACTGGTGCGTGCGGGCGGGGTGCGCTATGCTCAGCCGCTTCTCCTGGCATCCTGGTCACTGATTGGTCGGTGAGGAGACCGCCGACGCTGTGCTTGAATGAGCATTTCGGGGGTTGCTAGGGTTTACCTTCTATTGTCCGGAGGTGAAAACTGACTACGTGCCCCTTGATCGCAATTGCGTCGCAAGGAAAACTTGTAGGGTGCTTTTCTCGAAACAGTGATTTCCCATACGTCTCGACATGCTCTCTTTTAAACATCGATATCTCCGCACCCGATTATTTTCATAAGATGTGTTATGTATCAATTTAAAGCAGAAAGATTAGGGAATTTTGTCATGCAATTTTCAAATAATCGACCTCACCCGACTTTAGGATCATTTTGTTGTAGCGGGTCACATATATTTTGGTTTTGGCTTTTTTGGCAAGGGCAATTTGAATTGGATTTGAATGCTAGCCACTGAATCACATGAAGTGTGAGTATGAATTCAGTATTTACACTGACAAACAGTGTTGAAGAACTGTGACTCTTTCAGTTCATATGTGAAATTAGTATATTTTAGAAACTTTCACTATAGCTGAAGAATAAATCTGTTTTGTGAAATAATTATCTATGCTTCTGCCCAAGTTCACATTGAATAATGTTGCCACTATGTTGAATTTACGTGCTGTTTGAAGGTTTGAATTTTGAATTTCACAAGATCGAGATCAAATATATTTAGGATGTCTTGGTCTAGAGTAGTGATGTGTATACTGAGGATAGTAAGAAATCTGGAGGTCTCTCAGTCAAGATAGTGCAATCAAAACAGTTTAAACATTTGTTTTAAACATGAAATACAAGATTCCCATGCAACTTCTTTATTCTCTACTTTAGAGAAGGTGAGAGCAAAATGGTGCAATGTCATGCTGTCATGCAATACAAACACATGAAGACTGGATAAGAAAGCATAACATTTATCAAAACAAACCAGGCTTAGAAAATCAAATTGAAACATATCTTCTAGAAGGCACTATTCAAAAAGTGAGATGAATTCAGTCGTGGGTGAGCTTGGCTTGCTGTACAAAAACACACTGGCTCACAATCCAGTCCATGCCACTTTAGATATTGATGCACTATGGGCCAAAATCAATTGATTTGCTATCAAACTGGCTGAGGGTTTTTTTTTTTTGTTTTGTTTCTTCTTTCTTTTTGAGGTAGGGATGGGGAGGAAGGGGGGGGGCATGAGTAGATCAGGTTGTTGAGAGGGGATGCACCAAGGATCAGATACTGAGTCTCAATGAAATGTAGGGTTAAGGCATGAGCTGAGACTTGAGACTATGAAGAAACATCATCATCAACGCCTTGCTGTCTCAGCCTGGGGTGAGGGAAAGTCTGAATAGGGTGGGGATAGCATAGGATGGGGAGTGGCAAGAAATAGAAAGACTAAATGGGGTGGGAAAGCCTGGGATGGGGAGTGGCTAGAAATGGAAAGACTGAATGGGGTGGGAAAGCCTGGGATGGGGAGTGGCTAGAAATGGAAAGACTGAATGGGTTGGGAAAGCCTGGGATGGGGAGTGGCTAGAAATGGAAAGACTGAATGGGGTGGGAAAGCCTGGGATGGGGAGTGGCTAGAAATGGAAAGACTGAATGGGGTGGGAAAGCCTGGGATGGGGAGTGGCTAGAAATGGAAAGACTGAATGGGGTGGGAAAGCCTGGGATGGGGAGTGGCTAGAAATGGAAAGACTGAATGGGGTGGGAAAGCCTGGGATGGGGAGTGGCTAGAAATGGAAAGACTGAATGGGTTGGGAAAGCCTGGGATGGGGAGTGGCTAGAAATGGAAAGACTGAATGGGGTGGGAAAGCCTGGGATGGGGAGTGGCTAGAAATGGAAAGACTGAATGGGGTGGGAAAGCCTGGGATGGGGAGTGGCTAGAAATGGAAAGACTGAATGGGGTGGGAAAGCCTGGGATGGGGAGTGGCTAGAAATGGAAAGACTGAATGGAGTTGGGATAAGGCTGGGAGATGAAAAGACTGAATGGGGTGGTTATAGCCTGGGAGATTGAAAGACTGGGGGTGGGGAAAATCTGGGGGTTGGGGAAAACCTGAGAGATGAAAAGACTAAGGGTGGGAAAAGCCAGGAAGATGAAGATACTGGGTGTTGGGTAAGCATGGGAGATAGAAAGACTGGGGTGGGGATAGCTTGAGAGATTTAAAGACTGAATGGGGTGGGGAAAACCTGTGAGATGGACAGACTGGGGCTTTGGAAAGCCTGGGATATGGAAAGACTGAACTGGGGTGGGGAAGGCCTAGAAGACTGAAAGACTGGGGTGGGGAAATCTTGAAAGATGGACAGACTGAATGGGGGTGGAGATAGCCTGGGATATGAGAAAAAAACTGAATGGGGGTAGGGATAGATTGGGGATGGAAAGATTGGAGGTGAGGATAGCCTGGGAAATAATCAGACAAGGGGTGGGGGAAGTCAATTTCAATTAAGGTAGATGTGTATTCTCAATGTTCTTTCTTCATGAATTTGAAATGAAACCAATTCTTGTGCCAACTCCTTCATGTTACTAGGATGAGGGATGGAATGGGGTTGGGTGAGAGGATGTTACCACCGGTGGAGAAGAGTTACTCATTATTAATTCTCTTGTTGTTGTTGTTGTTGTTTCAGGGGATGATTGCTCTTGATGCCATGCACCCTTACTCACCCATGGAAACAGGAACAGTACTGACAAGGTGGGATATCCCACGGGTGGTTACAGTGGTGATAGGGACTGCACCAAGTGACCAGCAAAGGTCAGGGGTCAAAGGTTAGAGCCATGGGTCAAAGAGGAATGGTACAGGAGGGGTCAGATAACTCAATGTGACATCACAGGTGTACATGAATGCTAGAATAATCAGCTGACATAGCTGTACACATCCTAATTACTTCCAACCCTAGATTTTGGATAAACATATATATATATATATATATATATATATATATTTTTTTTTTTTTTTTTTTTATTCAAATCTGTTTGGAAAAAATCTAAGGGAAAATGAGCAAAATATTGTACACACATACTGTGATTGAGTCAACATGGTAAGGATAATAAAATGGAAAAGGATGTTTGATTTAATCAAATTTATCCTACATTTAGCATTTACACTGAAGAAATCAAGCAACTTGAAAATGTTGAACTAGAGGCATTTGTCACTTAATCTATAGACTTTGATGAAGTAAGACAGACAATGATATTTTTTGACAAACACAGACACAAAACAAAGAAACAAATGTCAAGAAATGAGCATTGATGCACATGGTTCAACAAGGACCCTACATTTAACAACCGAACAATGGTATCACACACAACAAATGAAGGGATTCTTCCAGCACAAGAACCTTTTTTTTTTTTTTTACTTTGATAAGACAGTATTAGGCACAGGCAGATAAGAAGATCTATGTAACAAACACAAAAGTATATTCAACCATTTGGCTTGATACTTTCTACTCAAAAAAAAAATATCATGACTGGACTTCTTTCATATAATATTTTGCCACAAAAAGTTGTCTCCTATCAGGACTGCATGCACATATGTGTATAATGCATATATTTTTTTTTTCTCTCTCTCTTTCTATACAGAGAGATTTAAACTGCACAAACTACGCACTGAACACAACAGCAACAAAAATAATTGGACATATATGACTTGAGAAGAGAGTTGAGATTTCATTCTTACCAGATGGATCAGGGGGAGAGGCGGGGCCTGAGTCGATACTTCCCCCGTATCCAACGGTGTCACAAAGAGGCGGGGCCCAGCCCTGGTCACAGTGGCAATGATTCTTGCTATTACAAACCTACAAGAAGAAGAAATATCAGTATTACTTCATAAGCAATATATCCTTGCTGGTGCATGAATCAAATCAGATTATCAACAGCTAATATATCCAGTTGTTGGAGATCATCTAAAATATTTTAATTACAGTCAATACTGACACTCAATTCTTAGCAACAACTGGGACTGCAGAGGGAGTCAACAACAAAAATGTTTCAAGACTTTATTTGTGTAGGATTGCTGCATATCAAAACAATGCATTTCTTTATTCTTACTCTCAAGGTAGCAATAGGAACAAGCTAAAAAGAAACAGTTACCCCTTGGTATAGTGGTAGTGGAGATGAACAAGGAGGTCAGTTACCCCTTGACAGTGGTAGTGGTAGGAACAAAGATTAATACATTTAATCATGTGGCTGTGGTTAATGTTACGAACAAGGTCTGGACACACTGCAGCACTCTATGCTTGCAGGAAAGCGGGATGAAAGGTTGAGAGTAAAACTCAACCCTCTCTTTTAGCAGTGATGTGATGGAGACATGGCCCAAGCACATTCACCTATGGTATAGATTTAGATTATGTAAACTTACCCCATGATTGTGGCAGTTGTACGGGCATGATCTCACACCAGCGGCACTCATGTTCTGGCACTTAAAGTCTACACAGATCTGCAGAGAAGATAAAGTTTCAAATCTACATTGTTTAGATATATCCACACAGAATTCTATCAGAATTCAATATTCTTAGAGGCTGATGTATGAAGGGCAAGTTATCTATCTAAACATATTAAAGGACAAGTTCACCCTCATAAACATAAGGATTGAGAAAATGTAGCAATATTAGTAGAACACATCATTGAAAGTTTGAGGAAAATCGGACAATCGGTTCAAAAGTTATGAATTTTTGAAGTTTTTGTGCAGTAACCGCTGGATGAGAAGACTACTGCAGTGTACGATGTCACATGCGTACAACAATATAAGGAAAATATAAAGAGAATTTCACAAAATTTCATCTTTTGAAAAAAGTACACATTCCCTTGACTCGTTACCAACATATGTCATGGGTAATATTATTCCCCCTACCTTTAAAAGAGGCAAGTCAAATGCTCTTTTATTATGCGAAAAAAATGAAAATATGTTGAATTTTCTTTACATTTTCTTTATACTGTTGTACTCATATGACATCACAAGCTGTAGTAGTCTCCTCGTCCAGCAGTTCCAACACAAAAATTTAAAAAATTCATAACTTTTGCATCAATTGTCCAATTTTCCTCAAACTTTCACTGATGTGTTCTACTAATATTGCTGCATTTTCTCAATCCTTATATTTATGAAGGTGAACTTGTCCTTTAAACATTGGATTCAAAAGTTCTCTTCTGCTACAAGACTGTTCACAAAATATCCTGAGCATATGAAGAGTTTGTTTGCAAAAACCGATAAGTCCATATTTGTCACATGGAGATATTTGCGATTAAAGGTCAAGAAAAATAAAGAGAAAAATAAGAAAAATTTTGCTTCTTTTGACCATAACTTCAAAAATATACCTTTATATGTAGTGACCAATATATCATTTTAAAGGTATTATTTTGTATTTTATGACAGAGACCGTACTTCAAAATCTTCAAAAATGGACTTATATCGGTTTTTGCAAACAAACTCTTCATATGATGACATAAATGGTATCCTGGGGTACCAAATAAAAATCAGCCATTTCGTTGAATTATTTATCTTTTTAAAAGGTTGTACCCTGGGTTGCTCAAAAGTGGAAATTATTTTGGTACTGGAGCTGGAGTTTGGCTCTCACGAAATTAAAATGAATGCAAACATTCCTCATTTTACAGTAGTTGGGTAAACTGAGCGATTTATTCCCTTCACCTTTCCCTCTGCACAGAGCGTTCCCTCGGCAACGTAGCCCGGGTCTGGGACATCTTCCCCAAAGTCAAATGACGCTGACTTGCAGTCGTGCCGCCGGCCCCAGGCATCCGTGGCCTCCCCAGTGGCAATCCTGGCGATGCCGCTCAGCACTGGTCTGGACGGGACATATTCACACATCAAACGACCACACTTCACATTCCTGGAAAATCAGAGAGGATGTAAAACAGATGAATGAATGATAAACAAACAGTTCTAATGAAAGTGTAAGTTATGCCCACACAAAAACTAATGCTGATGATATTGATATAGATGTTTCGCTAATATATTGGCAGTATTACCACTTATCATAACATTTTCAAACATAATAATGATGATGATGATTATGATAATATTACTGACAATAATAATAATGTTAATAACACTAGTAAAGAATCTATATAAGAACAGTAATACTACTAATAACAGCAAAAGTAATAGTAATGATACTATGAAGAAGATGAAGACAATGAAGAAGAATTTAAATATAGAATCATATCAATCTGTCTTGTGAGTGACCCATACTTCAAAGAGCATGACTGCCCCCCCCTCCAAAAAAAAAACCCCAAACTGTCAGAGACAGAATTGAATTGCTGCTTCGTATGGTTAATAGGGGTAATCTCTGAAACTGATGTATAATTTTGCACTTACTGTGGTAGGCATGCCTTGTAGCATGGGCCATTGGGATCCTGCTTCCTGTAACATAGAAAGCACACAAACCAGTACTTACAAGATTTCTGCATACACAGCAGCTTGTGGATAATTTGCACCATGACTTCTCAACTCTTCATTTTACAATGTACAAGTAGGCATTCATTCTTTGATATGCTAGCATGAATTACTGCAAAAAATACAAACTTCCACTTTCTATGGTAAACAAGTGGTGACACAACCTTGCACTGTAACACAATACAAAGAACGATCATACACAAGCTTCTGAAACAAATCAACTGCAGTGATCTGAACTAAGAATCAGAGTTTAACAGTGTAAAGCAATATACTGGTATTTTCCTTCTGTGTTCCGGTGCACATCTCCTTTGTAGACCTTACTCATTTTAATTACTCAAATCATTGTGACAAAAATTGTGACAAAAGCCATTCAAACTGGTCAGTACCCAGTCACTGAAAACAAAGACACTTCCACATTGCCAATCTATATCTATACCTACGCCCAACTATCACAAACTGATTATTAATAGGTAAAAGTCAATCACAGTTTGATTGTTACCAGGGATTGTAAAATAATACAGGGGGTAGTACAACCATACACTTTATTCAAAGTGACTGAAGCCCCCATCTACCGTGGCAGAGACACTAACTCTCCCACACTCACAATTGAGTTTGAATTTCTCACACTCTACTAGTTGTGTCTTCCACTTAAGACATACTTTCTCCCACTTCAAATTTCACTTTCTCCTGCCATACTTTAGTTTTGTAGCAAAACTTGACTCCATTAAACTTTAGTTTTGTCACATACATATGGTCAAACACATGGCTGAGATAGCACAGGAGCATCTTCAATCCTAGAGCTGGACCCCAACTTCAAAGAACATCATGTTTTTTGCTGCTGATAGCACACAATACTGTGTGCATGCTCAGGCGATCAGTGTAGCCACCTTACTAGGGGTCCAGATGGAGAAATCTCCATGACATCTCTGGGACTGGAGTTGAGCTACCCTGTATGAGAGAGATTACAGCTCGTAGCTTGTACGCAATGAAGGTAAATCTGATGTCACCAATGACTTCATATTTGACTGAAACAACTCCATCTGTCGCCATGCTATTCCTATGTATACCACATAGAGATCTAAGCAAGACAGCTAACACCTGACCCATGCTTTCCTTCGATTTCCCAACAACCACCATACAACAATTTGTCACCTTTCTACTTCATAGGGTTCCACATGGTCTGTTCTCACTGTTTATATCTATCGAAGGAAAAAACAAAACAAAAACCTCCCCCATCCCAAAACAACAACAAAAGCACAAACACACATGCACACACACACACACAAAACAAAAAACAAAAAAAAAAAAACTCTGCTGCCATCTAGAGACACTCACGGTATAGGACATGGGTCCTCATCAGTTTCACCACAGCTGCCAAAATGGCTGCCCTGTCTGTTGAGGTCAAAGCATTCATCGACTCCAACTCGTACACCTGACAGAGAGAGCAATGCAATATTTTTACTGGTATTTACTACATCTCATTGAGGTTTAGTCCTACCAATGAGTTAATTTATATATACATTTCAAGGAGTTTCTGACATTGCACAGATAGGTGTTTTATGATGAATGTATCAAAATTCCTAAATTATACAAGTAATAAGAAGTATAATTAGAATTCTATTAGTAATAATGAAGTATAAGTCGAAGAGGTTAGCATTTCCCAGGTGTTTAAGGCAGTGAAGTCACATAATGAAATTCAAAGTAGGTAAAAATTCCAGGCAGTCCCAGTTGGCTATAAATACCCGTGTCAGTGAGCAGTAAGCATCTTTTCAAAGGGAATACGGCTTTAAATAGACAGACCAGCAGCACCATGCAGTATTGGGTGAATGCAGACAAATAGCTCACTGGTCCTTCTCATCATACAGACAAGCAATAAATAAAGCACAATCATTGCTGTTCCAAAGGCACGGAGCATTCTTATACGTATGGACATCTCAAGTCAAGCAATTAAGCAGAACATCAGCATACAGTATAAGGGCCCACCAGTTCTGACTTCTGTACAGTGTTGTAAAGGGAGGGTTCAGAACTGAAGAGTATCGATCAAAATGAGATGCTGGGTGGGAACCTCTTCGACTTATACTTCATTATTACTAATAGAATTCTAATTATACTTCTTATTACTTGTATAATTTAGGAATTCTATTACGTAATACTCGTATAAGTCTTCAGAGGTTAGCATGTTCAAAGTTCCGTACAGAAGTCAGTCTAGTGGCATAAGTGAGGGCAAGAGGACAAGAAGGATGATGGACAGTTTTCACAACAAGGTTGAAACTTTGGTCATGACTCCTTATGCATAGAGAATGTCTATCGATGGTGACACACATTGTCGCGAACAAGAGAAGAACTCGAGCAAAGTTTGCTTGAGAACCTACTAGTATAAAGGTGCAAGGCATAGGTTTTGAGTATGATATCATTTTGATACCTTGCGTGCTTTAACTGGAGCAGGATTAAGCATGATAGCGCACAGACAAATAAATCAAATACAATGGACCTCTTGTACCGATTTTCCAATCAAGGCATATAATCCTAATCATGTTCCTTAATATTCATGTACATTTGAAGGAAGAATTAGACATTAACCAGTTCATACTCGGCATAGTAATATTGCAGCAATAATTAGAGGCAAGTCCATTGCATTTTGGGTTGATATTAGAGTTTAAATTCATCAGTTTGGTGGACCGAATCTCCTAAACGAGTGGCCGAATAATGTGTCGCCATTATCCAATGCACAACGTACGGTGATTTATGGTCTTGTGTCTTATCTGACTCGTATTATGACATTGTTCTTAACTGAGATACTAATATACATGTATACACATACTATCACAATTTACATGTATCTTTCTAACTCAGCAGAACTGAGAATTGTTGAACTAATGTGGAATCAATTGTTAGAAGGTAGAAGGTTCAAAATGTACCAGCGTTCGTCCAGTCAGTTGTGGACAAGATTTCATTATGACCTTTATACTTCATGCGCGAAAGTTTAGAAGTTGCGGCGCTTCTGTAGCTATGAGCTGAGAATGTGATACCACTTTCATAATATTAGCATCCGTGGATGTCTTATCAGACCAGAGTCTGGAATGAACGCGGGATGACTGTGCTCCCAAATCCTTATGTATATGAACACGAGGTACGTCCTGTGGTACCCTTTCATACTGATCTCGAAGAACAAACTCGGTACATGTTCCCATAGCAACAATACATTCATACCTAATTGTATGCAGCAGTCAGTACAGTGTACAGGGATGTATACGTACAGCTATTGACAGTATATTAGTTATATTTTAAGTGTTTATACAAGCAGCTGCGAGGGACTGGCTTTCAGCCTCCGCTCCAAGATGCTTGTCGTCACCGATTTGTTGGGATGTTTCGGAGAAATTATGAGTTTGCTTTCTGAACTTGCTCGTTGGAGATGTTCTGTGAATTTAATATACTCATGAAGAGTTGATCGGAACACAGAGTTTAGGGTTGGAGGTAAAAGAAGGCACTTTAATTACCTGGTTAGAGATATACCTTCCATATCTCTAATGTGCAAACGTGGCATCATCTTCCGGTAATGTCATAAGAACTAGATGGCTCAGCATTTGTGTACGTTTTGCCGAAACGAGCTAGGGAAATTGTTTTCGGCTCAAGGCACTGAAGGAATCTATAGTTCATAGGTATCTTGAAACGATAAAAAGTGATTCAAAACAATTGAAACATCCCAAGTGTTGTTGTATTTAGGCTTGCGAGGGTCGGGGTTAGATACGCCCTTCATAAGTCTGACTATAGGGGCTGTTTGCCTATGTCATAGCTCTCGGTTTCAGGTAGTATGGAAGACCGAGCAGGTCTATGAGTTAATCGTGGAGTGGGCTTTGTTGAAAAGCTATGCTATAGGCTTAGATGTTGACAACGTGTTCTGTAGACGGGTTAAAAAGGATCACAAGATTGTTCAGAATACAGACATTGCTACTGTCTTCAAGCACCCTCATTTGTTTTGTTTATTGGTATTGTCTCGCCATGATGATGAAAGGAGCTTTGCAATGTGCTGCGATGTGTCTGCCACTTGTCATCGCTAGCAGAGAGCACCCATGCAGGCGGCTATAGTGTGAGCTGGAGGCTCGTCGGTGGGTGAGGGTGTGGGGCAAGAATTTTCTCTTGGAGTAATAGAGGTGGGGCTATTCGCATGTTGAGCGATAATGACACCCATGGCTGCCGCCACCATTGGGGCAGTAAGGATTGCTCAGGTCACCTTGTTCAGTTGAAGCTTGTGGAGGACTGAAAACGTTCTAAGGTTAGGAAAAAGGCATCAAAATTCAGGGTAATAAAACTTGGCTTCCATTTTGACATGAGGAATGTTGCTAATCCATGTGTAGAGTTTGTGGATTGTGTGGTGAAAAACATGTAAAATAGTAATTAGTTGTTCATGTCTCTGCGAGACAAGCAGAAAACTTCGGAATTATCTACATCTGTTGAATGTGAAGCTGATATCCAATTGCTAGACACCAATTCCAATGTTGGCCGTGAATTCGTTCGGGTCAGATGCTACTAGCTGTAGAAATGTCTGACCGAATTATGAATAAGCATATTTTTTTGTACACGAGCCACACAGGGCTTCAAGACCGTTCTGAATTGCAAGAGGTTCACACACATTGCTATGCGGGGAATTCTGTTTGGCACTCCAGACTCTCTGAGCAAAGGAATTGTCATTGTTCAAAATTAACTACTCTCCATACTGAGATGCAAGCATCGCTTGAAATTATCATGCTAATGAAGGTGGAAAATAATTCTTTGTCTTGCGAGACAGCCACCACCAAAGAATGTTTTGTATCGCATGACTAGATAACGACACCAAACTTCGTGTCGATGTCATCTTCTGCTTTACGCAGAGCATTAGTTGATTTATTTTTTCTAGTCCCAAGTGACGAGAATGTAAATTTCTTTGTGGCAGGCATTAAAATCCCGAAATTTGGTTTCGTTGCCACACAAGATTGAATTTCCAAGGGCAGTAACCTTGTCAATCTTGTTCTGAGGAAAAAACTGAAAATCATTTGCTGGGAATTAATATGAGAAACAAGGAAGGTCTCGACGTGCTTTGGGTTGAAACTGGATTTGTCGAAATCCTTACTGAAACTCTTTAAGGGTGACAAGTTGATCATTGGCTTTGTCAAGACACTCTTCTCTGGTGTGAGAAAGAATATGGATATCATCGAAATAGGTAATTGTTCTAATGCCACTACTCACCAAGGCAAAGACAGGTTTCATAGCTTTAAGGAAATTCTGTGGGGTCGAATTAAGGCCAGATGGAAGGCACTGAAGGAATGCAGCGAAAATAATACTTAGTATTTCCATTCGAAAGACTATGCTTGATGAACAAGGTGAACGGATATGGAAAAATATGCACCCTTTGGAGGGGCAAAATTAAGGCCGTAATCAAGCGAGACTGTTCCACTCTGAAGTGTTCGTATCTTACAAATTTGTTCAAGTTTTTCAAATTTAAGATTGGACTTAGACCGCCAGTCTTTGGTAGCGTTAGAATAGAGTTGGTACTTCATGTGAGGAATCTCTCTAGTAGCTTGCTTTGCCAGAATGTTCGGAGACAATTCTTCATGGATTGCCTTTTCCTCCTCGGTAGAATGTACACTTTGTAGAGGAAAGATTCATTGGTATGGGGTTGAAATGAAATTATTGGCTTCATAGCCAAATATTGTGGCCAATATCCAAGGCTCGGGAATTATTTTGACCAGTCATCTTTGGAAAGCTTTAGATTTCCAGCACTGAACGGTTTTGGACAGTACTCATCTTTTTTTTTTTTTTTGCTGGCTTGCGTAGAGACATTCATGACACACGATGTATACTTATGTGACACTTGTCAATTTTTCTCAGATGTCTTTCTGAACAACTTTCTACCAAGTGGAATCGACTTGCTGCGCAAGTGTTGTTGAGAAGGGTTGAGAAGGGGTTTCAAGGTACCTCGATGGTGCATGCTCAGATCATACGATAAGCAAAGCCCGGGAGTGTCAGGCCATCGATGGTGACATGAGTTGTTAAAATTCTCGTTGTGTCAATTGCATGGATGATTATCCGTGCATGATCTGTGAATTTCAGAAAGGATTTATCTATGTGGTAGAAGTCCCTTCACTACATTTTGTTGTAGAAGTTGGGAGCTCACAAGACCCAAGGCCTCGTGAAGGAGGATCGCCCAAATTTTGCTCTCGATTTTTTGGTGTGAGAACTGCTTGGGCATTCGATGGAATTTTATGGAGCACTTACCTTCTGATATGGGCAGTGTGACTGCCTTATAGCAAATCAGCCAATTTTTAAATTTGGCCCAAATGAGATCAGAATTTAAGTTAAAATCAAATTTGGTACCAGGCTTTGAAAGAGTTTGGCTGTAAGGACATGGCATCCGGATCAATTCGGTTGTCAAAAATGACCATAACCACAAGGGCAGAGTCAAGGCCACCCATACAGGGCAACGCAATCAGTTTTGCCAGGAAGGAGGCTGACATGAGAATATCGTCGTCTGTTGAGCTGCCGATGGGGATGGCTAGCTCGCTGAAGTCTTCGATGGGCGGGGCAGCGCCCCTGTCCCCGCGGACATGGCTCGCATGTCCGGACTAATCGCCGGGAGGAGAAGCTCTCCTGCACCAGCTGGCATGGCTCGCATGCCGTTTGTCATGTGCCGCCGCCCTATCCATTAAGCGGGAGAGTACCTCGGTCTCTCTAGTTGAGCTTCAAGGCGGCCTTCCATGCCCTGATCTCCCCGCGGGGATGGGGGCTGAGAGGTAGTGTCGTCTTCCTGATCACTATAGACATTGGAGTTTGAGATGTATAATCAGGGAGGTGTCCCACCTCCCTGGTATAATTCACTGCCGTCACACTTGAAAAAGATGCTTACTGCTCACTGACACGGGTATTTATAGCCAACTGGGACTGCCTGGAATTTTTACCTACTTTGAATTTCATTATGTGACTTCACTGCCTTAAACACCTGGGAAATGCTAACCTCTGAAGACTTATACGAGTATTACGTAATAGAATCCTGTTTAATTTTTTCCCCATATACTCCACACAGAGCTGTTTGAATCACCCATCCAATGTGAATACAATCCAAGAGCCTACCTGAAATCCAGTTTGTGTGCATCAGTATAAGCCTCATTAAAAAAAAAAAATGGAACAAAAATAGATTTGTCAGTAAACTAGTCTATGTAGCATTGTGTACAAGAGAAAGAGTGTTGTAATGAAGTTTTCTATTAAAGTCTTCTTGACATGATGTCATGCAACATTCATCATGCATCAAACTCACTGGCTTGGTAAATACATGGCAGACTTAATGAAACATACTAAGAAATATTACAGTTGTATAAAAGAAAAAAAGGGTCCCTGGTCTCACTTGTTCTTTTGCCCCATACATCCTCACACTGGCGTTGGTAACTCAGACACTTTCCATTGTAGCAGCGAGCATAAGTATCTCCTAAACACTTCTCTCCGTTCTGCAAATAAACGTTACCTGGGCACTGCAAAGTCGTTCACACACAAAAACAAAACAAAATTTCACTTCAAGGCAAATAGGCACTTCCATAAACAGGTAGTAGGTACAGTATATCTCTTAATAGTCACAAGAATTTTCATGGTCCTCGTACAAAGCAGTCTTTTGACTGCAAGACATGAATATCTCAACATACTACCACTTATCTATCAATCTATATCTACTTGATTGAGAAGGGATTCTTTTTTTTTCTTAAAAAAAACTTTAACAGTAGATTTTATCAATCTATGTACTTATAAATATGTTACAGATCTTTCCATGAGTGTGTACTTTACTACACATGGCAAAAGCTTGAATATATGTAACTTATTATTCAAAAGGTCACCTCACACATTAAAACAATGGTAAGGTTTATGGAAATAACTACAACATGATACTTCTGCTGGGGTTTTTATTAAAAGAAAACAAATATACGGTCCCATGTCCTTACTCTGCAGAAATAAAAGGTATTGAAGGAGGGTGTGTATCATTATCTCATCATGTCTTTGGAAAATTTGCTGCAGAGATTATCATCTTGACATCATTAAATTGGCAACTCTGAATTTCACCACATATTTCATATCAGGGAAAGATTTGATGGAGCTCGCTGAAGTCATTGAATCTGCACAAACTCATAAACACATTAAAACCTTAGTCTTCAAAAAATTGTTGCCAATTTACGAATCATTTAAAGATTGAGAAATTAAGATGCTATGAATATTCTTCAAACAAAACAAGCAATCACATATGAATAATAAAGGGCTTGAATGAAAATGCATTTTCTTACTCTACCAAAATGAAAGACTAATAGTGACATCAGCAGTAATTAAAACTATAGTAACAAGATACAACAACAAACCATACATATAAGGTTACCTGGGACCTGATGTATTAGATAATCCAATGAAATAAATATTAGTTCAACAAGAAATTGCTACAAAAGATTGTGTGTTAGTGTCTAGCTGAGTCTTCTTCTTCTTCCTTTCCAGTACAGTTCAATTATGAGGTGTATCAAATACTTTTGAGTGATGTGCGGTGTGCTTTGCAATTGCTCCAAAAAAACTAACTACATGCAAGCAAAAATGGTCATACATCCTTCTAACAGCGCTGAAACTTTTGCACCTCCTCTTTAAATTGGTTTGTGGAGGTGCAAATGGTCGAACTGGGCAGTGAGTTCCATGGTCGTATGGAATCAGGGAAGTATGATGTCTGGAAAGCCTGTGTTCGGACGAAAGGAATATGGAACTTGTGCCCATGTCCTCCGAGTGAGCCTCTGGTGACTGGCATTAAGGTAGTTGCCCATCGGTATATCTACCATGGAGTAGATGATATGGTGGATCATAATAACATTCACAAGTATAACAGTAGGTAGACCATATCTCTTTTTTTCTCACCTCTGCTGACATCCCAGTGCAGTATTCCGGTAAGTCACACTCATTGAAAGTATCACGGCACAGGGCACCTCTAGACTTCATTTGGCAGTTTTCATCACAGCACTGACCAGCAGCACAGGTTGCGTTGGTATGGAAACGGCACGTCTCAGCAATGCAGCACTTTGTGTTACATTCCTGGTGGAGTGCACATTGCAATGATAAACTGTTTTTGCAATCACAGCATAATGCAGAAAACTTGCATCAGTTTGGGAGATCATACAATAGGAGATTCAGGCTTCTACCAACTTAAAACTTCTACAAATAATGAAGGAACAAGAAGGCAATGCTAGAGACAAATGGTGCAATCACTTGGTTTGAAGAAGTCCGTTGGAATGGATAAAAGCTAGCCAGAAAATCATCAAAGGTTGATAGAAGCCTGAATCTCCTATTGTAATCACAGCATTTTCTTCCCAAACATCATATAAATACATGTATTATCACCTCGTTTATGTAGGATAATCACTAAATAAAAATCAGGCCACAAAATAAAATATATCAAATGCTACTGTAAAGAGTCCAAATTGAAGATCCATCACATCTTTGCACAAGAACTCCTGTGCGCCAACAGTTCAATGCTTTGTTGCAAACTCTAAAGCAGCTTTGCAGTGACAGGTGACACACGGGGACACACTTATGGGTTTTAGAGGGCAGTATTTTGGTCTCAAGGATAGAAATGATGTAACAAACTCCTTCAGGGGCAGATCTAGACAACAACCATTCAAAATATTCATCTAATCCTCTGTTTATTGCAACCTGATGGAACTTGGCAGATTCTTTATGAACACCTCAAGCTCAAAGATAAATAACTAATTGTCCATCACACTGATAGCCTGTTTGTTTGTTTGTTTGTTTGTTGTTGTTGTTTTGGGGATGGTGTGGGTAGGGTTGGGTTCCTACCTCAGGGGTACCACAGTCACACTCTTCCCCTTCCTCAAGGAAGTGGTTGCCACAGACCGGTCCTCCAAAAAAGCTCTTTGGGTGGTCAAGGAGACACACTCCGTACCCCTTCATCAACACGTCTTCCAGGGTATCCCTGGTGCAGCTAGAGAACATAGTGGATGGAGGCTCACTGGAGGGTAGAAGAAAGATTGACCATGGGATAACAAAATTAGATGACATCTTAAAATATATTCCATGCAAATCACAATCTCCCACCCCCTCCATTTCTCTCAATACCTTGCAAAACAGACTTCACAAGAAGAAAATTTGCAATTACCTCAACTTGCAAAGTAGCAGCTGCTTAGTTGAAAGTTACAGCAGCCATTAATCACTGAATAGCACAATAAGATGATATTCAATTACTGTTCACATAACCAGATATGTATTTTGAAAAATTTCAGGTGGATATGTTGTAAAAATAGATTTCCTGTAATAGTAGCTTACAATGGTAACAAAATTTATCACATAAATACCTCTCAGGTTCTCTAATTGTTATCATGTAATTTGGAATCATATATTATTACTATTAACTTGATATGACAAAAACTTTGGCAGCTTCATTTTAAGATATTTTGAACCATGCTTCTTTTGAAATGAATTCATCTCTAATGCTTCACAAAACAATCGAAACACAGGAGGAATAAAGCAGTAACTATACTTGCATTGTTTGAATAAAAGACAGTCACACACATTTTTAGCATCTTATGAAAGAGCTATGTCCCTAAGTTTCTGCTCATGTAAACTTTTATCACTCAGCAAAAAAAAAAAACAAACAATAACTGAAGGCTATTTTCTCAACTGCTGTCAAAAGATATGATGCACAAAACAGCTACAACTAAACAAAACAAAACAGGTAAAAGCACACAATGATCAAGCAGGCCATAGAAACTCTCTTCGTTGTCACGGTAACTCACGCTAGACTTTCATCCATGATGCAAGATGTATCGGGACAGGTGCAGGCCGGAGTGTTGTGGAAGAAGCCTAGATTGTGGCCAATTTCATGGGTGATAATGACTGCTTGACGTGCTAAAGGAAGCTCAAGGTCCTACAAGGAAGATAAAATACCATTAAAGTAGTGATAATGGTATAAAATAAATGCTACTTCATCTACAGTAAGTAATGCTTACAATCTGTAAAGACTAGAAATATTACCGATGACAAAGAATACCTTCACCTAACAGTTCTGCACAGGTAGCCCTACACTGGTAGCCCTACACTGCGAAGAATACTAAACATTCACTACTCTGCTGTTACCATGGCAACACGTATTCCACTACTCTTGCAAAATAAGTCTTGCATAACTTTTTTTTTTTTTTTTTTTTTTTTTTTTTTTACTTGCTGAACCTTCAGTATTAACACTTGTTGGTAGAGCCTGTCTGGTTTGACTATCACATTTCTAGTGCCTTATTTAATATTACATTTTCTTTTTACATTGATGCTTGAATAACAGGCAGAGCTATGCATCAAAAATCTAGAACGCAGCTGGTTCTAATATGAGATCAATGTCCCTGCATTACACCTCTAGAGGGAAAGTTTACATCAACCAAGGTGTACCACAGACATCAAAGTCTGTATAACATTTTTACGTCCACCAAGGAAGGAGGAGGCTATTAGTGATCATCGGCATTGGTTTGTCTGTTGGGTACAGATTATAATGAAACTTGCACAAAAAGTTGATATTGACACAAACACCTCATTCAATTTTGGTAGTGATCCAGGAATTTTTATGGATTTTTGAAGGATTTTTCCTTTTT
Source organism: Diadema setosum (assembly GCA_033980235.1). NCBI lineage: Eukaryota > Metazoa > Echinodermata > Echinoidea > Diadematoida > Diadematidae > Diadema > Diadema setosum. The sequence continues at coordinate 863,562 of CM067073.1, forward strand.
TTGGCATATAAGGTCAACGAAATTGGGGTTGAAGCTGTGCATACTGGAGGTTTACATACATGCACTAAAGCGTGTGCTCTGCTCGAACAAGGCACCATGCAATGATGTAAACAAAAAGCTTCTATTTGGGGAAATATTGCATGCATTTAAAGGACAAGTTCACCTTCATTAACATAAGGATTGAGAGAATGTAGCAATATCTGTAGAACACATCATTGAAAGTTTGAGGAAAATCAGACAATCCGTTCAAAAGTTATGAATTTTTAAAGTTTTTGTGCAGTCACCGCTGGATGAGAAGACTACTGCAGTGTATGATGTCACATGCGTACAACAGTATAAGGAAAATATAAAGAGAATTTCACAAAATTTCATCTTTTAAAAAAAAGTACACATTCTTTTGACTCGTTGCTGACATAAAGATGATGGGTAATATTATTCCCACTGCCTTTAGAAAGAGGCAAGTCAAGTGCTCTTTTATTATGCGAAAAAAGTGAAAATATGTTGATTTTTCTTTACATTTTCTTTATACTGTTGTACTCATATGACATCACGAGCCTTAGTAGTCTCCTCATCCAGCAGTTCCAACACAAAAATTTTAAAAATTCATAACTTTTGCATCGATTGTCCAATTTTCCTCAAACTTTCACTAATGTGTTTTACTGATATTTCTGCATTCTCTCAATCCTCATGTTTATGAAGGTGAACTTGTCCTTTAAGGGTGGAAATAAGTTCCTGGCTTGGCAGAGGTTTGTACTCTGCGAGTGCTTTTCTAGTTTCATTAGGAATGTGTGTGTGTGCGTGTGTGTGTGGGGGGTCTGTCTCACATGAATATGGCTGCATAGAAATTGTCCTCAAACTATTTCAATATCATACATTGCAAATTCACTTCTTAGGCTCTTCAATGGTGGGAATAATATGATGACCTACATTTTCATTCTCTTAACCTGTTGAGGATGAGTGACGAGTATACTCAGGCAGTTGTCTATGGGAAATACGTGTTGTAGCAAAATCAGTCAGTCTTCGACGGGTTAAATGGCAAAAATAGGTAGAGATTGCAAGTAAGTAACTGAAATGAAATCATATCAACTCACCGTGCTAACACCACAAGACTTGTCTTCTGTACACATCTTACCATGTTCAGCCATCCCTACAATAGAGTCTCTGAATGGTTGACCCCTGCAGAAGGAAACATGTCAAAATAAGACAGAAATTAAGACTACTGATGCTACTACTATAAAACTACAATAACTACGAATCAAACTACTAGGTACTACTTCTGCTATAAATACTACAACTACAACTCATTTAATACTACTGCTGCTTCTACTACTACTCCTTCTTCTTCTTCTTCTTCAAAAAAGAAGAACTACTACTACTACTACTACTACCACTATTGCAACTACTACCACTACTACTACTACTACCACTACTACGACTACTACTACTACTACTACCACTACTACGACTACTACATGGGTGTATGCAAGGGGGGTCGGGAGGGTCGTACGACCCCCCCAAATTTTCAAAAGGTCCACTTTTTGTAAAAGACATTTTTGTTTTTTGAGGGCTTTTTACTCTATATAGGCCTACAACAGGAAAAAAAAGTGACCAGGTGGTGTAAATTTCGTAACTTAGTTTTAATATGCCATAATTTACCTTGTTTCTAAGCCGCACTGCCATGCCGAAAAAGTCACTTTTGTATGCACCAAATGGCCCCATTTTAAGATATAAAATTCAAAAACTCCCTCCCCCGCTCGGTCGCTCCGCTCCCTCGCAAAGGTAAAGGTCCAAAATTTTTGATTACGACCCCCCCAGAAAAAATCCTGGATACACCCCTGTACTACTACTACTACTACAACTACTACTACTACTACGACTACTACTACCACTACTTCTACCACTACTACTACCACTACTACTACTACTACTACGACTACTACTACCACTACTACTACTACTACGACTACTACTACTACGACTACTACTACCACTACTACGACTACTACGACTACTTCTACTACTACTACTACTATTGTTACTACTACTACTACTACTACAACTACTACTACTACTTCTACTACTACTACTATTACTGCTGCTACTACTACTACTTCTACTACTACTATTGTTACTACTCCTACTACTACCACTACTTCTACTACTACTACTTCTACTACTACCACTACTACTTCTACTACTACCACTTCTACTTCTACTACTACTTCTACTACTACTACTATTACTACTACTACTACTACTACTACTACTACTACTACTACTACTACTACTACTACTACTACTACTACTACTATTGTTACTACCACTACTACTACTTCTACTACTACTACTATTACTACTTCTACTACTACTACTACTACTACTACTACTACTACTACTACTACTACTACTACTACTACTATTGCTACTACTACTACTACTAAAGCATTGACACTCACGAAATGAGCTGGGCATTATCGTTTGGAATTCTGTGTATGAGGTCTGTTCTTCGCCAGTCTTGGAACTTGACCAGGTTAGCTTGGGCATCCGATGTAATAACTATTTGTCGAGACCTCCACACTTCCACGGCAACTAGGGCTATCCGTATGTTGAGTTGCCTGTACATCTGTGATGTGATGTTTGAAATTATGTCGGATATTCAGAGTTTAATATGTACACTTACTTAACTTTTTCTTGACAAACTGACTTTTCAAAACATACACAATCACTTTACCTTTGTCCACCTGCAGTTTACATTCATATGTTTCCATTATTTCTATAATCACACAAACTCTATATGAAATGATTGAGCTTTGCAACCTATGGACAAATTGCCCTACATCAAGTAAGGGCCACTTACATCGATGTGTGGCAATTTTTCAGTCAGTTGCAATAAAAACAACTCAACAAAAAGATTTAACATTGATGGTGAGCTGAAAATATGTTTGTTTTTTTCTATCATTTACTCAATTTCCTACCCATATCATCCCCTCCAATGTAAAAGAAAATTAAGCCCCTAAATTTAACAATCACAATATCTGATCCATTCATATGAAATCTTAAAGTCATTAATCAGAGAGAAGATTGATTAGTGTGTACTCATTAAACAACAAAAAAAACTTTGAGTAAAAGAAATTTTGACCATATTTAGTAGTGCTCTCACAGAATTGGAACAATGTAAACTTAGTTCTTATTTCATGTAACAACAAATTCTTGGGGAACAACTGAAAAACATGAACAGTGAGAGGCCTGATAAATTCAAATGCACTGAAAGAGATATGTTAATGATTGGAAATATGTCTTATCTACCATGTCCATGGCATTTGCAAGGTCTTTACTCCTCTGCTGCACTGCGTTGATATCATTGTTTCTGAATTGTAGCTGGTGGGATAAAAACAGATGAAAACACACAACATGAACCACCACATTTACATAGACTTACATTTGGTTACATCATCTGAACAATTTCAAGTAATTTGTAGTTCAGTTGTTCTATAAGGACAAAGGGGAATGTAACATACAACTTATTTGTTTTTCAACAGTAAAGATATAATATAAGGCATGAAATGGCTGTGATCAAACAAATATGTTAGAAGTAACAAAGCAGCCAAACAATATCTGTTGTAGCTCTGATAGCGAAAATGGAATGAAAATTTAAATGCACTTCTATAGAGAAGTGCCATCATAATCCTACAACCACCTCTCAATATCTATCTCTTGTTGTTAATGATCATTTCTATGTCTTATCTCTGTGTTAGTTTTACTTTGCATAAAATCTAGAGACAAAGTCTTGTTGGCATGGGTTCTAGTCTATACGACACTTTTAAAGACTTTTGTCCTGAACACCTACACACCTCTAAATCATCATTAACGATGACCATCTCGATATATTTTGTCTCTGTTAGGATGTCTCGACGATGGCGTGGTTTTGCTGCAAGCTCCTCCAGTTTTTCTACCGACTCTGAAGTACCATATTTCACATCCAGTACTGCAAGAAAGGAAAAGATTTAGTTTTTTTGACATTAACATTTGGTCTTGAGTCAGAACTTCTTTTTGCCTTATCAACAGTGCACTATGAGAGTATTTGCTACTGCTGCATCTATATCACCAAGTTTCTTAACCCGTTGAGAATGTGTCCCGAGTATACTCTGGCAGGTGTCTACGAGAAATGTGTGTTGTTGCAAAATCAGTCTGTCCTCAACGGGTTAATCTCATTAAAGATGGTTTAGTGTGAAATTCAGCTAACAAATATAATCAACCTGCAGGAAAACCAGATTAACATATATCAAATGAATGGAAATTAACTTAGAAGTAACAGGCTAAATACTTGGTTGTTACACTTTCCAACTGTGATAATGTCAGTGAACTCCATCTTTGATCAATGAGGAAAAAAAAAGTTGAATTTTGATTTACAGTGTAAGGCTGTTAGTATTATGTCATCAAAAGCAAATTATATCTATATCACAAATTCAATCAATTTAACATAGTAAGACCAAACCACTGATAGATTGAAAACATGAAACATTGTTGCTCATCATAAAAGGTTCTGAATTTTCTCAGTCAAGAAAGAATAATCACAATTTGATTTTCTTCTGGCTTCTATAACAACAAAAGTTTGAATCTCAAAAACCCATCTGAAGTTGTCTGGAAAAAGAATGAATTCTGAAAACATATTGATCACCATGGAAAATTGATATATACCAACTTAATAGTTAATATGAATATGATAGAAAAATAAGAAGAAATTTTTGCCAAAACAGCTCTCAGATATATTGTGAGAATAGCTGACTGTCTTTTTTTTTTTAATGAATTACGAAGACTCTTTCAGCTCAAGGAGAACGGGGTAAGTCTGCATTCATGATGAGCGAAGTGTTAAAAATCAATGGCCGAATTTCCTCTTTGTGGCACAGAATATCAAATCTAACACGCCTCAGGGCCTGGGAATTAATATGAAGAAATAATATGGTGCTGTTCCAACAGCCGCCATCCTCTGTGAATGCAAGCTGACCTTCAGCCGGCATGCCTCCTTGTTGCAGTGAGCTGAGCGTGTAACTAAGTTAGTCGCTGATGACATGAATGTTTTACCACATGTCTGCACATGAGAGCTGAATGATGGCGTATGCTTGCAAGCCTCTCTATGGAGGATTCCTTCTGATTCATTCATCAGTTCCTTGCCTCATTTCAGTTATTTATAGCACAAATTCGCCCCATTTGAAAGAGCTATTGATTCTTTCAGTTTCTGTTTTCTTTATCATCAATAATTCCTTTTTCTGTCACATTACTTTCTCCACTTCTATAGGATGATCTCATTTTCACCTCATCATTCCCAAATTGGTTTGTTTCCTACAATAATTCACAAGCATCCAGAGGAAAAAGGAATCAACCTAATTTGCCACAGATAGTGCTATCACATGCTAAGGTCATACCATACATTAGATGAGAAAGTGCATTGTTTTATCAAATGTGGTATCTTCAAACAAAATAACAAACAAGTAAATCAAACATACACAAATCTCATTGGCAATTTGATTGTTATACGTACTTTGAATCAATGTTTAGTGAAATATTCAGGATTGGAAATTTTAGAAAACCTCAAAATTTTGTGATTTTATTTCCTCTCACTGTCATATTGAAAGAGCATACTGTGTGTTATATCATGTGCTTGCACATACAAACATATATGATAACTGAGCAAATAAGTTTCATACACCAATCATAATAATCATACCACTCCCACATACCTTTGATGATGCTGAATCCTTTTATTCACATCCGATCTCTGGGAAGTTTTGTTTTAATGCTTATTTTGTTTGAATTCTATTTTGAACAAAATGTAAACTTTTGAGAACAAAATGTAGCATGCTTTCTCAAATGAACTAAGATGAATAAAACAATGCTAGAGGCTCTGGAGACTGATTTAAGATCGCTTTGGAACTTACAAAGTTTCTGTCCATCACTGATAACATCCTCCTCCTTGTACACCACATGATGTTGTCCTGACGACCCCTCCAGTGGTTCCACTCTTAAGGCTTCTCCATCAACATTAATCATACCTCTGAGTGTGATGACAGACAAAAGGTAAATAATCCATTGTGAGAGAGTGGGTTCTTGCATATAGTGCCAAAGTCTGATTGAAGTTTGCACAAGATTACCAGTAGTAATATACATTTCATTCTTGCGTGGGTTCTTATTAGGGTACAAGTCTACTATCCTTTAATAGGCTGATAATTCAACTGGTCCATAAAAAGTATATTTCCCCCATATCAACGCATCAAAATCAACATCAACTATTGAAACATATCAATAACAGTATATCAAAAGACCAATGTCATCATAAAAAAATTGACAGTGCTGACATTAACTTCAAGACCCTTGAAATTTACTGTTTCTAATCTAAATGGTACACAGTACGTTACCACAATAAATATTTGTGTTTTGTATTTCATCCCTAGTATTTCTGTGAGTTTTTCCTGTCCAAATAGAACTTTCTTAAAGATGATACAATCTACACCATATCAAGTACAACATATGAATAGCTTTCATCATAATGAAAACATTTGACAAAGGCAACAATGGATATCTTGAAAGAGTTCAGATTTTTATTGTTGATATGGCTATCAGCATTAGATATGAACACCTTACATTAAGAAATGAGATATGATAATGTCAAATTCCACATATCCTTGACGCATATCAGACAAATGCTAACTTCTCTCATTCATTATGATACCTGAATGGTCACAATAATAAATTTTAAAAAGGAGACAAGTGCAAAGATACACAACAAAGGCATGCTGGCCAGTTCCATAGAACAAACATCAACATGCCCACTAGTCTCTGCACAGCACAAAAGTTATGTGTCGTGTCATACCCAGGAGGAAGCTCGGTAGATCACTCTGACCAGAACATCAGTCTAAATTTGTGATTTATGTCATGATAATTGGGCAGCTATGACCTCAATAGATGACGACAATTGAAGCATGAGGACTGTCTCATGGTCAATAATCATCTCACTAATAACATTATGACTTCATATTTGATTTGATTTGATTGCAAGCAGTCTCTGAATACAGCATCAATGCACTACCATTAAGAATCAATACACTATACACCACTCACGCAGAGTGAGGGCTTGAGTCAAGACTACTCTTTAAGTCACCGACAAATGAAAGATTTGTTTTTGCAGCAAAAACAATCTCTGTCCTTCACAGCAACCAATTAAAGAGCAAGCAGCACTTATGCCTCAGCTTCCGGATTGATAAACCAGCTCACTTTTATCTCTGGTACCTCCTCCTACTATCATTACCCAGGGTCAGCTGTGAGTAATAAAGTGACTAAATTGTACCAGACGAGGCCACAGCCTCCCTCACCATTCAACCCCCTTCTCTCTCTCTCTTTCATCCAACGATGTTGTCTTTTTGGGAGGAGATGGAAGAAAAAACATCATAAATGAATATTGATGCTGTCCAGGTAGGAAGGTGGAGTGATCATTTCAAAACATGTGACAGTAAATTCCTCTTTTTTTTTAATGCACCGTTGGAGAACTCAAATTGAATTTTGGTTCCATCTTATCCTACTGTCCATAACTCACCTATCCATCTAAACATTTCATGTTTGCAGTCTAGCATGAATTAAAATAACATGAAAAGTTACTTATTTTGAGCACTAATTTAGATATGTCCTGTTAGAGTTATCATAGAATTCAAGGAATGTTAAGATTTCTAACTTAAAAGTATTGATATAATTTGAGTTATCACAAATTCCTGACAGAATACGCTATCCTGTTAATACACTCAGAGGATATTTGGTCCAATATCTAATGATGGCTGCTACTTTAAAATGACTGGAGAGTATTCCCCTCATTAAACCCTAATCTCTATCTTGTCTGGGAATGGACATGTTGGTACTTCAAGTCAGACGACCTCCCACCATGGAAAAGCCATACGTAATACATAACTACTCGATAGCCAATGGTTGTCCAGTATGGCTACAGAGCTATGTTGACCAGCGGGATGTCTGAACATAATTTGTGACCGATGTCATCTCTCTTGACCACAGCTGCACAACAGAATCCAAAATGACTTACAGCCCAGGTTAAGTTTGGGGATAACAACAGGGCATGATGTAATCTTTCATGTCAATTGCAACCTTCTGCAAAAAAATAAGAAAATTTAAAAAAATTGATAAATAAATATATATAAATATATATTATGACCAACTTACGTTCAGAAGGTACTTCAGCTATGAACCAATATTTACATAAATCCCCCAAGTTTCAAACAAACAAACATACAAGGATTTTCATTACCAATGTCTGTCAAATATGACACATTCTCTTGTCTCTGGAGCAATGTGAACTCACCTTAGTCCCTTACAGGTGCTTATTGCTACAGCTGAAACATTACCCTGTCTGACCACGCCCTGGTAGTAACAGTGGTGCTGAGAAAGACATCAAAATAACGAAACAATCAGATAAACTGACAAGTGTGAAAAGATTACTCTATTTCTTGCTGAAGCAATACAGAGAAAACATAGATCAAAATACATGGAACTGTTTATCCATGGCTGACAGAGAACTGTTAGATTCATTTCAGATATTTTTCATTACACCTAAACCATGCAAATAGCATTATAAACAAACATAAAGAATATAAGAAAACACATTTTTGGTCACATATGTTTGAAATGAATCAATAAATAGGATGGTATTTTGTTATACGACACTATAATTTTTCAAGGACATGCTCATGAAATGTGTTTGCACCTCATAAGAGTAGCATACTACTACTACTATATCCAATTTGACTTTCAACGATACTTTATCATTAGAAGAGTTAACCCTGCAGCCACTGCTCACTCATCCCACAAATAAATGTTATCAACATAAAAGATATATTCAAAGGTGCTATAATGAAATGCCATCCCTAAGAATGTCAGCTCCTTGGATACTGATCAAATTCAATCCAAAGTCCTTTGCCGAAATTTCCTTATATATCATTAATATCTATCAAACACATTTTTTTTTTTGTTTAATCTCAACAGATTACTTTAAGTGACCCATACTTGTGATACCCTTTAAAGGAATGATATACATGTAGTCTTGCTTAAGATAAGGCTTCAGGTTTCCAACTTTTTTGTGAATTAATGAGAAACCTCTTATGAAATATGAAAGAACATGTAATTCTTAGAGGGACTCAAAGTTTATTTGATGAAAATTGGTTTTGAAATGGCTGAGATATCCAAAACAAAGGGATCCTAATAAAGGGTGGGACCCATTGTTTATTAGGATTATTTTGTTTTACTTTGTTTGTTTTTTTAGTATGTCAGCCATTTCAAAACCAATTTTCATCAAATAAACTCTGAATTCATCTTAGAGTGGTTTGCTCTGTAACACTGCATAAGTGGTTTCTTAGTATCTCAGTTAAGAGCTTAATCCTCATCTCTGCCAATACTATATAAACCATCCCTTTAAGTATGAACATGTAGCATATGCAATATCTGCAACTAAATGCTCTTTGAATATTGAAACACTCTATCATCTGAGAGCAGTCTTACAACAAAAAAAAGTAGCATGTTCTTTGGCACAGAATGCCAAGTTTTCATAGAGGAATGGCAGGAAAATGATTTGGATGTTTGCAAGGTTTAAGTTTTCAGTGATGTAGGATGCCAAGTTTGTGGTGGATTCATGGTAGTGGTCTTTGACTTTTTACTTTCATACATGTTGAAGTATTTCTGAAGTTCATAGCTTCATTTGGGAAAGTTAATAAACATTATTTGAAGAACTTGGAATTTTATTCTTGTGACTGTTTCACTTGAGCCGATGTAGGCCCACTGGGATTGGCCCATTACCTTAATACAAGCTGAAGGAATACTCACATTTCTATGAGGTAATCTTGTGATGAGTTCTCTATCTTCCGTGTACTCTGTCTCTACATACCGACCTGGAAACAGATTTCTGGAAAAATGACACAAAAAGAATTGGAAAAGAGAAAAGATAGAGATGATGCCAGTTGATATATCACAATTATTGCATCAAAACACTTGCACATGTGCTTTAAACTGTTTAATCATACCATAATGCAAGTCAAAACAATGTAAGATTGTGCATTGCTTCACTGAGCGACAGTCAATATCAGTCATGTAACATAGTCACTGGCACCTCTTGTAGTCAGAAAGCAAATGCAAATTACAAATTTCTTGCAGGGCTGTCAAGCTTTTAAGCTTTACTTTTTTGTGTCAATCCTTGCAACCCCTTCAAACATTCCATTATAAACATAATGTAATTTAGATTGCTCATTAATTAGGCTAAGCCTGTATCATATTGAAGTCATAATCTACCACTTGCAGAAGAAACAAAAACCCAGCATTGGTGCTTTGAAATAGTTCTGAAATGTGAGTTAGGGATAGAAACAACCACTGTAAAAAATTTGAATTCGTATAATCGATGTAAAGTATTGTTAAATACACAAAATGTGAACAATAGTTATTATAAAAATGTTTCCAGACTAAACCATCTACAGTTATGGTTTAATGAGAAAAATACTGACACCTCCTTATATTTTAGGTTTTATTGCAAAAATTTTATATGGTAGGATGTTTGTGATACAGCAGACCTACACAAATGCATCAAATGTGATATCTTGAACATTTTTTAAATCACTGCTCCCAAAGGTAAACAGGACCTTTAATATGTCTCACACATTCAAAATGTCCCCTTAGTAAATCATATTATGGATATGTATTTTCTTTCTAAAATTTTGTTCATGAAAAGGTTGCAGAGACCAATCAATGAAATCACATGTAATGAAATGAAATATCTATGTGCACATATCATTCTCTTTAGCCAACTGATGATGTAGCATTGTTTGGTTATTGGTTGATTCATGTTCTGAACTGTAAAACCAGGAACACTCGCAGCATGAAACTCTGCGAATTGAACCCAGCAGCCTTTTTCTGAGCATGAAACATTCACATATAGCTAATCATGATAGAGTATAACATTGTACTGCCATTCAATGAAAAAAATCAACAAAATTCAACAGAAACTTTCACGTGCATTTTACTTTCATGAATCTTGGTTCCTCACTAACGTGACGAAATTTGCGAAAGATTCATGCACTAAAAATTACTGGTCATACATAAACCTGTAACCATATCATCCCCTTAAAACACTGACCCGGATACATCCTGGATGGAAATTAGAATACACATTTTAGGCAGAAGTCAGTAAACACCACATCCCATTCCAATACAACCAATAGGAAGCCAGAGGGTGAAATATGTGTAGTTACCGAAAGACTGAGTAAACAATAAAATAGGATGGGATCATATTCCGGAAACCATGACTCTTGTTTCAGAGAAATTTTGATCTTTTTCATAGGGAACATCCTGGTTCAATCAATATGAAGAGTCATCCTATGAACATTAATTGTCTTAATTCTCTCAGCAGGTTCTCACAAAGATGCGGGCTGAAAAAACTAAAACAAATAAATTTACAAACAAAATGTCATGTCTATCACATTAAGCAGCAACTTACTTTCATATTAGTTCATATTCTCTCAAGAGATTGTGTTGCCCATTACAAAACACTGCGCAGGGGACCTACACTCTGGAAATTTGTGTGTCTTTGTATTTTTTTAATAGTTTGCTTATAATTCTGTATCATTTTCAATATCATATTTAAAGGGTACAAGCAACATCTAGAAAGTTCTTTTGTAAAAAAAAAACAAAAAAAAAAACTCTTCTTCAGCAATATGTAAAAAACATATCAGACTAAATTTACACTTTATTTCATGAACTTGCTTTATCGGTATGGGGCAATACTTCTATCATTATTTGTACTGATCTATTAGTTTCTAGAAGAAGCCCTCATTTCAGTAAAATCCTCAAAAAAAAAAACAACCCCATCATGGGTTTTTCTGTCCCTTGACCCCACCAAGAGAAGTATGATGGACCCCACCCCATTAAATATTGTTCTGCAGCCCCCCCCCCCTTTTTCCTAGTGAAGTGGCAGAGGAAATTGCCTTATACAGTAACTTGACCCATTTGTATAGCTGGTGACTACTGACCTTCGTTCAAGGCTTTTCAAATTACATTTTATATCATCATCAGGATCATTTTTTCAACTCTTCATGCAGAATTTACAACATGACAATTTTTCACAGCTCTAGCCACAAACACATTTTACAATGTCTGATACAAACATCTATTCAAAACAAAATGTCTTTGATTGAATGAAATTTCTGGCTCTACAATATTCAAACCAAGGTGATCAAAAAAAAAAAATTAGTTTGATACATCTTGTCATGAAGCCAATACAACACAAACTTCCTTTGCATGGAACCAGACACAAACCACAACCTGACCTACTGGAAGTCATCTACAGAGTGGGAAAAAAAAAAAGTTACCGGTAGAGAGATATTCTTCTGGCCAAGAACCATTCCTCCTCTAAATAGACACATTCATCATCACCTTTATCACCATTCGAACAAGAGGAAGTTGACTCATTGGTCTTATCTCAAGAGATAGGATGGATGTTCCTGACTTCTGTCTTTAAAAAGTACATCATGGGGGGGGGGGGGGGGGGTGGGGAGTGAAATTTGGAAGTGGGCAGAGTGATGACTTTGTAGAAGTGATCCCCAGGGTCTGCATGATCATGTGATCAGGAGAGCGAAGGTCAAAAGGTCAAGATTGCAATGTCCTCATGCTTAGCTCATCTTCACCATCAGATTCTGCATCATCAATGCCAGAGAAAACTATGGTCACTTAACTTTACCAATCAGTCCAAATATAAACTTTGTTCCTTCATAACAAATAAATACATTTGTGAAAAGTTTTCCAAGTGTATTTTCTTTGCGATTTTTTTTTTCCATTGCATGAACGAGAGTTTGAACAAATAACACAGTAATTACTATGCATAAGATGAATCAACAAAGGATTGAATTGGTGAACTTAATTCTTTAAATGAGAAGTCAAAGCCTATACTCTTGCAGAATAGTATTTTCTGTATTTTCACTTATTTCCAACGTGTTCACCAATCCATGTGCTTAGCAATACTTCTGTCTGCCATGACAAGCTCGTATGAAGTTCCATCTTTGAGAACCAGTGTTACCATCAGCCACACTGCAGGCATTTCAAATGCACGTGTAGGGGAATGCTCTCGTCTAAATATAGCCCATATTGTCATGTGTAGATGGGATTGACATTCAATGATTCAACCTATATTTGACACAAAATGGGTTTCCCATTGTTTCTCTTTCTACCATTCTTGTCTCCTAGACCTACCACTAGCTTCCTCTTTCGTCTGAGCAGCAACGTTTTGACCAACCAGAAGCACTAAACTGTCTGCCAGACCAGAGCAATAGAATTTGAAATATTCCAGTCTCATCCAAAAGTTTTTTACATCTCATTTCCCCTCCATTGTCAATCTTGACTGTCTGGTGGTTTGTCTCTTTCTTATACAGTGTGTTTATATACAGAGATAGACATATAAATATATACATGTACATATATATATATATATATATGTGTGTGTGTGTATATATATATATATATATATATATATATATATATATATATATATATATATATATATATTTGACAGATAGATAGATAGATATAAATATCATCATTGCCAACTGTAGAAAGAGTGATGACTCATTGGGGTAACATAAATTCTGTTTCATTTGGTTTGTTTCAATTCATTTCAGTAACAAAACATTGAATGATACATAACCCAGACACTTTCATGTCTGGCCGGAAGTGCGATGGTTGAAAATGAGGTTGTAAAAAGCAAAACAATTCTACTTGCATGTTGAATGGGAAATGATGGTAGACTTATAGAGTAATATAGAAGGGTGCATTAGTTCTGACAAGGGAACTTTTTGTCTCTCAATATAAGAAGATATTACTCCCTGAATAATCCAACCTCTGGATGCATCTCTTGCAGGGCAAGCTATAAAAACATGAAGCGGAAATGGAATATATTTGATCTTGTAGGGTGTATCATAGTACAATGTCCTCCATTTGCCCTCACTCGAAAAGTGTCTCCCTCAAGTGGCGTGGTAGAAGACAATTTGGTGTATGGAAGGGGAGTGCAGGAAACTGCCAGGATATGGAAGATTTCCCCTTGGTTCATATCAAGGCTAGAGACCAGATCATAAACTCAGAAAGACAGACAAACCAAACATGATCGTGAGCTTGTCTGGTCTGCCTCGCAGACTGCAGGTGGATTCTGAAGTGGCCTGGACTCACGGAGCAGACTTCTCTTATCAGTGGTGCCGCAGACCTTTTGCCAACCAGCGTCATGATGCAGTCAATTTAGCCAAGATAATATTCACAGGAAATGATTTGATAAATTCTGTGCGATTGTCACAATATTTAGAGGAAGTAAAATACTCCCTCTTTGGTCTTCCTGTCCCTACTAACATCCTTCCCTAATCAGGATTATATCAAAAATAATTATTGATTATTGGCTTTACCATGGTATATCGTAAAGGATCGTTTTATTCCCGTAAGTTTCAGATTATGTCATTATAGCCAAGATAATGGAAACTGCAATTGTTCCTTGACATTAAACTTAATACTTAAATTGACTATCACCTTTCTGGGTTTTCTTTCTTTTTTGTATGTGTGTGTGTGAATTGATGCAAACATCACATGTTTCAATGAATTTATGTTCCAAATCTGTCTCCACTTTACATAATCTTAATATTGCTCTTTTTTCCCTTTATTCCAATCATGCACACATGCACACACATAGCAGGCATACAATCACTCCACGAGCACATACATACACACACACACACACACACACACACACATACCCACAGCTTGAGTCCAGCTGTGAGGGCAGGCTAGTGGTCAAGTCACCAGAGTACAATGTTTGATCAGTCTTACTTAGCCAAGTGTCATGTTACAAGGATGATACAATAGTGGCTTACTGTCTTATTTAAAAAAAAAAAAAAAAACAAAAAAAAAACAACAACAACAAAAAACTTGGTAGCAGTTTGTATTCATTATGAGGACTCTTTTAATTCATCCAAATGGCAATGAAAGTCCCTGATCAAAATGTATTCAGAGGAGAAAATAGCCCCCTAGCATAGAAGTGCGGTATCAAGCATATTTTAAGTGTGAATTTTTCATTATTGTTTCAATATTTCCACTCACTATTTACTTGGAGTAACCAGCAATTTTAAAGTCGCATTATATTTACACCCTGTATGTTGATCTCATAATGAAACAAAGTGATATCAGCACAGTTAAATCTTTACACATAATTTTGATAGTGCCATGATAAAGAAATCTCTTTTTAAGTAATTTCCCAATAATTTGCTTTTTTTACTTGAAGATGGCTTTTTGAATCTATTCTCAGGTGAAATCAACTTTCTAGAACTAAAAATGCAAGTGACACACATTCTACATTTCAGAATACTAAAATATAATTACTTTACTTCATGCATAATTAACATGTATATATATATATATATATATATATATATATATATATATATATATATGTATATATGAAGAGTTTGTTTGCAAAAACCGATAAGTCCATATTTGCCAAATGGAGATATTTGCGATTAAAGGTAAAGAAAAATAAAGAGAATAATAAGAAAATTTTTGCTTCTTTTGACCATAACTTCAAAAATATACCTTTAGTAGTGACCAATATATCATTTAAAAGGTATTATTTTGTGCTTTATGACAGAGATCATACTTCAAAATCTTCAAAAATGGACTTATCAGTTTTTGCAAACAAACCCTTCATATATATATATATATGAAGAGTTTGTTCGCAAAAACCGATAAGTCCATTTTTGACGATTTTGAAGTACACTCTCTGTCATAAAGTACAAAATAATATCTTTTAAATGATATATCGGTTACTACATATAAAGGTACATTTTTAAAGTTATGGTCAAAAGAAGCAAAAATTTTCTTATTATTCTCTTTATTTTTCTTGACCTTTAATCGCAAATATCTCCATTTGGCAAATATGGACTTATCGGTTTTTGCAAACAAACTCTTCATATATATATATATAAGTTTTGTCCTGCTAATCTATTAACATTTCGTTTTCTGATTATTTTTTTAGATGTACCTGTCATATATATATATATATATATATATATATATATATATATGTTCCTTTAAAAAATATATATAGATAAATTTGTAATCATTGCTAATTGGAAAGAGAGATAAAGGATTGATAATGTGTTAGCACATTCTGGTCGAGAAATGCTGCTCCAAAATTTATTTTATCCCTTTGTAATCCATCACCCCCTTCTAACGATGCCCTCTTCAAATGTTTAGCATATTAAACTGTCAAATAGGGGTGGTAATTAAGATTCCTGACCACTGGAACTTATTTGGCAGGGATCCGTGATGGACATACGAAGGTTCGCTGGAGTGCATAATGATAAGCAGTCATAAGTTTGGTTGATGGAAGTGAGCTGCGAAATAAGGTGCCACAGTCCCTAGGGATTATACCCAATCATTATGTGCGATGGCCCAAGCCAGAAACACTTATTATAACTTGCACATCAAGTAATGCATCTTGACCTATATCCACCACCAGGAAGTACCGGTTGAAAGTGCCAGCATTTTAATTGCAATTCAAAGAACCATTCTCTGGTCAGCTATCACATATCAGAACCATGATGGTAATAATGGGATGGGTGCAACAGTCATGCGATTAGGTACAGACAGTCCTAAAATAATCCCTCTGATTGATGGAACACACTAATGAAATAAGTATTCACCAACATGTCATCCAATAGATGTCAGTATTGGTATATGAGTGAAAATGATAGGACTGTATTAGAAATATCAGACTGGTGTTTGTTTTACTGTTTTTAACAGACACTTAAGTCTGATTTCTTGAGAAATTATGAAATAATATTGTTGTGACTATTCTACTATGTAGAGTGCATTGATCAGTAATTTTTACAGCATATACCCTTTATGAAAGACAGCTAATTATCAATTGCTGTAACTGAAGGCTTCAATTATCCTCGGATATAATTCAAGTTTCAACATGATAAATCATTCAGTAACTTTATCATACTTTGAAAATAACCTGAAGTTACTTGATCTTATTGCTGCTATTGCTTATTCCATTATTTCCATTCTGTACAAACATTATCAGCAAAATTGGGGTAGGTACATCTACTCACTACACTCTAAAACAGTAGAGGTAGCACTAAAAACCATAGAAGAAATGACATTGGGAACATGTAATGTTGAAATTAATTCAAACTTACTCATTCAACCTGACGTCCAATACGTATTCCTTCCCAAAGGCTGGTAGTAAGAAGCTGGCTTCTATCAGGTGACCATCCTGTGATAAATGACAAAAAAGAAAAGCAAAAAAATAATAATAATAATGATAAAATAGATTGGGAGAGAGAAAAAATATAGAGTGAAAAAAAAAGATAGAAAAGAAAGAGAAGAAACAGACAAACAGACAAACAGAAAAATCATTATGAACACCATGATAGATGCAGAGATATTTTAATGATGATAAATGTGCCACAATTTGTCATCATCACTCCATTCATAGTTAACTTTATCTTTACTACTGGCAACCTGTTTGTACCTAATATCACAGGCTCTCCCAGATAATGGTCTTTGAAAGGCTAATGACATTAAAACAAGGATGAGGGATTCCATCCTATGTCAGTTTATTACACATTCCAGTCTCTACAGCTTGCTACATGCCGATGAATAAGAGGCGTGGCCTCACAGGTAACCAATAACTCCATTTTACTCTGAAATGCGGATGTGAAGTAGAGAGTATGTCAGCTTTTATTAACTGTGTGACTTATTTCCCCAACAAAGCTAATCTATTTGAGCCTATTCTTATAGAAACTGGGCTGCAGCCAATTAATCTCCCTAATTCAGATTCATGGATGACAAAAGAGTATATACTGGCAGAAATTGGCCTTACCTACAAATGATGAAACATTTGTCATTACCCAGATGATTGGAATTCACAGTATAACTTCATAATTTCAATATTTGCATAAAGATGAAAAATAAAGAAATGCATACAGTGCTTCATGATTCATGCTAAAACAAGTTCTTGTTCTGGTATGGAATTTAATCATGCCAATTCCATTCCAGAGAGCAAAGCAAAAACAGATGAAATACAAAGCAACCTGAAGCCAGAGGAAACATTCATCAGCTTCCTTCACATCAAAAATGTCAGTAAATTGACAAATCAATTCATGGATTTGGTTAAAGGTCTTGTTTACCATTGGGAACAATAATTTAAAAATGTTCAAGATATCACATTTGATGCATATGTGTAGGTCGGTTGTATCACAAAACATCCTATCATATAAAATTTTTGCAATAAAGCCTAAAATGTATGGAGATATCAGTACTTTTCTCAATAAACCATAACTGTAGATGGTTTAGTCTGGAAATATTTTTATTATAACTATTGTTCACATTTGTGTATTTAACAATACTTAACATCAATCATACAAATTCAAATTTTTACAGTGGCTGTTTCTACCCCTAAATCACATTTTGAAACTATTTTATAGCACTAATGCTGGGTTTTTATTTCATCTGCAAATGGTAAATTATGCCTTTAAGAAATAGCTCTGCTAAGCTCTTTTACCCCATTGAGGACCAACCCATTTTGTTATAACACAAATTTCCCATAGGCACCTGTCTTATCATTCTCAAGACCAGTATTAAATGGATTTAAGACAAGACAGCAATCATGTGACTAAGTAAATCTAGTATGATTTCTTTTCCTTCATCAGATATTCCTAGAAAAAAACACCTCATTCTGGTCCAGAAAGCTGATCTATCTCAGGAGGAGAGTAAACCAACCTGATTATTATTGATTTGAGTGTCACTCTGATGTAAACACACCACAGGAAATAGAGACTGTGAAGATATAAACACATTATAGGAAACAAAGACCCTGAAGATATACACACTGACTCTGTGTTTAGATTGTATACAAAGAGATGAAACATGCAGCAAAAATGCTAGTGGGGGGGGGGATGAGGCTGCAGCACAAACGATATCTCTTGATCACAATATATTCTTGAATTTGTCTTCATTACTCCCCAGTTTGTCTTAACACCAGCTCTTGAAGAACACAGTCAGACATAGCCAATTTGGGAGTCGGGGGGGGGGGGGGGGATGTTGTTACTTAAAAAAACATATATTTTTGTCTCTTAAAGGTAAACAGCCCGAAGCATTTCAAAATGAAGATCTAGACACAATTGTGCTCATGTATAACATTTGCATGAGTGTGTGTGTTTAAGTAAGATTTATGCCTTTATGACATTAAGTGTATGCATGTGTGTGTTCGTACCTGTTGGACCATAACCTATGGCGTGTAAATAATGAAAGCTGCTTTGCTCATTTTATACACCACAGAGGGCTTCGGAGTGAAAAACACAGGTGCTGCCAACACATTCCATATTGTAAGCCCACAGCATAATGAAACCTGCTTGAAAATTAGCTGTATGGGTACTGACATCCCTTTTACAGACACCCGACCTTTTTATTCTTATCTATCACTTAGCCCTGATGATCATTACTGTAAAACATGATATATTCGCGGCACGAAATTTTCGCGAATTGGAGCCGACGGCCTTTTCCGTGGCATGAAATTTTCACGAATTGCCACTGGTGTTCAATGCATATAGTGTAGACGAGAAATTTCGCGTGCATTTTAATTTCGCGAATCTTGGCGCTCGCGAAATTCGCGAAATTAAAGTGCACGCGAACATTCCTCGTTTTACAGTATTTCTCTTGATTCAATTTGATAAGGTGACTGATCAAATCTTATGCAAGCAGTCACTGCAAATTCAACAATTCAGTATTTTCTCTCACTTTTAACTCACAAATCTGATAAACCTTCAGCTTTGAAGCAAAAAAGAAAAGACTGCAATTTAACAAATATCTTCCATTAACCCACTGACATCATGAAGCTGGTGGCTACTGTAGAGAGCCTATTGGGACTTCTGATTCCATAGCAACTAGGTTAAGATTATGCAATGTTGTGCACCTTTTTCAGTACCACCAAATGGCAGAAAGATGCAACACATGAGATGAAATGAACTACAGGAACTCAACCAGTCCCATTTCAGTATAAGCATAACACTATGGTACAGTTTGTATATGACACCATGATATAGTTAGTGTTCATAACACATTCCATTCAGCTGGTTAAATACTATGGAGCAAAAAAAGAAAATATTCCACAGATACAAAAACACAGCCTGGAGACCAGACTACTACACTGTTTATTTCAGCTTCCAATTCATGGCTAATGTATTACAATCCCCTCTACTCATTTCACCCATATCAAAACTCCCCACTCCCACCTCCATACCCCCTCTCTCTCTCTCTCTCTCTAGCTAGCCAACTGCATACCTATTTTAATCTCTCTCCATTTGGTCTTATCTTATCATCTCTCTCCCCTCCCCCTCCCACCTCCCCCCCCCCCCCCCCCATGCAGGTGACACACATTTGCTCCTTTGACAATTGCTCCTATCTTATTTTCTCTAAGGACTTAGGGTTAGGGTTAGGGCTGTGATAGGGCTTTATGTTTAGTTTGATTATATGATTAGGATTAGCATTATGGGTTATGTTTGTGGGTAGAAATTATGATCGGCCTAGCGTGAAAATATTTTGTGGGAGTAGTTGTTGCAGGAGCAAATACATGTATCATGGAACCAGATATGTATGAAGTCAGAAAACATCACACTACGTAATATTAGTATCTCTTTTTCTCAGTATCTCTCTCTCTTTATGTCTACCTTCTGCTATCTCCCTTATCTCTTATCTGTGAATCTTTCTCTCTCTCTATATATATATATACATATGTATATTTCATACCCTCCCTTTACAATGCATCTATTCTGGTATGCTCCCATACATCCTCCCCTAGAGGGCTCTTTCTAATTGGTCTGACCAAACAAGCTCCATGATATGGAATGCTTCCTTACAGTGTGCCTCAATGATGAATGTATTGATGAGGAAGAAGAAGAGTCTGCCTACAATTCATCATAATTACAATAACAGCTGCTCAAAATATCTCTCCCAACTGGACAGAGAGAACTGTCTAGCAAATCTTGTATTATCTCTAAAAAGCTTTTAACTTAAATTAGAGATTGGTTTTGATATATGTAAACAAAGCAATCTAATGAAAGCACTTCCTTCTATTGAAGTGGAATTGCAAAAAATTTAATCCATCAAAAGAAATTGGCAAATTAACAAAACTCTAAGGACAGAACCCAATTATCAAGCAATAATGTCTAAGCCTTATTTGGGTTCATGGTGCTACCCGTGACAGCTGAATCACTTGATTTAACAAATTTAAATTTTCACTGGTGGGACAACATTCAAACTCAAAATGCAGACATATAAAAGCAGATAGATATTATGCTCAGTCAACTATTGATGAGTTAACAATTTTGCTTTCTCTTTCAAACTTCAAGGCAAAACTCATTATATGCTAGGTTAACGGCATCCAAAGAGTTATGTAAAGTCTGCAACAGATACAGTTTGGGTTTAAAGCCACCCATTAAAAAGGATGAGAAACAATAGACAAAGTTCACATCTTATATAGATGAAACACATACCAGTGCTGATCACATAGTGTGTGTACGTGTATGTGTCTGAGTTTGTGTGTGTGTGTATGTCAGTGTGAGTGGTGTGCTTATGTGTGTGTCATGTGGATCTGTCTGTTGGTTTGTCTGTGCATTTGGTCAATCAACACGGTGGCATCTGGCTTAGACAAGACTTCCATTGCTGATTAGCAGGTCTTGGGGCTAAATCTCCGCATTCCAGGAAATCCCACCCTGATTTGTAAGCACAGACTTTTAGTCTTCGCTTCGATGGATGCAATGGAAAGTGAAAGCAAAGAGCTGTAGCTCTTTGGTGAAAGTAATCAAATATGCTTGTATATGGTTTTAAAGAATGTTAAGATGAACAAACATCAGCAACATTTAATATTTTGGGTAACAATTTCAGTTTAGATTACCTGACATTTCATAATTAACAGTAGGCCTACTGAATAATGACTGAAGTAAAAATCATAGTCTTCATTAATTCCAACTCATTCATTTCCGAAAAAATGGTAAATCACAGCCCTAGCACACAAAAACATGAAATTGATGCAAGTCAAACATTAACACTTATCAATTTATTGCTAAAACCAAACAATTTGTGTATTAAGATATGCATCTTATTTGAGTTTTCGCAGTGACAATTCATGACAATGTTCTACTTCATAACCAGCCAATACTTCATTGTTAGTGATATCAATGTTCTAGTAAGATACGGAATCTGTCATGTAACTTGCCTTTATCACCACCTTTTACTGTTCCATGAAACCATTCACTAATAGATATTCTACCACAATGGAGACCTTCAAAGAATACACACCTTTTACTACTTATGACAATACATTTGATAACTGCATTGCTGTAAAATACAAAGTTTAATACCCTTTCAAAGAGTGTTCCAGCATATGTGCAGTATTTGAACAAATAGTTTCATACAGCTTGGTGAATACATACTTTGCCTGCCAATTATGGCAGCTATTATTGTCTGGTATCCATAGCCACCTAATGCACAGTCATAAACAGTAGCTAATTATCTGTTTTTTCATAGGCTCTGCTATTAATATCTAAATCACATGAGCCATGTAGTGTTTATAACCTAGACATGATCAGGAGGGACAAACAAACCAATCAAGTATAATATTTGTGTCTGCAGAAATGAATTAAGACCAGAGGTCATAGTTACAGGTCATTTGTACGAGTATTTTTTTTTTCTGTTGACATTACATTACACAGCATATAGATTACAATGGTTTATTATTTTAGCCCTGCGCATTTATATACAATTTCATTCTTGACAGTAAAACACCGAGATTCCATTAATTCTGCATGCCTACAGGAGCATATATGACCCGCGACAACGGTTTCAGGCAAAAGTCGCAAAAGCAAATTCCCTCCTAAGCGGGGTACAAAGATCTTTACCATTATTTTTGTCGATTTGGGTTTTTTGCAGAAATCGAATCTTTGATATGTTCTCTACATGTACACTAAATTTCATAGCATAAAACTATGTTTTTCCTATCGAAAATTGAATTTTAAGCACCCTATGTTGGATCGCACTCGTCAGTTTCGAGCTTCTTTCGAACGCCGCGCCAATATCCCCAGCGTTGCTACGGCGCAGGGTCTCGCATGCGATTGGCTGGTGCGTCGCACACATTTACATAATTCGGCCTTCGGAGACACCAGTTGCAGCGTTTTGGGAATGCTTTGTCCACGCGTGCATAATTACATGCTCCATTGTTCTTGCTATAGTGGTTTATACGCTCGCTCTGTAGTGCGTGCTCTTCGTTTGGCTTTCTATCCATACTATCCTACCACATTGTTCGACAACGGAAGAGAAACAAAAATCATGTAGCACGACATAATCGTGTGAAAAGAAAAAAAAATAGTTTACTTGTACATGTAGTAAGAATTATGACAGCAGACTGACTCAAGGGAAGGATGATGAGAGGAAAGGAGAGGTCACATGTAACCAGTTATATTCAAATACTACACATCAAGATCGCACCAAACTAACGAGTCGTACGTGTTTGTTTGTTTGTTTTGATATAATCAACACCATCGAACAAGGCAACTTTATTATGCACGGCTTGTAAAAGAAAAACAAACAGGAATCGTGACCCTTGCCAGCACTGTCATTTTTCTGCCTTCAAAAGGGTCGCCAATGATAAAGTCAAATCAACAACAATGAAAACGCGATTTGTAAATGTGTGGATTCGCCACCCGCTCCTGTTACATGCACATGGTCATGGCGTGTGGATGCCATTGCGTAATGCATGCACCATACACAATGTACACCATACATGCAATTATCGTATCCGCCATCTTGAAAGACGTACTGGTATTGCACAAACCCGAGCGAACCGCATTGTTTTTCGGCTCCATACGCTGAGCTACTAGGAAGGGTGCCCGGGAAATTTGACTCTCTCAGTGAGCCAATCAGAAGGCGATGTGGTTGCTAGAGGCGGAGCTTAACATCGATTGGCACCATTGTACGGATGGGTGATTCTCACCTCGCATCGCCGCTCGGACATTGTCTTTGAGTAAGAGGTGAAACTTCAAAGCCCGTTTTCTCGCAATTTTGTCAGGCTAACAAATTAAAAAGTGCATTTGAGTCATCCCTACTTTCTACAATAAGTCAGAAGCCATGCCAAAAGACCTTAATATTGGAACCACCATGAAGTTTTCTCCTATTGCAGTCTAAATGATATGTTTTATTTGGGAATCAGCTCATGAGATATAGCTAATTCCCTGCTCCATCTGGACTAACAGTATATCTCTTCTCTGTCCACTTTCTCTGTCCAGTCTTTCCATATGATATCAAACCCCTAATCTCTTGCCCTCCCCCCCCCCCCTCCACTAATTACTTCCAAATTCCCAAATTGTGGCCAATGGGAGGATGTTTTATCCCATCATTCCTGTGGTTGCACACAGGACAAAATGCTGCGATGACATCCATGTGTCATCACCTAGCATCAATGCAGACATTGTATGCGCCTGCATCTTATGAGATGTGCTCTGGTTACTAGCCGGAGGTAATGCTTAGCAACCAGTAATATCATCGCTGAAAGATTCATACTACAGCCACAGCCCTACAATTATATATTGCCATTATATATTGGATGTGTGCTCCCCTTGGTTCCTTCACTCTTTAATAACCACAGAACCATGTAGTGATACTCAAAAGTGCAGAAATAATTTGCTTGGTTACAGTGCATCCACTGCTGTAACTACTATGGAACACAGTTTTGCTTCATTTTTTATTTGAATTTGAATTTGAGTGCATATACCTTGACTCCAGTGCATTCACTGCCATGAAATGCAACTGTCCTTCATTAGGGCTGGATTCAATCCTACAGTACATGAAGCCTTTTCCATATTTTCATGTGGACCCTATTTGCCTAAGCAAAAGATGTGCCAAGCACACATACAACTGGAACGAATGAGAAAGATCCAACAAACTTGGTTTTAAAGTAATGAAACTACAAAGTATCTGAATCTGAGCAGAATCTGAGAAGAATCTGAGCATGGAGAAATGAACAAAAAGACAAAGATGCAATTATTGAGTTATATTTCAGTTGCAAGAGCTGCTCGGTGAAACATAGAATCAGTACCAGTTCATAACCTAAATGTCATTAATTCTTCCTGTATCATGTGACCAGACCAGTATGACCAATCAGACGGAGGATAAGTGGGTTGATGGATGATGTTAGATGGAGGGGTATCTCATGACAATGAGTCAAGTGTATACATCTCCCTCTGACCCAATAATCATCTGCAAGTCTTCCTCTTACATCTATCACCACCATGAATCATATCATGCAATCATGTCGAGAAATGTCGTGGGGGAAATAGAATCATGTGCGCGCACCGCAGTCACAAAGGCTGCCTGTTCATCTACCTGCAAACCAAGGAGAAGCTCCTTGCTGCAATGAATATAGTGGGCAAGGATTGCAAGTTGCAAGGTGATCAGTTACATAATCATATCAAAGCCTGTCTCAGCTGATCCAGCACAAGGACAGCTTTATTCTGACCATGAAAATTCAGCAGTCTTCCGTCTTATAAATCGCACCGTCCAGATTACCACTGCCCTCTATAGAGTAGCAGCCCCTTTTACAATCAGGTCGATGTCAAAGAATTAAAGTTTAAATTTCAGTATCAAAAAAGGCCTTACTGTTAGTTTTTTGGATCCCCAGTTTCAATGTCTATATGATTCTTTAATCACGAAATTTATAACACATATAATCTGCATAACAAAGGTGAAAAAATATGAATGAATGGTAGAATACTAGTACTGCAAAACATAAAAAAATTGAATAAAACACAAAAGCACTTGTCTGTGATAGAAATGTTTTTGATTCAAATCATTAACATTTCTGATGTTGTTTGAGACCAAACAGCCTCTCACTTTCATTTCAAAACAAATGTCATCTATCCGCATAAAAAAAAAAATATATAGACTCTCCTTTCAATAGAACATTAATCAGAGTAACTTTATGGGGCTTACGCTGACCCTTAAACTGAAACAGTGTGATCCCACCAGAATGTATCACAAAAGTAATATACAAGCCTGTGTGACAAGCTACTGCAGGACACCAACAAAGGACTGTGACATGACTCCCCCCCCCCCAAGAAAATAAATAAATAAATAAATAAATAAATAAATAAATAAATAAAAATTCTCATAGACTTTGAACTGACCCTTCTTCTCCCCACATACAGTGGATTTAAAGTCCACACTCTTGTCTACACGAACACTCATCAGTCAGAATTAAAGTATTAAACCACATATCTACATAACCAGAGCAATAAATGCCACAGAATTCTAATCAATGAAGAAATGTGATCGGATTGATCAGGATGTTATCTGACACAGAAAAAGAACCACGGTTCCGCAGGTCAGTTTGGACAGGCGTCACTAAATGACAGTTACTGGCATCAGTTGTATCACATTACACTTCCCTCCTGGCTATGAGTTATGAAGCCAGCCTTTGTATTACCCTATATAATGTCTTTTGTTAATGCTACTGCTGGGATTAGGTGAAAAGGTATAGAGGCATGTTTGATTGTGTAATATACATTCAACTGACAAGATGAATATTATTATCACTATTATCATTATTATTATTATTATTAGTAGTAGTAGTAGTAGTAGTAGTAGTAGTAGAAGTAGTAGTAGTAGTAGTAGTAGTAGTAGTAGTAGAAGTAGTAGTAGTCGTAGTAGTAGTAGTAGTAGTAGTAGTAGTAGTAGTAGTAGTAGTAGTAGTAGTAGTCGTCGTAGTAGTAGTAGTAGTAGTAGTAGTAGTAGTTGTCGTAGTAGTAGTAGTAGTAGTAGTAGTAGTAGTAGTAGTATCAAGATCTTTATCTATTTACTTATTTATTTATTTATTCATCCCCGGATAGTTCCAAGGATCTACTGAAAGGGATTAATACTTCAAGGTTCAAAGTTCATTCATTCATTTATTTGGTATTTTAGACATGTGCACATGAGTAAACACAAAACACATTTGATTCAGCATAACAAAGATAAGATAAATTATAACACTGAGACAAACCATAAATGAGAGAACCCCCCCCCCCCCAGATTGTGACATAGAAAACAGGGCTGCCAGGGGCAAGAAAAGGTAAACTTAATTACCATGACCCGCAGGTCTTCTACCCCATGACCCGCAGGTCTTCTACCCCACACCCCATAAACTATGTCAAAATCTGTATATAAAATAGCACTTACATTGTATCAGTCATAGTGAATTAAACATGCAGTCATACAGGAACAAAATTAAGCCACAAATCTTTAGTGAATCATCACTGTTGTACCATACCCCTACCTGGTATTACCACTTTCCACCTGAGTGTTAAAATCTCTAATTGCAACTACCCAGAGTACCGAAGTGAAGATGTTGCAGTCTGTTGTTATAGCTTAATGCTGGTTACATACAAAATACCCAGGGTGTTCAGATGCAAAAAAAAGAATTAATGGCATAGCTATACGATTAATTTATACGTCTGAATGCTGACTATAAACGAAACAACGTATAACGAAACAATGTACAGTCAAACCTGCCTTAGCAGCCACCTGTCTATAGCGGCCACCTGTCTATAGTGGCCACTGCAAAATCCCCCCGAGAGAAAAGCCCTGTTAAAGACCCTGTGTATAGCGGCCACCTGTCTAACGCGGCCAGCAGCCACAAATTTTGTTTCCCGCGGGAGATATTAACCTGTCTATAGCGGCCAAAAACCCAATGGAGCCGTAGCCAAGCCGATAATTCAGGCGTGTTTTTCTGTTTGGTAGCCGTGCGAGCAACGTTCAGTGATCGCCACCGCTGCATTCATCCCTCATTCAGTCATATTAATGCACGATTCTTCACGACAATAAACATGCTACTGTGCAACAATATCATATACACCGGCATGGTTAAATGCATGAAACACGGTGTATGCATACATACACACATACACTGTACATGTACATGTAAGCAATGCACACAAAGTTGGATTACCTGTCTATAGCAGCCACCTGTCTATAACGGCCACTTTTTCCGTCTCCCTTGGGTGGCCGCTATAGACAGGTTTGACTGTATAACGAAACAATGGTCAGAGCATTATTCGAAACTAGAACTCGATAATGAATCAGCATTCCTTCGTGTCCATTGTGCGTCTGAATATATGGCGACCATAGAACGGTATAAATGGGCAGGGCTTAATGGGCAGGGCTCAATGCATGAAAGGTGGCCCCATAGCTGTCACTCATGACCATAACAGCATGCGCAGTGGGAAACTGCACATCTATACGTTTTCCAGAACGGTCTAAATTAACGTGTGAACGGTCTGTTGCCCGTGCACTGATTCTTTATACGTTAGGCCAAGTAAAAAAAGAAAGTAGTATCTCGTCCGGGTTTTTTGAGCAAGGCGATGAGGGAGGTCCTTACTATTTGATATCTTACTATTTTTTCAAGGGTCGTCAAAATGAAAGTAATGATGTGTTTCTCGTCCGGTAATTCTGTGAAAGGTAACGAGAGAGGGCTTTACAATTTTCTATATTCAATTTATGAAATGAAATATCACTCTGGTAGCTGTGTTATGAGACCAGGTCCCAAGTGTACGTCTTGCCTGCACTCTGTGCATTTTCAAACAAATAGATATATGTGCCATACTTGAAATGAAACTTCATGCATGCAGAAATACATTTGCTTTTTCTTTCCACTACAGATGTCAAGGGAACATGACCATCTTAATACTGGTATTTAGTGTTGTAATGGCTTTTCTGATACCAGTGTACTTGCAATTCTGATGTATTGTGCTATTAATTGAAACAGGTATAAAACATGTCATTCAACAAATGTACGACTGAAATAAATTCCATGATATTCAAAACACTGCTTTATTTATTGGTGATTGTGACTTTTTGTGTCCACACAGCTGGTATGTATATCTGCAGTTCTTCACAGTACAATTGTAGCACATTCAACTGGAAACTGGCTTGTACAATTGCAGATGGATGTCAAAATGATACTGATATGGCATTCTAGCATTAAAAGTTTAAAGATGTTTCGTCATGTTCTAAAAAGACATCTCATAATCACTCATTATTTGGATGATGAATGATTGTATAACAGTACACTATACAGATGATACCACTCACGGCTGTGTCCCTGAATTTACATCGTGAAGAAAAGTATCCCGCAGAAATACGAGACAAACCAGAATCCGTGGAAAAGTTATTTATTTTGTATATACACCCATTTAATAATTCTACATTTGCTGGAAAAGTGCATTCATTTTCTCTTCAAAATAGAATGTATCGCTGTGACAGACCAGGGGATGGGGACCCTGGACAGCTACAAAACACGCACACTTTGCCGATATACGGTGCGGCACGGCCACTGCACTGGCACCACCAGGGAGGTGTGGACCTCCCTGCTGGCACCGTACCTTCTGACACTGCACACACATGCACATAGTCACAATGACATGAAAATGTATACAAACTCGATACCGTACAATCCTCACAAGCATTTGTACAGTACAATTCATCCGCTTAAAATATCAGAAACGGGGGAAAATACGAACAACGCGCGAAATATGCGTGGAATATCAGCGATTGTTCGCCAAAATGTTGCCGCTATCGCGTTCACGACGTACCGAGTGCGCTGTACATCACAGCCCAGTAGGCCGGCCCGCCGTGCCGCCCATCCAACTACAGTGCAGTTCGACGCTTTGTGGGTCATTCCTTCTTGCCGATCGGCCGAGCTCGCAGTGTGAAATGCATGCGTTATTACATACACACTACACTACACACAGAAGCTACAGCTGTACTACAGTCTACAGCTAAGTAGAGGACGCAAGGCGTAAAAATTAGAAATGAGACGTCACGATTGGTAGGTGAATTGTCGACCTTTTTTTTTTTCTGCGGCCGAAAAAATAGTAAATATCTAAAAAGTCGATGCGGCAACTGAAAATCGATGCGGGCGGGGAGCAGGTTGGGACGAGAATTATGAATTTCTTGGTATTTTCAGCGCCATTTTGAAAATAGTAAATAGTAAAAAAATCGATGCGCGCGAGGACGAGAAACTGGTTTCTTTTTTTACTTGGCATTATTTCTTTATCAAGTTTTGGTATAAACTGGCTTGCATCTGAACAGGGGGACCCTCGTGCAGGACTTCAGGCAGTAGGTTGGAATGGGGTATGAGCATGGTTAGCAACCACTGTGTTCAAGATGTTCAGAACACGTGGGGTTGTTCAGAACCAGTTGTCATGGTGATGAATGGATTTGATTTCACAATTGGGTACTCTATGAAAACAGGATTCCTGGAAACTGTATCTCAGAAAACTTTGAAGACCTCTTTAACTTGAAATGGCACAGCACTACCTACACACACACACACACACACTTAGTGAAAACATGTGAGGGTTTGTTTTTGTTTTTTTTTTTGTTTCTCCTAAAGTCAAAAAGGTTTACATACATCCTGTGGTAACCACACCACTTCCATCACAAGTGTCTGACTTCCTTCATCTCTGCTACAAGAGAACAAGGAAAAATTTGTCACTTCTTACTAGAATTTTTACTTTGAACTGTGAATAACTGTACACACATGCCTTGATCTTGCATTAGACTTGCAATCACGTTCAAATGGAAAGTCTACACAAATCATTACTGTATTTGGAAAAGAGATCCCAGGCAAGAGATATTACAGTGTGAGTACAAAACATACAAATAATAAAAAGGATACGAGAAGGGTTACATAAAGTCTCAATAGAATAAAATAAATAGCCTGTCATGATCTTAAAAAGTATGGAATCTTTTAATACCTTCTAAGTCAATAAAAGTTACTGACATCAATATTCAAAATGAAGTTATTTTAACCATGGGTCCAAGGTCCATGTTTTAACTATCCATTATACTTTGTTCAATGTCTATTCCTCATCCTGTTTGAGTGTTTATTTATTTTTTGTTATTCATGTTATATTTGTGTGTTATTGTTTTTCAATCAAGTAGTCAAGTAATTTCACTGGACTGGACTAGAGAGATTCAACCATGAGGAACCTACCCTGATAAAAATTGTTTACAAAGTATCAAATGTTTAGATACCATCACTTTCCCATTTCAGCTTTCACACCAATATCAAGCTATATCTCCGTTTCAGTAGCACCGTTCTCATTCCATTCAAATTTAATGCTTTATTTTGGGTCCCGATCAGGATCATGACCCAAATTTTGACATTTTTACAGTGTGAATAAAAATAATGTGTAATTTCACAACATTGCAGCAATTTGTACTTTTTTTTTTCTCACAGACAGATGCAAAGCTGTACAGTGTGAATGGTGAGTGAAAATAAATTTGAATTTATATATCCCGCAATGCACTACCCATGCAGCTACTTGCTAG
Organism: Diadema setosum; assembly: GCA_033980235.1. Taxonomy (NCBI): domain Eukaryota; kingdom Metazoa; phylum Echinodermata; class Echinoidea; order Diadematoida; family Diadematidae; genus Diadema; species Diadema setosum. The sequence goes on from CM067073.1 coordinate 895,053, forward strand.
TTTACCAGCTGTGGTGCACCACACCATACGAAGACATAGTTAGCACACCATTATTGACGTGTACAGCACAGGTCAGCTCTCCGCAAATGATCTCGACCCAAGTTTCTAAATCTTTTACATACAGAATGATAAATCAAAAAGATGTGACACTGATCACAACCCAAATTTCGACATCTTTAGGGTGAAAACTTACCTAATGTATCGCTTGGCTAAAGTATATATCAATCAAATATTGTGACAGTCATGCAATACCGGGTACTTGGTAACATTCATCACAATAAAAACATATTTTTGTTTCATTCATATCATCATAAAATCATCCATCTCATTGATGCAAATATAACATCAAATAATCAAACTTTCCTTTCTTAAAAGAGTGTGGTACACTTATAAAATGTTGCCGTGCTCATGAATTTTTGTTCATCAGGAGCAAAAATGATGTAGGGCCTACATGTACAGTACAAAGCTTTCAGCATTGTGATGGAGTAATCAAGCTACCACTGACATCAAATTACATTGTAAGTCTCTGCCAAACAGGACATAGAACACAAACATGTTTCTAATAAATACATGACTTACATAGTGTGATCCCAAGTGAGAGGGCATTATGGGAAATGTTATGTAGCGAAAGGGATGTTATGTATGGAAAGGGAAGTCCTGATGTGGGAAAAAGTATGCTGCCTTGCACGTTCTACCCTCGGCTATGAATTTACAGTAGCCACTTGAGTTTCTTTTTTTTTTTTGTATGAACTTGGCCCTGTTTTTTATGTAAAATTGGTGCAGCAATGTGATAACAACATGCGGTTGGACAAATTCTCTTATGAATCACATGTCGCTAAAATTCTATGAATTTCTGAGTTTTTAAACTCTCACCATTTGTTCAGATGATAAGTTTTACTGTTCTTATGACTGTCTTGATTACCACAATTGTCTCTTTGTACTAATGTCTTTACACTACTTTCAAAACAGCAGTTCTTCTTCAAAATCAGTTTTGCTGCCAATAATGAAAGTTGGAATCAAACTTATACCCCATAAATTTTTATTCCCAGGATGAGACCTCTTCTTGCCACTGGGGTCACAGAGGACGACAAGAGGCTTTTGTCACTAGGATGAGCAGAGGAGGAGGGGGCAGGTTTAGGAAACATCTTAAGGGAATTCCATGTCAATTCACATCTAACCCTTCAAATGAAAAGTGGAATAAAAAAGGTTGTAAATCCAAATTAACCTTCTGCATCCACACAATGCACCCCTTTCATCTCATCCCCCAATATTTAGGGCAGGGTCAGTGTACCCTCTAAAGTGGAATCTGTGGTTTCACATCAAACCACACAGAGAGTTTGCCCTGATAACTTGTCAGGAGGTGATGTAGACAGGAATAATAAAAAAAAGTTTAGTGCTCACTAAAATTGGGTGGTTTAAAGTCTGACTGTTGAATGGAGCTGCAAGCAAGAAACCTCAAAGGATAGGAATGTTTGCAGTGGAGGATAGGAATGTTTGCAGCAGAACATGTGATATCACCAAAGCACATTGTGCTGGATGGAAATCAGAAACGGATAAGAAAAAGCTTATGGAAATCCTGTGATAGGACTAGAGTAATACAGTCATTTTACTCATGATTATCAAAAGTCTAATAGCAATAAGTATGTATCTTGAATATACACCAAGTTAAAGTGATAAAACAACGCCTGTTACAGTGAACAACTTTAATTAAACAAAACAAAATAAATGATTCAAAGTGTATTGCTAAAATCATATAGAACAAGTAAAGAAAAATAAGAACAAGGCTAATATAATTTTAATGTCAGCAACTTTGTCTCTGAGCATTCATCCTTCAAGACACCAAGCCTGTTTTAAAGAAATCATCATGAGATGTTGAGAAACGACTAAAATATCAAATAAAGATATTAGTCTAATTTCTGAATTATTTTCCTTTAATTATGAATAGATAAATGACAGTAAATGATGTGGACTGTTCAAGAGGATATACTCTGCATGAGAGAACAAATGTCTGCCCAATGGCTTGTCTCCATGATGATGTGTTAGTAATTCATCTTCTCCTCAAAAAGGCATCACTTCACGGATCAGGTGTTTCACCTTAAGTCTACTACTGCACCCCATCCATCCATGGCATGCCTGATTCAAGAATGTTTTCTTGGAAACTCCTCCATACAGCGAGATTAGAGGTGTAGGAAGACTCTCTCCCCTGAGGGAGGAGGGTGAGACCACATAGCCGGGCATTCAGGCAGAGGGGATGGGTGCATCATCATTCCTTTCTGAGTCTTCTCTCACTCAAAAAGGAAGGAGTTAGTTTGATAAGCTCATAAACTTCCACAAGAATTTCTCTGAAGATAGCATGGGGTAAAAAATTAAAGAAACCAAAACCTTAACTTTCTTTCTTTTTAGACATACGTCATAAAGCAACCACAAGTTTATTTTGTGGTAGTATGCCTCCAGACAGTTATTTATTCCATACACTTTTGCAAAATTTGTTACTGCCCAAAACAGGAAAGAGTAATGTTAGTCATCACAATTGCTATAGAAATATAATGTCAGATATGTGACAAATTTCACTGATAACACACAAATGTAACTTCTCTAGTTTCCTGCTGTATTTCTCTCTACCCCCCACCCAAACAACCAGATCATACATATCAAATGCATATGAATTCCAGTCATGTGACTGTTAAAAAAGTCTAACTGGTCAATGACTGCATCAACCCAGCTGGTGTACTATAGCCCCTTGTGGAAACTAAAAGACACATTATTAGTACAATCACATTCTAGGAGAAGACTACATTGGATAAGAAATCATTACTAATTTTCCCATTAGACGGTATACCAACCTAAACGGCCTTAACACCTGCTTCCATTCATTCTCTTTTATTATTCATAACCCATGTGATGATGAAATTAATTCTTGGCAATTTCCCAGGCATCTAGTCCCACCTGATGGAATCAACCCATCTCTACTTTGAGATAGGACATTAACCTGCACTCTCACCTTTTACCTGGAAAGTGAAATGGAGCAAGAGGGAAAACAATACGAAGATGAAAGAAACACAGAGTTGCATATAAAATCTCAAGCTGATTACATAATGATTGATTTCCTTGAATGCATCTATATTCCATTCACTCTTCTCTCCTAATGGTGCTGGCAGTTTGTGACAATTTCTCAATTCCCAAAAGTCAAGCCTTCTCTTGCATTCCAAGTAACCGCATCATCAAAGTTATCCATTTTCTAATGACACTCTATTCCAACAGCAGATGGGATTGCCACAAGGGATCCACCTTTCCTACTGCTGAAACACTAGTTGACTGTTTATTGGGTTGCCTAGGAAAACAGCACATCTGATCTAATGTTCTGTCAATATCAGAGTATGACCATAGCATTAATCTTTGGAAATTTTACCCTCTGGGCCCTATTTTCCATATCTGTGATCAAATTATGACTTTCAATACCAGGAAAATTTACCTTGTATCTACAAAATCATAATTGCAAGCATGATTGAAACAAGGAGAGCTTGGCAGAAATTTTATAATATAAACTGGTATTCACAATTCCAGTGCAGAATTGTGTATATTCTCATTGCAAAAATTTTGAAATTTGGGTCATGATCAGGGTCGTGTCTTTTTTATTCAGCATTCTCACGTGAAACAAACACAGAAACTTTTTTGGTCATAATCATTTACAAAGAGCAGACCCGCGCATGTTATGAAAGGTATGCTTACTAGTCTATGTCTCAAGGCCAATCAATATACTACAGAGCACCACTGCACGGTAAAAACAGCGGGGAGTGACATGCACGGTTCATTGTGGGATAAAAAATTCTGAAAAAAAAATTGCAGTCTTTGTTCTCACTGCACAACTTTGCATCTTTTTGCCCCCCCCCCAAAAAAAAAAAAAAAATGAACTAACTTGTGTGATTTGGATCACAACTCAAATCTTATACAAAAACATGTCATTTCTCTTCTCACTGTAAAAATTTTGAAATTTGGTTGCAATCAGGATCATGACCCCCCCCCCCCCCCCCCCACAAAAAAAAAAAAATAATAAATAAATAAATGAGTGCATTGAGCCCCATTCTGGCAGGTGGGGACACCCGGTGGTTGTAGACAGTTGTTATATTCATTTTAAAGTACTACTAATACAACAGGAGGGTTCTACTTCTCAAATTCTTTAAGTCCCACTGGCTACCTGTTTATGTCCAACATCAATAGCATTTCAAGATGGGGAGCCTGCAAGGCCTAAAGGAAATTGATTTTAAGGAGCAAACTAAAGCTTAGGGAATAAAATGGCAAAATGTTGTAGAATGTTTCAACATGCTTGATCTAAATTTATAGCTTCCATCTCCCTGCAGGTTTGTCTTATCAGAGTCAGCTCTTCACAGAGCTTCTTTCTCTAGGGTTTGAGTGCAGCCAGCATTTGAGAAGAGCTAGTTCATGGCCAGGTTTTCTTTAGTCACTATTTCCAGGGATCTGATACATTATTTAAACAAAGCCTTCACAGCAGCCAGACTCACAGCCATGCTATCAATATTTCCTCCACGCATCAATCCCTACGTAAATATCGGTTTTGACCTTGATACGTGGAAAAGAAAAATGACTGCACTAAAGACTCAAACCCCCATAATACCAATTTGCCGACTTCAATTTGTAAAGTTGAATGCACACTTTCAAGTTTATTTAATCAAAAGTGGGTACATCTATAAGCATTGTTCCAAATATACAGTAAAATGGCACCCTTTTGGTTTTAATCTTTAACTTTTTTCTAAAAATGAAAATAATCTAAAATTGACACCATAATGTAGAGGAGATCGAGCTCTACATCATGATACCAATACATTAATACCCTCTAAAAATTGCAATAAAGCCCTCCTGGTTTTCAGCTGACGATATATACTTTTTATATATCAAAACTATAGAGTAACAGGGGTCCTAAGACATAAATGACGTCTGTAACAGACATGTTACCATAATGTGATGGTGAAGACGCAACACCATTTTGGGCTCATCCCTTCACACACCTGTACAGATTGATGATACCAGAAGGATGCTGTTGGTAGTATTTTTTTGTTAAGACGTGTGTGTGTGTGTGTGTGTGTGTGTGTTGTTGTTGTTGTTGTTCATTTTCCATCTGTGAAGATGGCTGGATAGCCCATATTCAGCTACACTCAGCTGGTCTTCCATGGGGTCCAGTTGGATGTGGCGTGGGACCACTTCACCGGGTTAGACACCCTGCTCTTTGCGATGAATGAATGAAGCGGGATCTTTTACGTGCATGAGCTGTGACTCTCTCATACACGGGACCTCCATTTTATGTCCTATCCGAGGGACAGAGTGTTTTGCCTCTTGCTAGAGGGGACAGTATGTTTACACACAACATTGCTCAGTCCAGACTCGGGTTCGAACCCGGGCCGCGTGATCGTGAGGCAGACGCGCTACCGACTGAGCCAACTCACCGCCCTTGTGTGTGTGTGTGTGTGCTATGAATACTATGGACTCTATTAGCAATACACTCATAAGGAAACTAACAATGTCCAACCTGCTCCTGCAAGAATATCTTAGCTCTGTGGCCCAGGATTCAGGTAAAACTTGTAAAGGTCTAGACCGATATGTCATAGTCCCAGTCCATACCAATGGGATTTGTGACTGATTACAACAATAACACTCCCATAGCCCAGGAAAAGCTCTTCATGACCGACCCCTGGTGGGAAGCAGATTCTCTGCCTACCCTGGAGGGGTTGCCATGGCGTTCTTGGTTCATATGAAGTGATTGCAGTTCCTCCAGGAGGGTGGTCGGTTGTTGTTGTTGTTGCTGTTGTTTTTAATGTGCTCCCCAAACTTTTTATTCTGCTAATGGACTCAGTTTTTTTTAGAATGCTCCCAACAAAACTGTTGAAAGCATTTGCCACCAAACCATTCTTGACTTGCAGCAAATGAGAACATCAATTTACATTTTGTCAATTGTCTTATTGGTAGTAAGTTGTAAGGTGTGGTTTTGGTGCCATGCTTAGTTCTGTGTAGTACAGTATTCCTACTAAGTAACTATAGACCAAAGTAGGCTGAAAGGTTTAAAGGGACTGTACAGTACTGGTTGAGGTGGGGATTCATGTTTTGAACATTCCTAAGTGAGATAATGAGAAACCCCTAATGAAATATAAGAGAGCATGTAATTTTCAGAAGGATTCAACGTTTATTTGATGAAAATTGGTTTTCAAATGGCCGAGATATCCAAAACAGTAATAATAATAAAAAAAGGCAACAGGCCATGCCTTTTATTAGGATCTCTTTGTTTCACCTTGTTTTTGGATATCTCAGCCATTTCAAAACTGATTTTCATCAAATAAACTTTTGATACCCCTTAGAATTGCATGCTCTTTGACATCTCATAGAGTGGTTTCTGAATATCTCGTAAAACGTTAAAAGCTAAATCCTCACCTCAACCAGAACTGTATACACCCTTTAAAGATGATATCAATGCTGAATGAAAAAAAAAAGTGAAAAACTATGGGACCACTCATGACATCATTGAGATAAGACCTAAAAATTGCAATATGAATCATTCCTAATAATCACAAATTTGACACCATGTGAAAAAGAGATTCAGGAGGAACTTTCAAGGCCATCCATGTGGACAGGCATTAAAGAACTGATTCATCTGATCTTGCATCAGTTCACCAAATACAACAGTGGATCAGTCAAGCAGAGAGGTGTATCCATGGTTGTTCAAATCATCCCTCAGGGGACAAGACCTCATATCTCAAAAATCAGGAATTTTTCAGCAAAGCTACAAAAAAAAATATCTTTGCAACATTTTCAAAAAATAACATCAATCTTGATATCAAATAATACAGCATAATTTTGGGATTACATGTATAATTGTGATGGTTTTTATACTATAATCAGTCTTTTAAATATTTAAATTGAGTTAGGAGGTGTTTGAACATATGCCTACTAGTATGGAGATACAAGGTCTTGTCACTTCGGGACGACATACTTTCAGAAGGGAGTGTGGGAGGGCAAGATTTTAGAATAATACAGTGGGAAACAAAGAATTTAATTCATGAAATCTGAGTGACTAATGTTTGTGGCTTCATGTCTGAAGTCCACTGGGTAAAAAGAAAGATGGATTGTTCTAGGCCAATGCTCTGATGCCTTTTCCTCACCATTTTCCGTCAAGCATGTCTTGTTCTGCTCCATTTCCAAAATAAATGAGGAATTCACCAGAATTTATCAGTCACACAGCTGCATGTCAAGCTTGAAATGCTTATTTTCACATCACAAGTTAGTTCATTCTCACATGAGTACCAATGTTTGGAACATACTTTAAAAGTGGACATTTTCATAAAGTTGACATTTTCGCGCATTTTGCGCAACCAGAAACTAGCGCAAAATTAAAAGCATGCGAATGTTTTTGCTTGCCATATGTTCCAGTAGTTGGTGTCTTGATTCCACGGAATTAAAAACACATAAAACTCTTCTAACCCCATATGGCGAAAAAGTAGTCACGTGAAAATATCCACTTTTACAGTATCTCAACAATCACTTAATAGTTCTTTAATGTCAAGAAGATCATTTCTCCTGACATCTTACTTTACATTACTTGCTGAAAATCTCATTCTTGATTCTATTCAGAGTTATAGGTTAGTTTTGATGGCACATGAATATTTCAAGAGGAATTCTCTACAACTTTCTCTGAATGATGAACTGAAATAACTTCATCGTATAGCAGAAGTTCTCAACATCACTTTTCCTTTCTAGTGAGAGTTTGGTTACTGTTTATCCTTTCAGAAAACTACTTACATTCCATTTCAACAACATTTTGAGGGAATGGTTGTGCAAGTTTGAATGAAAAAGGCAAAGTTCAACACTGAGAGCCTGATGTATCTAGGTTAAGTGCTTTGAAACCAGAGCCAAGTTGTGACTAAGTAGACTATATGAAGTGTTTATACATCATCAACTATCCTTAATAGTGTGTATGTTGTCTATATCAAGGATAGCTCATTTACTATGCATGGAAGTGAGAGTAAAGAATTTGGCAACAATACAGGCCGTTAATAAATCAGACAATAATGTTTCTCTCAGAAAACAGTCAATAGAAAATGCAATGAAGAATATCTAACCTCATCTCACACAGCTTTTAGTTTTGATACATTATTCATTTAACCTGATGAAGAGGAGTCCCTAGTATACTCAGGCAAGTGTCTATGGGAAATGCGTATTGTAACGAAATCAGCCCATCCTCAATGGGTTAATGTGCTTTCAATGCACCAAACATGTAGACAATATACGTCTGACTTTATGGAGTGGTAGAGATATAGTAGCCAAGAGATAACAATTAAATGTGAATTATTGCTGGTAGTGAAGCAAAAGGACATTAATATTTTTCAAGGTTTGCTGAGTTCCGCCATTGTACCTCTCAACGGGTATCAGATATCAAATGACGAACAAAGAAAGACTGTCCTACGTCACTCGGGCTCATGTGCAACTGACAATAACACTGGAATAATACCATATGAACAAAATGAATATACATGGTTTCTCTCTCTCTCAAGAATACTTCCGTCAATCACTCGATCATTCACCAAAGTAGATAAAATATCCTTGTTTTATTGACTAAAATGAATATCCTATGTCTTATAAAGTTAGTACAATATTTTGACACAATTTTAAGCTGTGCTTCTTGGGGTCCATGACCATTCACTCATTACCTTGTAAACATGCATGTATAATAGTTGAATTTTCACATCAAATTGTTATTTAACACTGCTCATAACTGCTAATTTGTATCAATCAATTAATAATTGATTCTAAAAAATTGAAATTGAATATATCCTGGATATAATTACAAATGAGAAGGAAACCTTCCCAGATATGCCAACTCATGGTTTCCTGAATTTCAGTGCATTGATCACAAAACTCAAAAGCAGCATCTACACTATTTCAAAAATGTTTGGTTTTGCCATTTCATATTTCCTTCCTGCACTCTCTCCTCTGTTAGCACAGACAGATGTTTCAGTTTCTGAGGAAATATGTAACTATCATTTCAATATTCTAGGTATTTTGTAGACTCAATCTGTAGACATTTCCTTGTTTTGCAGACAAACCTCTTATAATCATATCCACTTGGTTTGGATTCATTAGGAAAGAGATATGATGTAAGCACACCATGATATCAAGCTAAAATCAATTTTCTTTCATTTTTATCTTTTTTTTCCAGACATGTTGTGTTTAAAGAAATGATGGCTGAGGGAAAACTGTTTTTAGCCTAGGTGCATGACAGAACAAAATGCCATTGTCTGCCATAAGAACTATAAAGTACCAAAGTATGATGCCACAGCCATTCATTGCCATGGAAACTGGTTGTAAAACAACCTTACCTGGCCCAGGCGTTCAAGCTTGCACCTGGTTCCAACCCAAGCTATAACAAAAGACCGTGACATCATCACCTCGGCACACCATAGTCTGAAACTAGGATGTACCTGATACTGCAGATACACCACAAGTGGGACAGCCATACAGGCAAAACCTGTGTCTGGATCTGAGACTACACAGATTCATTTCCATCTTTCAAAACACCCATCCCCTTTTCTGCCTGTAGGACCATCTTCTATCTGTCTGTGCTTGTGTCTGGTATCGGTGGAGCATTGGACCGGTATGATGGAGGAGGTTGGATGGCCCTGGAAGGCATCCGAAACTTCATCCCAACTCTGAACTCTGATCCGCACTGCGTCATTGGCAGTGATGCAAGACATCGTCTGGTTGCAAAGGCTGGGTTGTGAGACCATTCAACTTCTGAAGTCACTGTGCCCTAGTGACTGATGCACCAAGCTGGCCTTATGCCTTCAGAGATCATTCCTCATGGTGTGAGCTGCCAGCCTTATTAAAGTGCTTTACATACTTTTGAGTTTGTCTTGTTGAATTCTGCATGATAGTAGTTTTGAAGGTTAGGGGCTTAGAATGTTCAATTTCAAGGCCATGCCAGCATTAGTTCCCATTGAAATTACATCTTGCATATCTGTGATTGTGACGACAAATCTTGGTAAATTTTTATGTTTCCATATTGAAAATTGGTGACCAGGATGGTGGTATCAAAGATGATGATAGTGATAGTGATGGTGATGGTGATGGTGATGATGATGATGATAATGATGATCATGATCATGATGATGATGATGATGATGCTAGCTGTCTTGATTCTAATGATAGTGGTAATGATTGTGGAGGAGGTGCTGATAAAAAGACAGAATTATGTTCTAGGCCCTGTCATATTCCAAGTTAAATTCCCTACAATAACATTTGCATGGGGGTGGGGTGGGAAGGGGGTTGAGAAAGGGGAAGAAAAGGGGAAGGGAGGGATAGGGAAAGGGGGATGGGGAATTGGGTTAAAAGCCAAAAGTTAAACATATTGGAGGTCTGGGACCATGGCGATACAAGCATATTCATGCAAAGATGACTTAAATTGTTGGAAAAATGACAAGATAAGAAATGGTTGAAAGTGAAATGCAGAACCCTCAGCCTTACCTGACTCAAGGTGTTAGCCTCTCTTCTGTGTCTTCCGTCCAATCGGTACGGTGTCACAATTTCATAATTGCGTAATTGTTTCAGCAGTCTCTCCTGAGTTGAACCTCTCTCAACACCTGCAAGACAGATACCAGAAAATGAAGAAAAAATTATTCATTAAAGAAAGAGTCTGAGAAAGGGCTCAGTCGTGAGAAGATCAGAGAAAGTGTGAGAAAAAACATACACCAAGGAAGCAATGACACTTAAAATGTCTGTGAGTTATCAAACATGTGACCCACACAGGTTGAAAACTAGCCATCACTGTCACATGATTTCAACATTTCCTACATTAAAATTCTTATTTTGATTTTTGCTGACAAAAATACAAATTTTCTTGAATATCTACAAGTACATTATTGTGGAAGGCATGGAAAAGGTACTTTTGCTGTAAAAGACAAAAAAAAAATGGAGACAATTCATTAATAAGTCAAATATGATATACTATACAAGCAACATCAGAGTAACTTTTAAAAAAAGATAGTCTTAAAGATATTCAAAATGTAATAAACGGTAAATTAACACTTTGCCAATTTTATTCACATCAGAAATTCAACTCTCGTACTAAATCAACATTCACATAATAGACACAGGGCATTCAAGTAAAGCAAAAATAGCTTATAGGGATATACATATTAGCATTTTGCATTCCTATGAATACAATCTGAATATTCAACAGAAGACTGTCAGAATTTGATATTATGTTCAGAAGACCAGAGCCAAGAAGAATAGAGTAACAAAACAAAAATGACAAGATAACAATGAGATACTGTAAAACATGATATATTCGCGGCATGACTTTTTCGCGAATTGGAGCCGACGGCCTTTTTTGCAGCATGAAATTTTCGCAAACTGCCACTGGCATTCAATGTATATAGTGTCGACAAGCACTTTCGCGTGCATTTTAATTTCGCGAATCTTGGCGCTCGCGAAATTCGCAAAATTAAAATGCACGCGAACATTCCTCGTTTTACAGTAATCCAAAGGACAAAAAGTGATCAAAAAGGCACTGAAATTTGAAACTTTAAAATGGTCAGTCCAACTTGACCTTTCATCCATCACAGGACATTTCCAAAGAGCAAGGTACCTATCTAATAATTGACCCTGGTTCATATATTTTCCCCTCCCTGGATATTTTGAAACATGAGCTATGACTTCCCATCCTTGCTGGGATTCCACAGAATTCATGCTGCTTTCATCTCTGAGCAGCAGACAGCAGCAAAGGTCACAGACAGGTCGTGACCCCAAAGTATCCCAGGGTGTGCAGGTATGCAGACTGGCACTCCTCACCACCAGTCTGCTCCAAGAACAGGACTATAATTATAGACCCATGTGAGCCTTGGCAATCAGATAACTCCAAAAGTTTTGCAGTAACCACGGCAACTGATTTCTTCTGGCAGGATACAATCTTTTGGAGCAGGCCTTTCAAAACTATTGAGGAAGAGAAGTCTGCTGTAACACCATGTGTATGTACTGAACATGACTTTTCAACCTTCTCCCCCCCCCCCTTCCTTTCTAGTTCATCTTTCTCCTCCCACAGACTTCTGAATCCTCTACCTGATTCTCACTCTCTTTTTCCTTACTTGCATCTATCTCCAATCCTCCCATCTCTATTAGTGCAACCTCAACTCCCTGAAAAGAATTATTTGTCATCCTTCTATCTCCCTATGTCCCTTCCCTCCTTAAAGGCATAATTTACCATTTGCAGATGAAACAAAAACCCAGCATTAGTGCTTTAAAATAGTTCTGAAATGTGAGTTAGGGATAGAAACAACCACTGTAAAAATTTGAGTCCGTCTAATCGATGTTAAGTATTGTTAAATACACAAAATGTGAACAATAGTTATAATAAGAATGCTTCCAGAATAAACCGTCTACAGTTAAGGTTTATTGAGAAAAATACTGATATCTCCCTATATTTTAGGCTTTATTGCGAAAATGTTATATGGTAGGATGTTTTGTGATACAACAGACCTACACATATGCATCAAATGTTATATCTTGAACATTTTTAAAATCACTGTTCCCAAAGGTAAACTGGACCTTTAACTCTCCCTTATCTAAGGTCTTCTTTCTCCAAACAACAGTCCTATCTAGGACTATTGACCGATTCTGTGACGCGCTATGTGTATTTTTGGCATGGGCGCAGCCATAATGGGTGTATCAGCTGACCCCCCCCCCCTCCGCACTCCCCCACCCCTCTCCCTACATTAGCACGCGCGCAGAATGAAAAACTACTTTAGCCAATAGGCGTCTCGTACAGAGTGCGCGAATGCTTGCTAGTGCGCGAACCTTTGTTACAAGTGCGTGATAAACATGTTGCCCGGGGGGTGGGGGAGAGCAGGGGGGGTCGGCTGATACACCCACTATGGCTGCGCCCTGTGCCGTAAAATGTCTGCTGCCCTCAACGAACCCGAATCGGTCAATATACACATGGTGTTACTACAACACTTTCTTCCTTGTTTGCATCACCATGCAAACTTTCAAACAATACATCACTTTCACTTGACGCCAATGTGGATTGGCAGCAAATATTATCTCTATGTTGATTAATATTGCCATGATCATAAGTAGCACTTCAAGATGCATTAACTTAATAAACTTTCATCTTATAATTAAGAAAGTTTCAATGATCTACTTAAAGCCACTTTGAAGATCAAATAATGATGACTTGACACCATACGACAGAGTGTGATTATGCTGGAAATATCTTATCTGCACTTTTTCCACAACTGACAGCTCATACAAACAAAATGAGGGCTATACTGTAGGTTTGAGGAAAAAACGTAGGCAAAGATGGCAGAATCATGCTTAGGATGGAACCACTGCAGTCTGTAATCACTCTTCTTATCTTAATCAAAACTAAAGTTAAGGAATTCTCCCCAATTTTAGACGAAAATGATACTAAAATGCATTACACAATACAACTGGTATGGCTTTAAAGGTAGGGAATCCCATTTGCATGCCTTAAATGAAGAGTTGTATAAATACAGTGGTATGTTGAAGAGAGTATCAGTTTAGAAACTCCCATAAAGTATTGAAAGTGGTAGGTAACATTTAGTACATTTTTATTGACCGTTAGATTTTGAATTGAATTTTTTTCGGGGCTCACCGTAAATTCCAGTACATTACTAGGCTACCTTTGCAGACCCATGCACTGCATGTGTGTCCATCATGTATATTTTGTGAAGAAAGTTCATCAAAACTTACAAACATTTCTATATACATTCTTGCCACACACTCTATATATTATTACATCAGCTCTTATACTTTTAGATTTGTGTTTATACATAAAAAATACAGAAGACTGCAACAAAAAGGCTGACACACAGAACTACTGAGTTGTTGAGTTTTGTGCATTATTCAAATTGTAGATAATGGTTGACTTCCAAATTTCTCAGCAGTGGCCTAAACAAGTCCCCTGAGGTTCATATTTAATGTTTTGCTGCATTTTGGGAGGTCTGTAAAAGGAATCTCCTACCTTTAAATCTAGTCCTAGGAAAGTGCAGCATGTAGAAGACTTTGGAGCCACTTATCTACGGTTCCTTGTACTCTGTTGCAAACAAAAAGTGCTCTCACTGAAAGAATTTCCTGCCAGTATCTGTGGATATCAGATAGTGTGATGATAGGCATCTCTCTCTCTTCATCTCTCACTAACCCTTCTGTCTGTCTGTCTGTCTGTTTGTGTGTCACACATACCCACACACACCCACAGACTCCCGTACAATCTTCCATGAATAGTACTGGTTCGTGAATATGTGCATCAAAGCATACGCTCATTGGTATTAATGGTTGACTCCAGTCAACATTCTTTATCTGTGTCTGTACTTAAATAGAAATCAGTAATAAAACTTTACCCAATTCGTTACAGGGATTCTCAAGTATATCCAAGCCAGGCCAGCCTCCCCACTCTATGGTATCCCCATGCTACTAGGTATCATGAAATTTCATGAAACCTACCTGCTATATTAAAAACAAGGAAAAGTAGAAATTACGCGGTGCGTAATATATGTCCCCGCCGGAAGTAGCATTTTGTAGCAAAATGTACAATATAGGTCAAAAATCAAGGTCAAAGGTCAAAGAAGTCAAAGGTCAAAATTCTGTGTAGAAGTTATGAAGCCCTCACCTAGTGCCATCACATAAAGCAAACGGAATCGAAATCGGACTAGAAATGGCGAAGGAGTAGCATTTTGTAGCAAAATGTACAATATAGGTCAAAAATCAAGGTCAAAGGTCAAAGAAGTCATGGGTCAAAATTCTGTGTAGAAGTTTTGAAGCCCTCACCTAGTGCCATCACATAAAGCAAACGGAATCGAAATTGGATTAGAAATGGCGAAGGAGTAGCATTTTGAAGCAAAATGTACAATATAGGTCAAAAATCAAGGTCAAAGGTCAAAGAAGTCATGGGTCAAAATTCTGTGTAGAGGTTTTGAAGCCCTCACCTAGTGCCATCACATAAAGCAAACGGAATCGAAATCGGGTTAGAAATGGCGAAGGAGTAGCATTTTGAAGCAAAATGTACGATATAGGTCAAAGGTCAAGGTCAAAGGTCACAACTGAAATTCTGTGTAGAAGTTTCAAAGCTCCCATGTAGTGCTATCATATAAAGTAAACAGAATCAAAATTGGCTCATAAATGACAGAGAAGTAGCAAATTGAACATTTTGATCACACACGGACACACAGACAGACAGACAGACAGACGGACGGACGGACAGACGGACACACGGACACACACACGTTCGGAGCCCGTTTCATAGTCCCCTGCTCGAACTCGTTCGGCGGGGACAATTACATTATCATGTTACACTTTGATCACATATATATGGAGGACATCTGTCTGTCTATTACTACAAATATGTGATAGGCAAAAAAAAAAAGAGTACAAGACAAGCAGGTGGTGTTTCCCCACATTAAAGTACTCGCTGTTTCTACCTCTTCAAATAAAAATCACCTCATTGTAGGCACTTCACAGACTCTTGTCTTCAATATTTACTTTCACAACGCATGAGCAGCCGAGTGTTACAAGCTAATGACTAACAAGTGCAAGTCGTATATCACTAGCATGACTCTCCCATCAGATATTGCACTCTAAGGCACAAAAGAAATCATTATGAACCATAAATGCTGATATTTTAGGTTTTTGCTCTCTCTTTGATGAATCGAATTGAACACAACACTTCATCACTCATCCTTATCCCTCCCACACACTCTATCTTGTTCACTTGTCATTTTTTTTTTTTATTTGCCATGAAAATACAGAGTGCACATGACCAAGGAAAGGAGAAATGCAAATAGAAGTAATACTGCAGGTTCACAGGAATGCAAAATGCACTGAGACTTCATAGGAAATACAATGTGACACTACATGAGAGCTTGCCTTTAGAAGAAATGTATGAGTTCACAAGAAACAAGATAATAGTGATACCCCCCCCCCAAACACACACACATGGGCAACTACACACACAATTATGGCAATGATATAGCCATCATTCATAATTTGTCTCATATTTTGTGAGAATTGTTTCTGAAAATCTGCATTTTCTATCATTTTCACAATTAAAATTCATATGAACAAACACACTATTTGATTATTTTCAGGCAAACTTGAAATACAAAGTTATCTTAAAGAATTCAGAAGTTAATTTGAATCCTGAAACGAGCATCAAACACAATGAAATCATTTAATTATGTGGAAAAATGACAGGGCTTCCATCTTACAAGAAGCAGGAGTTAAATAACTTACATTCTCTCTACTTTTTCACTTTCTTTTTGTCTAACCACAAGGGAATTTCAAATGAATCATTGATCAAAATTTTAAGAGAAGAGCTAATGATATCATGCTACAGTCTCTAAGTTATCATTCCCCTTGTCAAACAATGACATATCTATGCATTGAACTATGAGGTGTAACAAGATCTTTCATTATATTTAAATTCAATGAAAACTGCTTGTAATGAAGAACTTCATTTAAACTTTTTTGATAATATTCATTCTTTTATTTCTGCTTATGAGTAAGAGCAGAGCAACGAATCAATTTCAGTCAGCTGAATAAAACTAAACAAACTTCACACCTTACTGCATCTAAGCATGTAGTGGAATAAATGCTATACAAAGCTATCGCAACTATTAACCACAATTCTCACTAACCATAATGAGTCATTCATTACATCCACCCACCTACATTTATCCACCGTCCACACTCAAGGCCATACATGGGCAATAAGTTCAAATGGGCATCATCTTTGTTACATTGCATTATCACTCAACACATGTAATTAGTCATTTGTACATATCAAGTTTTGATAACTTTATACTTCATGGAATAATTCCCTTACATGGGTCTAGCGATATCTAGTTATAAGACTGATGAGATAAGATTTGTATAGAACAAATGGAAACCAGCTTTGCTGATCAGGGCATTCCACCCATGACATGGAAATGAATTCAATTTAATTCACAACAGATTTCAACCATTTCTCTCTCTCTCTCTTTACCAACCTGACACCCTCAAGAGAATAGGTTATTTTCACTTTTAGTATAGCCACTACCCAATACACTCACATCTATACCAGGGCTGTACAGTAGGTACCCAAACTGTTTTTTTTTTTTCCTTTTTTAATGGACCATTCCTGAAAAAGTTACTGGCCCAATAGCGATTTTTACTGGTCAGGAACCGTCGGGCCAGTGCCAGTGTGAAGCACTGCATATATGCCAGTTTTTGCTGATTTTATATAATGTATGAATTATCCTATGGAGGGATAGTTTATTCCATGAGAAAAAGATAGATAAATTAGAATAGAATACAAAGTTCTTTATTTTCATTGCACTTTCAAAATGCAAGCAGGGTATGAAATCTACTTAAATTCAGATTATTCCATTTCATGTGATATCATATAATACCATAAACAACATCACTGTTACTCAATGACATCCTACTTGCATTCACTCATTCATTCACACAGTTCATATTCATTTATCTATTTATTCCAAGACACCTGTCTGGTTCAAGAAAACAAGCTAACTTGACATGATACTTGGTCTACAACCATTGTTAATGGAGGTGGGGTGGGTCCTCTGGACTAGTCACATGAGCATCCAGGGTACCAGGTCCTCCAACGTGATTGGTCCCGTTACACACACCATTTCAAACTAATCAGGATTATCAATGCCACAAGAACAACAGGATAAACAGAGGAAATGTGACAGGAAAATGCTGTTCATCGAGGACGCACCGTTACCTTCACCCTTTCCCCTCTTCCGCTTCCCATCTTTAAAGGTAACTTTAGCTGTCTACTGATGCATTACTGTTGTCATAATACTGATTAGATTCTAATTGGTAGACAGCTAATTGCCTTTATTTATTTATCACTATATACAATTATCAAATATTGTGCAAAATTATATCCTAATTCATATTGAGAAGAAAGGCTAAAATTCCTTGTATGCACAACTTGAAATATTTCCATAAGAGAAATGATAAAAAAACAGCCAATCTCCCCTCTAACCATGGCTCTTTACTATTTTGTAATGATTCATTTAAAGTAGAGAAAGGATGTAAGACTGTATTTTCTGAGCTGGAATTTTCTTGACTACATATGCACTTATTTACTCTCCTTCTTTTATCATCCCCCATCAATATTTACCTTTTTCTCTCATTAATCAATATAATCCCTATTATTAATTGTTTAAAAATCTAAATGCAAACTCTTTCCATTATAAACAATTAAAACATTCCTTTATACTATAATGCAATATCACATGAATTTTACTATCATGTGACTGTCACTACTTTCAGACAGAATGGTGCTTCTCATATTTCATTTAATGGTGGAAGTCTTCATGTAATGTTGTGCAAGGGCATTTAAGGTTAATCAAACATGCTATTATTCTACTTGGAGTATTTACATTTTTGTTTCCTTTTTTGTTACAATGACAAAGTGTCCATTATAGTTGTCACTATTTTACCATTCATATGTATACAATGTATTTTGCATTTCATCCCATGATTCGTAACTCCAAATTGCATAAAAATTGAATTGGTATTCTGTATCACTTATTTGGCTTGACTCCAACATGATCTTCCTTTCGGTGCTGTGTGTGTAAGAATTGGCCTTGAGAACCTCCTTGAGAAAACAAACAGACGTGAGTAGCTGGGCAAATAACTGTATCAGGACCTCTGCCACACTCAAGGATGAGGGTCAAGGATGAATGCCGGTATTCCAGCAAGAAGTCAGAACTAGTACACGTTCATGACCTATGGATTATATCAGAAGAGGGACCTTGATTGACAGTCAAGTTGATTCTGGAAAAAGCAGGCATTTCTGGAAAGATTCATTTAAACTGTACACTTGTACACTGTGCTCTTATATTTCTTTTTTGAATGAATACACACATCTATACATAAAGTCATATCCATCCAAAGAGTCTTCCTCAGCAATGGTATTGTTATTCTACAGGGGCTCACTATTATCACTGAATACACAAGCACTAGACTGCCTGGTATCTGTATCCATACACATATATACACTGGTCTAGAGGGACTTGAAAAGCTTGAACATCTTGTCTGCTGATGTATGCTCCAGGCTGAATTAGAAGTTAACCGGCTTGGATATAGTTCTTGTCAAAGACGGTGTTCAAAACAATACAGGATATACGCTACCATAGTGACCCACCTGACTCACCTGTCTTATAAGCGTAATACATAATGCAGATACACACATAAGCACATACAGCTATATATAAGGATACCAACCATGCAAGCAGCAGTATTTTGAGGGCTGAAAAGGCATTTTTTGGTAAAAAAAATAATATCTTTTACCTTTCTTGCAATAGACATGTGCAGTAAAATACAATTTGGGAAAATAGTATTTCCCATGAAACCTGCAGTACTTCTGGCAAATACTTCTACTACTACAACTACTACTACTACTACTACTACTACTACTACTACTACTACTACTACTACTACTACTACTACTACTACTACTACTACTACTACTACTACTACTACTACTACTACTACTACTACTACTACTACTACTACTACTACTACTACTACTACTACTACTACTACTACTACTACTACTACTACTACTTTATAGAACAGTACAAAATACTACAAAAAGTAACAATTGGCATCTGTATACATGCCACTCTGATTGTGTAAGATGCAATGTGTATACAGTAAACAGAGTGGCAAGCAAATTCACTGTGTGGAGAATAGGATAATTTTAGATGGAAGAATGTATTAACTAACATATAAGGAAAAGAAAAGTCTTTAAGTATGGAAAAAAGGCTAACAGGGAGATATAAGAGAAGAGGGAAGATAGTGCAGGTGAACCTGTGTATTCAGGGAGAAGGGGACTAGGACAAATGTCAAAACACTAGGGGACAAAAAGAACAAAAACAGGAAAGAAGAGATCATATCACACTGAAAAAAACAAATATCGATACAACAACATCTTTTCTAACAAAACACTATCAAATTACCTATATACAGCTTTGTGGACTGAAATAGCTGGAGTCACAAAAACAATCATGAAACAATACATCTTCCCAACTGCCAAACACTATTATATGCCTCTTCCGCATCACCTCTTCTCTAATAGTTGAACTCCCCACAGCTTAAAAGGGCATGATACCACAGCAATTAGGGTGATTGGTTGTTAGTAGCAACAGGTTGTCAACTAATTAGTTTCCTTGGTGATCATATTATCAAAACACCATCATGAATACACATTCCTTTCTGTTACTTGCTCATGTAAAAATATGCCTCTAGTTTGAGATGAAGTTCAGAACACATCGAGTATGGATGAATGTCAATATCACACACTTTTACTTCAGTGTACATTGTACAGAGACAAATATTCCTATTGATATGACAGTATCTGGGAATATTTTGTTATTTGGAACAAAGAGAAAAAACAAAAATGACTATTGATGAGGCTGGAAGCTTCTCATGAAATAAAGGAAAGTGACCTACAAAGTACCTTTCAAAGTGCACTGCCCAATACATTATCAAGAAAGCACAAGGCAAGATAATACCAACTATCACAGAGATGTGCTATGGTTGCTAGGTGGGTCATGGTTGCTATAAAGTGGATGAAGGATACAGGGTGGGTCATGGCTCTACAGCCACAGGTTGTTTGAAGTGTGTGATTCCTAGTGTCTAAGGTTACAGTTAAATGCCAATATGTGATATTGCTGATTTTACCAAATACAACAGAATCAATCAGAGCTAATGTAAAACATGATATATTCGCGGCACGAAATTTTTGCGAATTGGAGCCAAAGGCCTTTTTCGTGACATGAAATTTTCGCGAATTGCCACTTGCGTTCAATGCATATAGTGTAGACAAGAAATTCTGTGTGCATTTTAATTTCATGAAATTAAAATGCACGCGAATATTCATCATTTTACATTAATAATACAAGTTTTGTGATCAATGCTGCTCTCTGTAACTCTGCACTGGAAAAATACACCCTTGTATCTCATTTCTCAGTCTGTTAGACCACCAAGAAGAGGAGAAAGGGACCATTCAGCCTTGATTAAAGACTAATCTGATTAGCTTCTCCTAGCATGCATCTCCTCTTCGGCCATCCAAAGATGTGACCTTTCACTCCACTTACATCCTCCACTCATTAGACAGCCTTCTACAGCTGGCAAGTACTCATCAATCAATCAATATGATATACCTACTCATAATATATTCACTCCACTCCAATATCAATACAGGGACAATAGATACACTCATAGTCATAACAAAGCATGTAGTACACCACAGGTGCATACATACATAATAGCTGTAACACAGATGCGAACTATGATTATCTCCCATTTCTAAAACACATGCCTTTCAACACAGAAGGGTCTATCTTTGATTCTCATTTGATAACAAGGGAAACTACAATGATAGTATTTCTTTTTGTCTAATTGTCTGGTTCATTACAAAACCAAACACTTCAGTTATCAATTGCCAGGTTGTTCAGGGTCTGTGTAATGAGACTATATAGGTTCTATGCTATGTACAATTGTTTCCTATTGTCTGGCTATCAAGGCTATGTATTCATTTTTCCTTGCAGTCATTCCACACAAATTGAAGTCAATGATCCCTATGTGAAATGATTGTTTCATAGCAAAGGACAGAAATAGCTACACCCAATTGGCTGACTTTATCATATATACCAAAGGCCCTGTGCATTATTGTAATATATGGCCATTTTTTCAACTTTTTAATTAAATCACATATAAATCATTAGGTTTTAGATTCCTTTCACATGTTCTAATTCAAGTGTTAATTATATCGCTGATTTCAAATAACTTTAATCATATAAATCTTAATAATAAAGAGTTAACACAAATTTGTACCTCTTTTACTCAAGTTTGTAGTGCTTTATACATTAAAGGTAGGGAATCCCATTTGCATGCCTTAAATGAAGAGATGTATAAATACAGTGGTATGTTGAAGAGAGTATCATTTTAGAAACTCCCATAAAGTATTGAAAGTGGAAGGTAACATTTAGTACATTTTTATTGACCGTTAGATTTTGAATTGATTTTTTTTCGGGGCTCACCGTAAATTCCAGTACATTACTAGGCTACCTTTGCAGACCCATGCACTGCATGTGTGTCCATCATGTATATTTTGTGAAGAAAGTTCATGAAAACTTGCAAACATTTCTATATACATTCTTGCCACACACTCTATATGTTATTACATCAGCTCTTATACTTTTAGATTTGTGTTTATAGATAAAAGATACAGAAGACTGCAACAAAAAGGCTTAAGTGTGGCTGACACATGGAACTACTGAGCAGTTGAGTTTTGTGCATTATTCAAATTGTAGATAACTGTTGACTTCCAAATTTCTCAGCAGTGGCCTAAACAAGTCCCCTGAGGTTCATATTTAATGTTTTGCTGCATTTTGGGACGTCTGTAAAAGGTATCCCCTACCTTTAAGTACTGCACTGCCAACATGCAATCAATAGGCCCGTTCACAAACAACGAAAATCAAAATTTCAATCGCAATCCAAATTTCGATTTTTTTTTTTCGACCGTTCATACACAGGGAAAAATCACACTTCGCAGCAAGGAAAGAACGATCAGTGGCCAAATTGCGCATGCGCGAAACTTGCATGACCGAAGATTGATCCCGCAGTCCCAATAGAGTTTCGCACGCGCTACGAACGATGGGATTAAAAATACCGATTTCCGAATCTCGATCGCGCTCACACACACGACGCTTGGCAAAATAATCGCGATTATTCTAAAAAATCGCACTAATAGTGCGAGTTGGATCGCGATAAGGATCGCGGTAATTAGTGAGATTTTTCTGTCCACATTGGAAAAAATTTCGAAATTTTGATCGCGATAAGAAAATCGATTTTTAAATCGCACTTTTTCCCTTGTGTGTGAACGGGCCTATTGTCCTGGTCAGAGAAGCAACCGTGCATCCAATCTGACCTTTGACCCACAGGATATGGAATGAGGGCAGACTTATTTTGATATCAAACTAATTACTATGACTGGATTTCCATTCAGCATCCTGAGATTACTGCAGGCATGCCTCAAGTAAACAAGATACTGAGGAAAATGTTTAGGAAGATGGCTCGGGCATAGAATTCAACTGGTTCAATCAAATTTGAGCTTTGCGAACACTTTACCTATAATTCTCATATCTATTTGCTGATCTCATGGCAGAAATTTGGCCTGCTTTTTAGCTCACTACTCTCATTGCAGAAAATTGATTTCCAAATGAAGAAATAAAAACTAAATAACTAAAAACACTGTGAATGTTGGAGATTATTACCACTATAATACAAAATCAGCTCATTCTTTGTTCAGGGTAGTGCCCCTACGCAAAGCACCATTGTAGAGGCCTGCCACAGATGCACTACGGGATAGCTTGGTAGTGACATCACCTCTGGTCTGGTGTCTAGCTTGTGTCTTTGTTTGAATTTGATGCGATACAATTAATATGTTCATTTCATTTATTACTGATCTAACCTCGGTTTAAATTTGACAAAACAAATTGGCAAAATCTGTTGAGACTTACACTTATCAAAGTTCATTGAGTAGACTTGCGCACTACAGTAGCATGCTGTCCATCAAAAGTTCACAAATGCTATAAATACTGAGTAACACTTCACTAATTCACAGTACACTCTACAATTGTCAACTCATTCCTATCACCTCCTACCTTTCATTATCTCTTCTTTTAGCTTTCACCATCATTTCATTGTCACTTAAAAAACAATTTGATGTAACCAGATCCTTTTCATAGCCTTCTGCTGCCTTTTTTAGTATATCACATAAAAATGTGAAACTTATCCCCTTCATGATTCCCCCATTCCTCTCCTCTGTCAAGACATTTTTTTTTTCTTGAGATATTGCACAAGTCATTTTTTTAGATTCCTTACCTAAAAAAATTGTAACATCTTGTGTTTACACTTCTCAAAATGTAGTGAAACATTGTACTGAATTCAATAAAGGGACACAAGTGTAGAGCAAAGTAAGAACAATTCCTGTTATTCAATTTTCTCATTTCTCTTCAGTTCAAGGTAGTTCTTCTTTCTCATAATTCCTTGACAGTATTACTGGTAGTGCTGCTCATACTCACCGACATCAGGAAGTAAGGAATGCAGCTTTAATGAGAATACCTGCCTTTTGCTAGCAATCCTAACTTCAAAGTTTTGTTTGAATGTATTTGAATGTACATGGAAGTAAGTACGATTATCAGAAGTGTCTGCTTTAAATTCAAAGTGTCTGTCTATTTAGAAATGAGAGAAAAAAAAATAATCTTTTCCATTATTTTCTTGAGGAGCTCCAGAAATCTTCAGGTATCTGAAAAAAAAAACCAATTCATGTTTATTGTTTTCCCTCAGAATTTCAAATAATGACAATGAATCTAAAGTTTGGACATGATTTGAAATAAGTTTTAGCTTTGTAATCGTATCCCATTCCATCTGAAAAGCAGCCAACACATAGTAGAAACTAATACCCCTTTCATACCAGACGCTGAATAGTGGACGACGTCTGGAGGTCGTCCACTGTTTACCCTAGACCACTGTTGGTATGAAAGGTAGCCGAAAAAGACACCCGGGTGAACAGTGGATGAACAGTGGATGACCAGTGGATGCGATGCGTGATAGACCATCCAGCACAAACAGTGGATAAACAGTGGATGAACACTGGATGTCGTTCTGGTATGAAAGGTCTCGCCCACACGAACAGTGGATGTCGACCAGAACTCGTAAGTGTGCGGCTTTGTAGTTCGCATGTTTAACACGTACACACAATTCACTGTACAGTATGAATGCATGCAATGTGTATGCAGGTAATGATGTTAAAATCAGTGATGATGATAATAGTCTATAATAAATAATTAAGAAGTGTGATTTTGTGAGTGTGATCTTAAAAGCCCTAATTAATATTTTGACTTGATTTTAAGGGTGTAATATACTGCAGTAAGACAGGAAGAGACAATTTTAAAAGACAACGTGTACCGAGCTCACCCGAGCTCACTCTAGACTCTACCCGCACCTCATGTTTACTTGACGAATCACACAACAAATGCCGGTCTAGAATGTGCTTGGGTGCCATCTGGAGAAGTTTGGTATGAAATGGGTATTAAACATACAGGCATTAACAGACCTTTACCTCAGTTATCTTTTATCTGCGACTCAAGGTTGTTCCAAGGTGAAGTGTGACATCACACTTGGCAAGTCTTCCAATCTTACAAAAACTTTGGAGACAAGGAAGCTTCAACACCGAAACGTGACCAAGAATGCTATTTTTTCTTAACCTTCCAGGATCTGTCCTTACGGTGCCTTGAAATCTTATCACATGCTGGTAGCTGCAGAAGATGCTTCTTCTTTTCTTTCTTTCTGTTTTTTTTTTTTTTTTTTTTTTTGTTCTTTCTTGCTCCACTGGAGGCATGCTATCCCATGTACACCAACATGTCCTCTGAGTCAAATTTATCTGATAAAGTTATTTGTGTTAGTAAATGCAAGAAAAGCAAATCTTTGAATCCATTTTTACTTATTTCTTTAAATAATGCAGTTCAACCACAACTCTTGTATTGGTATTAAAAGGTTAAACACAGTTATTGCCCAAACATTATGTACTTTTTAAACAATTCAACTGAACAACACCACTGAAAATTGTGCAATCAAGTATTTAAAAAAAATCAAAATCATTTTTCATGCGATTTGAAAGAGAGTCTTCTGCATGGAATCTGAGTTTTGTCCATTCGTATTGATCTAAGGAAAACTATGTTGCTCTTTTGTAAACTGAACATTTAAAAAAAAATGTAGAACTTCATTGATATAAATAATAACAAAAAAATGTTCTGTGTGTAATGCTGAAATTTACAGAAATTCAGTTACTTAATCTAATCATTATAATCATCATTATGAAAGTAATTTTGGTCTCTATTTATCAGGCCGGTTTAAGGAGATTCAATTCAATCTCTTTGGCACAAAGCAAATCAAAAGTACACTAGACTCGGAATTTGTCAAGACTGACAAATTAGGTGATCCGATCTGTTCGTAAATCAACGATTTGAGTCTCCTGATCCCAATAGGCATGACCATACCGGTTTCATCTGTGTTTAGTGGACATTGGCCGCGTGATGTTTGGATTCTCATTTAGAAAAGGGAGTCAGACCTGCCATCTATGGTACACAATTCCGTATACACTAACGAAGATACGGAATGAAGTATATTTGACCTTTGACCTCACTTTGCACAGACAAGATGGCATCTGAGCAAAAAGTGGTTATTTTGTGAAATGATCCTTGTAACATGGTCTTTACGTGTGCAAAATATGGGAAAGATAGGACATGTATTCACCAAGATACAGGATGATACATTTATGACCTTTGACCCTAATTTACATACCCAAGATGATGTCTGATCAAGTAGTTGTAATTGTATGAAATAATGTACGTGACATGAACTAAACATGTGCAAAATATGGGGGTGATAAGGCCTGTTTTTCTTGAGTTTTTGTAAAGAAAGTTGCAGAAAGAAAGAAATATCTCAATACATCGAAGATCAGCTTTAATTTCAACCAAGTTTTTGGATATGATCTCGACATCGTATGAAAAATAAAGGACACATTTTCGATAGCCCAAAGTCTCAGCTACAACATATTAAAATCTGGGAGAAATTCACCGAAGCATAAGTGAGCTAGTGCTCGATAAAGACAATCATGTCAATTTTCACATCTACAAAAATTCCCTCCCATAGAGATAACACGTCATAAAGAAGATAAAGAAAGAAGTACATATGACCTTTGACCCTAATTTACATACCCAAGATGACGTCTGATCAAGTAGTTGTTATTTTATGAAATAATGTACGTGACATGAACTAAACATGTGCAAAATATTGGGCTGATAGAGCTTGTTTTTCTTGAGTTATTGTAAAGAAAGTTGCAAAAAGAAAGGAATATCTCAATACATCGAAGATAAGCTTTAATTTCAACCAAGTTTTTGGACATGATCCCGACACCGTATGAAAAAACGAAGGGCACACTTACGATAGCGCAAAGTCTCATCTACAACATATCAAAATCTGGGAGAAATTCACCGAAGCATAAGTGAGCTAGTGCTCGAAAAAGACAGTCATGTCAATTTTCATTTCCAGAAAAACTGCACTCCCATAGAGATAACACGTAAACTGGTCAAATTTGACAAGATTACATTCAATCCATTTTTACGAGGTGATACCGTCATCCAATCAAAATGTTGTTATTACATTTATGAAAGAGTATTTAATAAGCTACGACATATTGAAATCTGGGTGAAAATTTGCAAAGGATAAGGGAGATACGCTCGAGTGAACTTGAAATTTGATGACGTCATTTTGAAAATTTACTTTTTTAATTGTATTAAGAAATTTGATATCTTTTAATCATTTTTCCAGCATCGCCAACCCATGAATTGACATGTACAACTCATCAGCTTTCAGAATATGTAAAAAAACCGGGGGGTCACCGTCCATCCTGACGAGTAAAATCGGATTCAAAATTGGCGATTTTTTGGCATTGTTGGACTGTATATCGCCATTGACGCGCGCGCGGAATTTCAAAGTTGACGGGTCCGTATGACGTCATATTGAGTCGGATTGACTTGAAACCTGGTAGAAATATTCCTTGACATTTCAGGCATCCAATAAGTGTGAAAAAATGGGAAATTTCCATTGCATATGAGCTGTGCGTGCGTATATGTGCGCGCGCGTACGCGTCCGTCCAATTTTTTCAATTTTTCAAAAAATGCTCCAAATGGTCTGAAACGTGTCCAAAAAAATTTTGAGCTCGATTTGAGCATACAAATATTTCAACGCGCGCGTACGCGCACGTTTTAAGAGAAAATATGAATTTTGAGAATATGAGTAGAATACGCATAACTTGAAATATATGTGACATAAATTTCATTGAGAAACTCTATTCCATTAATGAGATATGATTGAGAATGTGTTTTCATATAATGACGTCATAGTGACGTCACGGTCGACCAATCACAACGATACAGAAAATTTGTCATCTTTGGGACATGATACATATATGGTATGAGTTTGAAGTTGACACTGTGAGTACTTTCTGAGTAAGTAGATACACAACTTTTGTCCAGAAATAAAGAAAGAAGAAGAAGAAGAAGAAGAACAAAGAATCCGTACAGATACAGAAGGTGATCCGAGAGGATACTCGGATCACCTAATTATGTACACAATAAAAACAAAAGCAATGTGTATAAACATACCTGCACATGTTATGGAAATCAATGCCTAGACAAATAGTGTGAGATGTAACCAGCATTCATCAAAAGATAAAAACACTATTTGTTGCCCCAAGATTCGATTGATAATCATAATAATTCAAACAGAATCCCACATCTGGCAGCAATGAAAACATTATGAGTAACTTGTAAGCCACGCTGAATGTTGGAAGTACGCACGGTAGAGTCACCCTATCTCAACGAAGCATAATTCCTGGTTATATCATTACTCAGCTTTGATGAATGGTGTTACACACTGGACTGACGAGTGCCAAAGCCACCATATGTAAATATATGTTCCCTGAGCGATTTCACATCTTTCCCCTGGATATGTCTAGGATATTTTTTTTTTCATAAATGTTTTTACTCCTACCTTATTTAATACCCCACATCAGTACACATTATTTTTATTTGTGTGTGTGTGTGTGTGTGTGTGTGTGTGTGTGTGTGTTGTTTTGTTTTGTTTTGCTTTAAAAGAGGTGATGCAAACTAGGCTACCCTTTTTGACCTGATGCCATCTAACCCAATGCAGCTTTCATAACAGCCGGGTGAAAACACTCTAATAACTAAACCATGTGATAGATCCACTGTGTGATGCTACTCTATAGGGCTTTTTACACTTGTGTTTCTTAACCCCGGACTTTCTCTAACCCAGGACTATCGTTAGTCCCGTACCAATTTTTTCAGCTTTTTACACTCGCCAATTAGTCCCGTACTATCTCTTGTCCGGGGCTAAGGAGAAAACTGACCTTTTTACACTCGTATTTCTTAGCCCCGGACTTTCCAAACAACATGAATATTCATAATTACGCTGTGCACTGTACACGTACACGCACGCACCGGCAGCACTTGATTACCTCGTTTCTGATTGGTCAGTGAGGGTCGCACTTCGTCTCCGTCGCTTAGCCCAGGATTATTTTTTCGTTCTGTTTACACTCACTTGCTTGGCACCGCAATTGCGGTGCTAACCCCTGCTATTTTGCAGGGCCAGATAGTACCGTACTATCGGTGGGGCTAGCCCACCTTGGCAAAAACGAGTGTAAACAGAAAGTGGGCTAAGGATAGTCCCATACCAACGGTGGGGCTAAGGCCCCCCCCCCCCCCCCCCCCCCTTAGCCCCACCGTTGGTCCGGGGCTAAGCACAAATTTACAAGTGTAAAAAGCCCTTATAGGGGCATACACATCATACAAAGAGATAAAGAATACAACTCATTGGACTCAAACTAGT
Organism: Diadema setosum; assembly: GCA_033980235.1. Classification (NCBI taxonomy): domain Eukaryota; kingdom Metazoa; phylum Echinodermata; class Echinoidea; order Diadematoida; family Diadematidae; genus Diadema; species Diadema setosum. Next base: position 924,624 of record CM067073.1, read on the forward strand.
ATACATAGCCTAGAAAAGTCTGTTCAATTTGCAGCAAGGTATAAAAAGCATGCATGTAAAATAAAAGTCAAATATAAATCTGAATTTATGAAGACTCATGCCGGAATTTTACCTAAAAGTATTTACAGGTCAAAATAATAAAAATGCCTTAAACTCCTGCTCTTTTTTTTTTTACCCAAAAGACACTGATCTACAAAGCATTGCTTCCTTTGATTCCAAGCAAAATACATTGTCAGTCTCTTACATCACACATTTATGTGCATTACTCTATAGGCCTACATTTATACATTTTTTAATATATCTATATCAAGTATGATAATATCATCCGCTGAGAACGAGACAGGCACTATAAGTTTAAAGTTCTGTGTGTACAAAAATGAAAATGAAACAATCAATTTTCATGAATTAAAAGTTTATTTAATCAAAATTTGGTAGATTTATAAGCACTGTTTCAAACATGGGGTGAAATGGCAGCTTTCTGATAAATTGATTTTTTTTAACATTTCACTGAAAATTAAAATGATTCAAATTTGACACCGTAATGCAGAGGAGATTGATCTCTACAGCATGATCATGATACCAATAGCTCAATACCTCCCAAAATTGTGATAAAGCCCTTCCACTGGGTCTCAGCTGACAATATATACAATTTTATGTATTTATAACGAACAGTCCTCTTCAAATATTCCCAGTGATTCTAAAATAATGTCATCAAACACAATCAAAATAATTTGTGGAACCTTTGTACTCGTTACAAAATAACAACTGTTCTAAAGTCAGAAATCCTCCTGGATTAGGGCAGATTTGGCATTTAATAAGCATTTGGTGTGCTGCTGATTCAGAGCTTGCAGACGTTGAAAAACAATCAAAATTTTCTCTCGCCAGCTGGACTGTCTATCAAATGGACGTCTAAACTACCAACTATGAGCACTGGACACACGCTGAGGAATCAGCATAATCTATGTAGGTCATGTGGTCAAATTTGTGACACACATTAATGTAAAAGTCATCATGTATGCTCATTTCATCTTTAGCAAGAGGGTTCATCCAATTAAAAATTAATTATAATATCTCCAGCAGCTTTTCTGTATCTTTTAATTAAAATAAATTGCAAGGGTTGTGTGTAATTAATGAAAATCTGTATGATCAAACTGTCTTTAAATGAAGTAGAATCTGTAATATATAAAACATTTTGTAACAGCATGTGAAAATCCAAAGTGCCAATCATAGTGCAGTATCTATTGTAAAAATTAAGTAACTCCTCGGTAATTCATTGCACCTAGATCAGCTCAAGATATTCTGAAATCTGTGGCTGTGTTTATCAACTTCCACTTTCCCATGTTTGAAACACATTTCAATACCCACTATCAAAACGCACTCGCAAATGACTTTCAGATTGTGTTTCTCAAGTTGTTACAGTTATTATCTCTGTTGTGAGTCAATTTGGGGGCCTCATCACATTCTTTTTGTGCAGTTTGGTCTGAGAAGGGGAGATGTGTAGTTGGTAGTGATTGATGTGGGTAGGTCCAAGCTGTAAATGCATTTCAAAACAACTTTGCACTTATCAACTCTGCAGAAACGCATTTACAATCACAATTTTTTTTTTTTTTTTGGGGGGGGGGCATTTCAGAAACGTGTTTCTAACCCCATAATCAAAACAGCTTTGCATTTATCAAGTGCCCAAAATTCCCTAAAAGTACTTTGAAATCCTGAATTCTGCACCAGAAGTGAGTTGATAAATGCACCCACTGTACATGGTGAGAAAGAACATTTCAGAACATTTGGAACCGATTTACAGAACTTTAATCCAAGTACCATCCAGTGTTATCTCTGAAGTGAAACTGAGAAACACCCTTGAGACAGTTGCAAAATCAATTCCAAACAGAACAAAATAGCACAAAGCACTCTTCAATAACAAAGAGCTTCAGGAATCTTTAACATAATGACAGCACGTACACATTCTGCCTGTTCAACAAATTCTTGAGTGGATTTCCATGAATACATTTAGAAAGGTATAATTAAGTTTGGCATTAATGATCATCTCTTCTTCTTTTTTGTTAGGATTCTGTAAAAGATCAGACAAAGAAAATATGGGGAGGTTACACCTGCTCAATCTCTCTAGTTCTCCCATCCTACCACTCTACCATCTCCACCCGCACCCCTTCCCTCCTCCAGTACCTCCTTGGTCCAACCAATCAGAAGGTGAGAAGAAGCTCCGCAGGCCAGACCGTATAAAGGATTGCTTTGTGCAGCCAGTCATGTGGTACTCTCATGTGGGGGAAATTTTTGCATAAAAGAAAAAAAAAATGGCAAAGGGAAAAAAATTGCACTTGATGATTTGCACAGATGTCTAAACGATCAGTCATGTTCAGAGAATTAAAGTTTAATGCCTCTTGATTAAATGCAGGAGGAGAGCTGCAGGGAAATCTAATAACACTGTTGAGAGAAAACTCCCACAGGCCCCTAAAATCCCAATTTTCTCAACCTCGGTAAGCAAAATTAACCATGTATGCAATATCTGGCGAAGACACGGTGGATGAATTGTGATTCTCTGTATTCCATTGTCTTCTTCGTTTCACTGTATTCCTGCATGTTTCTACTCGAGTAAATCTTATATTATTTCATCATTTTTAACCTCATCCACAGTTACTGAGCATAGTAATTACTTTACTTAAAGTAAAGAAAGTATCTTCCAAAAGAAGTGTGAGCTCTATCCTTCTCATCATTGTGTTACACATATGAGTGAAGGAAAAATCATTATCATGACAGAGACACTCATTATCTGCACAATATCAGAGATATGTCTCAATTAATGGAGAACAGTAATAACATTTTTACGCAATCTGTAGGCTGATCAAATAGTTTTTGCAGGATATACAAATGATATGTGTAATGCTCCAGTATGACACTACAAAGTTCCATCCAAAGGAAATTTTCCTACTCACTCATATTGCTATTCACCTATATGCACCCTACTTTTGTGTCTTTTATCCCTTGGCAATAGTTAAATCTTACCCACATTACGCTCTATTTCACTGCCGTATACATTTTTGGCATTTACAAGGCTCTCATACACAAAAGAAGTATTGGTTTTTACATTGAATTGCAAAAACTAATATTTGAAACAATCTTTTTTTTTTTCCTGGTGTGTGTGCATTGGCCCATAATAAAGGAGTTGAATTCATGTTTTTGCCACCACGAGGAAACTCCGCAGACGAGAGGCTGGTTTTTCACCGAAACACTCAAACCACATCAGTTTGGGGGTTTAGACAATTCTCCATTGACTAATTTTAGAAAAATTCTTTGTTAAATATAGCATGACTCAAATAGTGACTACATTAAACAATTAAAACACATCTAGGAAGACTAAAAGATATCGTTAGGATGAAAGAGATTTCAGCAGACAGACACATAAAAGAGAAAAAATGTCATATCAACGCAAAACTTTTAGTTTTAAGCATTAATGAATAGCGTGGTTAATGACAGTACATCCAGTAGTACTGGTTTTTTTAAAGCAACTTTGATGGATACTTTGTAGTAAGTTGATGAAACTCCTCTGGCTTGAATCTTCACTGATTGCAAATGCTACAGAGCATGTCAGATTAACCATCAACAGATTCTTGATGGCTTTATTCAAAATTGGAATGAACATGTTTTTAAGCTTCATTCCTCTTTTGAGAAATGGCTGTAGCAGACTCCTAACATTTAATCTTTGGGTCAACAGGACTTTAAAGTGTCTCTTCTGGATCATGAAACTGACCTAAAAAAGAATTCAAGAACAGTCCTATTGACACACACCTGAAATTAACAGTTTTTGACAATAATTTTTTGCCACATGATGTAAAAACTGTTAATTCTTGTATGTGGATTAAACATTTTTTAAATCTTGCAAGATGCATCACCATGCAAAAATCAGTCCAGGTTGTTATTTTTTTCTAAAAACTTTTGAGACAATTTGCCAGCATTGTGTTTGTAAGCAGCAGAAAAAAAAAATCATCTATTTCTTTCATCCCATAAGGCAATTCACCACACTAAAGGGCTTTTTACACTTGTGTTTCTTAACCCCGGACTTTCTCTGACCCAGGACTATCGTTAGTCCCGTACCAATTTTTTCAGCTTTTTACACTTGCCAATTAGTCCCGTACTATCTCTTGTCCAGGGCTAAGGAGAAAACTGACCTTTTTACACTCGTATTTCTTAGCCCCGAACTTTCCAAACCACATGAATATTCATAATTACGCTGTGTACTGTACACGTACACGCACGCACCGGCAGCACTTGACTACCTCGTTTCTGATTGGTCAGTGAGGGTCGGACTTCGTCTCCGTCGCTTAGCCCAGGATTATTTTTTCGTTCTGTTTACACTCACTTGCTTGGCACCGCAATTGCGGTGCTAACCCCTGCTATTTTGCAGGGCCAGATAGTACCGTACTATCGGTGGGGCTAGCCCACTTTGGCAAAAACGAGTGTAAACAGAAAGTGGGCTAAGGATAGTCCCGTACCAACGGTGGGGCTAAGGCCCCCCCTTAGCCCCACCGTTGGTCCGGGGCTAAGCAAAATTTTACAAGTGTAAAAAGCCCTTAAGTCCGGACACTCGGAGCCCAGGGTTATACTCCAGTCATAGTTTAGGCATGTGCAGTCTGGAGATGCAAAGTGCTTTATTTCACAGCTGAGTCATATTTTTTTGCTGTATGTGAATGGTGGCAAATAATATTGATTTTTTGCATCGCAATGCAAAAACTCCTTTACGTGAATGCAGCTACTGTTATTCAATAAGAGCAGGGCCAGACTGGATGTGGTTAGTTTACTCTTCCCAAAAGAGGCTCTGATTGGTTTTACCAGCAGTGATTGTTGATGTCGATGACTTCCCTTCCATTCCCTCATCTCTGTGATCGGGAGAATGAAAGTTGGATTCCACATCAGGTATGTCACATGATTCATATGTCATGCACCATTTGAGGCCTCCAAGAGACCAAAGACCATTACTTCATGAATTGGGAATGTAGACCTGATGTCATCCTCATTCCATGATGTGTTAAATACAAAGAGTATCCTGAATGATGATGCCTAGATATGAGGTGAGGTACCACAAAGTAGCCAGACAAATTCAATTCTGGTCTTGAAATGCAGGCTGCAAAATCATATTTGGAAGCATCTCAAGAAAGCTTTATCTAATCAGTATTGAAATGATAATCTCAAGTATAAAGGCTATTGGGAAATATGCCATCTCAAACACAATGTTTGCTTTCCTCATTAGCACAGAAAATGGTTTACTACTCCTTCCTAAATTGATTTCCCAATTTGATTCAACAAATTTTACTCCGTAAAGGGAAAATGACATCAATTGGAATGTCACTTACTTTTGTGAACTTCCTACAATCAAATTAGTAAATTTTGAATTTTTCTCCTTTCTTCTCTTGTCATAAACTAGTAAAACTTTCCAAAAAAATATAAAGATGACAATCAAAGTTCAAGGTAAGTTAGAGATGAGATCCTCAGCAAACTTTAGCATTGTGTTGTCTTCCTGGACACAACTTAATCGCATTTGGCGTCAAATGCAAATTCAAAGAATTTCATTCAGTCCAGGAGACTCAGTCTGGGAGGAAGAGATATTACAGGAGATGACAGCAGGACTGGCTCATATCAACTCACTTCATGTCACAAGTGATAAATGTTCAGTCAACTTTGTATATATCTTCAAGCATAACTGACAATCACACATTAACTTCCCAATGATAATCTTACTTCTTTTTCCACTGAAAAAAAAAATAAAAAAAATTGCTGAAATGCCAACAAGGACACAGGGAGATAGGTTGAGATATTTGGTTGATGAGAATTCTTTCCTTCAGTAAGGGTCCAAGCCTCATCCTTTACATCCTTTAATTTTTTACTCAATTTTTTCCGGGAGAGAAAACAAGCATTGGGACTCGGCATCATTCACTGTTATCCGCTTGCTCTGAAGCCAGTGTATACATGCACTCTCTGGGAGGCAAAAAGTTTTTAATTTTTGTTTATTATTAGTTGTAGAAGTATAAAAATTCACCAAATCCATGAATATATAACTGATCATAAAATGGTAACATATTAAAAAGAATGATGTAAATGTTTTAATCTCTATTTCTTTTCTATTTGGTGGAAATGTAATGAGTTTGACCAGCTCTATTTAGTATTTCGAAAATAAAGGATCAGAATTGGCAATTTTATGACTAAAATGCAGCCCAACTCTCATAGGACCTGATGTGGTAGTAGGAATGTGAGCTGGCAAAGCATCACTCTGGGTCTTTACGCTTTTTAAGAATAATCTTGATAGCAATTTTTTTCTCTTCTCAAAATGGTCTCATCTATTGGCTTGACAAACTTAAAACACAGACCTGCTGGTGAAAAGATATGTTGTGATTACATCAAGTACTAAAACACCATTTCAATGAGACTGTTGAAAGATCTGTGCACAGTACTAGGAAGGTCTGCACTTCATGAAAAGAAAGTGAAAAGCAATTGAATAGCTGTTTATAGAACAAATACACAACTTTTGCATTATTACAGCAACAAGATCACATTCCACATACACAATAAAAAAGTGTGTGCACATCTGATGTAAGCTTCACCATTCATTATTTTTCAGAGATTGCTTGAATTCATTCAGCTCTGGCATGGATTGAGACAAATCCTGAAGAAATCCAGTTCATGATTAATTATATGTGATGAGTTTCCCTTCAGTAAACACACATCTCTCTGTGTGTCACACAACATATAGTTGCATTTGGTGTGAAGATTGATGCGATAAGCTTGATCCACGATTTTCAGTATACAGACGTCCTTTCATTCATTCTGATCCTTCTGTTTCCAGTTTGTCAAATCCCAGCCTCCTCCCTTCCCCCAAAATTTTGTGTTATTCTTTTTTAAACCTGATAACATGGATTTCTTGGCAACATGGATCAGACAACATGGATTTAGACAAGGCCTGTACATCATGCACTGCATGCCAGCAATCAATACTGTACATTTCTGGAGCTTTCCAGTGGTAAAATAAAGAGAGAGATACATACATGTACAACTGAATTGTCTTACAGCGATAGCCTTAATGTCTGAAGGTAACAAAGTGGAAATCTAAGCATATCGGCCCTACTACTAACTACAATGATATATGCTCACATTTCCCATATGATAAACAAACAAACAGATCTCTAGATCTTAATCTTGATCACAATCTAGATCATACATTGTACTTTCAAACAAGCATTATAGCAAGAGCTGCTATCACACATGTACATTTATTTTTCATAAATTTTCATAATTTCTCACAATACGTTGCTATATTTCACTTCTTGCAACTGTCCTATGGTCAAGTTTGCTTGCCTACTTCATACTTGCGGATAATCTTTTGTTCTTCTGTTTGGGAATACTATCTATAGATTCATATTTCTCCTGCCCGTTTTCCTTCGCTGTCCAATGCCTGAAGCGTCACACCATGTGGTCTTGTCACGCATGGTCTTGTAGCAAAGATCACAGCAGTCCTCATACCAGTCCTGACATTTTAACTTGTTTCTTCTCTGGTGTCCAGCTGGTTACCACCCACTTATCTCCTCCACTGGGTCTTTACTGTCACTCACTGAAAAAGGTTTGTTTGCTTTGGACCACTTGTTATGAGTCTTGATGGTCATGAAATGGTATCTGATTTGAAATATCATTTACAGGGGTTTGAATTCTACACGATACATTCCAAATCAAACTTTACTTTCTAAACAAAACATTCATGATTAAGTACAAATGGTACTTGAAATTTCTACATATCACATTACCTGCAGTGCAGCACATATCTTCTTGGCTTTACAAAAACTGGCATATTATTTAAATACCAAACCTGTGTTGAATAAGCCAAAGATACATATTCTGAATGTTATCTGACACTGTGATATCACAATTAGTTTCTTCATGCAAAGATAACAACTTCAATTAAATAAAAAACCAAAAAACGAATGAATCAATAACTAACATTGAAATTTGGTAATTATGCATATTTAAGAATGCTTTCATATTAACAGAAAAAAAATGAGCAATTCAGAGAGTATCATCTGGCAAAGCCTTACATGTGAGAGTGGAGATGAAAACAAACACTATGAGGGCAAAAGGGCCAAGATAAACAAGGCATAGTAGACTAGCTTTAAATATGTTCACCACACTTGATGAGCTAAAGCAATACAGAAGATGCAGTTGTATTCTAGATTGTTTTTGTAGCCTGAAAAAAGGAACATAACAAGTGGTCTCATGACCTGAGTTCCTCATTATCAGTACAAATATGGCATTTCTACTGTGTGACATTGACAAATTACATCCCTGTCTTCATTTCACTTTATAGGTAACACACACACTGTGAACCTTATGATGTATGCTTCCTAAAAAATAATAAAATTTAATTCACCTCCTCAGGAGAACACATACAGTATACCTCTGGAATAATGCTATAGAAATACAGTGCATATTACATGTACTATATCCTGGGGTAGTGATAGAGATAATAGAGCCTAAAGAGGGCCCTCATAATTATCACTATTCATCTTATAATGAACAACTGCATGGTTATGTAAGGCCCCTAAAACATGAAACATACAGCAAACCTTGAGAAAGAGTTTACATTCAGGTTTTTAAAGGAAGAAATGTAGTCACACATACAGTGTACATGGATATTTTCTAGGTGTATTGCATGCTAAGTACCTGATTGGTTCCTTTTCATTAATATTATTGATCAGATCCATGTATACCATTGTATTCTGTGATCAAAGTCCTTGATTTATGAAGTTCCTACATCCTTCCCCTCATCCGGGCAGACATCTTTGATCACTGTAAAACACAACATTTTAGCAGCATGACATTTTTTAGAATTGGAGCCGACATGTTTTTTTGCAGCATGAAATTTGCCCGAATTACTACTAGCATTCAATGCATATAGTGCAGACAAGAAATTTCGCATGCACTGTAATTTTTGCGAAGTTTGGCTCTTCCAAATTCGTGAAATTAAAATGCATGTGAACATTCCTTGTTTTACAGTACAGTTCAAATTTTGATCAACTCATATGACCATAATGGTACACAAATTTGATAAAAATTACCCATTGTCTCCCAAGGAAATTCCATATTATAAAAGGTATGAAATTTACAGCTTATGGCATATTTTACCCATTGCTTGTGAGAGCCATGTGAACCTTGTATCAAATGTACAGTGAATTGCATTTTATCACAGGTAATGGATTAAATTTTACCATTATACAGCTGCGGAATAAACTATTGCATTATCAAAAATGAAATCTGTTTTGATAGTCATGAATAAAGCGATTTTCACAGATATAAAACAGTTTCTACATCATATACACTCCCTAAAAGCTGCACATGTATGCACATACATGTACATGCACATAGACACCACGCACACACACACACACACACACACACACTGCATTACACCGAGTGTGATATACATCATAACACTGCTAAAAGTACAGAGTAGAAGCATGCCACAACGTATGCAGGAAAAGGTCAAATTTTGACAATTAAGCAATTAGTAATTAAGGCTGTCTATGCCAATCAAGAACTGCGTTTTATTCTCTGACAAGATTGTAAACAGACTCACAAAATATGCAGCCACGAAAGGCATAAACAATTACACCCACACACACAAACACGCCCACACAAACAAACAATAAACACAAACTTTTTTTTTTTTCATCCTACGCTACCTGTTACTTCCTCAAGTATAATTAGATAATAGCTTATCACCTGCACACGACCTGGGGCACTAAATCATCTGAATACCAACAACTTCCTGTAAGACTATGGGTGGAATAAACATGGAGGAGGGAAGAAGGAATACAAGATGGGAAATCACTGTCGAACACTTCCTAATCATCTCCAAGCATGAACCATTTGTCTCACACCATGGCAGGTCTTAAAGGCATAATCTACCATTTCCAGATGAAACAAAAACCCAGCATTAGTGCTTTAAAATAGTTCTAAGATGTGAGTTTGGGATAGAAACAACCACTGTAAAAATTTGAATCAGTATAATTAATGTTAAGCAAATGGTTAAATATAGGAAATGTGAACAATAGTTATGATAAAAACTGTTTCCAGGCTAAACCATCTACATTTATGGTTTATTGAGAAAAATAGTGATAACTCCTTATATTTGGGGCTTTATTGCAAAATTTGTACATGGTAGGATGTTTTGTGATACTGCCCTACACATAATGCATGGAATGTGATATCTCGTACATTTTTTAAATCATTGCTCCAAATGGTAAATAGTACCTTTAAGCCATTGCATCTTGGGTAATTTGAACTTATGGATCAAACCAAGTACAAAATCATAGATCGACACAAGACAAGAGGTAATTTATATGCAAGGTTCAACATTAACTTCTTGTAACTTTTTGTATCTTTTCTTAAAAAGTGGTGACCTAGCGTCTATTTCTGGTGGCCCTAGGGCCACAGGGCCACTGCTAATGTCAAGCCTTGCTATGATGTCACAAAAATTGATATTGACAAAAATAGGCAAATTGCAAATGTTCTATGATGCAAAGAACACTGCAAATGCAAACACAAACATCATCACCAACAACATTGGGAATGAGGTACAGAATTGATCTTGCTGAAAATCAAATAAACATTCCTCATAAATATGATTATCTCGGTACTAAATTATGTTCAATTAATGTAGAGATGAAGCAAAATGAAGTCAGTAGATTACAGGCTTATCTGTTCATCATCTGTTCAATCTACATAGCCATTATTGCATGGCAAACTCCAGCTCGGCATATTCAATACTGAAGGTCATACTTCCCACATATTCATGGTGTCTTGCCAACTTTCAATTAAAAACCTCCATTTTTTACACTCTGAAGCATACATGATGTTTACATTTTGCTAGAAGCATTGTCCTTCCAAATTTGTCAGCTCTGTCATTTTCCTATGGGCATTTGGGCACAGTTCATTAAATATTCCACTTTGCTGTAAGACTGAACAACGTTCAAGAGATACCAATGCAAAGGAGAGAAGAAAAACAACATGCAAATATACAATTATTATCTACATGCTTTTTAGTGAGATCATTAGTTGTGAATGAAAGTCGATGGTCCATTAAACCATATATCGGATCATGCAAACTGTTCACAGTCTTTGCAACTGATTGACAAATTGCCCTGCATCAACGTAAATAAGCACAGAATTGATCAGTGTTTTAGTAGTAGCCATGATAAAAAATCATGGGCGTACATACTCGAGCGGGATTCGAACCCACGACCTCCTGATCACCGGACAGGCATCATCTCCACTAGACCACCGAGCTTTCGCCCGACAGCAAGTGTTGGTTCTAATCCTTATAGCATGCAGCAGTTACTGCGTAATTGTTCCAATTCATGAAATTCTTCCGTCGAGATGCTTTCATTGCAACTGATCGACAAATTGCCCTGCATCAACATAAATAAGCACTGAATTGATCAGTGTTTTAGTAGTAGCCATGATAAAAATCATGGGCGTACATACTCGTGCGGGATTCGAACCCACGACCTCCTGATCACCGGACAGGCGTCATCTCCACTAGACCATCGAGCTTTCGCCCGACAGCAAGTGTTGGTTCTAATCCTTATAGCATGCCGCGGGTACTGCGTAATTATTCAAATTCACGAAATTCTTCCATCGAAATTCTTGAATTTGAATGTTCACAGTCTGTTCTGTATCACCTTCAATGCTAAATAAAGATTAGAATGAAATATCTTTATGCATGTAGGACTCAAAAAAATTGGAAGCACGAAGAGCAGTGTCATCCTAGATCTTACAAATTCACAACCACCAAATCTGGGACAGGTAGTTTTCATTACTATTTTTGGTTCAAGTTGTACGGAAAGAGGAAAGATGAAATTGCTGTCCTGAGAGTGATGGGGGGGGGGGGATGCATGCAACTGACGATAGACTTAAGTCCAAGTTTCACAATCTAGTTTTAATAGTTAATAGTCTAGTTTATCTCCATATAAACTAGCTAACTATCTCACTTATGGAGCCTGACAAAATCAAAAAAGATCTGATCATATTTCATTTTCAATACCACAGAGCCTTTCCAATGCATTACAAAAAAAAAAAAATCAATCTAGTACATAGTAAATGAACATACATTTGAAAGTGGAAGAGAAAAATGAGCCAATACATACCCTATATTTCAACTTTTTGTTCAAAGTCATTGTGTTGTTGGAAAAGAGAGGTGCACATACTAATAGGATCCAATGGAATAAAAGTGTTTGGACTGAAGAAGCTTTCAGATCATTAAAATGAGATGACGACATCACATCTGTGTCTGAATAAATATCCGTAGTTGACACATCTGGTCACAAAATACAGCTACACACAGGACACTTTTGCTACACAATGGAATCTTGAATATTAATGAGAGCATCCAAAATATACATAAGCAGTGAAGATATGGGATATGAGTTTCCTTCAATTTGTCTGCTCTCAGTGCAAATGAAATTTGTTAGATCACAACTGATCTACATTTTAAAAAAACATGTCAGAGAAAAGGAACTAGCAGGAATGGAACCATCCATTCCAGTTGGTTCCTTTTCTTTGACATGTTTGTTGAAATGCATTGATTCCTGCTGGTTCCTTCATTTGTACAAAGTATATTTGTACAGAGGGAGACAAATTGAAGAAAACTCATATTTCATACATGTAACATCTTTGATGTTTACTCATTTTTTCTCTAATTTTTGTCTTGAAAGTATGTATAAATGAAGAACAGCTTTTTTCTGCGTGTAAAGTAAAGTACCCATTGGGTAGAGACCTTACTTGTAATCAACATGCAATTGCAACAGCCGTGCACCATATTTCCCAGTGTACTAATGGCACACCTTTTTGCCAACTGGAAAACCCTCAAAATAAGGAGTGCAGTTGATACAAAGTATTGAACAGCAAAATCCATGCTCACAAAAACAGTGCATATATATCTGCAAGAGGATCAATGTTACAGTATTTTAGCATCAGAAGGGTAAAAAAAGTAGTATATTAGAGCATGTTAGGTGGTATACAACAAAATGAGATCTCTTAATTTTTGGGTCTTAAAGGTTGGCATATAAGTCACTTTTCAGTTCCTGCCAAGCGTATATGAGCATTTTATAGCACACTCTCATGGCTGCGAGTTATGCTCAACCTACACCAAACTAAAATTGAGGGTAATGAATGTGAGACTCCACCTATACGTACACTGTATGTATGTATGTATGTATGTATGTATGTATGTATGTATGTATGTATGTATGTATGGATATAATACTGAGTCTGGTGCAGTTAGTAAACAGGTGCATTTTCAGTAATAGACGAGCAAATAGTACACCACCAAATACTCTACCAAGTTCATTCTGCAATGTCAACCTAGTTAGTTTGACTCTGTTAATCCACTTGTTCATTAAAATATATATCCTATCTAGTGGTATGTAAATGAAATGGTCTACTACACTTTCCTAACTGTGTTGTGGTGGGAGATCTTTCTCACTTTGCATGATATTACTGCAGGGATAAAACTCTCTGAAAGGCACCATTAATCCCATATTTACACACCCACTCCTCTCCTTGACTCACAAAACAGTGTTGACCTAAATACTTCCCCATTCGAAATGCCTTGGCACATTTCAGAGCTGTCAGTTCACCTTGTGGAAACCAAGCAATGAGAAACAGGGGCCCTGGGGGTTGGTGAAACCACAAAGTCTTTGACTCTGACTTAAAACCCTACAATAAGAGGATTGTCCAGCAGCCATCCAACTAACAAAAGTCAGTTGCATCACCGAACAAAGACCTGTTTAAGAGTGTTTACAATTTACCATTGTGCCACACTTCAATTTGATACAATAGTGGTCAGTTCGGGCTTGACCACATTCTTTATAGGACTTCAGTTTACTGTACCAGGAATCAACCAGCACCTAACAGGCAAATCTTCTCCTAGTATATGGTGTAGATTATCCAGTAATCAAATTTATGCTTGAATACATGAGAGCTTTAGACAAACCCGGTCTGATTTACAGAAGTGTGAATCATTGACTAATGAAACCAGGGTGTGTAGATTTACAAGCCAATTTCCCAGGAACAATTCAAAGCCTTTTATGCCTTTCTCATGCTTTTCTGAGAAGGCATGTCATTTACTCTTCAATAGCATTAGCAGTAATGCTACATAGTGTTACATAAATCCTGTTCACAATACTTACACAGTTAGCACTAACCATTCCCATGGACACTTGCTAATATTGTTTCTAAATACTTAAAGTCCACCCCAAAACTTGTACTTGTGTGAATAGAAGCAGAAAATGAGAAGAACAGGACAGTGAAAGTTTGAGCAAATTCAGATCAAATCTACGAAAGTTGTGATCAATTAAACACAAATTGGTATTTTTGTGATGTCACATGCGAGCTCAACCCCTATTTGCTCTGTACTGTATTTTTTTTTTACAAAATTCATTTTCCCATCAAGTAAATGTATTTCCTATCATACATGCATGCATAATACAATCTTTGTAAATATTTTTCTATACAACAGCTGCATAGAAAAAATATATTACATCAATAATAACAAAAAAAGAGAGTGATTTTTAAGAAACTTTATACACATAGTAAGTGGGCAATGAGCTCACATGCTAAATCATAGAGTTACCAATTTTTGTTTGATTGGTCAGACCTTTAAATTTCATAACATTCACCATCCTCTCACTTACTTTTTTTTCTGGTTCTATTCAAACAAATCTATTTTTAGCATGAACTTCCTCTTAACCTGTTGAAGACTGGTGCCTGGTATACTTGGGCAGGTGTCTATGGAAAATGTCAAATGGCAAATTATTTGTAAATAAGGCCCCATTTATATTCTTCATAAACAACAACGACAACGACAACAACAACAAAACAACAACAATTTACTAAATCCCACCAAGAAAACAGTAAGGCAACAGGCTACAAGCCAAATTCAAAATACAAACACACTTTGTATCAAAACTTTTCAGTTATTTGCAATCTCAAAGTATCACTAGACATTATATGGACAGTGATTGTGTTATTCAACTTTCTACTTTTCACTCAGATCACCTTATTTAGTAGTTTTCTCTGCCTTCTTGAATACAATCTGATCCCAGTAATACAATGAAAGGTCACTCGTGACACCACGTTTCCTTCGACTGTTTGTGGGTTTGTTTATTTATATGTGTGTGTGAGACTGGCTTCAGAACCTTTGAGTACGCCTTGTAGTAAGTCTCTCCAATGATTTTGCAGTCACTTTGCACATGTTTTGCTCCTTGAAGACTTGACTACATTGTGAAATGCATGGAAGATAAACACAATAAATCTACATGATATCAAATAATCACTATGCTACTCCCACTGATTAAGAATCACTCTTTGAACAATTCTAAGCAAGATTTCAGAAGGATTGTAAAACCAATTTTTTTTTTTTCTTGTGCATGAAATTTCAATGAATTTCTTGAGCCAAAATTCATCCCCAAAAAACAATAATAAAAATGCAGAAGATCTGCTGGTCTCACTGTAGACACAGTGAATGCCAGTACAATATCACATAAATTTCATGTAAAGTAAAAAAAAAAAAAAAAGTCATTGGAACCAATTTTGAAAAAAACAACAACAAACAAACAAACTCATGCCAGAAATAGTTCTGGTTTTACACTACATGAGTGCCTGGTCAATCTCTAGGGAGTCTAGTGCTAAGAAAACCAAAGATTCTTCACATCATGCACCCCTGTCCAGATTATACAACTTGGCACTCGTCAGTTTGGTGTTCACCTACAAAGTAAACCAAAGTTGTTTGGTTAAACACAGGTTAATCTCAGTAGGCATATAGATCTTTCCTGTTTGCACATTAGTAACTTGCCACACGGCTTGCTGGAAGGGGTCAATAAACGTTCAAGGAACAATGGACCATTTCACATGGATGAAAGAATGATGGAGTTTTGACACATGTAGTAAACAAATGAAAAACATAATCTTCAAATTAACAAAATTCTTGTGTTCAGTTGTTTTTATTGCAACTGGTTGACAAGTTGCCCTAACGACATATTCTACGGGTGATGTCAATGTTTGAAAGAGTTTTTTTAAATACATTTCATGTTTGATAAATCCAAAGTAGAAAATTTGACTCTGAGTAGTCCTGCAGATTTCATGCTGACAAGAGATCATACACTTCACTTACTAATAACTTTCATTTTCATGTTCAACTACAAATTACTTAAAAGGCATATGAAATACTTAAACTATGTTTGTGAAGTATACTTTATATAAAAACATATATATATATATATATCCTCTCCTCCCACTCTCTCTCTCTCTCTCTCTCTCCATGCCTCTATCTCTCTTTTCTTATTTCAGCTTTATTTTACTTGGCATGTTCTGAGAACATAAAGTCTAATTTTCATGATAATTCATTGGCTTTTGTCTACCTGTAGTTAATAATCTTCTTTACAATATCCAATAATCATCAGTCATTCAGTCTGCATTAGACTGTGGAAGATAAACTGGTGGTTGAGCGGAAGTGGGATTATCTGTATTTCAGTTCCTTCAATGACAGTAAATGAAGGGTTTATTCTAAATTGAACAAAATTTAATCAATCTATCAATCATATAGATAGATCACGACAGAGGGAAACCTTATGTAAATGTATACATTCAGTCACAACTCTCAAAACTTTACATTTTGTGACAGTTGTTTAATGTCAATTCATCATCATCATCAGGCTGACACAACATGAGCAGAATATTCAGTCACATAAAAGCTGATAAAGATAATGTCGATATACCCACTTATGAGACTGGAATATATGACAGTTCAAAATCAGGAAGGCATACAAAATTACATGTACCGGCGGTACAGGTTTTGAAAATGAATCCACCGCATTGTAAAGAGGGATTTCCTCTGTAAACGTGTGTGGTCGTTAAATGTACAGCTAGTTACTGTGTTAAATCTTTAATTATGACGCCAGACATCGTTCTGTTTACCATATGAAACTCCACCACAAGCGACACTTCAGCACACGAGGGAACACACTCACTCCCACGGACCTATCAACGCTATGCTACCACTCTACGTCCCCAACATCTTCGGCGTTGGACAGTCCGACGACACCGCTACCACCACGTCGCGAAAGCGAACCCAATTGATCTATAAATCCAAATGCAAGTGACATGGAATTAGAACTGAATTATTCTTACCTCTGGTTTGCACATCTTGAAGAGATAGGAATAAGACAAGCACGGTGAAAATCAACACTCGCCAATCCATAACGCTCTCAGTTAGGGACACTTTCACTACAAGAGGAAAAATTTGCTTTCGGTGTAAATATACCAGTACCGGTTGATCAACACAGTTGTTACTTGGCCTGGAATGAAACGGATTGCACGGCGTACTGTGTACTGGTGGTGGACGCAATCGGATGAGTGCATATAGACAGTCTATTCTGTATGAATGAACACGGAACGTATCAGGAAGCTTGCTCGAGCAAGGTCATCAATGTGGATGGCTGGAACAGAACGGCGCGGCCGATTTAAAAGCAACGCGCGACGCGCAGACAGGCGCTCGTGTAACACAGCCTCTCGCTCGAGAAAAGAAAAAAAAAAAAGAAAAGAAGAAGAAAAAAAAAAACAAAAAAAAACAAGGTACAACGAATCAGCAAGGAAACAGGAAATTGTTCAGCAATCATCATGTAGCAAAACAAGTTGAGTGTGAAACTGGTCTGTCATTAAATAAGATAATGTTCTCTTTGTTCTCGCAAACCTTTTATGCATTTGTAATTGTACTGAGTTTCTATACACGTTCAAAAGTGCAACGCAGAAAGCGCGGCAAAGAGCAAAGTTAGCACAAAGTGGGGAAAACGGGAGAATGGACGAGATTGGGGGCGAAAGAAAAAAGATGTAATCGTTTTAAAGAAAAATGACTTGAGTTTTCATCGAACTTCCTTTGAATTGCAGAGGAGGTACTAACACGAGCTCGCAGCGACCTACGTGAACACGTTATATATTTTCATGTTTCATCTTTCATTATTCCTGGACTTGGCAGTTTATGTGCTTATCTACTTATTTGGATAATATCTATTTCTAAAACTAATTGAACCCTTTGAAGACTCGTGCAACTTGGACCTCCCCGAAAGTAATAGAATAATCAGCAAGTTGATTGTGGTCACTCTTACGGAAAAAGAATTGGAAGAAGAAGACTGACCAGTTCGCAGTTAGCGAGTTTTCAACAATTAAAACAATTCACCCACTTATTAGAAAGAGACAGGCTGTCATTTTAACAAGTCTCCCTGAATGTTCTTTCACTGCAACGTAATATTCTTGAAGACACTGTTCATCCTTTATCTGCTCATGTGAGTTTGTCGTCGTTGTTTTTGTTTTTCATGATTTCTGATCATCGTGATCCACCTGTAAGAATGACTTCATAAAAGAGTGAATATCATACGTGTTGGTGGGTGCGTCCAAAGCAATGTACGAGGTAATAATATGTCTGTTGCAAAAGTGATAGCGTCAATGAGGAAGGATGACAAGTCACAATATCTGACTTTAAAAAAGGTGTTTTCCGGGTATTTTGTCGTAATGTTGGCTTTCAGCAGAATATCAGCAGACATCAGACAGAGACATTCAGATCATACGAATGAATTTGTTGAATTTCCAAAGGTCGTAACACTTTGATTTTATCCTGAGACTATGATCATTCTCACAGCATCGGAACTGGCGAAGTCATCACGGTGGTCATGATTTCAGTGTATATGACCAAAGACATGATAATTAGTTATAAAGATACAAGAGAAGTTATAGTTTTCTATAGTTAACCCCTTAATGAGAATGATTAAAAGCACATTTATGTGTCAATTTCCCAGATTTTTCAACTTTTTCATGATGCACAGCCTCCATGCAGCCTCACACTTTTAATGTGTAATTTCTTTTGACATGGGCCGACCGTGCATGTACACATGTACATATCCCTAATAATGAAACACGGATTGAAAAATTTGTACTACATTGTATATGCACTATTACCAGGCCCGGCGGAGCGTTTTCAAAAGTGAGGGGCCCACTTCCGGATTTCATGAGCTAACAAGCAAAAAACAAACAAACAAACAAGAAAAGAAAAAAAAAAACAGGTCCTCAGCTCATCTCTCCCCTTCCATTTCCGGGTTTCTTCAACTGACAAGCAAAAGAAAAATAAATAAAAAATAAAAAATAAAAAAGTGTCTTCCGCGGAAAGACGTAACCTTACCGCGCTCACACTTCAAGGTCTCTATCTATTTCTTTTTAGTGCCACTAACGTACTTCCGGGTTAAAAAAAAAAAAAAAAAGTAGGGGCCCAAAGTGATGACACCTTACGTATTCCTTTGTTTGGGGCGGTGTACAAAAAGTGTGGGGGCCCGAGCCCCCATGCCCCCCCCCCCCCCCCCCCCTGGTTCCACCGGCCATAATTACGGTACTATACATGTATAAACAAGGTAGTCGAATCCGATGATTCTTTTTCGAGAAACTTTGCCGGTGTGAATTACGGAGATAGCATGAAATCAGTCGCGGTCACACAGGCAAAACATTGCGAAGTTTAAATTTATTGAGACCTAACTTGAGGTTTTCAACATTTTTTGGTGGGTGAGATAATGAGAAACCTCTTATGAAACACGAAAGCGCATGTAATTCTAAGATGAATTCAATGTTCATTTGATGGAAATTGGTTTTGACATGGCTGAGATATCCAACACAATTCGATCCTTATAATAGGTGGAACCCACCATAGCGGGGAAAAAAGGCACCTTTTCGCTATTTCTTATGATGTTTGGTGTAAATAGTGACATAGAATTTTGTACATGTATGAATTTTTTATTTCTTTGTCTTAAGTTTTATATCTATAGATGGATGTAGATTTCAAGGTTCAACTCTGAATTTTGATGCATTCATGGCTTTAGTAAAGTATAAACAGAAAACTGAATAAGTTATAGCACAAAAGAAAGGTCAATTGCAATGTCATTTGAGGAAGTGGTCCATGCTTTGTTATGGTTGATCCTCTTCTTTTATATATCTCATAGACATCCATATTCTTTTTGTTATATCATTATGGCAGATATAGTTTAAGGTGACTTGTTTTAACTGAACACTTATTCTTTTGCTAAATAGACGAAGATCATCAGAGGCTTTTCTACATGGCATTAACCATGAACTATAATATAGTGTTCAACTTCACATTTGTACATTGTTTGTATTGTTTGTTTGTTCTTTGGTTGCAATAAAAAATAAAAACACACACCAAAAAAAAATGCTTTGTTTTATTTTTTTATATATCTCAGCCATTGAAAACCTATTTTCATCAGATAAACTTTGAATTCTTCTTAGAATGGTATGCTTTGAACTATTTCGTAAGTAGTTTCTTGGTATCTTGCAAAAAAAATTAAAAGCCCAGTCCTCATTTCTACCAATATTGTATCATCCCTGTAACTTCGAGAAGTCTTCCCGAAGTCGGCTCGTCCGTCCAATCCGCACTGGCATCACAAACTTTAAGTTTTAGTTCCTGAAGTTGGGATTACTATAGTGCACATGCGCCATCTGATGGCTATAATGTTTGTAATGTAACACCGCACACATTCCAAAGAGCGCGCTTCGGAGGCGCCGCCCGCAAACAGGTAATGGATTGGTCACATTAAAAACTTCGTAAAGTTTCATCTGCGAGCTTACAGACTGCCCAAACGCCGACAAGATCGGGGTCGGGAAATTTCCCTAGTTTGAGAGGACGTTTCACGAGACGTTTTCGGGAAGATATCGGTCACCTGGCAAAACTTCTACGCGACCTCAAACTTCGCGAAGTTTTGTCAGTGTGATGACGGATGTTGTTTTCTAAATTGATTTTTCGGCGGTCGCCTACATTCTTCACGTCTCTCGTTTTTCGGCCGCATAGACAAAACAAAATTTGTTATGAAGTCACTAAAAATCAACTTATCCTTCTGAGTTGCACTGCATCATATTTTCATGTCCTTGGTATTTATGGTGTTCATAATCATCTCAACAAACTGAGATCAATAATCCCAGCCTATTATATTTGTGTTAAGTTTTGGTCGTTCGTACTCTGCAATGCACCTTCAGTCATTTAGCCTTTACAAGGTGAGCGGTGAGTGTTGTATCATGATTAAGAGATAATGCACGAAGTGATCATTATAATGCCTGCATTTCCTCAGTGGCAGTGATTTTTTGTTTGCAACAACCATGCACCATCCCTGATGCTGACTCAAAAGTTATTTCTGTAGTTTTTCTTGCAGATGTTGCCTAATCAACAACACAGAGGATAAATGAATTTCATATATGGCTGTCCTGCATTTCGACAATGCCAATACCAATCAAGAACGGAGCTGAGAGAATTCTCTAGATTATTAACATCTTCAAGTTCGACACCAAGAACGTTCCTCTTAGAACTTGAACAGCTTTGTCTATGACCGGGTAGATATGGGAGGAAATATACAGGAGATGATTCATAAACTAAGAGGGATGACTTATTGCCTCATGTATTCATTGCTACCGTTTCTCTTTCGTTCCCTCTTTCCTTCAGACATCTATTTTTGTTCCTTTTCATGATCAGCAACGCGAGCAAGATCAAGCTGCAACAACGATGATTAAAAGAAAGAAATTAAACTCGTATAGTCTCTTAATGGATGCTTACGTTTAAAGGAAAAGTTAACAACTGCATAAAAATAATATCCATAGGTTTCCAACCAAATATTACAACGTGCGCTCTACTATACACGGTAAAACAAAAACAACAAGAGTGAAAACATGAATAAAAGAAACCGTGCAGCCTCCTGATTGGCGAAAAGTATACCCAGTGTGCGCGCGCCCCTTGACATTGATTGGCTGGTTCGGCGCGAAGAGATAAAAGGGGGGAAAGTTTGAAGCAGTTGAGGGTGGGGCTTTTACCTGGTCGGTACCGGCAACTATCGAAGTCATACTAGTACTCGGTAGTCTGGCGCACAATCAAGATCCAGTTTCAAAGTTTGTTGACATATCAAACACACACAGGCCTTTTCAAAGTTTGTTGACATATCAAACACACACAGGCCTTTTGTCCTCTTTTGGGTGGTACTCCCATCCAAATACAGGTGTATATATTTTTAAACTGCAACAATCCAATGACATGAGAGATCGCGTCAATTTCCTGTGTAGACAAAGATTACTAATGTGAACAGCAAAAATGTTAGCAAGTGACAGGCGTTTCCGACTTTATAGGTAATGTAAATATTGATAGAATACCAAAGTGATTACACACATTGAAGTTATTGTAGCATCATTATAATATTTCCGACAAGCCAGTAATCAATCATTCGTCCTCGATTCGAATTGTAACTGCTTCTCAAGAACGTCAATGAAATGGCCACTGAAGAGGAAAAAAATGATGATTTTAGTGACTCATGTCCTCTGGTTTTGTCCTCTATCTACATTTATTTCTTTTACAGGATTTACTTTTTTTCGGTCACATCCGGAGATGTTCCACGAGTTTGCCATTGCAACAAGATTGTCAAAAGGTGGCGTACTTTGACAAACTTGGACTTTGCAGCCGGGTGTGCAGAGCAGTGTGCATGCAGTGCAGATATACAGCGCCCATCCCAGAAAGCCAGCTGGGTTTGTTTACATTGGTCGGGGCCTCTTGTAAAAGCCAGTACTACAGTCAACGGAGGCGAGGTACCTGCATCGCGACAACGAGCGAGTAGTGTGGGCGCAAGCGAAGCAGGCCGCGCAGGACCTGTTCACTACATGCAACAACACTGCACACGTCGATTTACTGTACGTTGTGTAGAGATTCCGCATTATCGCTGAACGGATCGTCGCGACAGCGGCCGGTTGTAGAGAAAGAGGATAACCATGGAGGCTAAAAGTATACGGAAAACGAACGAAAATCTTCACTTTGTCCTGTACTATCTATTGGCTGTATCTTTCAGTGGAATTATACTTCTAACAGAACAGTGCTCAGGTAAGCGATTCTTGACAATCAGTGCTACTTTCGTTCTTGTCCCATCATCTTGCCCATGCAGATTTTTCGCCAACTGCACGAGCACACCAGCGTACAATGAGTCACACTAGCGGGGAAGGTCGGCACTAGCCACCCTGATGACCCGGGCGATGTGGGTGGTGTTTGTGGGGTGGCGGACCAGCGGGAGGATTTCTCGGAATATGAGTGTGTCGTGCCATAATGGTGTGGCAGGCATAGGCATCCCTATCAATTGGAATGGAGGATAAATCGGGTGTTTTTTTGTCAAAAAACATGATTTTACCAATCAAGTTTAGGTATGGGTGCATAAGTATTATATATTTGTGAATATTAATGATAGCAATTGTAAATATGAATAGCACATACACACAATACACCACCATTCAGTCCAGTGACGGCAGTGTAGTCACCAGTAAATTTTCCTATTGTGTGCTTCTTTTTTTTTTGTAAATGGGAGAAGTAAATAAACATTTAGAGGAAGTAGTATAAACTGGTAAATACTGCTGCTGAGCATGCTGAGTGAGCTGGTGAGTTGATGTGGCAACAAGCTTGAGCTTACTATATACCTGTTTGCAAATTTCAGGGAATTTGTTATGTAACATCCTGGGAAGAGTTAAGAGACCATTGTTACAGTGTTAAGTGGGTGTAAATTGGTTCTGATAGATTGACCCAACAAAAGAAGTCACTGTATTGTCTAATGCATGAGGATTCAGGCAAGAGGAGATCTCAGTGTGTGCTGGTGGTTGCTGTTGTAGTAATTAAAGAGGCACATCACTCAGATTTGAGTATTTGTTCTTTAATCTTCATCAATTTAGATACTTCATGGAAAAACAGTAAACCCCAACATATTCAAAGAGAAACATCCATATCAAGCATCTTGTAAATGTATTGTATTATCATTATTATTATTGTTATTATAAAAGAACTTGTAACTTAATTTTCGAGCGGGGAGCAGTCTGCAATCATTCAGTTGCTCTGAGGCAATTGAAGACCAGGTGCAGTTCATTGCGTGGTAACAGGTTAAAGGCAGAGTCGAGGCGATGTTGCTCATGTGCATGCATGCAGGCTTCTCTAAAGCTAAATGCCGACAGTCTCTGTATCAGTGCTACAGTTGTTAGATTATATAAATCAAGTTGATGCTATTTAACTCTTTACTTGTACTCTTGGAGTTTTTTGTCCTGACCTGTTTGTCTAGATGCACCTTTTTGAAAATTTCTTTATGATACTGAGTTTGAATAAATGAATGTCGATACTTCCTTTGCCTGTCAAGATCCATTCAGTACATGTACATATGTACCCTTAAATGTATTAAATATGCTTTGTGAATGAGTGGATCACCGACTGGTAGTGACTGGAGTCTATGAAAATATTTTGAATGGGGGAGGGGGACAGTGAGGCTTTTAAACAGAGATATCTTCTTTTCAGGTTTGTGTCAAAACTGTTTCAGTACTTCAAATAACTGCTGAACTATACTTTAAAAAAGGCTAGCTTGTACAGGTGCTGAATCATATTTTAACATGCTCCCCCATACCATAAGAGTTTTTTCCCCTTTCAACTCTTAACTCTATATATCATTTCCATTAAAAAAAAGGAAAATTATATACAATGCATTAATAGAACATATTTGTAATAATTTAAAAAAATGCAAATTTGTTCTACTTACATTGTATATTGGATTGAATTTATTATCAGATCAGATTATATTTTAAGGTAAAGTGAATGTTTTAATGGAGAAACTTCATCTGTTTGAAACCCTCTGAATGGTATGGAAATGTAGGTTGCCCAGATTGCATACTGCTATTTCAGATCCTGCTGGGAAGAAAATCTGTGAACTTCACATAATTTATAAATGTACAACATAATAGCACTGAAAATGCAAAATAAGGTAGTAAGTGTATAGTCAGTTGAAGATATAATCTCATGTATTTTACTATCATCAGTAGATCTGTTCATGTTATATTCTGACATCCATTAAATTTTCCAGTTGAGTTTCAGGAATCCTAAAATATCTTGGGCAGAACCACCAGATTCTTTTAAACAATGGGTTAAAATACACTCTTGGAATCAGAGTACCTCCATATTTCTTGTAATTTGATATCTAATGATACAAAATTAAACAAATTTATTACCTGATGATGCCCAAGATAGATTGTTACAAGAACCTGGAGAAACTTTTGTTCAAAGTAGTGGAATAAAAAATGTATTAGGAGTCACGATCATGTGAGCATGTATGCCAAGGCTATTAGTTAATGTGAGGTCTTAAAGGGGAAGTCCGGACGATTATCAGCCGTTTCCTGTGTAAAGAACAATATTTCATGAACCTATTACCCTTTTCCCGACTAGAAAAGACCATCAGATACATTTACTATGATTTCTTTTTAAAATAAGGTAATTCTTCATGTTCGAATCCGTCGCGAGCAGCCCTTCGTACTATCTGTCCCAGGATGCATTCCGCGTGACGTATCAGGCGCAGTTTCCTCAGCTGAGAGCACCACGAGCGAAGCCCAGCTACACATCTATCTCCCATTGCACTGCTGACTGCGGCACGGTATCTGCATGCCTGCCTAGGTGTGCCTTGTTGGCGCTACCGCAGGAGACCGTACACCGATTTAGGAATGCTGTTGCCAAATGCTGTATTCCTTTATTCAGATTATCTTCGGTATTTATCTATATAATATCCGTCAAAAATTAATGTAAAATAGTCGCAATGCTATAACATTTTCATCTAATTGCAATATTTATGTATTGTAATACTGCCGTACTTATTAGTGTCCACCCCATCATTTACAATTCATTGGATATTGTTGCCATCAGCGTGATCAGGCTGCTCAGGCATACATTTACGTCTGCTGCTGCCAAATGCTATCACAATCCGCAATCGTTTTTTTCGACTTCTGAGTGTGAACAATCTGAAAGCAGTCTGTCAATTTCAGAATTATTGCCTCTCTTGTTGTCCCATACTGTTGAGTATGTCTGACGGCAGTAAACTACGACAGTATACATTTAATTTGAACCGTGGAAGAAACGCCAGCGCCAGCTTCATCATAGTACCGCCGCCGGTAACTGCGACCAGCAGCCCAATACACACAGCGTATAGCGTATGGGACTGCGTACTGTAGCATTCAGGATCATGATAAGGTAGTATCGCGGATAAAAATCAACTTAAATTCGAAATATTTCTTCAGTTTGAAGACTTACTACTAAAGTTAAAGTATTGAAAACAGGCTTTGGACAACGTATGGTTCTGCCAATAGTCCCTTTCTGTTCAAATTGATGACTTAATGTGACTTGGTCGAGAGGAACCTTGGAGAGATACACTGAATTATTGACGGCCAGCACAGGCGCACACGTCACACGCGCACAAATTGACGACCGGATGAGATGCGCGGACCGTCAATTCAGTGTAACTCTCCCAGGTTCCTCTCGACCAAGTCAAATTAAGTCATTAATTCGAACAGAAAGGGACTATTGGCAGAACCAAGCGTTGCCCGAAGCCTGTTGTCAACACTTCAACTTTACTTGTGAGTCTTCAAATTGAAGAAATTTTTCAAATTTTAAGTTGATATTTATCCGCGATACAACCTTGTCATGATTCTGAATGCTACAGTGCGCAGCCCCATTATGCTACAGTATGCGTATGGGGCTGCTGGTCGCAGTTACGCCGCCGATGGGGAGTATGACGAGGCTGCATCGAGTAGTATTTGTAAGTTTTGACGACAAACTTGTATTGGAGAGCCATCTTGTGCACCTTTCCCGCTCATTTTCTTGGTTCGGAATGGGAAAAAAAAAACTCTTCTTCTGGCCATCGCCCGGTTTATTAGAACACCCAAACACTTGACACATCGGCATTTTTTCAGTGAAGCAATAGATCATGCCGCCTGCATCTGCTGCATGGCCGGAACCACACAGTACGCTACCACTTGCTCGGCCCGTATCGCCGTTGCTCAAGCAGGGCTCCCCGAGCCAGCTGACGCTCCAAACAAAAAGCAATGTGGGGCTAATACGTCACACCGTCACGTGATCTTTCTCGCCGGCGTACAGAAATCGAACAATTACGATTCAAAATTAGTGATGCTAAAAAATTGATTGTGATACAAAGACTAAGTTTCTTCTATGAAACTTAGTCATTATGGTCCTTGATTTATTCAAAATTGTCCGGACTTCTCCTTTAAGAGTACACCATTTCTAAATTCTATCACAGAAATGGATAAACTGATATTTCTCATATACAGTTATGTATCATAGATGACAAAAACTTGTTTTCCTTCAGCCAGGATTGTCAAAAGCTTTCATAGTGATATGAGATATGAAAGAGCATGATATTCACTGTAAAGTGGTTTCTCATTAAAACAGACTTTTGATTTGTACAAACTTCAACACTGTTGGTCTCAATATTTGAATCTACAAATTCATCTATCTTAGTCCACATGTACTCAGTGAACAGAGTTAGTCCAGAAACCAGGTCACATGTGATGTTATATGTGTCGCTGACGTGGGTTGTGCCAGGTAGTTTTTTGTGTTGTAACTCTTAGCTAATATCACGCATGAATGCCAGATGAGAATTGGCTATTGATAACAATAGGCAAGTCCTTCAAATGGATGACTGTGGTAGGAACCATGGCACAATCTGTTACAAGAGCATTTGTACAATGCATGTGTGTTCGTTGAGGATAAGAAGGATTGCTATAATGTTGATTATGGCAAAGAATGAATGAACAGTATGATTTAAGGACTTATTTAATTGCAAAATTACTCCAGTATAGTTTACAAATTTTATGTATGCACATTTCAGTCATCAAAAAGAAAGTTTTTCAACCCCTGTTTGTGTGTTTGTTTTTTAATGATTGGTAACTCATGGTAATGAAAACCTTCATACAGTTGGGGATTCTGTTTGTTGAGATATCAAACTAAACATCAAATATTGCGACAATATGACATTGATATAACCTTTCTCATATTTGTTAAATATCTGCATTGAATACTAACCCCTTCCTTAAAATAGAGGTGGCAAGGGAACAGATTGGGGAAAATTGTTCAAACAAATTTATTGTATCATGTCAAATTAATGTTACAGTGGGAGTGATATGAAATTCACTGTATATTTTATGTATCAAACTTCCTTCATTGATACTGCAAAGTAAAGAGAAGTATAGCCATTGTACAGTGACGGAATGAGTGGAGTGGTGACTGTGTAATTTCATTAATTACAAGTACTAGTGTGTGAACATTCATATACAGTTGTATATGATGGTTCACTTGCAAGATTGCAAGATATTTAAAGCACAGTTGAAATTGGTAGAAGTCCAAAGTTGAAGAATTTAGGAATTACACTGTAGAAACAAAAGACAAATCCATACTTGTACATCATGTTAATATGCCATGGAAAATCTGTAGAAATCAGTAATAACATGAATCAGCATTTTTTCTTCTTTTTTTTTTTCATTATGCATTCATCCAACAAGGAAATAATACCATAGTTTTAGCCTTATGTCAGGGTTTATAGCACATGGTACTTTCCTACAATTATCAGTATTTATGTACCTGAAACTCCAGAAGCCCCACTCTAACTGTTATGTATACAACAGTGTACATGTGTAAGCGGCATTATAGACATGTAGGCTGTACAGATACAAAAGGGTAACATTAAACCTGAGCTTAGAAAAACTACACACATGAATTCTGTAGCATTCACATTTCTCTGGGTCAGTATGTTCCGTTTTGATGGTCTTCATAGAGTGTGGTTCAAGTCTCATAAACTGCTGATTCTGCTGCACCTGGACGTACATATTTAATGCCAGGAAATCATGTTTTTATACAAGCTACTTTATATTGATGCAGTTGTCCATAGTACATAGTAAAATGGACACTGCACCAGAGAGATTTACATTGTGACCAGGGAGATTGGGGAGAGTACATGTTTTATCCGTCAGTGATATCAGCAAGTGCCAGTATGTGTACGGAACATGAGCTTCCAACTCCAGCATCATTTAAATACAGACATTGTGCTCTATTCCTTTGTAAAAGTCTGGCATTGTGGTATTAAAGTGATATTAAAGGCATAATTTACCATTTGCAGATGAAACAAAAACCCAGCATTAGTGCTTTAAAATAGTTCTAAAATGTGAGTTAGGGATAGAAACAACCACTGTCAAAATTTGAGTTCGTATAATCGATGTTAAGTGTTGTTAAATACACAAAATGTGAACAATAGTTATAATAAGAATGTTTCCATCAGACTAAACCGTATACAGTTACGGTTTATTGAGAAAAACCCTGATATCTCCTTATATTTTAGGTTTTATTGCAAATATTTCATATGGTAGGATGTTTTATGATACAACAGACCTACACATATGCATCAAATGTGATATCTTGAACATTTTTGAAATCACTGCTCCCAAAGGTAAACTGGACCTTTAACAACCATCTTGATTTACCTTGTCAATGCATTACCTGTATATTTATCTAAGATCATGCAGCACAGTGCTTCTTTTCATTGGGGAGGGGGTATTTTCATAGTTCCATTAAGTGTATTGTGATGTTATTTTTAGTTTTGTCTGTGTATTTTCATTTTATGACTCACATTTACATGTACCAGTAACAATGCAGTTTTTCTGTCTGTATGTATTGCATTATATGAAAAATTGTGAGAGGAAAGCTGTATAGTGCGGAATGCAATCATTATAACTGCAGCTGTATCTTTTTGGTAATGTGTGAAATTATCATTGAAATTGCTGGCTGCCCGAGCCAAGCTAATTTGAATGCGATGAATTACGAATAACTCCAAATAACTGTTAAAATGATGAGGACATATCTATGCCAGAATGACTCAGCCTTGTACTTAAATATATGAGAATCATTATCTTATCAGTCATTGAAAAGCAAGTTACACTGGCAAAAAGATTTGAACGATTTGGAATGTTATCATGCATTATACTCTTTTTGGTAGGCCTACATGTTTACCCATAGTATTTTTTTTTTTCTAAACAGAACCTTGGAGAAACCTTGATCAACTTCCATGTCCTACGATGTTATCATCTTCAAATAAAACTCAAAAGAAATGTGTTTGAAGATAAACTGTGAAATTATCTGGAGTTACAAATGTATGAATCAGATAGCCATATTAAGAACTATGAATTGGGGCTTCTGCAGTGAGTAGGTTTGTAAGATTACCAAATCTGCTCCAGAGTCCAGTATAGACCTGCGTATACTTGGCACCTCTATCTCACGGTTAGATGAAATGACTCCTCAATGGATTTTACAGATGTTTCCCCCTAGATGATTTCCAAACCCAAATCTTGATGAAGGGGCCCCTATTCAATCATTTTTTCCTCAAAACATGGAAATAATGCATGAGAGGTCCTCAGGAAAATCTGTCTCTTGTTCCAGATGATTTTGACAATTACAGTAAAGTCAAGCAGAAAGAAGAGTGTTTCATTAGAAATGGTGGGGGGAGGGGGGGGGGGGGGAGGAAAGATACCATAGAATTTTAATTTTCACTTGTTTTGCCAAGCAGTGATCTGTTGATACTGTATCATATTCAAACTTTATTCGGGGTGATAATTCTAAAGAAGTTCTCAATCAGCTTTCAAACAGATCTAGACAGAATTTCCTCCTTTTTAATAGAAAAAAAAGAATTTAATAGAAGAAATTATAACTCAGCATCAAGAGTTATTAATTGCATAATGAATTAGCATCAGTGGTTGTTAATTGGGAGTTTTATTTGCCAGATTGTGCTGTAGACAAATGGGAATGGTTTAATGAGAGAGTGAGGATGGTAACATTTGCCCAACTATTGACTTCAAAACCAGAAACATTTGCAGCATAATACTTTTGGAAATTGAAGGGACAGCCTTTTTTGGTGGCATGAAACTTTTGCGAAATGTCACTGGCATTCAGTGCATTGCTCGACAAAGCCTTTCACATGCATTTTACTATTGTGAATCTTGACTCCTTGTGAGACCTGACATTTTCATGCACATGAAAATTTCTGGTTTTACAGTATTATATTTGTGATTTAAGGGGAATTCATTAGAGAGACATCAGACCAAAGAAGTTGTAGGTGCTTTGGGTAAACCTGTTGCAATCACCCTGTCTGAAAGGGGAATGGAAGAGGGATGTATGTATATTATATGGTAGGCCATGGGGTTCATTCTCTTGAAGATGTGATAGGGTGTGAATAGATTTTGTCAGAAAAATTGATCACCATTATATGAGATATTTACTTTATTGAAAAAAGAAAGAAAAAAAGGTGGATGACCACAACCCGTAGTCTCTTTTAAAAAAAAAAAAAAATAATAATTCCTGTATGGATGTTTTAGTTGTATAGCTGAGGAGAATGAGAGGTTGACTGGAGAAAAATTATCTCCACTGCTGTATTGGCAGGATGAAGTGTAAGACAGCCTCGACCATGATGCTGGAGTTGGTTGGCTGCCTGAATGATGAATTTGGTCATAGGGTCCATGGTCAGATTATCTGCTGATGACTGATTGGATATGAGACGCGTGGCAAGGCTTTTAATCACCCCCAACCATTACCCAATGACACTACAAAGAGGGGTAGGTAGGGAGGGGGTAACAATATCCCCTTCTTTATGAGTGATGAATGCTGGAGGGGAATATTAATAGAGAAGACTGGGAAAGATAGCATGATGGATTGGAAAATCAGATAATTGAACCAAATTTGGAGGAGCAGGAAAATGAATTACAGAGAACATTAACGGCATGAATCATCTTGAGGCTTGAAGAATAAAGTTCCCAGATTGTAATTGAGAATGAGAGGTAACGACTTTTACTGTATAGAGTGGAACAAGATGGAATGTAACGATCACTATAAAGAGAGGAAAAAAGGGGCTTTGAAGACTAATGAATTGAGGTTCAGTACCAGGTCATCTGCTGCTAAGATGAGGTAAGTAGTTTAGTAGCAGGCACTTCTACTTGTCGTTTTACTGTATAAGTACCAATCAGGGGTCGCACTTAACTTTTTTTTAAACTAGCCAGGCGGACTACTTAGAATCAATTTTAACACTGAAGAAATATTTTGGCTAGCCAGACGGACTAGTAACTTCAGAATTTTATGATTTTTAGCTAGTCCGTCGTGATTTTGGGTGGCCAATGGCCAGCGGACCATCGCCAATTTCGAACCCTGCCAATCCTCTTTTTAACAAAATAGTGTCAAAATTTGATATTTTAGTCAATGAAATACTGCCTACAATGTTTACCAGTCGTATCTTTGATTATATTTGATTTGTAGCAGTGTAAGCATGTTTGAAGGCTCGATGCCTCCTGTAGTTTAACCAAATCGCTGGGGAGTTGTGAGAGCATAGAACATGTTAGATTCTTTTTGAGACTTTTTCCAGTCCCCAGCTGGTCTCGGATACGTTGCGGCCATGGCTGGGGCAATAACTTTGTCTGTGATGTCAACTGCGATCATGTAGACACCCATGGCAACTTACTAGCAACAATGTAGAGATGTCTCCACTATTTAGCAGATATCTCAGAGAAGTTGCTGCAACTTCCTTATTTGGAGGTGTTCCAGACATTGCCGTGGAGTTGCATTAAATGGTGAGAGTGCAAGTCATTTTGGGCCTTTCGAGTCGCACGCATCATGGCGATTGATCAGTTGCAGCAGTTATTGTGACATCTCGTCAATTTAGTAGGTCCTTTATCTACTGAATAGCTTAGACTTGGCATGAAAATGATTCATAGTTAAGACACCTCTTTTTGATGATGAATTATGCATTTATTGGTATATAAATCTGTACCTTTATCCATGCATTGTTACTGGATCCTTTGTATACCCGGTAATTTATGAATTTGGAGAGATAAGAAAGCTTGTTTATTCTGTGAGTGGAATCGTATGTGTCATGGTGACCTGTCTGTGTGTGATTCTATACAACCAGCAACCTTTGTTTCAGATGTACGCTAGCTTTCTGTGACATATTGCCCATTCTATTTGGATTCACACTGGAAATTTCAGTTACTAGTATTACTTTCCATTGTGAGTCAGATGTAAAGGACCTGTACATCTACAAAATGGTGGGGTTGGTTATGAGAATTCCAGTCTGAGAATGTTCACCAGCACTGAAAATGGCACAATGGAGTGCCTTTGTACAGGCTATAGGTTACTGTGCTAACTTCAGCTCAGCAATGTATAGAAACAGAATAACTGAATACTCTCTACAGATTCTGTTTACTAGTATGTTGTTTCTATGCCTCCTCCCCACCCCTTTCTGTTGATTAGTTTCAGATCCATATTTCTTTTCTGGAATTGTACAATGAGAACAGGAAGCCTGGGAAGAGGATCTTGCTCGTGTGGTTTCCTTTAAGCCCTGTATACTTTTATGTTGTTATCCTGTGATAGCAATCTTTCATTTTATTAAAACACTGTACAAGCAGAGAAATACACGTAACATACCCTTCTTGTGTGCCTCAAGAGCTTCATTCCTCGACAAAATTTGCACTTGAGATAAACACTTTAGTAATGAGAAGTGGCACTGCTACAGATCTGCACCGCTAGTTGACCTTGTAGCTATGTTACAGTTTCTACACCCACTACTCAAAGCAAGATTCAACTTAGAGGGGTTGTTACCCACTACTTTCCCCAAATGCTGAAAAGATTGTAACAAATTGGCTTAACTAAGTGAAATCTCTGCAGTTTGACTGAAGTTGACTTTAAGGTAATTTCTTCTTTTTTTTTTCTTTTGAGAGAGAGAGCTTCAGTAAATAGCCTTGAGCTAAGAATGTTGAATAGGGAAATCCTCTTCAGGTATAATTTTGTCAAACATCATGAGGGGTGAAATATTTTTGATATGAATACTCAAATCATCTTTGTATTATACTATATTGAGATAACAGAATAATGATAATGGAAAACTATTCTTAGATTTCCCATCAGTATTTACTATGAAAAGAGGAATAATGCACAAATGAGCAGGTATGCCCTAATCCTTCTAAACTCTGATTTCTTTGAATTTTTGCTGTAAATGAGGTTATGCTCCCAGTCCTGTGCTCTGATCTCAAATTTCTTACCAGTTTATCATAGACCATATTGGAAATGAAATACATATCATAAAACCAGACAAATTAGCGGCATGAAACTTTCTTGAATTGGAGCCAACAGCCTTTTCTATGGCATGTATTGTGAATTGCCACTGATATTCAATACACTGTGTAGGCAAGAACTTTCATGTGCTATATCGTGAATCTTGAGTCCTTGAAAAATTCATGAAAATATAATGCACATGAAAATTTCTGGTTTTAGTATTCTGTTTCATTATAAGTCTGTATACTGCACGAAACAAGTAGTGTGTAGGGAAGAGAAGAGTTATGAGTCAGTATCTTGAGGAAGTTGTGAAATAAAAAAAAAAGAATCCAAACTTCAAACTTGACCTTTCCCAGGCTGAAAGGACAATTACAGTATACAGATGGACATCTGGATATCGTTAAGATCAGGCTATGCACATAATAATGTATATGAGAATAACAGGCCAAAATGACAACAAAAAGAAATAGTAACTGCAGATTTTTTATGACATAGTTTTTAACATCAAGCATTCAGCATATTGTCAATAAAAGCATAATTTATATATTTCAGGTGAGAGCCCCCACCCCACCCCCCAAGCTGTACAATTTGTATGAGTATGCTCGGTTGTACTTATTGTAGCTTAACACTGTTTACTGGAAGATTTACGAAGATATGTTTGAAGATATATTTGCAATATATGTCATGATGTATTCAAATACAATGAAAGAAGCATGGATTTTTTTTTTTTTTTTTTTTTTTTTTTTTTGTGGTCCAGGGGTATGGAGTAAACAAATCATTCTATATGAAGAAATCTTGTTAAACTTTGATGTGTTTTGCATGAACTAATTCTGTCAGAGAAAATGTCAGGGAATGAATAATCTCTGGACATGCTCTTTTTCCAATTACTGAAAGATTTACTTGCTTTTCACTCATGCTTAGATACATTCACATGAGTAGCTTGTACAGGAGTGTGAAAATCTACTTTGTGCGTTGTCTGCCTCAACTGTTGATGATCCACCCATGCCAATATTAGTTTCAGTGTTGTTAATGTGGGTCTATTTGAGTTTTATCTTCAGTATGAGTTTTGTACTCACAATAGCAACACGCTTAGTAACTCAATATTGTTTCATTCTGTTGAACAACCATGTGCTGGCAGAAAGCACAAACAGACGCTGTCTTGAGCTCTGGTCATCCGATTTCTAATGCCAAATATTTGAAAGCATTCTCAGATTTCAGGACATCAAGACTAGGCTCACTGCTGCATATGATAAGATGGGATTTCTGTGGATTTAAGTCTCTTCAGTGAAGGATATCCGCAGATTCTTTTGTGTGTCTCCGTTTTCTATTTCCATCACTCTATGACGTTTGCATCATTTTTGAGATCCACATTGTGTTTTGGGCAAGATTTACATTGTCTCTTGCTTGTGCTTACAGTCATATTAACCCGTTGAGGACGAGTCTCAGGTATACTCAGGCAGAAGTCTATGGGAAATGAGTGTTGTAGCAAAATCAGCCTGTCCTCAAACAGGTTCACATTGGTCGCCGCAATGTGGGGAAAGTCCCATGCTGCGGGACTTTCTCCTCCAAAACCATAATGTGAACGCTCACTGGGACTTGTCCCCTCGTCCCCGCGAAGCAAGTCGGGTACGGGGACAAGAATGCCTGGATTCAAGTGGCAGAGCTCGCTCCAAGCCCCAAAATGCCCCCACAGCTCGGGGACAGATGAGATACCAATGTGAACGGTCAGTCATAAAAAAAGATAAGAAATTAAGATCTCTTGTGGCTGTCCCCGCGTCGTGGGGACCAATGTGAACGCGGGGCAAATGGGATGTAATCTATGCTTTTTATAGATACACTATGTTAGTTCCAGGGTTCTACCAACCCACCTTGCCATGCAAGTAACCCTTTATGTGCTTTGAGTGTTGATTGGCACAGAAAGCACTCTAGCATACTGTATACGCCGAATATTTCGCGAGGTTTTTATTTTCGTGAATTTCGCGAGTCAGCTGCTATTTGCAAAATTAAAAACACGCGAAAATATCAACTCTTATGCTGATATGATTGTGACGTATGTGTATACATGTGACAGTTCAGTACAGGACTCCACCATCGCAAATTTAACCACTCGCGAAATTGTCGGGAAGTCCTGATTCGCAAAAATTTAGACTCGCGTAATATACAATGTATGGCGTATACAGTAATACACACTGTCAAAGTCCCTGGCACAGAAGTGGTTAAAGCTCTCTGGGTGCATTTATCAACTCACTTCTGGCATAGAATTCAAGGGATGGTACAGTATTGGTGGAGATGAGAATTTGGCTTTTAACTTTTTGCGAGATACCCAAGAAAACACTTATGATATAGTACAGAACATACCATTTTAAGAGGAATTCCAAGTTTATTTGATGAAAATCGGGTTTGGAATGACTGAAACATCCAAAAACAAAGTAAAACAAAGCGATCATAATAAAGTGTGGGTCCCACACTTTATTAGAATTGCTCTGTTTTGGATATCTCGGCCATTTCAAAACCAATTTTCATCAAATAAACGTTGAATTCCTCATGGAATTACATGCCCTTTCATATTTCATAAGAGGTTTCTCATTTTCTCACCAGAAAATGTTAGAAACCTGAAATTAGGTCTCAACCAATACTATACAATCCCTTTAAGGTTTCCTAACAACTTTCAGGGAGATTTTGGCAGATGATAAATGCAAAGGTGTTTTGATTATGGGGTGAGAAACGGCTTTCTGAAATGCCAGAAAAAGTGTGATCACAAACATGTTTCTATAGGTGCCTAGAGATGATAAACTCAAAGCTATTTTGAAATGCATTTATAGCTCAACCTGCATACGCCAACCACTGCCAACTATGTAAACACATCTCCGCTCTGGAGTCTAACTGGGCAATGGAGCTATGCAGTTACAAGGCCTCCCTCTCAACTCACCATAGAGATAATAAATGCAACAACTTGAGAAAAGTGATCCGAAAGGCCTTTGCAAACACATGTGTTAGTGGGTATTAAAACATATTTCAGACATACATGTACAATGTAGGAAAGACCCATAAATGCAGCCATATCAGAAAAGTGGTACAATGTGTGTAAGAGGCTCGGAATTTGTACCTGCCTGTTCAAAGACTGGCACTTTGTCCAAATACCTGGAATAACATTTTAGGAGTACACTGCATACATGTAGCAGGTGATCATAGTACAATTGTATACGGATACAGACTGCTTTTGGGGGCATTATTGTCCCCGCCGAACGAGTTCGAGCAGGGGACTATGAAACGGGCTCCGTACGTGTGTGTGTCCGTCCGTGTGTCCGTGTGTCCGTGTGTCCGTGTGTCCGTCCGTGTGTGCGTCCGTGTGTGATCAAAATGTTCAAAATGCTACTCCTTCACCATTTCTAACCCGATTTTGATTCTGTTTGCTTCATATGATAGCACTACATGGGAGCTTTGAAACTTCTATACAGAATTTCAATTGTGACCTTTGACCTTGACCTTTGACCTATATTGTACATTTTGCTTCAAAATGCTACTTCTTCACCATTTCTAACCCGATTTTGATTCCGTTTGCTTTATATGATGGCACTAGGTGAGGGCTTCAAAACTTCTACACAGAATTTTGACCTTTGACTTCTTTGACCTTTGACCTTGATTTTTGACCTATATTGTACATTTTGCTACAAAATGCTACTCCTTCGCCATTTGTAACCCGATTTCAATTCCGTTTGCTTTAAGTGATGGCACTAGGTGAGGGCTTCAAAACTTCTACACAGAATTTTGACCTTTGACTTCTTTGACCTTTGACCTTGATTTTTGACCTATGTTGTACATTGCCTACAAAATGCTACTCCTTCGCCATTTCTAACCCGATTTTGATTCCGTTTGCTTTATGTGATGGCACTAGGTGAGGGCTTCAAAACTTCTACACAGAATTTTGACCTTTGACTTCTTTGACCTTTGACCTTGATTTTTGACCTATATTGTACATTTTGCTACAAAATGCTACTCCTTTGCCATTTGTAACCCGATTTCAATTCCGTTTGCTTTAAGTGATGGCACTAGGTGAGGGCTTCAAAACTTCTACACAGAATTTTGACCTTTGATTTCTTTGACCTTTGACCTTGATTTTTTTACCTATATTGTACATTGGCTACAAAATGCTACTCCTTCGCCATTTCTAACCCGATTTTGATTCCGTTTGCTTTATGTGATGGCACTAGGTGAGGGCTTCAAAACTTCTATATAGAATTTTGACCTTTGACTTCTTTGACCTTTGACCTTCATCTTTTTACCTATATTGTACATTTTGCTACTAAATGCTACTTCTGGCGGGGACATATATTACGCACCGCGTAATTTCTACTTTTCCTTGTTGATATTATTATCATTGCCCCACCTAAAGGGATTTCATCTCCATGCTATGACCCCAGGATCCTGCTTGGAGGGTCATAGCATGGAGATTATATTCCAAGGAACAATAGTATCCACATTGCCCAAAATAAAAGCACTCTTTCTATTTTATATGCCAACTAGAATTAAAAGAAATTTTATTATACAGTTGAACCTCTATTATCCGGCCTCCCTTTATCTGGATCTCTCTATTATACGGACGCAATCTCGCCGTGATTTTTTTTTTTTTTATGATTACGGGAAGAAAGGGGGATTCCCAACTCCTTGAGAACTCCTACCCAAACACATATGAATTACATATTACTTCCAATATGATTAATATACATTGCATCTAATTTCCTTCCAAATAGCTTACCTTCAGACATTTCAACATCCCGAAACATCCCCAAATGTAACAATGAAAAGGTTGCAGTATACACATTACTACATGTAGCACTACAATGGGCTACATCAGTACATGTGTATGTATATGTACATGTAAAAAGCATTGAGTCTCCCGTATCCGGCCAAATCCCTTATCCGGATGAGCCCCGGTCCCGACTTGTCCAGATACGAGAGGTTCAACTGTAGTTGATTGCTATTGCACTAGCCAGTTTACATATTGTATAATACCTTCGGCAAGGTCTCTATGCGTTTAAAGGTCTCTATGCGCTAAAAGGGAATAGAAGTAGAGGTCGTAGTAAATATTCTGATTCCAGCCTGGTAGGTCTGCAAGACATATGTCGTAGTTCAGTAGCATACAGATCAGACATTAACATGTGATTTATTGAGATGAAATCTTTGAATCTCAAGAATCTGACTGTATGCTTGTCAGATAGAATGGGAATATCATCAGCATTGTGCAGACGCAATGAGAGTGGAAATGACTCATCTTTCTTTAACTAGGAAGGAAGTTAACAGAATCTGTTATCCAAAATGTTGTATCCTCTTGTTACTTGGTCAGTGAAAGGGAAATTATGCAGATAATCTTTCTGAGAAGACCGTTCAGTAAAATAAGCTGCATTAGGGCCCTATCAGTAGTGGCTGGCTGTATGTTATGTACCATCTGCCTCCCTTTCTGGGAAAGCAATTTACACTTTATAATTGAATCCTGCTATGACTACTGTATGCGCTATAATTTTCGCGTACATAAATTTTCGCGAATTGCCACTGTCGCACATTTTCGCGAGTGGTTAAATTCGCGATTTGGGGACCAGAGAAAATATGAAGTGGCAAGGGAAGTGTGAATTTTCAACTTACTAGCAAATAAGAATGATACTAGTTATACACTGCATGAAAAAAACTTACCAAACTCTGCGAACTAGTAAGTTAGAATTCAACATTTTTGAAGTGCTTAAGTATATCGCGCTAGATTTCTGACGAGTGGTACGAGGGGTACAAGTAAATTCAGCGGCAACCAGCTGGAGCATACGAAGCCCCGGCCCCTAAAGTTGACATACAGTACTTGTAAAGACATAGCGGCATGCAAACGCAAGAGCTAGTAGCAGTACATGAGGCGTGTTTGTAACATTGTGGCGCGATGAAAAAAAAAAAGCATAAGAAAGTGGAATTTCTCACAGAAATAGTATTGCACCGTCTACTGTGCTGTGTGAATGCTACTTACAGCAACTGGGCTGTGTATACTAGTAGTTAGATGTGGACGTGCTATATGTACGTAAACAAGCTAAGCCAGCTCAGTATGGTCTGTTCAGTAAGCCGTGACATGGTATACTAGTAGGCCTACTGAAATGTTCTTATCATCAAGGCAAGGGATTCATTTTGGAAGGTAAGTTTTTCGTGTGTTGTTAATTTCGCGAATAGCTCCCGACTCGCGAAATTCGCGAAAATAAAACCCATGCGAAATATATAGCGTATACAGTATATGTTTTTAAGTCATTGGCTTAGAATAGTAAAATAACAAACATGCAATCAGGTAAACAAAGAACAGAACAAGTTCAGATTTCAGGAGAGGAAAGACTCTGGGAAGTTGAATTTATGCCAGGCCAGTTCTGGGACAGTCATTATCTATTTTTTCATTTTTTATCAATTTATTTTAAATTTGATGTAAACACAACAGCCATCTTATGCACATGTGCCAATGCAGATTGCCAAATTAAAATGTGGAATACATGCTTGGCAGAGGAAAAGATGTTTTATGTGCACAATGTACAACATTCTGTAGTACACAAGTTTCAAATAACATTTTTAGATTATTTCTGTTTCATGTCATGTCCCTTCTGGTCTACATTATAGAGCAAAAATATTGAAGGCTCCTTGCAATTTCATCATATCTAGCCAAAATTTTTAGAGTCTTTGTAAAAGTAGAAGATAATTTCAACAAACTCTGTTTGGACTGTAGCTGTACCATGTAGACTGCTAGTTAGGCTGTGTATAATGAACCAGGCATCTACATTAATTTTGTACGTCGTTAAAAAGTTCAGCTGCCCGGTGGCCATGCCAAATCCTCTTCCTGTCCGAGTGGGTTTCCTGAAACTGAAGACGAAGTATTGATTTCTGCTAATTGCTATGTATGCTGGGCCCCCCTTTGCCTGTCTATGCTGACATTTCAAAATGGGATAAAATCCCACTTGCCTCATGCCTCACCTCAATCACTCACTTTCGGCATGACTGTTTTAAAGTGATGGCACAGTATTTTAAAATTCATTTTTTTTTTTCAAAGGCGGACAATAGCGGCCAGGGAGCAAGATGTCAGTGTACAGTTGTAGCATTCTCCGTACTGTGAAGATTTAAAAATTTGGGGAGAGATATGTAATACTTCTACTCTTATCAACTAAAATTAATCATGCATATTCATTGCAAAGCATTTTGAGTGATTTTTGTTCAATGTACTATTGTAGATCAAACCATGGAGCTACACCGCTTCATGATCAAACCAAGCTTCAACAAGTAACTTGAGTGTACACTTCTTGTATTCTCCACATTGAGTAAAGATTGTGTGTGTGTGTGTGTGTGTGTGTTTTATGGGGGGGGGGGGGACATCTTGTATGTAACTGCCAAAGAGGAAATTTTAAAAACAGAATTGTGTTAAAAGAAATGATGACAAGGCAGGTTTCTAGACATTTGATATGTATTGTAAGACAGATGTGTGCTCCATGTTCATGGTGCCAACACGCCAGGCGCAATGTTTACTCCTAATATGGACCTTGGCCTCGACTTTGTTGTATCCTGTGATGATGTAATGATGGCACAGAACTCTTGGCTTGTTAGGCTCACACTCACAGGCATTTGGCACCAGATGTCAAGAGTGAGTCAACACTCAGACTTCAGTAGCCCTCACTTTGAAAGAAATGAGAATTTAGTCTGGATTATATCACTGCAATTTTTCACTAACAGCTTTTGCATCATGACCATATCCAAGTGACAAATGATGGATCAGGGTTACATGAAAAATCATTTTGTTGCACTTCAATTGTGTTATTAAATTCTAATTGTACTCTCACAGGATTTGTTGCGCTTTCTATACAGATGAGTAGGTGGTTTGATTAGTGTTGAGGGGCTGTTGTGGCTGGGTGGTAAGACCACATGGGTGCGATTGCAGGCTTCCATGCACATACACATGTACTTGCATTTGGTTCGAGTCCCAGCCCGCCAGTAGTGCCAGGGAAGTGGGAATCACCTCCCTGGTAGTGCCCTTCGAGTGTGGCAAGGCATTTCGTCTGTGTTGCGAAGTGTTTTGGAGGAGACTTTAAAAGCTGTTGGTCCCACATGTAAGCTGTCTATTCCATATGCACTAAAAAAAAACCAAAACAAAACAAAAAAACAAAAAAACACTCTACTTCTCTCATAGAGAGCAAGATGAAATTCCAATGAAGTGGTTAAACACACACACACATATAAAGCGGTTGATACAATAATCTTCGGGATAGAAGGAGGCTGATCTGCGTAAAGGAGAAGAAAAAGGCAAAAAATGTTTAAACAGTCACCATTTACATCCTTGTAACATTGGCTAATGTGAGTAGGTTCAATATTACCATTTGATAATTAGTGACTCTTTGTGACTCTTATAATCAGGCATGTAAACAGGAGTTTTTGTCTTCTTTGTGTACGTGTGTGTTGCTGTTTTTCACTGCGAGTTTAAAGGCATAATTTACAATTTGCAGATGAAACAAAAACCCAGCATTAGTGCTTTGAAATAGTTCTAAAATGTGAGTTAGGGATAGAAACAACCACTGCAAAAATTTGAATCCGTATAATCGATGTTAAGTGTTGTTAAATACGCAAAATGTGAACAATAGTTATAATAAAAATGTTTCCAGACTAAACCGTCTACAGTTACGGTTTATTGAGAAAAACACTGATATCTCCTTATATTCTAGGCTTTATGGCAAAAATTTTATATGGTAGGATGTTTTATGATACAACAGACCTGCACATATGCATCAAATGTGATATTTTGAACATTTTTGAAATCACTGCTCCCAAAGGTAAACTGGACCTTTAAGGTGTGTGATGCATAGTCAAACCAAAACCCCAAAACAAACAAAAAGAAAAGAATGGAAGACATCATTGCCAGGAACATAAATGTCATATTGTTTGACAGTGGCCTCCCATTTTTTCTCAGTGAAATTGACAAACGGGATCACTTCAAAGCCTCTCTCAAAACTCACATTTTTTCACCAGGCATTCAATTGCTAACTCTCTTGGAAGAGTCTGCGCCTTTGAATGTTTCTATAACAGATAGGCCTCCTATATGGCACTATACAAATGCTGTGGACTCATCATCATCAGAAGATATTGTATGGGCTACAATGCAGGATCTCATTTCTCTCATCCTAGTGAGAATATCATGTTAGGGCTATTGTATTTAATACGTTGAGGCCATCCAACATGATTATCATTTATAACTCAAAGGATGTCATTCTCTAAGAATTACATCCAATTATTTACAGCTCAGCAAGCAAACTCATTATAAACCACTCAGCATTAGTGAGGTAATCACGCATGTGCTGTGTTGTATTAAAAGTGCGTTGATTAGCATTGCTCAAATTATTTGATGGCTTTGCACAGTTTATATGCAAACCTTTGAGATTTCTGTTGTTGCCATGGAGATTCCCACTAACAGCTGAGCAGCAGACATCTTGCACTGATCAATTACTTTGCACATATGCATTTAGAGGCCTGAAATATGCCCTAAAATGTGATGCTCAATTAGTATAATGTTGTATGAGGAAAATGGCATGGTTGATACACTGCAGATTGGACATGACCTGATGTAGAATGCAGACACACTGAAGATACAAAACACATTGGTATAAATGATATTTTATTGCTGAAATGTGTGATACACTATGTAGAATTACATTGTATGTATTACTGTATCCCTTATTACAAATGATGGGATTTTAGGTAGAACTGGTGTATTGACATTGGAATGCTGAAGTAATAATTTATTTGAGCATAGGATTTCGCTGAGATAAATATATTTGTATGCTAGAATGATAGCAAGACATTATCTTCTGACGAAGTGACAAAGGTGAGCAAAGTAACGTGAATTTGATGCACTGATGCATTCTTGGTAATTGGCATCATGGTGCACTGATGCAGCCTTGGTAGTTGGTGTAGCGTGGATCGCCCCTGTATCCCTCATGTGATCTCACTGTGGTGTGATGGAGGCTGCATGGGTGTTGATGAGCTCTGGTTTTGTAGGGCATTCAGAGTTCATCATATCGTATATGATGTGGCAGAGTTTGAGAGAGACACAGAGAGATAGAGGTGGATAGAAAGATAGGTAGGTAGAGAGAGATTATATAGAAAGAAATATATAAAGATAGATGTAGATAAAGAGATATTATGAGAGATAGAGATGGATAGAAAGATATGTAGAGAGAGAGAGAGATAGGTATATAGAGAGATTATATAGAAAGAAATATATAAAGATAGAGGTAGATAAAGGGATATTATGAGAGATAGAGATGGATAGAAAGATAGGTAGAGAGAGAGAGATAGGTATATAGAGAGATTATATAGAAAGAAATATATAAAGATAGAGGTAGATAAAGAGATATTATGAGAGATAGAGGTGGATAGAAAGATAGGTAGAGAGAGAGATAGGTATATAGAGAGATTATATAGAAAGAAATATATAAAGATAGATAGAGATAGAGATAGAGGTAGATAAAGAGATGTTATAGAGAGATAGGTAGAGAGAGAAAGAGAAGTAAATAAAGAGTAAGACATCATAAAATAAATAGAGGTATATATGTACAGAGAGGTGGATAGAAAGATATATAATAGAGAGATAGGTAGAGAGGGAGAGAGACAGAGAGTTTGAGACCCAATGGTAGATGAGCGGAATATCTCTTGTCTCATTTTTATACCCCCGCCAAACGAAGTGTGAAGGGGGTATATAGGAATCAGCGGACGGTCGGGCAGTCGGGCGGTCGGTCGGGCGGTCGGGCGGTCGGGCGGGCGGTCCATTGCAAATCTTGCGTCGCGAACTACTTCCTCAGTTTTCAACCGATTCCCATAAAACGTGGCA
The DNA here is from genome assembly GCA_033980235.1 of Diadema setosum. NCBI lineage: Eukaryota > Metazoa > Echinodermata > Echinoidea > Diadematoida > Diadematidae > Diadema > Diadema setosum. The sequence continues at coordinate 969,575 of CM067073.1, forward strand.
CAGATGTGTGCCTTGGGTTGTAGATGTGCGAGACGTATTTTTTGACAGTACCCAAAAGTATGTTGCCATGGTAACGGCATATTATGGGCAAAAATGGGTAAAAAATCTTGCGTCGCAAACTCCTCCCACAGTTTTTGATCAATTTTTATGAAATTACTGTAGGTACAGATGTTCATCTGAATATGTTAATGTGCAAGACACATATTTCCGCAGTGGCAAAAAGTGCGTTGCCATGGTAACGGCATGTTATTGGTAAAATATAGGGCAAAATGCTTCATGGCAAAACTGCTTCATCAGTGTTCTTCCAATTCTCATGGAATTCATATTGAATGTTTGTCTTAGGATATAGGTCAGCATGACACATTTCTTGACAGTGACAAAAAGTATGTTGCCATGGTAACAGCTCACATATTATGAGCCAAAATGATGGAAAATTTTGTGTTGCAAACTACTTCCTCAGTTTTTGCCCAATTTCCATGAAACTTGGTACAGATGTGTGCCTTTGGTTGTAGATGTGCAAGACGCATTTTTCGACAGTACCCGAAAGTACGTTGCCATGGTAACGGCATATTAATGGCAGAAGATCCAGGAAAGATCTTGCGGATTTAACTACTTCCTCAGTTTTTTGACCAAAGCTTATGAAATGTTGTTTTGACCAAAGCTTATGAAATATTGTTTGGCGGGGGTATAACCAGTCGCTGTAGCGACATTTCTAGTATTGTCATTCAAGCTCATTTCCAGTCCCAAATAGCCTGATTGAGGGATTTCACTCTGAGTGTAACTCCCGATGTCTTCAGTGTGAATACAGAGTATCTGGAAATGTGATGTACATCTATCCAGGGAGGTGGGAAGAGACCCCATTCTCTTCCTACCTCTCTGGTCTATCATTATACTGGGCTCTTTGGATTGATGAATTCTTTACACTGAAGTAGTGGGAGATACTGTATGCCAGGATGTTAAACTTGCTTCATTGCCAAGCTTGGCAAGACATACATGTAGTTGGGACAAAGTCAGTGTCATAGCAGTATTTTCCACACTGTCTTGTCTAATGACTTGAAGAACTAGAAAAGCACTCGGAGAGCACAGACCTCCACCAAGCTAGCAACTCATTTGCACCCTTACACGCATGCAATTTGCCAAGAGACAGAAACCTTTTGTTTACATCAGCAGCTTCCAGCTGGGCAGCACCTTGCCAGAGCAAAGCATGTGCTTTAGTAAGCGTATGTAAACCTTCACTACGCGCAGCTAGAATTCCAAAGTTCATTGACTTTACATGCCAAAAGATTAAAAAATCCTTCAAAAATTCTCAGATCACTACCAAAATCTAATCATCTGTTCCTTGTGTCATTATTGACTTTTCCTGGCAGTTTCATTCAAATCCTTTCACAACATTTTGATTTATTTTACAAACAAACAAACCAACACCGATGATCATTTAACCTCCTCCTTCCTTGGTTGGGGTAAAATTGAATATCCGGAGGACAATATGTGAATGGAACTGTATAAGAAAAAAATGGAATCACACAGTCAGATGAAAAGGGGAAAACCGTATTAAAAAGAAAAAAAAAAGAACAAACTACAAATGGACCATCGACTTTGTTTACAGTGACAAGCGACAAGTAAACTGCCAGTGAAGGAAGTAAGGGTGTCACATATTTTATGTTTACGGATAAAATATAACTGTGCCCTGAACTATGCTTAGCCATGGAGGTGTTGATTCTCAGGGCAGACATTATTTCCGAGTCATTGACTACAGTCATTTTGTAACATCTGTTTGAGTTATCACGGGGGCCATTTTGGTGTCACGCCAGGTGAATAGATCAATGTATAGTCTCAAAGTGACCATCAACATCGCAGGGGGGATTAGCATTTTATCTGTCTTTCTTGAGATCTCTTACACATGGAAGACCTAGAAACCAACGAACCATTTTTTATTTTTTAATGTGAGTAACCTTCGATAGACATGCAGCCAGAATTTTCCTAGTCTTTTTCAAGGCCCTTTCCCTGTTATTTGTGCCAACAATCAGAGTATAAAATGCCAAGTCTATACATCACCACAGGGCCTGTTTGAGATCCATTAATGTGACTATTATTTGTGACATGGAGAACGATAAACCGTCACACCACTCCTTATGAACGATTCCGCTGTTGCTTTGCTAACTTTACCAGTCGTCCATCAGTGCAAAATGTACTCAATTATTGATATAACTTTGATAATTGGCAGCAAAATTTAGTAATCCAAAGGTGTAAGCTAAGAATTTGGGATAGGCTTTCCAAAGGCTGTCTTACTGGTGGCTTGACTCTTGCCGTTTGCTTTACTCTTGCCAATGGTTGATTCACGCCAGTGGCTTGACTCTCACCCTTTACTTGACTCTTGCCAGTGGCTTGACTCTCGCCTGTGGCTTGACTCTAATCCATTGCTTGACCCTCACAGGTGGCTTGACTCTCACCCTTTACTTGACTCTTGCCAGTGGCTTGACTCTCACCTGTGGCTTGACTCTAACCCATTGCTTGACTATCACAGGTGGCTTGACTCTCACAGGTGGCTTGACCCTTGCCAGTGGCATGGCTCTTGCCAGTGGCTTGACTCTCACCAGTGGCTTGACTTTCACCTGTGGCTTGACTCTTGCTGGTGGCTTGACTCTCGCTGGGGGCTTGACTCTCACCAGTGGCTTGACTCTCGCCTGTGGCTTGACTCTAACCCATTGCTTGACTATCACAGGTGGCTTGACTCTCACAGTTGGCTTGACCCTTGCCAGTGGCATGGCTCTTGCCAGTGGCTTGACTCTCACCAGTGGCTTGACTTTCACCTGTGGCTTGACTCTCACCAGTGGCTTGACTCTCGCTGGGGGCTTGACTCTCACCAGTGGCTTGACTTTCACCTGTGGCTTGACTCTCACCAGTGGCTTGACTCTCGCTGGGGGCTTGACTCTCACCAGTGGCTTGACTCTCACCAGTGGCTTGACTCTCGCTGGGGGCTTGACTCTCATCAGTGGCTTGACGCAGTCACTCATGGTGACCCTCTTCTCGCTTTGTGTGCATTTAGTAGAGCTAGAGGGCCTTGTACAAATGCTAGGCTTTGCCTGCATGGGCATCCCCAAGGTTGTGGGCGACCACGGCAATGGAGGTTACCTCTGTGTGCTTTCTTTGTAGAGCGGCCAATTACATTAAAAAATGGACTTTATTAACCAACTCAACATCACCAACTTGTAAAATAGTTTCTTTAAGGAAATCTCGCCAGGAATATTACTGAACAGCACAAAGAACATCTTTGAAAATTGTTATTTCTAGTTCATTATTGGAAGAGTATCAAGTCTGTTGTTATCTTCATTTGAAGAAATACCAAAAGAAATTAGCTGAGCACCAAAAATGATTGCCTTCTTTGAAAATGTCATGCATGACAAAGGCTCTTTGTTTTTTTTATATTGATATAAATCACAATGTTTTCATCATAAAGAAGGGGAACATTATGTGGAATAGATGGCAACTAAAATGGAATGTGCACTGAGATTGATAGGGTTAAATGGAACATTAAGATGTCCATAAAGAAAGGTCTCCTCATTTACAGTATATCATTTGGGCATAGCGGTAGAGTGGTTTTAGTCATGTGATCAGTCAGCATTTGAAAGGGCAAAAGGTTGAGAGATAATGCCTGCTCATCCACATCGGAGGCCTGATGTTAAGGGAGGTACAGGGCTAAGCAAAAGGAAGGTGATGTATTTCATTTTTTTGTGAAAAGGTTGAGAAAATATGGCTCCTCACAGAATGTGTAGAACAAGCCCCCCCCCCCCCCCCTTAATCTACTGTAAAGCAAGCATGAAATTTTTTGTGATTTGGAGCCGATGACCTGGTCTGCGGCATAAAATTTTTGTGGATTGCCACTGGGCATCAATGCAAAGTACAGTAGAGACAAAAACTTTTGCGTACATTTTTAATGTCATGAATCTTGGGTCTCGCAAAATTCACGAAATTAAAATGCATGTGAACATTTCTTGTTTTACAGTATAGTAGATTCCTTACCCGCTGAAAAACTAGTCCTGACTATACTCACGCATGTGCTTATGTGAAATGTGTGTTATATCAAGATCAGCTTGTCTTGAATGGGTCAGCAATTTTGTTTCTGTTTCAGGAGAAGATGGATTGGTTCAAATTCATATTTTCCAAACTTTCATTATGTCTTGAATTGCTGTAATCAAGAGCTTTTTTTAGGTTAATGCTTTATTATCCGGAACTGCATATTTACCTTGATGTAGCAAGATTATCATGTTCGATATTAAAATGTCATTAGACCTTGAAGAGTCAGATGCCAAGGGATGTATAGGTTTTCTGAGTGCTATGCCAACATGGCTGATGAATCACATTGAAGGTAAAATGGTGTTTGCTTGTTCAAAAATACTTAATAAGTTGTGCATTCTATGTTGTACCAGCTGCATCATGTTTCAGTGTTCATCAGCCTGGAAGCACAGTCATTACCAATAGGCGACAGGTTGTTGAGTGTTCTGCCAACATGGCCAATTGGTGTACCTTTAGAGATGCCTTAGAGATCGAAGACTCTGTGATAAAAACACTTGTTATGTCAAATGAAGTGATGCGTAATTAGTTGGTGATATTGTGATCGATAATTGCCATGGATCTACTGCTTCCCCCAACTCACATGACAGACTCAAGAGTTAGTTGTATTGAATGGGGAACTCCTGTGGGTAACCCTTTGACTACTGTGGGTAACCTGTTTGTACACATTCTCTAGGGAATTTCAAGATTGTGTTCCTGTGAGGATTCGTTCTCTTCCTGTTACTACAGGTGTGTGCCACTTGGGTCTCCTTATTTTAGTGTTACCTTTTTTTTTTTTTTTTCTTACATACTCCTCTCTCTATCAATCCTACATTTTCTTTAATCACTGTATCATCTTTTGTATCTTTTTATTTTGATGAACATTTCCTTAATTCGTTTGTTTGTTTGTTTGTTCATTTCCATCTGAGAGGATGACTGGATAGCCCATATTCAGCTATGCTAAGCTGGTCTTCCATGGGGTCTATTCGGATGTGAGGTTGGACCACATCATCTTTGGTATCTTTTTATTTTGATCAACATGCTCTTTGCAATAAATGACTGAAGCGAGATATTTTGCATGCATGAGTTGTGACTCTCACATACACGGGATCTCCATCTCCTCTATCTGAGGGACAGAGTGTTTTTGCCTCTTGCTAGAGGGGCCGGTATGATTACATACAACATTGCTTATTCTAGACTGGGGTTTGATCCCAGGTCCTTAGGATCGTGAGGCAGATGTGCTACTGACTGAGCCAACTCACTGCCCTCAAAAGGATTTTCCAGAGTCAAATACGTATTTCAACAAGTATGACACTTTATCCTGTTCTACTGTATCACTCTTTGTACAGTCTGCCAGTTGTGCATGGGTATCGATCTTCAGTGAAACCATTCCTCTTGAGGGGCCTCCATCAATACAAAATTCAGAATTTATCACAAACACCTAGCTGGCAGTGGCTAGTGGAACCACTGAAGAGTGATGAAAGAATAGTTGAAATGTGGACAGACGAGGTAGAGTCAATATTTGATCCACCAGGCCAGAAAAGAATTCAAGTGCCACTCCGGACAATGGTGGTTTAGAAGAAGATTTCTCCATAAACCTATGGACAACCGAAACTCAAATGCTACCTGTGATTCAACCTATGGTGTTTTATTTATCCAAGTGTTTCCAGTGAAGAAAGGGCACTTGTCAACCTGTTGTCCTCAGCATAGTCAGCGTATTGTCAGGTATATTGACTTACCTCATAGAATCCCTGACTGACATTTGTTCTTTTGTCTTCTCCAGGATGTGGACCTGTTGTGACAAGTTTCACTGTTTGTCTCCAAAATCAACTTTGAGGAAAAGCAGAGCAAAGAGAAAAAATGGAAGGCATCCAGACTTGTTTTTAGACTGATTGTCTTTCTTATTTTGCCCTTGATCTTGTCCTTTTTTGAGAGAGAGAGAGAGACAGGGGTAACAGGCAATAGAAGTAAGATCAATGCAGACAGGTGAAGCGTTGAGGTGGAGGAGTTGAGGGGGAAAAGATGAACCAATGGATCGATAAAATGGGGAGCCTCCTTTACCACATGACTTGTTTACATGACATCTCCATCGGGGAAGATGTGCAGAAGACAGCAGAGCGACAGTAACAAGTGGCAAACTTAAAAGGCTTCCCCTACTTCAGGGAGATAAACGAGAAAATTCGCCAGTTAGGGTAAAGCTAGGCTCCCATCAGTTAGAAATGCAAAGGTAGTTGTTACCTTGAAGGCATGTAATGTATACAAGGGTTTAAATGCAATGCTCAATCCTTGGTTGAAAGCTAACATTTGAATAAGATGCTTATCATTGACTTTAAGAACTGGGCCTTGAATACTGATGAGAAACAGCAGTCGTTATCAAGGCCTTGTGTTAATAAGATCCAAACAGACTCATCACAACTACAATAAGTAGCAATGTTCACGTACCTCATAGCATGTTACATCATTATTCCTGACTAAAATATATAGTGACTTTTATAAGACATTAGTAGTCATTGAAACCTGAAGTATTGGAATATACAGTAGGCCTGTGCATAATTGATGAATTATTCTCAGCAAAATTCAAGAACACCAAATTGAGTAAAAATGTTTCGATGTCTTGTTGCAAAAATATCAATCTGAAGAGGAAGTTTGAAAGAATAAGAATCTTGTGAAGATAAGAGAGCCTTTAATGTTTTTCCATACCAAAGAATTTGAATGCTTTGGTTAAATGACATACATGTTGCCATGGCGATGAGGACTGCTAAATGTAGTCTTGTGGTTTTTGTGTACTTTGAGGCAAAGAGATGTGATGCCGCCAAAATGGTGCCTAACATGGATGCACCATCCAGTGTCGATGCAACTTACAACTTAATTCTGTCCTCCCTTGTTAAAGAGGCATGCTTCAATGCGCATCCTTTCTACTGTTGACATTTACAGCAGCACAAACACAAATTCTATTCAAACAGCTGCTTGTTTACCATTACATTGGAGTGCCAGGTATATTAACTCATTGGAGACAAGCTGATTTGATAGAACATATATTTCCAATCTCTTCTGCCTGAGTGTACTTGGGACTTGTCTTCAATGGGTTAACCCTTTTCTTACTGTACAGCAAGGTAATGAAGTCTGGGGGGAATTTCACAATCAGAGGCAACAGGTGGATTTACGTGTATATGGTAGTCTTCTCAAAGTCCGTGTACATGCTTGCTTGAAAAAACTACTTCCATCAATAAAACAGAAAACATTTAACTTCACTCACATTTATCAGTGTTAGAAAGGAAATTTTTGTCAACTGCATCTATCCATTAATTAAGATTGAGAAAAAAATGTTCTTTAAGAGGTTTCTCCCCCTGACACAAAACTCATGTGTAAAATACGATGAGAAACATGTCTCACGCTAATTAGCTTTTTCATATAGTACATGTATATTAAAATGTGACAGCAAATTAGAATCACTGTTTCTTTATGCATTCCCAAAATGATGTGAGGTGAGATGTATTCCTGGTGAGTTTTGTGCTTACTTTTTGAGTCTTGTTAGAATGGTTTGACCTAATGGATACTACCTGTGATTTGTGTGCATTTGTTCCATGGTGTATGCATATTACACATGCACTCATACATGTGTTGTAAGCATATTGAGCACTGTGTTTGATTCATAGACCATGGAGTAAAATACACAACATTGTATGTAACATAATGGAATGGTGAAAAAAACTCATCTCATGTCTGAATAGCTCATAACTCTTTACATTATCAGAAATAGCTTTCACGGATGCGATTATGAACAAGGTCTTTTGTCAGTTTTGAACTTCTTGTTCTTGGGTCACTCCACTGCACGCATCCAGTACTCCACACAGGTTCTGGCCTGGTTGTCATTTTTGATAACTTCAGTAATCTCTGAGTGCCGTGACCAAAATTTTGTAGTAAAATATTCCAAGAGAAAATGCATCACTGTTATGTCGTGTTGAACGTATATTTCTTTTTGTTTTCTCCATGCTAGGATATCATGTACCAAGTGGGAGAGAGGAGCAGCTTGGAAAATTGACAAACTATGACATCATCACGCCGCATCGCCTGGAGGGAAGGGAACGGAGGCAGACTCAAACTCTGACCGAGGTGAGAAGAATCCCAGGATTGTAAAAGTTGTTATTTTCACATACAGATATTTTCGCAAATGAGGAGGTCACCAACATTTTCGCTAGATGGTGTTTTTGCGATTTGACACCGATGCTATTGTTCACTCCGCCACTTTACTGTGCAATGCAATATTTTTGTGTGTTGTCAAATTTGTGGCCCAAAAGTGATTTACAAAATTTAAATAACAGCTTTTACAGTAACTCATCCATCAGAATATCCTCAGGGACACTTTTAGATTCTTCTTGGAAATTGTGTGATATTATTAGAGGAAAAAAAAATCTGCCATAAACCCGGTTCTGTTTTTTCTCACCCTTCTTTGTCTTGAAAATATTTCTTCAGGCACCAATGATGTTGCTGTGTTATCCCCTTCTCATATTCTCACTTCATAATCCTTCATTGATATCAAATTCAGTCGAAAAGTTCACAATTTTGGTTTGTTTGTTTGTTTGTTTTTTCTCCTAAAATGAAAAGTGATGATTGAAAGAGAGCAAATTGAAGAAATCTGACATGGAGGAGGCTTAGAGAAATTGTTTTCAGGAATATTGATTTCGTGTCCCAAAGGCTGCATTGCCCTGGTAAGGGAATGATCAGTAAACAAATTTGTTCAGTCGTATCATGCACAACCCAAGTACGTACATGCGCAACACCGTATTAGTTTCTATGGCGATTATTCTGTCCGTTAGCTCTCATCCCCGTGGTGACTAGGAGAATATTTCGCACCCAACTACAGAATCACTCCTTTGAGCAAACTGTGCTTAAGGTACAGCTCGTTATCGATTATCGATTTCATTCTGGTCTTGTCCTGATTTCTGTGGCGCTGCTCGATATCAAACCAGATTATTGTGACCCTACTGGACTCAAATCTCTTTGACAAGCAAAAAGAGAGTATTTATTGATATAGGATTTTTTTTTTTAATGAATTTGTAAGTATCACATAAGATTCGAGGGAACTTCAATGATGACATTTGCATGTAGAAAGAAGAAAATGAAAAATAAAAATGAAGAAAAATGCAAAAAAAAAGAAGAGATTTTTCTGTTAACCAAAGAAAGGAATTCAAAGCATATTCTTAACTTTTGATTTTGTATATCATTATGATGGATACAGACAGACACATTGATGTGGTTACTCTAAATCAAGATCTATGTATATCAAGATGGATTTCATGAAATTTTCACGAAATGGAGGCGAAAGCTTTTTTTTTTTGCGGCATGAACATTTCTTGAATAGCCTCTGATATTCGATGCATATAGTGTAGGCAAGAACTTTTGCATGCATTTAATTTTGCAAATCTTGACTCTCACAAAATTCATGAAATTAAAATGCAAGGGAACATTTGTGGTTTTTCAGTATGCAAGGAGCACACAATGAATATTGTTTGCGTACTGTGGCATTTCTCTTTGAACCTTTAGTTCATGGGTTGGATTTCAGGAAGCAAAATCAATTAATGGACTATGCAAACCTTTCTAGAGAATTCAGAAGTTTCTCATTGGGCAAATGGGGCTTGCTGTGGAGAACTGTTTGCAGGCTGTTTGCTAAGGGTTTTCTTCCACTCTACACACACTGACTACTTCCATCCATGGATGTTTGCTTCCTCTGATCCCATCCATGTTTAGTGGTTTGCTGGAGGATAAAGAATTGATGTTCTACACCTTCAGTGCATCACAGGTGGATACCAGGCTCTTAAAGTCCCTTCTTTGGTTTGTGTGTCAGTCAGTCGTAAAACCTTAATTTGGACAAATTGTGTCTGGTAGCAATTCCATCTGTTGCATATAACTGTAAAAACGCAAACTATGGCAGTGCTGTGTCATATCCATAACAATGTGTTGACGATGCTGTGCTGGTTCACAGTGTGAATTCTATGTGATCATATATAAAAAATAAATAAACAAAAACATGAAGCACTATCTTTATCTTCGAAATACCATAGTTATCAAAAAAGTAGATTTTCTCAGCCATTGTTACGTGTTGGTAAGAGAAATATCAATTTGTAAGCTGGGAAAATGCATTCAATCTACTGTGAAGTGACAATGTTTCAGTCATGATAAAAATGGAAAAACTGGAAAAACTGGATACAAATGCTGCATCATATGCTCTGCCCATGCCTGCTGCATAGTAACTCTGCATTACTAAAAGTGCACAAGTGAACACCAAAAAGTGTGACCCCGCTCGACCTCTGCGTGTTGTGCATGGGTGCGTAAGATCACCTCATTCATTTGCACGTAGTGTACGGCCAGCGTATGGACATATTGTAATGTTTACATTTATATGGATAGGGAGAAATGCATTCACTGATATATGCAATCAAGACCTCTTACAGAAGAACCAATAGAGAAAAGGAGAAATCATGTTAGTAATGCTAGTAAGTGATTTGTGCTTTCTCTGTCATTTGATGCAGGAAGTGAAAGTTTGTTCTGTTAATGTTTGGACTCTCATTGTACAAGGTTGAGAGAAAAATAGATGAATTCTCTGTACTATTTCACCTTCAAATATAATCCGATCTCTGAGGCAGCAGCCATGGTGTCTCGACAGCTCTGATTTCAATGTAACAAATATCCTTAACCCATGGAGGATGGACTGATTTTGCTATAATGCATTTTCCCTAGACACCTGCCCGAGTATACTCTGGACTCGTCCTCAATGGGTTAATACTATGGCATCATCACAAAGCTCATATCATCTAAAAGGAAAATGAACCCGGCTTAGCTACATTCTAAAACAACAATTCTTTCTAGGGTGTTGTTTTGTAACCATACCTCTGTATTCTTATAGAAACTGCACATTCATTGTCATAGATACAGTCAGTCATTGTGTAGAAATGTGTTTAAATGTAACATTTGTGAACGATCTGATTACATTGCACACAGATAGTTTCCTGGATGAGGGGATATGAGGCATTGGAAGTGATGACAGCTGGTAGAAGCTGTCTGGTTCATGTCTGTGTTACAGCATCAAACTCTTTTGTTTTCTTTTTGTCTGGTACTCTGCAGTTTTTTTGTTGTTAATCATCTGGGTTTGATAATGGATCAAATGCCCTAGATTTGATGAGCTTCTACATTATTCCCGTGAGCTCTTTTGTGCCACAGTGTAAGCTCTCTGTGTGCTACATTATTCAAAGATTGCATTGCATGAGTGCTGTTGGAAAACATTTATATTTTCTATAAGCTGTGTAACTTTTTATAGAATCATTTATGTCTGAATTGCATTACAACATGACAAAGCTATATGGTTATGATCCTTTCAAGGTACAGCAGCAAAATATGCGAAGTTGACAATCTACGGACCGAGTTTAGAGCAAATGTGTTTGTTTGGTGTGTTTGTGTGTATGCATGTGAGGGTTTACTGTATACACCATATATCTAGTGAGTTTAATCGTTTGTGAATCAGGACTTCCAGATAATTTCTCAAATGGTAAATTCAAGATCATGGTATGTACAGGAATGAAGGGAGAAATGCATGCTTGCACCTCACAATCATGTCATGGTCAGAGTTAGTAATTTCTTAAAAAGTTCGGCATTAGCACCCAACTGGTAAAATTCATGAAAATAAGAACCTTTACAGCATATTTGATTGTGTGTGTAGATATACTTGTGTGTACACATGTATGATTGTGTGTGTGTAATGGTGTGTGTGTGTGTGTGTAGGTGTATGTCAGTCTATGAGGGTGTGTGTATAATGGAGTGTATGTGTAGAGGGGAATGGTGTAAAGGGTGAAGATGAGGGTGTAGGAAAAGGGTTGGAGGAGTGTCCTCTGTCGTCACTGCTATGATCATATTGCTGAGCCCACAGTTTTGAGGAGAAGTCTCCCTAATTTATTGCATCCTCACAGTCAAAAAACTGGATATTGCTGTGGAAAGATGTGATGGCAGTTCAGATTCTGAGATTGGGTAACTTTGGCCTATTCTTCTAAGTACATCATCCAATGCAATTGAATTCTTACTTGTAATCATTCAGTTATTGAAAGTAATATAATGATGATGATGATGATAATAATAATAATAATGATGATGATGATGAAAAGGATAATGATGATGATGATAATGATGTAAACATATTTGATTATTCATGGATGGTCATGGTGCAAAGAAAGACAGATAGAAAATATGAAAAGAGATATGAAAAAAGGGATGAAGAAAATATTGATATAATGCTTGCCTAAATAACCAGATTTTTGAGAGGACTGATTAGGAATGAATGAGTTGAGTAAAAAAAAATCAGAGCGAATCTGAATGTCTGTTTTCTCATAATATTAATTGAACCATTAATTAATTTGTACGAAGAGGAAAATACACTGTCATGATTGATGACAGGTTAAACAAAAGAACTTGGGCAGTTTGTATTTAAATGAAATAGGAGTACAGGACAGTTTATCATACATGTTATCTCAAAATAGAAATATTTATACCATCCACAATGCTAACCTGATAACATAAACCAGATTTTATCAATATCTACCTCTGGCAAGGATTTTGTTGCCCTTTCATAGTCTGGCAGAGAAAAGAAAATGCCTAGTTATACTAAAGATGAGATACTGGATCATCTCCAATTAGGGTCCAAATTACCACATATCTTCTGCCAAAATCTCACTCCAGTTTTTTAAACCTCCTAATTTTTATGTCACTCTCTCTGCCATTGGAAATCACACATCCACTTTGAAGGTTTCAATTCAGTTCAGTTATTTATTTCCACCAATCAAAGAGGTGAAACAATATTCAAAACATACATTACACAGATCATATTGTTTTATCAATTTGTCAGAAATACATAAGGCATAGTGGATCATAAAGTATAATATGATAAAACTAGAAATGTCGCTTTGGCGACTGGTATGCCTCCGCCATAATGCATGATTTTCCCAATAGGTCTAGATAGTACACGTGGACAATGTGTGATTACATTTTCACAAAATTGGCAAAATATTGGAATGACAAGTTTGTCACAAATGTGTTGAATGATCACCTTCCTTGACGTAGGTTTAATTGGATGAATAGGAGAGCATGTATCTAGGGATTTAAGGACTTTAACTTGACTTTGACCCATTCATACATTTAGGCATTGAGTAATTTTCAAGGTACAGGTGTGGAGTGCAATTTCTGAATTGAATAGTAAATTGTTACCATTTTCATCTGGCCCTTGACCCTAAAATTTGTAAGATAATTACTTTCCGGTAGAACATGCATAATATGTACCAAGTTTCAAGGTAACTTGAGTCACTTCCGAGATATGGAAGAAAAAGTTAGTTCAGCACTTTCACTTGATCTTTGACCTTTTGACCTTTGAGGCAAAAAGAGAAAAAAAAACTTTCCAGAGAATTTCTATTAGGTTACACACGCATACACCAAGTGTAAAAAAATAACCCTGCTGGCATTGCATAAATATGAGGGTAATAGTAACATTTTGAAGTCTTGCACTTGACCTTTGACCCCTGACCTTTGACCCCATGAACCCTACATTCTCTAGATAATCACTTCCAGTCAGTACATGCATATACTATGTTCCATGAAGATACCTTGAACAATTTTCCAAGGTACGGAGAAAAAAAAGAAGTTTTAATATTTTTACTTGACCTTTGACCTTTGCCCTCATGACCCAAACTTTCACCAGAGAATCTTAATTGGGTAATACATGTATACACTAAGTTTCAAGAAAATCTCTTCAGGCATTCAATAGATATGGTGGAAATAGTGAAATTTTATGTATTTGACCCTGACCTTTTGACCTTTGACCTTTGACCTCATGACCCAAACTTTCACCAGAGTATCTTAATTGGGTAAAACATGTATACACTAAGTTTCAAGAAAATATCTTCAGGCATTCAATAGATATGGTGGAAATAGTGAAATTTTATGTATTTGACCTTGACCTTTTGACCTTGGACCTTGAGCATGTGCACCCAAAAGTTGATAGGCACAACTTCACCCCCTAATACACATATATGCCAAGTTTCATTAGGATACCTCAACAGGTTTCGATAGTTACGTTGTCCACAAAATTCATTACGGACGGACGGAAGGAAGGACGGACGGACGGACGGAAGGACAGATGAACGGAAGGACGGATGGACGGACAACCCGAAAACATAATGCCTCCGGCACCACTTCGTGGTGGAGGCATAAACATACTGTATGTGCAACAGTGTGGAATTTTAAATCCAGAACAGCAATGCATACATGTACTTTGCAAGGTTGACAGAAGACTACACAGTAAACAATGGTAAATATGACAATGGAAAAGAGTGGTTCACTGCTTGGGTGTGTGAATACTGAATACAGTGTGAAAGGAGCAAAAATGAAATGAAAACAGGAGACAGACTGGGCTGAATCATGAAATGCCAATCCCTCAATACCAGACACTAATCTCAGAAATCAAACAAAAGATTTCGTTTTGGCTTGAGACAGCTGGTCAAAGAAAAGTGACAGAAATGCATATAAATCCCCCCCCCCTTTGAAGTCACATGAGAATGAGATGAAAGGGAAAATGTCATGCCTGAAGGCAAGTCATGTTTTTAGATGAGAACCGAGTAAGATCACTCCACAGGGGGCTCACTCTCTGACTCCGTCTGACCTGTCACACACCCGCGTTCAAAGAAAGCATTGAAGAGGGTCTGTTTTTAGACATGGATATTTTTACAGGATCATCACCATTTTCCCTGAAAACGGGGTGTCCTTTTTCTTTCTGTTACCATTTAGGGTCTAATTTCACAAAAATAAGTGTTTGACATTGATGACTACTCTATGTAGTGTTGTGGCTGATATGGAATCTGACATGTGTTTTGCATGAATTCTGTATTGTATTCCTTTTTCTATTGATTCCTTGTATTCCTTTTTTTTTCACTGAGGTGTTATCATATTTCGCTTACGTTGTAGGTATACTGTTTTCCAACTAGTATAAGAAGCATTAATTGAAAATGCTGTTTAGGGTCCTGTACTTTGTACCGTATCAAAATTTGGGCCATTGGGGTAAGTGATGTTCCTGGTGATGCCTTGTTGGGTATGCTTTTTAAAGTGTGATACCTTTTAGGGGTGCAAATTTAATGTGCTGTAATACACCATTTAGGTGAGGTGTTTGGATAGGGAGGGGAGTGCATTTGTCTGACAGCCACCCCTACCCCTACCCCCCCCCCCCCCCCCCCCATCACCCACTTTCCTCACTGATGACCTGAAAAGGATTTTTATAGCACTCTTCTAAATGTCCATGTTTTGGAGAGGTTCTGTGATTTTCAGCCACAGCTGTCCACAATGTAGGAATGGGTATTGGATACCCTCACTGATTCTCAGGGTCATTTGCTGTTTAAAAGTATTTGCTACTGGGAAATTATCTATTTCCTTAGGGGTGAGTGTGAGTGAAGAGCATAAAAGAAATTTGATCATGGGAACAATGGCAAATGATACATTTTGGACCAATTTGGCAGAATGTCTATTGACTCATCTGTGAAAAACATTTTTTTTTTTCAAACCATCACCCTCTGAGACTAATATTTATTTTACTAAACTTTGTAGTCAATATCTTTGTATCTATTCCTATGAACAAATCTTGTTGTTGTTGCAAGAGTTTATTCCCTTCAAGTCATAATCATTGTGACTGTTATAAAATCACAGTAAACTTTAAACTGAGGTGTAATACATAACGGAGGGAATGTAGGAGGATGAGTTAGTGAATTGTGTGATGAGAAGAGACATCAGTGCAACTTACTTAACCCCTTGGATGCTTTGAGTGAAAGTTGAAGCAAAACCCCATAATGTTGTTAACACCATCCAAAGTCCGTGGCACAGAAAGTGTTAAAGGTAGGGGATACCTTTTACTGACCTCCCAAAATGCAGCAAAACATTAAATATGAACCTCAGGGGACTTGTTTAGGCCACTGCTGAGAAATTTGGAAGTCAACAGTTATCTACAATTTGAATAATGCACAAAACTCAACTACTCAGTAGTTCTGTGTGTCAGCCACACTTAAGCCTTTTTGTTGCAGTCTTCTGTATTTTTTATCTATAAACACAAATCTAAAAGTATAAGAGCTGATGTAATAACATATAGAGTGTGTGTGGCAAGAATGTATATAGAAATGTTTGTAAGTTTTGATGATCTTTCTTCACAAAATATACATGATGGACACACATGCTGTGCATGGGTCTGCAAAGGTAGCCTAGTAATGTACTGGAATTTACGGTGAGACCCGAAAAAAATTCAGTTCAAAATCTAACGGTCAATAAAATGTACTAAATGTTACCTTCCACTTTCAATACTTTATGGGAGTTTCTAAAATGATACTCTCTTCAACATACCACTGTATTTATACAACTCTTCATTTAAGGCATGCAAATGGGATTCCCTACCTTTAATCCATAGAGGCACATTACAGTTTATTTCTGCTCCATTCACCTTTCCATGCACGTTCATTCTTCTGTGTCTCGTTAGAGGATGATGTACCCAGGTTTTCGTATTTCTGGGAAACACAGTCAAGACAAACATGTATCAGATGAACACGGCTCCTGTTATCAATCCTTTTATTACTCGGGTTGATTTTTGGCTGCGATGGGCAGCACGGGGAAATAAACAAGGTGTAGGATGACAATGATTTATCATCATGTGCTGGAAAGAATCACTTTGAAGGCATCATGCTTCTACATTACAGTGAGTGCATTCACACTAGAACTGCTGTGGCAATGAATACCATGGTAAATTCTTGGCACTGTTCTCATCGGCAAAATACCACAGTAACAGATATTGTGGTTGTTCACTTGGTACTGTTCTCATGAATAAAATATGGTATTTCTGGTTAGCATGCGCATATCTCCATCAGGAAAGACAAAATATGTGAGGTTGCGTGAGAAGTACATCACTGTACAATCAGTGGTATTTCGTGACACAAGTCACACTCAAATCTCGCATGCATATTTCATGTGAAGTTTGAATTTCTACCTTAAATACCATTGCACTGTGAATTTTGCGGTGTATTATTTGCTCTCACATTGTGAAATAATGCTTGCAACACCATAGTATTTTGCCACCAATGTGAATGTACCTAGTGATAACCTTTCAGCATCCAACAGATATTTATCTGTGCATAAACATCAGCTATCATTTGATGTCAGGTCAGTCATACTACATTACGAATACTGTACTGGCATGTTGCATGGACAGTTTCTCTAAACGTGAGTGAAGATGATTAAAGCATATTTAATTTTTAATTTACATTGATTAAATTTAGTCTGTCTGAGAAATTTACATCATTTGTGTCAGTATGAATTTTTTGACAAGATGTTTGATGATTACCATATAGTAAAGTAAAGCCTTTTGTTATTTGATGCATATAGTGCATGCTTCTTTCTTTTTTGAGAGAGAGAGAGAGAGAAAGATAAACCAGAAAATCAGTTAGAGTATTCAATTCCCTTCCTTTTCCACCTCTTGTGAATTGATTCACTAGTTCAGTATTTTTTAAATTAAACCCGAGTATGAAGTAACGACTTTCCCTTCAATTCTTTACCCACTAACCCCCCCCCCCCCCCCGTCTATAGAAAAAGAAATAACTTGAAATGAATGTCTTATTCTGTGTTTCCAAACACTCTTAATATACAGTGAGACACATGAATTGATATCATGTAACATCAGATTGTATCATGTTAACTAGATGTTGCGCTGGTTGATCAGCCATGTTTGTGCAAAGTTTCATCTGACCACACAGATAAGAACAGTTAAACTCTTACTCACTCTCGTATCTTAGCATTTTAATTGCCAGTCGAAAGCATGGTATGACTGTCCGTTCAGTTAAATAGACAAAAGCCTATATCATGTCATGGAGCACCAGATGGGAGTTCCCTCTGGTCATAATACACATTGTTCATTGTGCATAGTAATGATTATCTTTCCTTCCAATGATTGTGAAACATTTCCGTCTAAAATGCCAAATCTCTATGTCTAACATTTTTGTCATGTTTCCAGTGCTCTCATCTGCACACTATCCTACAATGTGTCAACCTCGCCATTGTAATGAATGTTTTGTGTATTAATAATTGGCAGGCCTTTTCCCCACAAACTTTCCATTACAGAGTCCTTCCAGCGATAGTTGGTGGTTTTGATAGTTTGTGGTTTTCATAAGGCTGGTGGAAACGCCAGGCCTCATCAACTTCCTGCCATCAACATTGGCTTGTCCTTAACCCTGTAGCTCTGAACTAGTTCCGGACACCATCATTAGTGGGATGATGTTTTCCGGTGTTCATTATCTCTGGGTCATAGGACTTAATGAAAATTATTGAAATTTGTGAGGAGCTTTTAGTGCATGTGTGTGTGTGTGTCTCTCTTTCTCTATGAAGTATGTGAGATTACATGTGCTTGTGTATTAGTGTCTGCATGCATTGTAGCTTCATCCATGCAGAAATGGTGATCTCATTGTAATGTAATGTCCAATGGGATATTAAATTTACTGCTTTTACATAATTTTTAATGACACATGGTCGTGATTGATTGAGAATATTATATTCTGGAATCATTATTGTTTTCCAGAGAGACTTTGATAATAACAGATCCTATAATTTTGGACAATGTAGACCCAAAGTTTTATATAGCCTACCATCTTATGGCACCTTTGTCACTGTTAGTGTTAAAGGTCCAGTTTACCTTTGGGAGCAGTGATTTAAAAAATGTTCAAGATATCACATTTGATGCATATGTGTAGGTCTGTTGTATCATAAAACATCCTACCATATGAAATATTTGCCATAAAACCTAAAATATAAGGAGATATCAGGGTTTTTCTCAATAAACCGTAACTGTACACGGTTTAGTCTGGAAACATTTTTGTTATAACTATTGTTCACATTTTGTGTATTTAACAACACTTAACATCGATTATACGGATTCAAATTTCGACAGTGGCTGTTTCTATCCCTAACTCACATTTTAGAACTATTTTAAAGCACTAATGCTTTCATCTGCAAATGGTAAATTATGCCTTTAACATACAGTATTTCAGTGATCCTTTTTCTGCAGGCTAAGTTTGGGCTATATGTAAGCACGGTACATTTGTGCCTAGAGTAGAAAAATATCTGTATGCCCTAAATAACTGTGAGCATGGACACAAACTGGAAATACCAATTATGGATTTGGGGTATCTACTGGTCTTGGACTGTGCTAGAGATATATTTGTGCAATAGGGTTTTGATCTTTTGCCAATTTTGAATTGACATCAGAAGCATCCTGGCAAAAATGACATATTCATGCCTATTTTTCCCATCATTTGGCTTGAAGATGTGTTTTTTTTATTTGTTGTTTGTTTTTTAGTGGATACCATCAGAATCCATTACCCCTCTGCCTGTTCAGGTACATGTACACAGGAAAGGCAACATTAAACAGTAGTCATATTTGGCATGATCATTTTCTGGAAGTAAGCAAACTAACTAACAGTTTTGATTGAACTGTAAAGCTAGAAATATTCACAGCATGAAATTTTGGTGAGTTGCTACTGGCATATAGTATAGACAGGAACTTTTGAGTGCATTTTGATTTTGCAAATCTTGGCTCCTGGCAAAATTCACAAAATTTCTGGTTTTGTAGTACTTTCCACAAATGAAAAATTGCTCATGCAAAAATGTCCACTTTCACTATATGTTGTTTACAGGTGCAATATAATCTTTGCTCAAATTTGTTAAAAGGAAAAGTTTAATCAGGCACAATGAGTGTTCTGCAAAAACTCTCACTTTGGTAGAATGCAGTCACATGACACATAGTAACCAAGGGGTTAGAAATGTGAGGAATTTGGATTTTCAGTGATTTGGTTTGGTTTCTGTACCTCACCGCCTACTTGTGGCTTCCTGTCAAGAGAGATACCAGCTTGTTTGACCTGCATTGACCAGAGCCTAATCTTGGCAGGAAAAAGCCCTGGTGAATTTGCTCAAGAATCTTCTTAGGGGCCCTGTGTGTTACACTTTTGTTTGTGGAGTCCTTCACCTCACAAATGTGGTAAAAAATGAGTCAGAGAGATGCTTTCACATTACAAAATGGTTCCTCTGACTTCCCATGTCAGCCATAGTTTGCAGCACCATGAGTGGGCCCCCTCAGCTTAAAGGGTGTGTACAGTTCTGGTCGAGGTGAGGATTTAGCTTTTAACGTTTTGCAAGATATTCAGAAACCACTCTATGAGATGTCAAAGAGCATGCAGTTCTAAGGGGTATCAAAAGTTTATTCGATGAAAATCGGTTTTGAAATGGCTGAGATATCCAAAAAACAAGGTAAAACAAGGAGATCCTAATAAAGTTGTGGCATGTCGCCTTTTATTATTAGCACTTTTTTCATATCTCAGCCATTTGAAAACCAATTTTCATCAAATAAACGTTGAATCCCTCTTAAAATTACATGCTCTTTCATATTTCATAAGAGGCTTTTCATTATCTTACTTAGGAATGTTCCAAACATGAATCCCCATCTCAACCAGAACTTTACAGTCCCTTTAAGCACTGCATTTCTGTGCTAACCCTCTGTCTTTACCTGAGGTGTGCTTTATGTTCTGACTGACCAAACAAGATGGACAGTACTACATTTGTTTCAGCAATTCGAGTTTGAGGTAGTGAATATATTTGAGGTGTCATTCCCCCTTTTCTTTAGTCTTTACTCTTCACAGTGTAAGAAAGACACCCTGAATATTCCATAAAACCAAACTATCAGCCATGAAATATCATTTTCATTTGTGTATAAAATAGTATTAGTGCAGTCATTGACTTAGTGCAGTCATTGACTGTTTTTGAAGAGAAATCATAGCCATAGTCTGTTAGTCTTATTTTGAGAAAGGAATAAATCAGGTTGAATGGCCTCTCTGGACCTCTATGCAATGATTGTTGATAATAGGATGTATTGAGATAGAGCAAAAGGTTTCCATTCCCAATCCAATCAGCTCTTGATTAATTAGGTAATGAATCATTGATTGAATTAGATATATGAGGTGGTACAAGTATATCTCTCTACATGTACCTGTTAATGTGATGTTTATTGCTGAGGCAATAACCAAAGCCTCCTCCAAAAGCAATCATACTTGAGAGTGTTTGATGAGAGCATATATTGGTTTTGATATGATTGGTTTGTGTCAGACAGGAAGAGGCAAGACAGCAGTAAGCTGCTGGAGACACCAAACTGACATCATTAGAGGAAGATTTGCTCTTCCTTCATCATCATTTTGTTTAGACAAATCCATGTAACAGGCCAAGTGAAAACAAAACATAAACAACAATAAAAGAAGAAAAAAAACCCCTAAACCAACAGTTGTGAGAGAAAAGAATAAAATTTATACAACCCTTACTGGAGACTAGTTGAGTGTGCCCTGGTACATTCTTCTGGCTGTGCGGATTGTTTATCTAGCTTTGACGTCAGTATCGCATAAATATGTATCCGGGACAAATAATTGAAATCTGATGCTAATGTCGCTTCATCGTGACATTGTTAGTGGACTTTATTGATTAATGCTTGGCCATTTGTCATCTCTTCCTTTCTTTATTCCCACGAGAGAATTTGCTCTGTGCTTGTATGAAGTCAGATGTCAGAAAAAGTTCACTGAGGCTTCTCACTGCTGTTGGTACTTCATTTTTTGATGAAAGAATGAAAAATTTGTCCACAGTAGGTATCTTTCTGTGAAGCAGATTATATTATGGAAAGGGTTTCC
The DNA here is from genome assembly GCA_033980235.1 of Diadema setosum. Lineage (NCBI taxonomy): Eukaryota > Metazoa > Echinodermata > Echinoidea > Diadematoida > Diadematidae > Diadema > Diadema setosum. Next base: position 991,402 of record CM067073.1, read on the forward strand.
GTTATTCAGTTTCCGAACTTATAGTCTGTATGTATTTTTTAAACCTTGCCCCCACTTGAAAATGAAAGTGTGATACTCCTGAAGATTATTGTGAGGAAAAAAAAGCCTTCAATAGTTTTGTGTGGTTCTATCAAGCTATGTGAGACCTTGAGAACAACAAGTGAGTGTAACATAAAACAGATTAAAACATTTCTGTGGTATGATTTTATTGAATTTCATATAAAAAGGGGAAACAGAGCAGACACAGAATATGTGAGACCAGCAACATTGTGGTCATGCTTTGATTTTTTTTTTTAAATATTTTTACTTCAGCACTATAACTGATTCACACTTCTAAGAAGAAAGGAAAAGAACAATCTTGATGGCAGTTATTGTTTCTCCAACACTTTGTCCCCCATCCTGTAATCAGGGCCTACCAGAACCTGATAAGGAACCCCCAAAAATGTATTTTCTTGTCCAGGGTAATCAGACGATATTTCCTGCCCCGATAACTTGATTTTCAGCCGCATCCTGTCAAACCACCCCTCCTCCTTCAAGCAGGGAAGAGATTTGATCGTCATACAGGTAAAAACTTTTTTTGGGAAAATAAATCAGGACCGACTTACAGGAGAAGGAACGTTCTTTACAGTGTTAAAACATGTATTTGAATGCTTTGGTACATACAGTGTACTGTATATGCTATATATATATATATTTTTGTGTGTGTGTGAGTCAGGTGCTACTTGCGATTTTTAAGTCTGATCTAGAGATATAAATTCAATATGTCTCCATTTATTCCTGTACCCTATAATTGCAAAATTGTCGGGAAGTCCTGATTGCAAACAATTAGACTCACTAGATATATGGCATGAAACAGTTTGGCAGTATCATATGTACTGAACCAATAACAACAAAAAAACAGCTATTTCTAAATTTATATAAAGGTTTAGGCAATGAAAGGAATTCATGCATTCTATGACCTAAATGTCTGCTCTAGTTCAAATATTTCAGAGATTTCCAGTGGATGAAATCAGCTGTCACAGTCTGAGCATGAGATTAACTGACCTTGTGGAATGCACTCTTAGTCCCTCCCTTAAAGTTTGACGTTGGCTTGGCAAGATTGAAGTGCATTGGGAGCATTTGTATGCAGAAGTTCACACAACCTTCTTTTATCAGCTAGACCAGATGTGGAAAATACTTGTCCTTTCCATGACCCACAACATAGAGCAGGTTACAACTCACCGTCTTCCCACTAGTGCAAGGTTGGTCCAGAGATGACATTACCAGAAACCTGGAAGTTTGCTCAGAATAGGCCCGTTCACAAACAACGAAAATCGAAATTTCAGTCGCGATCCAAATTTCGATTTTTTTTTTCGACCGTTCATACACAGGGGAAAATCGCACTTCACAGCAAGGAAAGAACGATCAGTGGCCAAATTGCGCATGCGCGAATCTTGCATGACCGAAGACTGACCCCGCAGTCCCAATAGAGTTTCGCACGCGCTACGAACGATGGGATTAAAAATACCGATTTCCGAATCTCGATCGCGCTCACACACACAACGCTTGGCAAAATAATCGCGATTATTCTGAAAAATCGCACTAATAGTGCGAGTTGGATCGCGATAAGGATCGCGGTAATTAGTGAGATTTTTCTGTCCACACTGGAAAAAATTTCGAAATTTTGATCGCGATAAGAAAATCGATTTTTAAATCGCACTTTTTCCCTTGTGTGTGAACGGGCCTAATGTCAGCAGTGAACGAAAGGAAGATGATGAGTCTATGGAGGTCTAGACAGACTTGGCCCTGTCCTTTCTCTCACTCTTACTCTCTCGTCTTCCTCTGGACTTTGATTGCTTTCCCAGTCCTTGGGGTCACAATAATAGTGACCTCTAGATTTTGGCCTGATGCCCTTTGCAGTGGACCAGTGAAGCTTGACAGGTGGAACCCATATTTCCATATAAATGAGTGCACACACATGACTGACTTTGCACATTGAAGTCACGAGTGTCTTACACCCTTTTGATCTATATACAGTACTTTTTGTTTATGGTCTTAGAATGTCAGACTTCTTGTCATTGGTAAGACCAGCAACCATGAAGACATGGTCCTGTGCTGTATCCATACTCCATATACTATCAGCATGTAATTATTTCAAAACCTTTCATTGAAAAAAAAAATTGAACATATGATTATAGCAACTAATACTGAATCATGCTTTTTAAATGCATAAAAATATAATGTTATCACAGAATTGGATATTTTGACTCACATGTATAGGTCCCCATGCATGTCATATAAAGTATAAATATGACAATAGTTTGCAACTGGTACGTTGATTTATTTATTTATTTATTTATTCAAGATTTCATGCGTGTTCACAAAATAGGAATGCATACAAATGTATGCAAGTACATCTCATATAGCCAAGACAGAATATATACAATAAGTATACATTGATAAGAAGCAGTTACAAGATAGTATACAACTCCACTAAGAGAGCTACATTATTCAAGGTAACGAACACGCAAAGGAATTGCCAAATCGTTGCAACCCCCGTGCACACAATCTATATGCTTGCAAATAGTTTAAATGATATTTGATATTATTTTAAATTTGCCCATGGGATATATGGTTTTTAAAATGAGAACAAGATTTGACTTGAAATTCAACACGCCAAAATTTCCCCAAATTTTTAACAAAATGAGCTATACTTTTTTTCTTTTTTTTATGTTATTTTTTTACCAGGGAAAAGAATAATACAGAAGCAGAGTACCATTGACATGGTTTGATTGAGCAGAATCTCATCTGTGAGGAGCTGCCTCAAGGCAACAAACCAATCAAAGATTTACCATAAAAATTTGTCAGCAGTGAGATATGAACCCCACAGCTGAGAGGGATTAATCATGAGTGAGGCAGATTTAGGGGTTGATATTTCATACTGTTGTCATTCATAGTCATTGAAAGAAAACCTGTGTTTTTCCTATGATTTTTTTTAAAAGTTGCCAGTGAACAATATTCAAAGAGAAACTTCTCAGAATGTCAAAATGCATTCTGTGATTTGTCCATTCTCACTTTGAAGTTTTCATTTCCAAGAAGCAGGTGGCCCATGATTGTTTGAAATCAATATGAGAGCATGAGAAGTAATTTCAGAGGAAGTAAGTTTTTATAGTTTCTTTTTTGCTGTCACCAGCATCTGTAATCAGAGATGTGTTTGAAATGAATCTGAAAGTGAAAGGAATATTTCAGAGGATGTAAGCTTTGCACATTTCTGTTGGTATCCATCAGTAACTTCTGTAATCAAGGATAGTTTCTTCCATCAAATCTAGTGGGGCTTGGTTTTTTTTTAATTTTTTATCTTCACTGGTTTGGGGATGTTTGCTTCCACGGAAGATAAAACTTGGTACATTAAAGGCATTATTTACCATTTGCAGATGAAACAAAAACCCAGCTTTAGTGCTTCAAAATACTTCTAAAATGTGAGTTAGGGATAGAAACAACCAATGTAAAAGTTTCAATCATTATAATCAATGTTAAGTATTATTGAATATACAAAATGTGAACAATAGTTATAATAAAATTATTTCTCGACTAAACCGTCAACAGTTATGGTTTATTGAGAAAAATAGTGATATCTCCTTATATTTTAGACTGTATTGCAAAATTTTTACATGGTAGGATGTTTTGTGATACAACTGACCTGGACATGTGCATTAAATGTGATATCTCGAACATTTTTGCAATCACTGCTCCCAAAGGTAAATAGTACCTTTGATTACTAGCAGTGTCCCTCTTCAGGGCTGATATTTTTTAAAATGCCATGTGAATTCATATCTGACTATCAATTCTCCATGCTACATTTTACGTGATTTTTAATTTAATACACTGATTATCATTATGATGAGAACGTTAGGCCCACTGAGTTATAATGTTAAGCACTTGTTGTATAATGTGGTATTTGATTGGCTAAGAATGGTTCTGATGTGGTTAAAGTGCCGTTGTCATTGCTTTCAACAGAGTCTGATTCAGGTCATGTGATTAAAATTTTATGTGATAATAATACCTTCATGTATTGTACATTATATGTTGATGTGTTTATCCACTTCTCTTAATACCGGTAGTCATTTCTTTTGCCAGTCTGTAAACACAACTCTAAATCACACCACTTTATTAACCTCAGTCATAAAGTAATAATGAATAACATTTATATAATGCTTAATATAGGTATTGATACAGAACTTTGACATTGGTTCATATTATGTATCCAGGCGAGAGAGATAGCCTGGAAATATTGTTGATTCAACATCTATCTTATGCTGTAAACCAGAAGTGTGAGCAGATATGGTAGCAAAGAGAGCTATTCACTTGACACAAATACTTCATCAAGCTAGATTTGATTCTGCAAACACAGCACATGCTTTGCCAAGAAATCACTGACAGCGAAGAGAAAACATGCTAGCTCACTCACTTTGAAATGCCAAGCTATTTCTAGATGTGGAAGTGTAGGCCAGGGTGTTATCATGAGGTGGATGTATCCTGCAGAAATATGATTTTTGACTCCCCTGGCACAACTGTTTCCATGTTTTGTTAGTAGCAGGCAATGAATATTTGCATGTACACCAAGGGTTCAGTGTGAGGACTGGGGGGGGGGGGGGGGGGTTGTGATTCGTCATATCCGGAAGGTTCTAAGGCCATCGGTAGTGGCTTCTCTAGACAGGCAGCCATTGTTGTCTCCAGGAAAGGTTTCAAGAGGTCAAACTCCTCCTCCTCCAGATGATTTTTTTTTTCCCTCCCTTGGAAGTTTGTTTCATTTCTCAAAAGTCAACCCTTTGAACCACTTTGTGATGGTGAATTTAGTCCTGAAATAATGATGCACAAATAATTTGAGGCAAATGACTTCCGCAGTCAGGAAAAATGACTTCTTGGGGGTTAAGGTTATTTGTTGCAGCAATTAGTTTTGAAGAGTCTTGATTTGAAAAAGTAACAAATCTTTTTCAGCTTGTCATTATTTTTAGCTGGTGGATACATGTACAGCTCACACCATGCGAGTGTGAACAAAGCCATGATTCACACCAGGGATATGTCATTGACATCACTCTTTGAGAGTACCCGGCTAGCTGGTACTACACAGAAACTGCAGAAAATTGAATTGAGCATGGGGGAAAACCCAATTGTGTGCAACAAAAGTGAGGGAGGATGAATGCCATATGTCAATAGGGAAATCACTGTAGGAGACTCATTGGTCTCGAGAATGGTAGGAAGTCATTTTCCAATTAATCTTGATGCTGTGCAGGTGGGACTAAGACACAAATAGGTGTTAGCATACATACTGCCACCAATGAGAGTGGAAGAAGGTTTATATGTGACATTGATTGATGATAGAGTCTTGCCCCCCCCCCCCCCCCCCCCCTAAAAACCTACATATCTGTAGTTCCCACGTTTTTCATACTTGTACAACTGAAATGTGAGTAAATAGTAAGACAAAATTGTGTTGTCTCTGAGTGTGAAACAAACTGAGATGACAATCTCATAGAAGGCAGGAACCAGTAAATAACATGAATGATCAAAACTCATCAATGCACCAGCTGTGTTCGAGTTAAGATCAAGCAGACTTGATGAATGATAAAGGAGTTATGTCACTTTGAATACTAGCAGACCTTCTAATATGATGCCATATGAATGGGTAGTGAAGAATAGCTGCTGTGGTCATTTGTGAGTACCTCTTGCACACAGTGAGATTTTTTTTTTTCTCTACACAAAGACCAAGACTGAATATTCTCTGGCAATTGTTTGAAGAAAAATAAATTTAGAATCCATCCCTATTAACCTCAGGTGTGGGTTTATAAATATCTGTACATGAAAGAGGAGATGAAAGTGTGGAACCATTGTCACCAGTTACCAGTAAGATAGTAATAAGTATATAAGTTTGTAGTTATTTTACTAGTATAGTTATTTATCGTGGTGTAATATACTGTAATTGAGGGCCCTGCCAAGTTCGGTCTTTAGCAGCCCCTTATTTTCATTTCCAGTCTTTTATGAAACAAGATATGTTTCAATATCTTATTATGTTACATTGAAATGTATTGTGATGTCACAATTTCACAATATTGTTTGGAAATGAAAAAAAAAACAAAAAAAAACTGAATGAATAAATGAATGAATGGTAAATGAATACATTTGATGAATGAGTAGATGAATGGATGAATGAATGGATGAATGATTGATTGATTGATTGATTGATTGATTGATTGATTGATTGATTGAATGAATGAATGAATGAATGAATGAATGAATGAATGAATGAATGAATGAAAACCACACCAACTGTAGGCTAGGCAACTGTAGCCATTTTGCCACTAGGCACACAGAGTCTTGCAAGATATATTGAAATCATATCCCAATACCACACACTATGCCTCCGGCCAAGGTATTCCAGGGTTGTAAAAAACTCTCAAATAATGGCTCATCCATCTTTTCATAAGCATCTCTTTGACACTGGCTACGTGCAAAGTTGGTCCTTGGTAATGGTATGTGTTCATGGATTGGTTGAATAATGCCTTGATCTTTACCTGAACTGTGAAAGTTTGATCTTAAGATCATTTCAGGAAATGAGTGATATTCATCCAAGAAACAAAACACCTGCGCCTTCTGTGATCACAGTTTGACAGTCACCCTGGATATCACATTCAATATCCAGGATTGTAACAAAAGAATCATTATCATCCTTACTTGTAATGTTATCTTTTTGCATTTCCTGTGATCATGTGAGCTGTATCATTTAGAGAAGTTTCTAAGTCAAATTTTACTGCCTACACATTTCCATCCATAAAAAGTTGATTGATCTGTAATCATCCTTGCACCCAGGCTTTGAAGACTTGATCATTGAAAAGAAATTCACTATTCATGTAAAGAGGTCTTTTAAAATAACAGGAGTTACTGTCATAGCTCTTGTGTCTATTTCAAACACCACCATTTCAATGAAATTATGGACTTATCTCCAGATTTTATTTGTCATGATTCAATTTGATGTAAAATACTTCAGTATGTCTATATTTGATTGTCATGTTTAGCTCCACCTGATCATAACACGCTTGTCCTTTATCTGTTTTACATTGTAGTTTCAGTTTCCCTCTCATTTTATTTCTGCCTTTGTCTCTGAAAATCATACCTTTACTAACAATACATCTGAAAAAAGTGCAGGAATGAATTTGCAGTATAATAATCACAATTAGTTTTAACATATTTTAACAAATACAGTGAAATGAAAGATGTTAATGATACAATCATTTCCAATTTAAGACAGAAAGAAATATGCAGGAGTCTGCCATCTTAAGCAGGTGCTTGATATAGGATAGGTCATGGCAGCCTTAAAAAATGATATCATTTATGAAGATTGATGTCACAAATTTGATGTCATCCAGCCAATAACCTTACACTGGCTGCACACTTTTTTTTGATCCTTTCTGTAGAGTGTGGAAGCTCAAATATTGTTGACTTCTACGAACCCTGTGATTTATTGTTTCCTTTTGGTGGAAGAGCTTCCTCTAGGTGGTAGTTAAGGAGAGCATTCACCCAAGTTTTAGTCATTCTGGATTCCTGGATGATACCTCTGATGCCATCATCTTTTACCACAGAATGGAGTTTACTTCCACTTCCTGTCACCACAGCCCCACCCCCTTTATCTACTAAGGATGTGTTACAGTCTCATTAAGGTCTTTCTGCTGCTTAAAATGGCAATATGAAGAGTTTCATATGCCATTCTAAAAACATTTTAAAGTAAGACCTTTATTAGAGTAAAATTAAACCTTTTCAATAGTAGCTCACTTGTTGCATAACAGTGAATATTTTTGAAGTTATGATTGAATTATCCCATATTTTCATGTTATTCTCTCTTTTTTTAGCTTGTTTCATCACAAATATCTCAAATTAACAAAAATGGAGTTAACTTGCGGGTGCAGTCAAACTCTTCATATATAGCTCTGAAGGAAAGGAATGTTTAATGTGGATAGCTGTGAACTTTGCCAACAGTGATGATACTAGTGAAAATCATGATTTTAATAATTGTGATAAAGGTATTCTTGCCTCTGTGTCAAAAACATGCACATTTTTTAGAATTAATGAGAATTAATAAATCTTTAATGCAGAACTTTCAATATCCACACACCCACAGACACATACAAAAAAGGTGACTTAGATTAAATAAATTATTTTACTGTACCATAGACACACGAGAATCAACAGCCACACATACATTAATCTTAGATGCTGGGAAGACTAGATTTCCAATGCCTACTTGTCATTCATGACAATTATTTGATTTGGCACAATTTTAAATCCCTTCTCCTCCAAAGATTAATTCTGCCTCCAATGGTATGGACGTGTAAAGAGTATAGTTCTGTTTCTGAGAATAAAACACCAACCACCCTGGCGTCAATGGCCAAACCTCATAGGCAATAACCCATGCTGTAACCATGGCAACCTGGCAGGGCACTCTCTGTCGGATGATCCGTGGCTGAAACAAATGTATGCCAAATGCACTTAGCCAACCTACACTTCATATCCCTAATCTATCATGGTCTCCTGGATCTACTTGGCAATCATATTAGAACTATCAGTGGGAGTGACAGAAAGTTTAGCATCAATAATATTTATACTTCATATCCCTAATTTATCAGAATCTGTGTTGTCTACTAGAAATCCTCATTTTTAGAAATGTCAAGTTGAATGATAAAAGGGTATGCACTAACCCATCAAAAGAATGAATTCTGATTGCTTTGAATAACACAGGATACATCAGTATGAAGAAGTTTGTTTGGACATTTTATTGTTACAGTTTTAAACAGAGATCATTGCTAACTTTGATACCTGTCATATATGTTAAAATTAAGACTTAACAATTAGCAGTCTCTTTCTGTTTCTCTCCCCCTTCCTCTCCCATCTTTCTTTGGTATTGTTTTTTTCATTTCTTTCACTTTCTACCATTTTCTCTCTTCAACTAGTATATTGTGAGACTGAGTAATCTTCTATAGTTTTCTTTCATGTGTGGATAGATTCTAAACACTCCATTTATTGTATTTTGCACAATGGTCTCTTTTGGTTTCACTTTTGCAGTCAAATTTTCTTTACCTCTATTTATTTTGCAGATTATTTGTTTCTTAAGATTCTTGGAGAGAATGTTTTGTGGACATGATGAAATTCAGAAAGATTCATAGTCCTCGAGCTAATGTATTTGGAATTCACAGCATATGCCTCTTGTATGAATTTAAGGCAACAGATGTTGTTCGCATTAAACCCACGGAAATATTTAAAAAGACAGATTTGCCTATTATTTTACTGTAAAAATGGAACTGAATATCTCAAGATCTGTGAGTAATCCTTTTAAAAACAGCTCATTTTAGGTAATTTAAGTTATGTTTCTTTGTAAAATGTACAATTTATGTATATATTTTTTAAAATTTGACAATGCCAATTAAGTCAATTTAGCCAGTGCAGTAATCTTTCTCGGGTGGAGGATATGTAATAATATTCAGAATTACCAGGTGTATGAGGACAAGCTAATAATATCTGCAGCAAAATTACCACAATACTTATGGGAATGTCATTGAGCTGACTTGAGCTTCATGCAGTGATGCTCTCTTAATAACATGAATGGCAGTAGGTGGGACTAGACTATGACCATAGGACAGCACTGTGCATTAGTGAGTGTACTGACAGGGAGATGCTTGAATGAAAAGGGCTCTTGAGTAGAGCACATGGCAACAAGAGGGGGTACTCCAGTGACCACTGGCATAGCATCATTAGCCATCACCCGTAAAAACCCTGGAGGCCTAGAACGATGCAAGCATTTCCAGCTTGTAAGGAGATGATGTGATGATGTAAAGGCATGTCACTAATTGGTCTGATTATGCGTAAACAAAGTGCTAAGCAAACTATAAAAAAAAAAAATGATGCACGCACTGTACAGTGCAAGTCACATACACTGGTGTAGAGTTTCTTTGAAAGTTATGATCAGGTTTGTTCTCAGTTAAAATAAGGGAATGTATTCCCATATTCTGTAGTCTTTTTTTTTTTCTTATGGTACATATTCATGTTTTTATCATAGGTATTGATATGAACAATCCATTCTTCAGTTGTAATATCAAGTTTTCGGACAATATAAGAGTGTGACATGTCATGTTCATTTCTTTGCTCATGCACAACAATCGCATACAGTATTAAATAACCCATGATCTTGTTTGAAGGAAATCTGTTTTGTGTATCTCACATATACATAAATTTGGACAAAACCAAACTTTGTAATATGTTTCGTTCTTTTCTATTTCTTCAGGATGGACATATACGAGAAACAAGCATAATTATTCCAGTGTCTGGACAGGAACTAATTTTAGATTTAGAGCTGAATGAGTGAGTATCTTTTTTCTTTTTTCTTTTTTTTTCATTTCTCTTGTATCTAATGACTACTGTGACTTATTCTATGACTTTTGGATATCAATAACTCCTACATAAAGATGAGGGCGGGTTGCGATTTCAATAGTACAGTGTGGATACATGCAGGAGGTGTGTTGTTTTTCTGTACCATAGTGATCTTATTAAGATGTGGAAGTGTTCAACCCAGTGCAATGTTTTCTTTTCCTGGAAAATGTCTCTCCATCTCATATGTGGAAGATTATATGCATGCAACATTCCATTCAAAATGCAATGGAGATTATGAATGAATAGTGTATGTCTGTCCTTCAGTATGAAATCTTTGTTTTTATAAACTTTTGAGACAAGTTGTATTAATTCATCACTATGTATTAGCCATTCTCCTTCTGTGAAGAAAAAAACAACAACAAAGGCAAAAAAAAAAGACTGAGTAAAAAGATATATGAGATATTTTGTATACATTAACTGATTTTTTCCAATATCGAATTGTTAGTAATCATCATGTTAATTTGTATTTGAAACAATAAAATAATTTTGTTTCCCTACATGTATAAAAAGGGATACACAAGAGACAGGAACGTACGAGTTTGTATCATGTAATGAACGGGAATAATGTATATTATGTTTAAGTGAGGCACAGGATGCCTGGAAGGCTTGTAGTGGGGAAACACATTGTTCTAATGCCCCATTGATGAATGTAACTCAGTTACCTTAATGTGATGATATATTAATTTCTGTTCGATGATGGAAATAAGGCCTAAATTGACCTTTAAAACTGCACGCTAATGAATTCTGAGGTGTAGACGTGCGCTAAAATGAGTCATTGGAAGCTTTACTTTCTAGATGCAGTTACTTTAGGCTGCTAGGATGAAGTATGGGCACTTTTGGGTATATTTGTAATGTAACATCATCAAAAGATATCACATTAAGATTCCCTTGTCGATAGGAGTAAAAAAATATGATTTCAAAAGATTCTGAACAACTGAACATGTCCAAGATGCTTTGCATATTTTGCAAGGGTTCTACTGATGTCAAAATAATCATGAATATATTCAAAGTGAGACTGGAAATAACCTTAGACAATAAAAACTTATGCATTTTAATGTAATGCACATTTGCCTATGTTCCCCATTATGAATATATTTCATTCCAGTACCAGAATGGTTAATAAAACATTCATTGTAATGCACATTTGTCCTTATCTCCCATTATGAATATATTTTATTTCAGTACCAGAATGGTTAATAAAAAATTCATTCCCTCTCTTGCATTCCCCATGAAAGAAACATACAAATTGATACAGTGACCTTTCGTAAAGAATCATATCAAATCATCCATAGCAAGCTATTGCAGATTGTTTATGGAGACCGCATGTTATGAAGTCCTGCTTTATGAGCACCTGTTTAAAACAATGCAAGATGAATGGTGATGAACGACTTGAAGAGGGGCAGTTTGGAAAATTGGTTTCAGAAGCTTTGTTCTGGGAAGACATTCAGATACAAACTACATATCTGCAAACACAGTCATTCTAGGTTGGTACTTGAAAAAGCAATTGATACTACTATGAAAAAAAAAACTTTTGCATAGACTACAGCTCTATTTTCTCTTTCTGTATTTTATGGAAACAAAACCAGAGGTTACAGTACAAACTCATGGGGCATACTTTATGGGTAATTGAATCATAGTTTCTACACTTATCCTATTGAGGAAGGACTGATTTTGCTTCAGCACACATTTTCCATAGACACTTGCCCAAGTATACTCGCGACTCATCTTCAACGGGTTAAACGCCAGAAAAAAAGAATAGATAGATTTAAAGGGAAGATCTTTTTGTGTAAGTACTCACAAGATAGTTTGAGAAGGGCTAAATCTTCGTGGGACATGCATCGATGTCATATAATATCAATAAATTGCAAGTGACACACTGCCTCAACCCATTCCCTATGGGAACCTTGCACCCTGTGTAGTAAGACTATGGGGATTTCAGAATTCAGTATGGAAGGGGTTCATGCCCAACAAGAATTTTGTTGTTGCATTTTTACACAGCTCCAGACTCACACTTAGCTTGAAAAGACTTATCTGAGGGTGGAGTGAGTCTGCTTACAGATATTGAAAGTTTATGAATTTCTGTAGACTTTTTATTTTTTTAGCCCAAGTCAATAATAGGATAGAGCTAGTATGTCTAATGTCTACTTAGACAATAGTCCAAATTCTGGGGTAGCTTGCTGTGTGAGTTCTTCATGTACAGTCATGTGTATGAGTGGGACCATGTTTGCACTATTCATTATTTCTGGTGAAAGGTAATGTCCATAAGATGTAGACAATCATTGCATCATTAGGGTAAGCATCAGTATGTAATCACACTAAAACCATATTGGCTGTGATGCAAAGGGAATAACTCCATAGACAGTGTGAATATTTTTCTTTGTCTTTTCTCTGTTTCATGGTAAAAAGCATAAACAAACTCAGAGAACTCAAGTTTTCTCTGATTGGTGCAATAATCCTGCATGTTGGTTTCTTAGGGATGGGAAAGAAGCTGTTATCTCTGTGATTTTTCAAATGATCAGTGTTTCTGATTTTTTTCCCCCGTTTTTCAATCTCCTCCAGAAATCTCTTCCCTGCCAGATTTGTGACACGATCCTATGCCCAGGATGGTGGACCAATTACACGCAAGCCACACCCCCATGTAAGTCACACATGATATATTTGAGGGAAGGAACGGAGTGATGACATCATACAGGGGGAAACTCCCTTTTCATATGGGAAGAATGGTCATCTAGACAGCCTTGTCTGTCTCATTCTTATTGTGATGTTCTGATTCCTCGTCCCGGATATGACCCAAAGTAGGATTAGATCTTGAGGATAATTTTAACTGTAATGTGAAGGACAAGTTCAGTCTCCTTCTCCTTATGTACTTTTAAACTTTATAGCAGGAAATTGCAGAGACAAAGGTGCATGAGTAATGTTTCTATCATGTAACTCTTGCTTCCTGTAAGGTATAGCTGATGTGGTATGAAGAAACAAATTCACTTGATGCCATCATTCAAAGAACATTACAGGGAAGGCTGTTCTCTACCGTATCCATATTTGGTAACGCTGCTGTACTTAGAGTAACATTTAATCTATATTGAGGACATGATTATGTCATAGATTGGTTGTGAATATGATGAACCCATCATCTTTTTCAGGATATCCATGAAGACTCTCCTATATGATAGAACCGATCTTTGTTCTCAGTGTGTTAATAATCAGTGTTATTGATATATATATATATATATATATATATATATATATATATATATATATATCATTAATAGCATTGTAGTCAATCTCTAATCCTGAATTCATTAAAAATCTCTATCATCACTTTTTTGTACCAAGGTAAATTTAGAGCCACTATTTATCATTTGCAGTTGAAAAAAAAAACAGCTTTAGTGCTTCAAAATAGTTCTGAAATGTGAGTTAGGGATAGGAGCAACCAATGTAATAATGCTAATCAATATTACCAGTGTTAAGTATTGCTGAATATACAAAATATATACAATAACTTTATTAAAATCATTTATAGAACAAACCATCTACAGGCATGGTTAGTTGAGAAAATTAGTGTTATAATCTCTATATTTGTGGCTTTGTTCCAAAATTTTTATATGGTAGGATGTTTTGTGATTCAACTGAACTATACATATGCATCAAATGTGATAACTCCGAACATTTTTGTAATTCCTACTCCCAATGGTAAACAAAACAGTGGATTAAGCTCAAATAGTATCGGCTATTCTGGATAAAAGATCAGCAAGAACATGAGAAATCCTCAGTCATCATGAGCAGTATTTTAGCCTGTAGACCTGTGGCATGTAATTCTTTTGAAATAAATGAATTTAAGACATGTAAGGGATGCATTCATAGGTCAGAGTTCATTTCTTTGTTCATTTGTTCATTTCTTTGCTTTGACTGAGATGTTCTGGGATATGTCTTCGGAGTACATGTGTTTGTTCCATTCTACTGACAATGGTAGCTTTCATTATCTGTTTCCATGCTAAGCTGATCTAAAGTAGATCTAGATTCTCTAATATCACTTCTCTTTTGGAGATCTGCTCAAATTTGCTTCCAATTCGCCGATGAATGTCATTGTAGATCTGGCTGATTGCATACAAGGCACTTATTTGTCATGCCCATAGTTATATTTAATACAAAGCCATTACTACTGAAATCTCACAAACACACTCATCAAGATGTGTTCCTCCACAAATCCCAACATGTAAAACAAAAATAACATCAGAAGACCGAGCTTTTGCCTGTTCAGCCTTCAAACTTTGGAATAACTTACCATTAGAAATCAGGAACTCAGCCACTATAGCATCATTCAAATAAAGACTTTAAACACATCTCTTCATTTTATGGTTTGCTATTAGCTTATCAGGAGCTCTAGCAACACAGAAGAGTATATCATGTGCATAGGCTCTGCATTTTATAAATTGATATTATCATGATTTATGATCATTTTGTATCTCCTTTTTTCCGTTGTCATGACAGCATCATTGTTACTACCATGGCAAGGTGAGGGGGTCCATCAAGTCTTCTGTAGCAGTCAGTACTTGCAATGGAATCAGGTAAAGTCTGCCATATTTTCTGCCAATTTGCAAATAACTTTCATCCTTGTTATTAATGAGATATCTCTTCTCAATAAGAATGACATTCAACAGGAGGAAGGTACTTCTTTAATTTATTCTTGAAGAAATGCAATCATCTTTATACTTTGATTTCTTGATAACACCAGCAATGTGGACTTCTGACAAAAAAAGTATAATTGAACATATTGAGGGATATATCAGAAAGCAATATTTATTCTGTGACAGTAATCACTCTGAATGCAGAAAATAACCTTAAGTCAACAAGAAATACTGAAATTGAATAATTTTATGAGAGTTTTAACAATTTGATTGTTACTTTTCATTACAGGAATGTCAAAGTAGTTGTGTTTTTGTATACGATCTTGATGTTTCTTGAGTAGTATACTCCTTCGGTACTTCGTGTTAAAAAAAAAATCACTTTGCCCAATGGAAACGGTCCTATGTTATAGTGGATGTGTAAGGGTATATTCTCCTTGACATTAGATACAGTTTGGAATTAATGAATGTGTAAGGCATCAATAGGAAATGTTTGTGATAGCAAAATCATTATTTCTCAATGATTTAAGGCCAAAATGTTAGGAAGTTTGCTGAAAAACTCTAATGGTAATCGTAGAATCACTGAATTGACTGATGACTATGAGTGGCATGGCTAGATTGCACTCTTATAGTCATCCTGTGTATATGAGTGTTACTGAATGCATTTTATGTACATTAATAAAACCAGGAGTCACTGTACTTATCCTTTGTGGTAAGGTGTGGTTTAAATTGTTGAAGGTTACACCAGCGGAATGGAAATTGAGGTTCATGAATAATGCATTAGGTTTTCTAGAATGATAACTATGGGTCATGCAGAGGTGATAGTAATATTGCCCGTAGCTTTAGGCTGTAATATCTGCAAAGTGCATGGCTTTCTGTCCTGTAGGCATTGTCCATGATGTATGGATACATCCCAGTGGAAGCTATGGGGAGATGATCTTGTTTGAGGGGGTGCGATGGGGAAAAAAAAAGGCCAGAGCGGATGAAGGGCGGATGGTTGGTGTAGATATCAGCCACTGGTCTCATGGGGTCTCGTGCATCCTATGTAATCCAATCCATCACAACCTGTGCATTGAGATGGGCCAAGGTTTCCTTTCTTCTTATTTCATCATCAGTCTGGTATCAGTGGAAAGTGTAGTCCAGACTTATATGTCTTTTGTGTCTTGTTGGTGAAGAAGGGATATAGTGATATTTTTTTTGTTATATACACACATATATATGTATCATTGATCTTTTTTTTTTTGGGGGGGGGGGTGTGGAGATTGGAGAGATTAGGCTAAGATAGCATCCAGTACAGAATGAATATTAACAAATTGTACACTTATACCAGAGCAGTACTTTTTGATAGTGGTGTTCATTACTTCTTTGCAATGTGTATTGTTTGTGTGTGCATTTTTCCACCAATATCTTATTTGTAGAATATCCTATTGTCATTCTGTTCATGTCCTTAGTTCTTGTATGATCTCTTGACATTCTCTCTTGACATGTATTCCCTCCTCTTTTTCCATCTTGTCTTAAATATATGTAGGAATATATATATATAAATATATATATATATATATATATATATATCTGATATATCAATTCATATAGATCTCATATCATGTACTGTACGAGCTGAAATTTTCGCAGTGATTTTATTTTCGTGAATTTTGTGAATCGCCTTTGAACTGTGAAAATAACAACACGCGAATAACTAAGTTCAGTTAGACCCTTGCAACCGCAAAATTAACAACAAGCGAAAATGTCCTCCAAGTAGCAATTTGCGAAAATATCTGTACGCGAAAATTTCAGCTCGTACAGTATGTGTTTACATATTTATATATATCATATATATCATTATATGTTATGTATTGTCTACGATGTATTTTTCTGTCTATCTTTCTTCACATTGTTTCTCCCTCTCTATTGGTCATCACAGTGGTGTGGTGAATGTGGATGGAGAGACCTACTTCATAGAGCCTCTCAAAGAATCAGATGAGGAACATCTAGTCTACAGACTTCAGGACCGCAAAGACAAAAAGACAGTCGGTGAGTTTTTATAGAACTTTGTGTTGTGTCATGGAGAACCTCTACATCACATTCTCATAGAGTACCTAAGTAATGATGCCACAGTTTGCTGTTATAGCTTAGTGCTGGTTCCACACAAAATAGGGGCCTACACTTGCACACGGCTTCAGGCCATGGGTTGGATCCACTTCCGTGCATGGTTAGTAACCATTTTGTTCACAGCTATTCAGGTTGCGTAAGGTTGTTTAGAACCAGTTTTCATGGTGATTGATTGCTATGACATCACGCGTCATGATTTGACTCGATAATTCGAGTCAAATCATATAAATAGAACAGGAAACATGTCTCTTATTATAAATTGTACTCAGAATGAGAAAGTTGTGAAATTTTACTGTTTCTCATGATTGCAATAAACCGTGACATTTTTCAAACGTAAATATGCATACTTACGTAGGATGATGTCATCACTTAACAAATTTTGCATTTATATATATATATATATATATATATATATATATATATATATATATATATATATATATATATATACATATACATATATATAAATATACATATATATATATGTATATATATATATATATATATATATATATATATATATATATATATATATATATAAATATACATATATATATATATATATATATATATATATATATATATATATATATATATATATATATATATATATATATATATATGAGGGTATAGAAATTAAGAAAGAGGGCTGTCCACAAGTACAGCAGACTTAAGGGATACGTGAAGGAGCGAAGCTGAAAGATAAACAGATGAATGTGATCAGATAGGCAGATAAAAGGATATATGCACAACTGAACAAATAGATGAGCAGAAATGCAGACATATGCACCCATATGTGTTTGTTCAGTGCTAGAATTAACTGTCAGAAAGGGGGAGAGAAACATACAATGTACATAGAGAGACATATGATGATCAGAATCATGTTATCAACAAACACTAAAATCACTTTTTTATATGACATGGACATGTGTTATGCTATTGTGAATCACAATATTCAAATTTCAGTCTAAGACTTTCAGCAGAAATATCAGCAAGGGACAAAGAATGAGTGAATTAGGATGACAAACAAGGTTGAACCCCCTCCCCCCCCCAAAAAAAAAACAAAAAAAAACAACACACAACAACAACAACAACAAACAAAACAAAACAGAGCTATGTGGAAAGAAAACAAAGAAGAACGTAGAAAGAGAAAGTCTTCTGAAGAATGCCCATGAAAATAAAGAAATGTATGTGAGAAAGTTTTTTGCTGTAATCACAGACTTAAAAAGTAGGCATTATAGAAATTATTAGAACAAGTAGACCAAGGACATCAAAGATATGACTGTGTAGTGAATAAGAATAGATCATAGAGCTAGAGAATGACAAGCTCTTGACTTGAAGAGGTGTGATGAGAGAATTATCAAGGCAGGGAATGGAGAGAATCACTCGTAAAATTTGCCATTCCCAAACCGGTTCTTCCCTTTGCTGGCCCATCCTCACCCAGCCACTGATTGTAGCCCCAAGATGAATGTCTCACACCAATGAAGGAAATTGTCTCTGACATCAATAAACACGGGGGTCACAGTGCGTGGAACTATCTGTTGATCCCACATTACTCGTTGCCATGGCGATGAGAGACGAGGGATGACTGCCAGCGAGATGAACGAGCCTGGTATACCGGAGGGATGAGAGTGGTCTGGACAGGTTCAGATATAAAGAAAAAAGCACCTCATGGGAAATGATTTCTGACGCTGGAGTAGAAGATGACAGATCTTGCACATGTCTTCTGTAGTCACATGAGCTATTTCATCCAGTTCTTGCACTAAGTCAAATCAGAATTCTGACAGTGACAGCGTTGTTCAACATTGTGCAGTTTCCTCCAAAGTCTCATGAAATAATCATCACAAGTAGGCCACGATGCCAACAGGTGTATGTATCAGTCATAGGCAAAAGGAAGAATAAAGCCAGCTTGTGTTTTGCACTGAGTTTAAGACTGTTATTGTCCTTGCTATATTTTTTTATTTTTAGTAATTAACTAAAATTGACTAGAGTAATGAACTATTAAAAGAAAGTGAAGGATATGCTGTGTCACAATGATTTTAAAAATTAGATCAGGATGTACTGGAATTTCTAAAACAATCTTAATCATATGATCAAGTCACATACTATTGAAAACCATGTTCAATGGTTAACTGGAATCAAAATAACATGGCATGATACGGTGGGTAGTGATGATATGATTCACTATGAATAACATGTTGATATGATTCATGATAATATATCTTTGTAATAAGCTTACCCGATTATTACATCGTATTACATTTATTGCTAGGTCACATCCATGTCACTCTGAAATAAACAAAATAAAGTTTTGATGAGGGAAATGAGGTAATGATTGCATATATTTCTTTGCAGAATAATTTTTAGAAAAGAATGATGACAGAGTTTTGTATGTGGTTCATTATTCAGATTCCTTCTTGTGAATTAGTTCATGATGGCAAATACAAAGTTATCCAGAATATAGATAATATTTATCTCTCTGGAGTCCGTCTATAATGTTCATATTTATTGTGACATAGCTTATTAACAATTGGATGAAATAAGTAGAGAGAAGACTTGTAGGACACAGTGTGAGAGGAAGAGAGACTTCAGCAGTTTAACCCGGTGAGGATGGTTTGATTTTGCTACAACACACATTTTCCATTGGCACCTCCCCAAGTATGCTCGGGACTCATCCTCGACAGGTTAATTATGTTGGAATGTTGTGACAGCTTGCCAGGATGATCCTTGAACCACCAGCAATTAGATATCAGCTTACACCCAGAACAATTTGTGAGATTCTTGGAATTGCCCAAGGAGTTCTTGTTCCTTATTAAATGTGAAATCAATAGGATATTGCAGTGCAGTGTGTTCATGACCGTGAGGAGAATTGATTGATTTATTGAATTATTAGAAATAGGTAAAAATCAATCATATCACATGAATGTAGAATGCTCCAAGACTTTGCTTTTCTACACAAAAAACTTTGTGAGGTTGAATCAGTTTACAGTCATATAGCTTTCCATCAAAAATACAGTTCATGTCATCCCACTTCTTTAGTGTCCTACTGTTTTTATATTTTGCTGTCAAAAAGTTAAACGCTGAAATTCTAGACATAGTAGTTTTTCAGATGTTTCCTCCTTCCAGGAAGAGAGTGTTTATCTTCTATCAAATTGGCTTAATTTACTCCAATTGTGCTAGCTCAATTTTCCCCAATATTTTCATTGTCATTTACATCACTTCTTCATACAGCCATTCACTTTCCTTCCTCGGGCAGTGTAAAATCATATCTTGGTAGATGTTTCCGTTTGGAGTAGAGTAGAGAACGTCAGCCTGGGGCTGTATTTGGCGATGAAAAAAAGACGCTTCTCTCAATTTTGCTCGAGTTGATGTTTTATTAGAGCATTCAAGTGTATGTCAAAGTTATTGAATGAATGCTGTTGGCTAGGAATGAACACTGAGTCAGAAAATTTGGTTTTGAATTTTCTCCGGAGGAAAGCTCCTCGGCTGATATTAAACTTGGGTGTTTTTGGTTTGTTTTTAATATCATACAAAGAAGAAGCAGGTTGTTGACCCTAACCCACTCATTCTCTCATTTCATTGCATTCACTTCATTTATTTCATTTCCAACAAAATGCAATTACTGATACAGTGTACCGTTTACATATACATAGTAATACAACATCAATACAGTTGAACCTCTCTTATCCGGCCTCCCTTTATCCGGATCTCTCTATTATACGGAAGCAATCTCGCCGTGATTTTTTTTAATAATTACGGGAGGAAAGGGGGATTCCCAACTCAATCTAACAATGGCGACCTACAGTCGACTTTGCCGAGTACGGTTTATTTTCAAGATCTACTTGATACATTTCTTAATAATTATTTAGGTAAATTATTTCAAGAATTTATAAAAGAAAATGATTTCATTCTTGCAAACACGAACCTCTATTTTGGGGTCTCTTACTGAGTGTAACAATGAAAAGGTTGCAGTAGAACAATACACATTACTACATATGGTACTACAATGGGCTACATCAGTACATAATTGTGTATGTATATGTATTATTGTACATGTATAAAGCATTGAGTCTCCTGTATCCGGCCAAATCCCTTATCCGGATGAGCCCCGGTCCCGACTTGTCCGGATACGAGAGGTTCAACTGTACATGATGAGAAAGGAAAATACTAAGAATAGAAGTACAATCATAAACTGTGACTTACTGTACCAAAACAAAGTTTCTAGGAGTATAACAGACAGTTATGTTTATTGAGTAATAAATGAGTTGTTGTTCCTTTCATGCTAATTTGAATTCACCCACATTTTGTTCTGCAGATTAATAATATCTAGATTTATCATATTTTATTTCTGGTATGATGTAAAATTTCAAGTTTGATGTGACAAAGGCAAGAAATGGAAAGAGGTAACATCAGAAAATGTTGTGTTGTGTGAATAACCACACTTATGACTTCCATGAAATTTTTTTTTTTGCCCCCCTTTTTTTTTTTGCACCAGGGTCTGAATGAAAGGGTCTGAGATAAGATGCAGTGGCCTTGCTGTTTATCCCTTTACCAATATTTCTGCATGTCAGAAGCGATGAGATCAAACGAAGTTTATTGAAGTGGAGGGAAATATTGGATGAGATACGTTGCCTCCGGAATGAGGTTGTGTTATCGCCCTCTGGGGGTGAGCAAGGAGCCAAATTTCTCCTGGGAGGTTGTCTGGATGTACTGGGGTGGAGAGTAAAATCTTATTAAAGTGTCACCAAGACCATGAGGATCTTGTCAGGCATCAAAGGGGGGGGGGGGGGGGAGATTGGGGGATTGGATTAGTCTGCACATGAAGAGGGTTCCTTAATGGAACAGGGAAAAAAAAAAACTCATAAGATGAAGACTTCTCAGTGTTCATGATCAACATCTTCTATCAGCATCAAACATTGTGAGGTTTATTTTTATCTTACAGTGAGTGAGAGATGCCTTAGGTGCCTGATGCAAAAATGTGAAGGAGTCAGCCTTCAAGGAACATTTTCATTTTTCTTACTAGTACCTTAGGGGGAGTTTGAATGGAGTTTTCAATGATATTCCATCACCAACTACCATCTTTTCAAGATTTTTACCTGTATAGACATAAAAACCCTACTAAATAGTGTGTTCAACATTGCAATCTAAATCCCAAGAAATCTTGCCATTATTTCTGAATTATTGCAATAATTTGAGAAATAGTGCAATAATTCACTTGCCTGATGAGTATGTGAAAACACTGGAGCAAAAAATCTGGAGATTTTTTTTATCGTGTCATTCTAAACACATGATAGTACACAAACTCAAGGGTAAAGGTCACCATTTCAGTAGATTTCTGGCATGTACAATTTTGTTGAAAAATTATGGCGATGAGCAACTAGCAGGATATTTTTGTCTGTCTGAATGGATGCAAAAGATCTTTGTATTTATAGATCTTGCATTTAGACTACAGGATATTTTCAAGTTTTATTCTCATTGCATTCTTTTCTCTTCTTGTAACATTGTATCTGTGCGTCGTGTGTTTATCTTCCATCACAAGCATTTGACCTGGACACGTCACATGACGAAGAAGAGAAAGAGGAGTCATCCGATGGGCATCACAGACAACGCCGTGACATCCACACAGAAACCAAATTCATTGAATTGGTCATTGTCAATGACTACCAGGAGGTAAGTGTTGAGTTTCTGGATTCAGTTTAGGCTTGTTTTTCTGTTTTTTCAGAGGATGCCTCCCTGAGTAGAGCCAATCTATCAAAGGTGATTTCCTATGCAGGGGGGAAAAAAACAGTGTTGAGAGGAGAGAATTTTGCCCTGTAGTGTACAAGCTTCTCAGTCAGGTTATTCACTACTGCTGTGAAAGTAGAAATTTTCATGTGAGTAATTTTTTATGCCTGGCCAGGTAAGATGAATTGTGCATGTTCTTATAGAATATAGAAAGGTATTACATATAGCAAGCAAAAAGGATTGTGTGTCTTATTTGTGCATAATCCTGGATGTACCATTATGATTAGAAGTGGGGCCAGGCCAGTTGCAAAGGAAATTTGATCGAAAAGGAATGGTGTCCGCTTTCATGATGATTGCATTTAAATCAAGCTTTGAAATATTAATTTTTTTGCTCCAGCACACTATCGCACAAGGTATATGTACCATGATTCTAGTTTTCGTAAGAGCAATGACTGTAGCGTCAGCTTTTCAATTGTGAGGAGTTTAGGCTGTTGTCGTGGACACTGCAATTATTGTCAGCTGTTATAGTGAGCAGTGGATACAACAGTTTCCAGATCAGGATGAGCAAACTTTCTTCTTCATAACTTTTTTTTAATGCTCTTCTTCTTCTTCTTCTTCTTCTTCTGCTTCTACTTCTACTTTAGATTGCAATTATAGGTATAGATAGGGCAGTTTGTCTAGAATGTATTTTAAAGTTCAATCAGAATATATTCATTTCAAATCATACTAAGAGATGGTAATCCAATGCGCTGAAGACATACAGTGCTCAAGCTCCTATAACGCCTGATAACAACATGGCGGTAATGAAAGTGGGCAAGCTTTTGATGTGGCGATAATGTTTTTTGTTGAATAGTGGAGGAAATGTGAGCTGCTATTATATAGTGTAAGCTTACACATTTTCAAATGGTTGGTCGTAGGGTTGGCTGGATTTTGTTCATGCCATATGGTCGCACGTGTGACCCACACTATACTTTCCTTTAAATTTGTGGGTGGATTGTTACTATCAGTCATAGGACAAGATTAAGTAAATAGATTTTATGCAGAGAGCTTAAAAACTTACATAACATTCACACATACATACATGTGTACATACATTGATACAATTATAGGCCTATGTACATACAAATGTACAAACACATATTCAAACATATATGATATAATTTACACACATCCCCCCATGTATATACACGTGCACACACACACACACACACATGCACACATTCACCTTCAATAGCAAGAGAGATGTATGGTATACAGATATACGTGTATATGTGTGCATACATGTTGTTACATGCATGCATAGATGTATATCAAAATGTCTACTGGTATACATAGTTTCCACCCTGGGTAGAGAGGAAGGCTGTAGTAAAGGCACACATACAAACAGACTGAACTCTTGTACAATTAGAAATGCAGGCATCTAGGGTTGTAAAGACATACATGACATTCCTGAGAGTTAGACAGTTCACGTCACCCAGTCTGCTATGTTCATTACTACAGTCCTAGTGCTCTACCTAGTGAACCACAGTCTTAAAGGAACACATTCTCTTCTATCTGACTTTGTTCCATTTTCTTCTGCAGTCTCTTCTTTATTGTCATTTTTCTGAAAATAACTTCCTCAGTTGGGTTTTATCCCCATCAGATAAAGGCTCAGCTTCTACACTATTGCCGGTACTCAAAAGTGGAGAAGATATGAATTAAAGCAGGATCGAGAGCTTTATCTTATAGGCCCGCACTTCCCTGCCACAGCTTCTTCAGGATGAAAGTTCCTTTCAACTGAGATGGGGACGTGAGCTGAATGTCAGAGAGTCAAATGTTCAAGTGGTGCAGGGGAGGAATATTTCCCCTGAACCTTTTTTTCTGGCTTTGTTTTACGTTTGTCCCAAGGGAGGATGAGAATGTGTATCCCTAATGTCTGTATGGAGAGGAAAGATTTAGAAGGAATGGAAACCACTTAAGAATACAGCCATACTCTGAGAGCTCCTTCAAGCATGCCTACCTGTGTGTTCTAGAGAATTCAACAAAGTTATCTTCAAAGCGATCATTTGAGAAGGATTAGAGGGAGAAGCTCCTCTTGTGTTTTATCTCCTCCCCATCACCTATTCCTATTTTCAAGCACTGCACAGACTATGGTTTACCATTGGTGTGAAATGCTGCATTTTGATGTCTAAAGGTGCATTAGTGTCCTACAGGCCTTCCCCCATCAGAGAGGAGCTCTTTTGAGAGACAGCCACAGTGCATTAGTATGCCCATTCTGTAGGGGAGAGTGCTAATATAAAATGTCACTGCACTCAGATACATTTGCCTGCTACGTGACTCTGCAGCCTCCCTCTTCACACTTGAAAAACTAGATGAATCAGAAACCCTGTTCACACCTATTCTGTGCTGAGGGGTATAGCCCACCTATGGGGCTCCTGTGAGCTTTTTGACTGTCTTTCCATGTGAGTTACTTTGTGACTCGTGAACGTTTGGTGTATGAGTGTTAGATGTGGTCATATTAGTTACTAGAGGGTGATCAAAGTTGACAAGTGCTTCCCATATCCTTGGATTTTAAAGGTACTGTTGACCTTTGGGAACAATGATTTTAAAAAATTTTGAGATATCACATTTGATGCATATGTGTAGGTCAGTTGTATCACAAAACATCCTACCATGTATAATATTTTGCAATAAAGCCTTGAATATATTTTATTCAAGGCTTTATTGCGAAAAAGGAGTTATCAGTATTTTTCTCACTAAACCATAACTGTAGACGGTTTAGTCGAGAAATATTTTTATTATAACTATTGTTCACATTTTGTGTATTTAACAATACTTAACATTAATTATACTGATTCAATCTTTTACATTGTATTTTTCTATCCCTAACTCATATTTTCAAACTATTTTGAAGCACTAAAGCTGTTTCATCTGCATATGGTAAATTATGCCTTTAACATGTTTAGCCCATCAAATTCAAATTGAATATAATTAAAGAGAGTTAATAGATTACAAATGTCCCTTTTCCTCACCCCAAAACACAATTTTCATCAAATAGTGACAGATTGTTGTATGAAAGGGATTCTGAGAAACAGAACTCGGAGCTTATGTTTCAAACAGCAAATTATAGCTATAATGATGAAATGGTACATTAATGTGTGTCAAAGAGATTGATGCTCTGAAAGGTCTCTCTAGTGCGTACCTGAGATCAAACTGGAATGACCCCTTGAAGGCTCAGCACCACCAAAGTTTAATCAGTGAAATAGAACAGTCGGGCAAGTCTGTGATTAATCAGTGACTCATGCTCCAATTTTTAGCGGAAGAAGGGGAAGCGATGAGAGAGATTCACCGTCACGCAGGTCGTGTGACTCCCGGGCGGTAAGCAGTTCTCGTAAACGACACAAAATGACATGCAATAAAGACCAGGTTAGAAGTAATTCCAGAATTACAGCTTTCTACTTTTACCAACCAGTTTTTCTGACGGAGTCAGCAACAAAAAATGTTTCCTCTTTTCACGTTTTTTTGTGGTTCCTACAGCATGAGGAAACGGTCCTGTGAGAGGTTTTCTGCGAAATTTAAGTTTGCCAGGAAACCGTAACTCCCACTGCATGTGAATGAACTCTCCCTGCATAGATGAACTTTGCTGGAATGGGAGAAATGTTTCTTATTCTGGACACTGATCATGAATTATTGCTTTTGTGGCAAGCTGTTTGAGAATGTGCCCCCTTAAAAGAGAGGGTGACATTTTCCCCCCAGCAAATGGTAGTAACGTGATACCATTAGTTCAGTGATCATGCGCTATATTTAGTATACGTCAGATGGTCTCGCTGCTTCAGCGCTGTAATATCCACGCTTTCCGACCTCTATTCATTAGGCTGCCTCGGAATATCAATCAAAAGGGCTTTTTTAGCAGGTGGAAGGGGAATGAATGTTCATCATTCCTGTCATTCCACTCATTCTCTTCTTGATGGATACCTCCACACAAATAAAATAAAAAAAAAAGAGATGGGAAAGCTCATCTCATCATGGCATGAGATAAATGCAGCTCCCGCGTCAAGTTTCATGTTTTCACTGAAAAAAAAAAAATGATCGTGCCAAAGAATGTAGCCTGTTCAAGGTAAAGTAGTTCATTTCTGCGTTGACAAAAGACTCACACAAAAAAAAAATATGTTTCTTAGTTTTTCATTGCCTACACATTTCTGCTCCTATATCATATGTATCACAAATGTTACACTCTCCTCACTCTTCAACTTATAAATTGTGCTCTTCCTTTGATAATATACAAATCTAAATACCATGTATAAAAACTGCAGCTGGTGAGCAGAGTTTTTCATTTTATGCACTATCAGCAAGGAATATCATGTCAGAGGAACTATGCTTATTTCACTCAGTGTCAATTTTCATAAAGAATTCTTTTTGACCTTGTCAATGAAATGATTTTACCTTGTAAGGCACATTGATCTATTTGACTGGAAATGTGCATTGCATTATTTTTTTGTTATTATTTTTATTAGTTTTAGTGTTATCATTATTATTATTAGTAGTAGTAGTAGTAGTAGAAGGAGTAGTAGTAGTAGTAGTTGTAGTAGTAGTAGTAGTAGAAGTAGCTGTAGTAGTAGAAGTAGCAGTAGTAGTTGCAGTAGTAATGGTAGTAGCAGTAGTAGTAGAAGTAGTAGTAGCCGTCATTATTTTTTTTGTTATTGTTATTATAGTAGTAGTAGTAGTAGTAGTAGTAGTAGTAGAAGTAGTAGTAGTAGTAGTAAGCATTGTCTTTTGTTCTTGCTTCAACTAGATTTCATGTGCCCATAAAACTACCTATTTATGTGAAATTCCTTGATATTCTTGATATAGTGATGTTGTAGAGCACAAAATATGTGGTCTGTGCTTCATTAGTATGAGTTTGCCTGCCTGGAAGTAAATTATGTCAAGTGTGTGCTGAGCATTCCCACTAGCAACTCTCCAAAGTGATCAAATCTTGTGATATGCAATTAGGTTTATGAATAAAGTATTTTGTGACAGGGCAGGGTTTGGCATTTGCTTTCCGGGCACATTCTAGATCGTGGGTGGATGGAGGCGGGGGAGATGGTTGGCGTGTGTGTAACGGTTAATTATTTTGTGCTCAGTGTTGAAAAATATATCATCAATGAGAACCAGAAGGTCAGTAATACATTATGGAGTAATACCCTTTTATGCTCTGAAAACACAGCAAGTTTTTGACAAATCTGCAATTGATTGTCGTGACAGGTCATTATCAAACCTGTTTTGCTGGATATCCCCAGGGCATTGTTGCAATCACTATAAGGAAAAACAATAGGGCACAGGATCTGAAAGTGTCATTTCTTTTAAGTTTTTAAATCCAATAAGGGTAGAGCTCCTGACATGGCCCTATGTATAAATGAGATATTAGCACAGAGGTGCAAGGTTGTCCAGGAGGTTTAATGAAAGTTTTGATTGGTTGGTCTATGAAGGGGGGTCTTGATTGCACCGTGGGTGTCATGACGCACCCCAGCATGCTGATGCCTTCTTCAGGAGCCCTGCAGGTGGTTGTCTGTCTGTGGGATATCTTCCTAGCCAGCAAGTCTTATGATGCATCGGTTCACATGTCTATGACTCATTTCAGCCTTTAAGGTAGAATCCACCCATCCTAGGTTACCAACCTACCCATTTCTATTTTCTTCAATATTTTTTTCTGTTTTGTTTGTTTCCAAACTTACATTTCTCATTTTTCATTTATAAGGAGAGTGCCACCTAGCAGTGGAGTAACCAAAGGCAAGTTCATTGAAAGTCGTATTAATGGTTTTGAATGTAACTGCTTCAAAACTCCAACTAGTCCACAGGATGGGCTGTGATGTTTCTACATGCATGTGAAATCTTGAGTTTACATCCTCCTTGGTAGAATCCTATTTGAAAGATATTTGATATTGCACTGTACTTTGAAGGATGTGCTAAAGGAAAATAGATCTACCTCACATAGCAAGGTAGCCAGTTCAGTGAAGTCAATCGTGGTCTTTTACCGATGGCAGAGTATAAACGCAGAGTTTCCCAACCTATGTGGAGCAATAACCTACTAAGTCAGGTCACTGCTATTTCTCATATTGTTCCAGCTCATAAAGGTTGAGTCTATTTTTGTGAGCAATTTACTCAAGATTCATTTTATTGCAATGGCCCTTAGCCCACATAACCTCATTTTCCTAATTCACACTATAACCTCAGTAGATCTAGACATTATTGGAGAGAGCCAGTGTGTATGGAAGTTATTGGATGCAATCACTGACTTATAGAGCTGGATACTTTCACTAAATTATGAAGCATAAAATGTAAAAAGAGTATAATAGACTATCATCAATCAGAATGAAAGTTTGAAAGTAAGGGACTGGCTCAGAGGATGGTGTATTTGCTTCGTACACCAGAAGGTTCCTGGTTCAAACCCCTGATGAACACTTAGTTGCTAAATGATGGTGGAATGTTTTCCATGGTGCTGAGAGGTGAAAATACTGGTTATCAGTCTTTGGCTGTTAATTAAAGGATGTTTGTCGATGAGAGATGATGTGGGTGATCACAGGATCTACAGCAGAATACGCCATACTTACCTATACCATATCGTTATTCCTTCCCTACCTGCTTTAAAACCAAGTATGGCTACTTAGTAGATCTGATTTTCACTAACTGAAAATTCATACCTGTCAGTGAGGAGCGTGATGCCATCCTTGGGATGCCATCCTTGGGATGCCATCCTTGGGATGTGGTTGGCAAATCATCCTCGCATGAAATGGGAAGGGAATCGGAATGGGAAAGTTAATAATTGAAAAATATCTGCTCATGATTGCATTTGAAATGACTTCTCATTATGAGACAGTAATTCTTAAATAGCCATTCCAAGGTCTCAGTATTCAATTCATTTTTTGTTTTATTTCATTTTTTGACAAGAACATATAGACATCACCTTTTTTTAGTAACAGAAAGTATGTATCCAGCTACATGTTAATAATTACATGGAGAGTAATGAGGTTTTCAGCTATATGATGAATATTAGTCTTGTTTCAGACAGAGATTTTTCATTTTCATCACAGGGCTCAAAGCATTTGGTAATGCAAGCAGGAGGTTTTTGAGCTCTGTTGTCATACTAACATGTCTTCCGACAGATAGTGTCGTGCTGGTGTCACTTTAGGATAGCAATACTGTATCATTGGCTTGTTGCATTAGTGTTGTGATTATCTCCTTAAAGATTTCTTTACCACTGTTGACTTCCCTCAGCCAATGAACTACAATATTGAGGCTCTCTCCAAAGGGAATGCCTTGCTTCGCTGTGCATGTGTTCCAAGAGGAAAATCAGCATACCCCTGCATTAGGGCATTGGACAGTGCCTACAAAGAAGAAGTAGAAGAGAAAATCCAGCAGAAACCATTTGTTAACACTATTTCTTTAATTCATCATTCACGATGTGATGTAACTTGTAAAAGAAGATTTTCCAAGTGTCAAAGCCATTTTATTGCAATTTTCATTGATCAGAATTAAGAGAATGAGATCATAATGAACATGAATGGCCAAAATGATGAAGGATGTTTGTTTCAGATGTGTAGCCCTGTGAAAATTGAAGAATCAGTTGTCCCATTTTTGTTGTGAAATAATTGAACAGAAGTCTTGTTGGAGGCAACAAGTGGTCCTATTTGAAGCCATTGTATCTACACGTATATAGATTTGTCACATGGGTTCTGGATGTTGAAGTCTATAAGATGAATGTCTTCCAATGCATGCGGAGATCAGGTGTGAGGTAGAACAGCTTGAAGCATTCAAGGGATGCCACATTAAAGTTTTGCACTCGTGACAGATTAGTCAGCGAAACATTTGCATGATGACAGCATTGCCTTCCATCTCCCATAGGGCATTAGCTTGATTGACAACATGTAAAGACCAAGTTATACCCCACCATACTGGTATTCTCCCCCCTATCCTCCCAGTGTCGGTACTATCCTTACTTCATGTTCACACTTACGAGCATCATTAACCCCTTCCCCTCCAACAACTGTTCTAAGCCTAAACCCTCTGCTACATTCTGCCCCTAAACATGTACAGTTCTTACACACTCGTTATTTCTCTCTGCCCATCACAGAATTGGAAGCAGCTTCTCAAAACCTGTAGCATGTGTGTACTACAGCCAAGGCTCTTTTAGGCTGCTATAGCACTATATAGGAGCCTCTGAAACCACCTCCTGTAGGTGGTTTCAGAACCTGATCTGATCGGATCTCCTTTTCCATCTGTCTGTTTATACTGAACTAAAAAGCCTGCTTCAGGCTGCTCAAGGAGGCTTCAGAATCCACTTTATGCTTAGTACAAATGAGGTGAGAGAGAGAGCACAGACACTCTATGTTCACACATGAGTCAAATCTTGGGAACAGTCCATAAGGGATGTTGTATATTAATCTCACAGGGGATTGTTCACACTGGTCTACTACCAAACTGCTGTGGATGGTTTGCAGGTGACTGTCTCACTGGTCACTGTGAGGTGGTCAGCTTACGTGTGAACAAACCATGCATCCAACCAGTAAGGCATTAGTACCTGCCTCCATATTTTTGCCACATGCACCACATGTGCTATACCGGTAGACAGCTGTTTGCATGGCTCAGTCCTCACATTTTTCCCAGAACATTTCGTGACATCAGAGAAAAGAAAGTTTTCCTACCTACGGGATTCTTATTTATAGTAAAATGAGAGGAGAAATCCCCTCATCACAGGGTTACCTCCTCAACTCCGAGACCAATATGAACCCAGCAAACGGTGGTATGTAGAATGGCTTTTAGGAGATATCCTTGGGTACAATTAGCTCCTGTCTCGACAGCCCATTGTGCCTGCTAGGATAATTATCTGTCATGTGTCATTAGTGCCCACACTAGCCGCAGGGGGTCATACTGTGAGACCGCAGGAGGGCGAGAGAAAAAGAAACTGTGTATGAAAATGGGGGGGGGGGGGAGGAATTATCATAGCTTGTAGTACATTTCAGCCTTCTCATAAAGCATGATAGATAAATTCCTGGATATTACACTTTTATCAAGCAATCATTTCCTTCATAGAATGAGGAATAGTTTGAAAGTGTCGAATTTTGTATGAACAAGAGAAAATGTCTTGTTAACTAACTGAGAACCTTGTTTGAATCTGTCATTTAGACTTCAGGTCAATTTACATAGCACCAAAGTGTGATCGTACTTGATACCTCTATTCTGTATTCAGATCACACTGAAGTAAAAGTTAGAGTGACAAGATGAGGCAAGTCATCCAAAGTTCTTGCGCATCGAGTGTGTATCACCCCCATGAGGATTCGAGATGCGTGATGCTGATATTCCAGATGCAGTCAGCGACCAGAGGATGCTGAGTGTAGATGTCATGGCATGATGAATGTCTTGTCTTTAGGTTACTGTACCCAATGCTGCTGGCCATGAGGGTGCAGGCTTTCATGGAGCTGAGGTTGTTTGCCCTGTGATGAGACAGGGCCAGAGGGGAAGAGGTGGGGAATATTCATGAGATGGTGACCATCACACGGGTGGCTCCAGGTACTCATGTTAGTGGAGGAGATAGACGAGAGGGGGTGGGTTGGCAGACAGGAGTTTAGGGGTGCACCGCGTTGGCACTGGTCCTTTGCTGCACAGCATTGTAGGATCCCTCATATGCTCTACCCAAAACTGCCCCACCCCTCCCCCCCCCCCCCCAAAAAAAAAGAAATAAAGAGAGGATAATGTGACCTTACAGCCAAGACACATCAATTACACAGGCCTCTAGCACTCATGCAATGACATTTACAAAGACCTTTTAATGATAGGGGGCTTCAGATTATGACGTGGACATTTAGAGGGGAAAAACAAACTGTTCTGCGCATGCGCAGAAATGCTAATCAAAATCAATCTCGCATCATCTTAGTTTTCATGGTCGGTTCTTGGCCATTCAGTGTCCGCTCAATTCACGACACAGACTCGATGCAATGATCTTATGGGGGCACCATTTTAATTTGTGTAGGCCGAGTCCTCACATAATCCAAACCTCTGCAACACGAAGAATGGATAGAGAGGATAAAGGCCAATGCAATCATTGTCTAAACATCCATGTTGCAAATCTAAAGTTTCCTAATGATAAGGCAGGAAGAACCTACACAGTGAATGTATGAAAGAAATGCGAGTGTTTCGGTTCTTTTCTTGACTGCATTCTTTTTTTTTTTAAGTGGTCGTAGTCATGTAGGCATACTGGTCTAAACATGAGAAGAATGATGGTTGTGGGGGTAAACATAGAATAAGTCTTCCTTGTACAAAGCACTGATAAGTTTTAGAAAAGTGCTGAAAAATTAGAATTTTATTTAAAAACAAATCACTTTACATTTAATATTAGTGTTTTATCTGTAGTATTTTAATAACATGACTTGGACAAGCACAGTTTTGTTGCCTCAAATTTGTCAAAACATCAACTGTGTCCTTTAATCTTTGGAATTACAGACAACCCTAATTCTACTATCTTCATATGACTTATTTCTGGAAACAAAATAATTTCTTACTTCCTCATAACAAAATAAAAATTAGATAGAATTAAATGCATATGATTAAAGCAGGAAGGAAAATATACCAGAAATTAAACATATCTTGTTGATATATCTTGTCATTTACAGCTATGAGATATTGAATGTATATCATAGTTTCAGCCTTGCCATCTAGATGGTAAAATGAGTAAAGATTTGTTTATGGCAAGCTGGCCCTGCAAGCAGTGAAATGACATTAATGTATCGGTTTAGCTGTCATCGTATGGACGCTGATGTAACAAGATACTACTGAGATGGTTCCTTCACTGCAGCTGCATTCCCACACGGAAAAAATCATTTTTTTTTTGCGCCGTGATGCGGAAATTGACTTTATTTGCCATCATTCACGTACAGCAAAAGAAAAAAGAAAAAAAAAAAGAGTGTTAAATCACGAGGCTTCATTTGAATCTTTAAGACTGCACATGTGAATGACTGCAGCATGACACGGGGCACTCAAAGGAGTGAACATAGTGCGGCGAGGTACATTGTGGGATTTAAAAATACATATTTTCCTTTTATGTGTTGGTCATCCACCACACAGGGCAAATCATCCCACAAGTTTTTAAAAAAATCAAATTGGATTATTTTTTGCATCGCAGTGCATGTCATGAGAGTAAAAAGTTTATTTGTGTCCACACTTACAAATGAGTGGTTTTCACATTGCATTGCAAAAACAAAACAAAACAAAATACTTATTTTGTGTACGTGTGAATTGCAGCTACTGCTGACTTGTGAAGGGCTGTATTCTGCCAAACCAAATGACAATTTCTACCAGTTTCATTATTGTATGATTTACCAGCACTAGAAATACAACAGAGTCGCAAATACTTGATTTAAATCAAAGTGATATCCACTCTTCCTTATATTCACTTCATACATATGTGCATAATTCTGAGATGATTCTGGATGTGACTTACATCCTTCTGCCAGATTGCAACTTCAGAGCAAGATGACATGAATCTCTTACACAATGGCTGATGTGGCATGCAATAATATCAAGGGTCGTGTGATTTTTATAATTGACTGTCTGGTGACATTGTTGCATGTAGGGAGGAAGATTTGCAGTAGTTTCAATGTGGACTTTCCCCTGCCAGACAATTGTATTGGCCCATTACAACAACAAACAAAAAAAAAAAGGAAAAAAAAAAGAAAACAGTCTGGCTGGTGCCAAATAATGTAGAACCTTTAAAAACGCAACTGCAGTTAGGCTGTAGGAAAATATTGTGATATTAAATGAACTTTCTAGTGTTTGTTAGTTTTATCTCCTCTGTGAGCCACTCGTAACAACAGTGCCCATGTCGACAATACCAGCACACGTACTACTCTACTTCTGTTCCTTAAGTAGTTTTGTTCATTGGTGTTGTTTTTTAATGCAATAAAAAAGTCATCAATACACGAGTTATTATTGTAACTCAACTTTCATGGGAGGTCAGATAAGTGATGGAAAATAATGTAGCCATTTTTTTAAAACACACTTTCACTTAAGTATCCTTGAGTTGTTTGTATTAAATCTTTGCTGTTGAATAGCACAGAGAGGATGAATAACTTGGTGATTAGATTTATAAAAGAAACAAGGCTAGGCCGAACACTTTAACAAAATATCACTGTGTCAATATAACCGAATATTAATGTAGTGCACTTTTTTCCAGAGTACCAACTCTTATGATGTAGCAAACTGTTGGTTTATTCCAGTATACAATTAGTGAATGGTCCCGAGTGCAATGGTACAAGATTTGGCACGAGGTGAAGATGGAGGCGCTCTATTCAACGAGGCGAAGAAGAGTTGAATAGTGTGCCTCATCTTTCACCGAGTGCGAAATCTCGTTCCATTGCACGAGTAAAGACCATGCACTATTTGTTTTATACAACACCTGGAACGTCAACAGATTTGGTACTCACAGATTCTTGAATTTAGCACAGAAATAGCAACCATTTTATGTAAAATCCAAATTAGTAGCACAGTCACAGTTATCTAGTCATATGTGTAGGAAACAGATCGGTTAAAGAGTAACAAAATGCGCGCTTGTGACTGTCAAGTGCGCATGGCAAATGTTTGTATATTGTGACATCAGAGCCGTGCAATGGAACAAAAACTTCAAGTCAATTGTGAGTTGAAAGGGACTGTACAGTACTGGTTGAGGTGGGGATTCAGGTTTATAACATTCCTAAGTGAGATAATGAGAAACCTCTTTTGAAATATGAAAGAGCATGTAATTTTAAGAAGGATTCAATGTTTATTTGATGAAAATTGGTTCTCAAATGGCTGAAATGTCCCAAAAAGTGATAATAATAAAAGGCGACAGGCCACCTCTTTTATTAGGATCTCTTTGTTTCACCTTCTTTTTGAATATGTCAGCCATTTCAAAACCAATTTTCAGCAAATAAACTATTGATGCCCCTTAGAATTACATGCTCTTTGCCATCTCATAAAGTGGTTTCTGAATATTTCACAAAACGTTAAAAGCTAAATCCTCACCTCAACCAGAACTGTACAGTCCCTTTAACACGGGAGTAAATGGAAATTGGTGACATCAGCCATGCGATATCCATTTATGCTCAAACATAATTGCACGTCTGACAGCGACAACATGCAATGGAACTTTTAACTGCATGTAATGTTAAGAACAATTGACCAATCGGATCGCTTTATTCTTTTTAGGTGTTGTATAATTACCTCCGCCAAGGGAGGAGGTTATGTTTTCGTTACCATTGGTTTGTTTGTTCGTTTGTTAGTTAGTTTGTCTGTGTGCAAAATAACTCAAAAAGTAGTTAACAGATTGGGTTGAAACTTGCAGGAAAGGTTGAGAATAACACGAGTAACAAACGATTAACTCTCCAAGAATTTTGGGGGAATTTATGAAGGATTTTTGATATTTTGGCAGGTAGGGTCAATGAACTTTGAAGTTCAGGCTGCGCGTATTTGAGGTTTGCATGCGTGCTCTAGTTTCTGCTAGGGCGAGGCTCGCCATGCAGCTGAGGGTTTATGATGTAACAAAGGCTTCTATACTGGGAAATTGGGCGACTTTCAGCAAACAATGCTGTAAGAACGTATGGATGGAAATCACTGATATCTCTGTGGAAGAACAAGATCAGTGCTGGTGGAAATGAGCTGCATGCTTTGCGGAGGTCTGCGCTCTCAGAGTGCTTCTCTAGATTAAGTTCATCTTTGTCAATGGTTCTTTGATAAACATTGTGATTTCTGTGTATATTTCCTGCTATGTTTGAGATAGCTTCCCTGCTATAAGAGCTGTCCTCCAACTTCACCTGTTTTGTGCTCGTCTTTGTACTGAAAAAAAAAGAATAGAAGATTGTGTTTTTTATTATAATCATCTTTATCACTGCCGTCATTGTCGTTTCATCCACTTTCATATGTGTTGCTTCATCTGTGCATTTATAGCATGCATTCTCATTAATAATAAATAAAATAATATTTATATTATTTTATATCGAATATCGAATATTATTAACTATCGAATATTGAATATTATTAACTATCGAATATCGAATATTATTAAATATTGAATATATGAATCAGTATGAGTCAGTGCAGAATTATTTTTTCTTCTGTTTTCAAGTTCCCAAATAGTTCAAATTTTCCTTCATTATTGTGTTGTGATATGAATCCTTGGGCACTAACAAGTTTTTTTCTCTTTCTTTGATTTCATTTGTTGCAGTTTTTGAGGCATGAGGAGAATGTGGAGATTGTGGAGGATAGAAGCAAAGAGATGGCCAACATGATGGATATGGTGAGATATACCGGTATAGGATCGCATCCTCTTTAACCACACCCATTCTGGGCTCCACAGTCAAACCATGAAACCACCTTCAGGGAGTTGGTGTGCTGGTTACCCCTGGGCCACCAGATTGATGGGTGTGAGATTCGAACCTCCTTTGGCTTTGACAACAATCGGCAGTCAGGAGATGTGCTTACTTAATTTCTATTCTCATATCATCCACTAATCACTCAATTTAGCAATTACACTGAATTTGATTGTCAGAGTTAGATTGCAAATTTATGATTTATAGACAATGTGTATTACAACACTTTTTGTTCTAAGTGCATTAGATTTTGCTGTGGATCTTTGGAAAGCTCAGCAATAACCACTTACATAAAATGAAAAGAGAAAGAAATTTATTTTCTTTTATTTATTTTGTTGACTGTATGATATCTTTGTCATGTGCAGATGACAAGATGTTTAGTGTATAGCTGATGTGTAACCTAGAATATTTATCATTAGCATGCTAAGAAGTATATTCATCATGTTAAGATAAGCATGTTTAATCTCTGAAGGGCTGGTTTTCAAGTTAACCTTCATGATCCTATCAGGGGAAAGATCAAAACTCGCACTTAATGAGCCACAGCTATTTCTTGTCTAATCGAGTCCTATTTAATTCATGGTAATGTTTTAATTATTGCACATGAGATAACCTGCTTTGCTGGAATACCAGTTTAATGAACCCCTCTCTGGTGTGAAGTTAGCGAATGTATGGTGTGAGAATGTCTGGCATCATATGAGTAGGACAAAATGAAAGAGGGCCTCATTTGTGTTGAGTCATCGGTGAAAAGTTGGTGAGTGCTCACTTTTTGGGACAGTCAAGGAATCATTTGTGTCCACATCAGCCTGAGTGGTTGGCATTCCAAGCACCTTGTGGGTGTAGTGTGAGGAGAGAAATGGCAAGGTTCCAATTTCAAGCCTTGTCTTTGAAGTGAGCCAATCATCACTGAGCTCAGGTGTTGATGAGGGATCCTAGAAGTCTTGTGTTGGTGTTCAATTCAGTTTGTAGAAAATACCCCTCTTTTTCTCTCTTTGCAGAGTTTTAGTCTTTACTTTATCATGTAACTTGACAGGGTTTGGAATCTGTCCTTTGTAGAGTATGATTAATATTTGCTCTGTGAAGCTTTTCACCACTCCTTTTTTTCCTTCTTCTATTTGTTTTATCTATATATTATATTGCTTAACAGTAACTTTTTTCTCTCTCTCTGGTGGCTTATTTGTGCCACTAAAATCTTTAAATCTGAAATATTGAGGGCTTGAAATAGAAGCAAACATAACAGTCCATTTTGATTCTTACATGCCTGATCAGGCCTCCAAAAAATAACCATTTTGGAAATTGGGTGGTCCGAAAATGTCGCACCTAAATATATGTGTTGCCAATATTTTTCACTTTCCTCAATTTTTTGTTCATTTTTATATCAGCACAGTTTTGCATGCTTATTTTCTGCTCTTTTGTTCATGCTGTATTGCTCCAATCACTTGTGACATAATTTCTTCAGGAGTGTTATACCTTATCAAGTTATTCTCTTATTCAAGATATCTCTGGAGTGTGTTCATGACTGTAATGCCAGGTCATAAAATTGAGTGGGTCTACATGTTTCTTGTGACTCCTGTCTCCCCTAGATCTATCGTCCAATGAATGTGCGAGTCGCCCTGGTGGGCGTGGTCACCTGGTCACAGGGCGATGCCTTCCAAGTCAACGCCAACCCCAGCACCACCATGGCAGAGTTCCAGAGATGGCGTAAAGATGTCCTCTTACCAGACATTAAGAATGACAATGCACAGTTTATAACGTAAGATTACAGAATTTACATCAGCCCCCCCCCCTTCTTGCTCTTTTCTTGTGTAGTAAAAGAACACTTGACTTGCCTCTTTTAGAAGGCAGGGGGAATAATATCACCCTTAACATATGCCAGTGACAAGTCAAGGAATTGTGCACTTTTTCCAAAAAATAAAATTTTGTGAAATTCTCATTATATTTTCTGTAATTGTTCTGCACATGTGATGACGCCATACACTGTAGTAGTCTTCTCATCCAGGAGTGACTGCGCAGATACTTTAAAAATTCGTAACTTTTGAACGGATTGTTTGATTTTTCCCAAAACTTTCACTGGTGTGTTCAATTAATATCGCTGCATTCACCTAACCCACATGTATATGAAGGTGGACTTGTCTTTAAAGAAATAATTCCAATATATGCAAGAGAAGAATACAAAACATCACCCATCAAGGACAAGTTCCATGGGTGCCTGGTGATTTGTTTGTCTTGATGAATAGCATTGTTCTTTTATGTCTACTTTGAAACTGCCAGACTTAATGTTGAAAGGCCACAAGAGAAATATTGACTACAGGGGATGTCTTCACAGTAATAGATTCACTCAGTCTTTGCTCTCAAAATGTCCAAGAATGTGTTAGATTTACCACTTGTCTGCTGTATGACAGGCATGAATATTATACCAGGAAGATATTTTTGAATGTATTTAGTCTTAATCAGTGATGATGATGGTTATGAAGTTGGTAACCATGACAACTTCTGCGTTACAGTGTCAAAGAGACTGCTCCAAATTTCCCATGGGATAAATCTGACATTTATGTGTGTTCATTTTTACCTCACCAACATGGTGTAGAGTAATCATGAGAGTGCATTTCAAAGGTTTAATTAGCACAGCATTTTTTGCTAGAGTTGGAAGGCCAGTAGTCTGAGCTGAGGGAAAACTGATCATGATGTCATTCTCAGCCGTTATCATCAGTAGAAATAATCCAGCCGAATCTGGATCAGATATATATGTATTGGTAATGGCTGACAAAGCTCTGTTTGGAAGGGTGACACATCATTTGCTTCAGCAACAATTGCTTCAGTCATATTTTCTCCAAGGACTGTGGGTTATGATTGTGATAGGGTTTTAGGTTTAGTTTGATGTGAGGATTATGATTAGGGTTAGGGTTATGTGTTAGGGTATAATTTATGTTTGGCGTAGCATGCAGATATTTCATGGGAGTAATTGTTGCAGGAGCAAATGTCATGGAACCATCTGGGAGGCTGATCTTTGCTGTCTACATGGCCAAATTTCAATCATTAACAATATTAGTGTGTCTGCAGCATCTAAAAATGGGGGGGGGGGGACTGGGAGAGGAATAGTCTTTTGTATGAAGTTTGGAAACCACAACAATCCCCACCCAGTGTTGGCAGAGTGTGCTAAGTCAAATCTGCAACTTGCTGAT
Source organism: Diadema setosum (assembly GCA_033980235.1). Taxonomy (NCBI): domain Eukaryota; kingdom Metazoa; phylum Echinodermata; class Echinoidea; order Diadematoida; family Diadematidae; genus Diadema; species Diadema setosum. Next base: position 1,031,842 of record CM067073.1, read on the forward strand.
AACCTGTGAGCAAAATTCATCTTGGGGTATAGATTTTCTTCAATTTTTCTCCCTGTGCACAAATGAAATTTATATGATCTCAACTGCTGATCTGCATTTTTAACAATTCATCTTTTTATTATGTTTTGTGGATGCCCTTTAAAACTTGTCTATGTCACATGCTGTGAATTCCACTTTGGGAAGATCCAGCCTTCCATAGACAAGCCAGAGTAAAGGATGTTGTTACTCTGCAAGCCTTAAAATTCTTTCTTGGTGTGTGGGAGCACGAGGCATATTTACTTGCGAGAAGTGCAAACTCATATCGCCTTCAGCAAGGAAACAGTCAATGCAGGAAGACACACACTTGACACGTAGACCTTTTAACCCCGTTCTGAGCTACACTTCTTGATGTACCCTGGGAGGAACCCCTGCTCTTAAAATGCTCTTGAACCATATCTTCAGGGCATGTAAAGTGGCGGGTCTTCTATCATCTTTGCATAACTGTGGGGAAAAAAGTCTGGCTGTATTCATGGAGGAACTTTGTCCTAATCGATGGTAATAGATTGACAGGGGGAAGCATCTTCTTGAGAAAGCATCAGTGATGCATTCACCTCGTCATCTTTCTCATCTTGTTCTTGTTTGTAGATAAGGAGCAAATAATGAAGAAGTATACTGCTGTTTTTACAGCTTTCCACAAGATGCTGCTATGATTTGTGTACAATTCTGAGGAGTATGGACGTGAAAGTTTGCCTACCCATGATTTCTGCTTTACCCCTTAACTGGAATTGATCCAGTAACACAGGCTACTATTTGAACTTTTCCTTTACTTTGATGAGTTTTATATTCGAGATTGACTCTGATGCTAATTTTCCTGAAGCTTAAAAGTAGATTTTTCTTCTCTTGTACATTCTTCCAGGGGTGTAAACTTTGATGGTAGCACCGTTGGGATGGCATCTCTTGGGACGATGTGTTCGGATGAGAGATCAGGAGGAGTCAGCCAGGTGAGGACTTGCATCGCAAACCCAGCTCAGTAGATCCTGGCTCTGTCTCCTCGATACCGGGGTCAAGGGTCGTTTCTCTCCCATCAACTTCTATATATCTATTACATGTATCAAACTATCTAAATAAGATGTTTCTTGGTGAAAGATCAATCAAAAACATGTCATGTGAATATATTTGCTTTAGTTAGATAAAGGATATAAGATAGATTGCTAATTGATATTTCTTATATATATATATATATTCGTGTGTGTGAGTGACAAGAGTGTAATAAGTGTCATATAGACCACTCTTCTGCTTTGATATCTATACTGTGGAAGAAATACCTTAGATAACAGTAGATGATATAGGTAAAAGAATAAGTCAAGTGTAGAAGTGGAAAGGTGCATCATATTAAGAATTGTAAATCAAAGAGGAGAGTTTATTGAAAAACAGAGAAAGCCCAGAAACTAATGCTTTTGATTAGTAGATGTTATGATTCTCTTAATTCTCTTTTGTTTCTATCTTTGCATAGGACCATGACAGCAATGTTGCCGTGGTAGCCAGCACATTGGCTCATGAGATGGGACACAACTTGGGCTTCATTCACGATACGTCTGATAGGAACTGTATCTGTGATGCACCTTCCAATGTGGGGTGTGTGATGGAGCCATCCAGTGGGTACGTCTCCAGTCATACTTTTTCTTCTTCTTTTTTGTTGGTAATCCACCTCCTTTGTTTCTTTAAAGATTATTGCAGATATCAGCTGGTTTATGAGTGTTTGACCACCTCATTGAGATTCCACTCTCCTCTTTACGAGAGAAATGAAGTGGGTTGTTTGAAGTGCATAGGGCATAGCACTCCTACCCTTTGACCAATGGCTTATTAAAAGCTCCTCTGAAAGAAATGGCAATTTTCGGGAAATCAGAAGTTTGTTTTATCAAAAGTGGGGAGATTTATAAGCATTGTTCCAAATATGTGGTAAAATGACACCTTGTTGTTTTAGTGTTTAATATTTTACTCGAAATGAAAATAATTTAAAATTGACACCATAATGTAGAGGAGATTGAGCTCTATATTATGATACCAATAACTAAATACCCCCTCCCCCAAATTACTATAAAACCCTTTTGGTTCTCAGTATGTTGACAATGATATGAGGCAGCATTGTATTAGCTGATACAGAGTAAGATAGTGATAGATTGAACCACAGGGACAATTATTATTGGTTAAAAGTTGATATGGTCTTCCCAGTGTGCTCAGTCTGGGTGGTTTGTAGACAAAATGACCTTCTACTGCTCATTCTATCCTGGAATCTTTCTACAGTCCCATCCCACCCACAAATTTCTCCACCTGTTCCTATGACGATCTGAACACATCTCTGGAGAAGGGTTTAGGGGCGTGTCTCTTTGATTACCCCGACATGATCTTTGATGGACCAATCTGTGGCAATGGATTCCTGGAGAATGGAGAAGAGTGTGACTGTGGATCACCTGAGGTTTGTGACCTTTGGACCCTCAATATCACCTACAGTATGACAAGCTGATATGGATGAAATAAAAGGCCGAACTTGGGTTCTTTGAGATTGTTTGTTTGTTTGTTTGTTTGGTTGGTTTATTTTTGCATTTTCTTTCTCCGAATACAATTGCAAATGAAAACAGAATGATACAGATAACATACAAATCAATACAAAAAAATATATATATCATTTGCATAACAACATTAGTCTGAAGTGACATATGAATCAAAATAACATATTGAGGCATACTGTATCTATTAACAAAGGGGAAATCAATACAGGGGACCATCATCATAAGCAGAGCTTGACGTGGATGAGGCCCTATCTGAATATGTGATTCCAATATAATACAACACCAATCATATATGTACTCATAAAACTCTTAATCTCTTAATCTGTTAATCTTAATCTCTTAATCTCTTGTTAGAGATTTGACAAGCAGTATTTACAAATGCAACATTAAAGCAGTCAATAATCGTGAAGAGTAAAGAGACCCACTGCTTTATATTGCAGCTCTGCAAACATACCTCTCTAATTAATTTCATGTAGAAAAGTTTATTAGGTTGAAATATGTGATTTTGATTATTTTACGTGACATCACAATTTTAGGATGTTGAGTGATGATGGTACAACCACACAGTTTCCATTATGTGTGTTTAGTAAAGTTTAGGTTTGTGGGTACTTTACTTCTAAAAGCATGTACTATCAATGGAAATGTACCACGTCTTTGTATCAATAAAGTAGATGCTCAGTGATAGATTTACATTCCTAGCTTTCAAATAATATTCTATCTAAAGAACTTTGTTATATTGAAAAGTTATTGAATGACCTAGAAAAAAAGAGTTATTGCCTTTGATGAAACTTAAGTCATTTTCCATTGACAGGAATGCGTGAATGACTGCTGTATTGCGTCCACTTGTCGTCTGCACGAGAACGCAACGTGTGCCAACGGCGAATGCTGCGAAGACTGCCAGCTGAAGAAGGCTGGTGAAGTTTGTCGCGACATCGGTACCCAGTGTGATCTCCCAGAATACTGCACTGGTCTCTCTGCAAAGGTGGGTCTGAAATACCAGACTAACAGTATCCAAAGGGCCCAGATTGGATAGATGTAGCAAAGTTCTATGTATACTTCAGATTTTAAGATTCTTAGTGGCCATTGAACCATGTTATAGCTTTTTTTTTATATTTTTAGTGTAACTCATTACTACAATCTTCTTCAGCTTACCTCACATGTCTTTTCATAATTGTTAACTCAACATATTTGACTTTCACATCATGAAAGAAACTTTGCATAGATTGACACAAACCTAATTGTGTAAAATAGACTGGCTCATGCTGGCCTGAAATAAAAAATTACAAAATCATGATTTTAGAAAGTAGCCATAAGCTTGTAGTAATCTACAATGTATTGTAAGAATACAGAGGTTTGTACATTTTTTATACCTATGTTGATATCATGCATTGTCTGACTGTACCTTACAGATATTAACTGTATAGGGTTCCTGCAAACATTATTTCTTTCACAGCTGTTATGATTTGAGTGTTATGTTGTCATACAAATGGATCATGTGATAATACATTATATGCCATTGAGTTCTGTGTGTGAATTCCTTTCAGTGTCCAGCCAATGTATACAGGCAAAATGGAGAGCCATGTAAAGACACAGTGGACGCTACCTGCTATGACGGTCAATGCTTGACGCTTGACCACCAGTGTGAGAATGTCTGGGGAGGAGGTCAGTATGATAATGGACCGTTTGATAGTTTCCATGACAATAAGTTTGACTCTACTCATTGAATCAGAGCCACATGATCACACCTCATAACAAATTCCATATCTGATTATGATTTTACGAAGTTACTCTGTGTTGTAATAACTTTGTGATGAGATCATTGATGTGTTTAATATTACAAAAATTGTGCATGTTGAGAGAGAGATAGTAACAGAGAAAGATATTTTTCTCTGTGGATGATGATAACCAGCTGTTTCATAATCTCAATATTGTAGATTCCAGTTCATATAATTTTTTTTTTTGGCAAACTTCACATCAGGAATCCTTTATTATGTATTCTCTATAGAACTGTAAATAACGAAATATTGTGAAATTTACAGTAAATTCTTACGGTTTTGATTTCTTAAGAAATATGTTCCTCTTTAAAAAAAAAAAAAAAGTAGATACCATAATAGATCTAGAGTCAAGTATATATTCCTTCTATTTTTAGGTGATTACATGTCTTTGTCAATTATCACATGATAAAATCATCTGTTTTTAATGTCTTTTCACATATACTCTCAACTCATCTTATATGTTTGCATTCCAGATGCCAAAGCAGCACATGAAAAGTGTTTTACTTTCAACACTCAAGGAAGTTCATTTGGGAACTGTGGAGGAAGCAGAACAGCATTTGAACCTTGCCTGCCTCAGTAAGTATAGAAATCTCTTAGTCAAGAAAAAAAATCTGTGAGAAATGGTGTGCAACCAATATCAAAAAATTAGTTTGTAGTGACAGGATTATGTTAATGGTAGAGTTACCGTCTCATATGAAATATTTCAGAACAAGAATCATTTATTCAAATTATGAATTCTTGTGTCAAGTTGTTTCTATTGCAACAGCAACTTGCCAGTCAGCTGTAAGAAATCATTTACATTAATGTAGATAGAAGTCATCAATGCCATTACTGTGCTGTTTTCAGTGTTGCTTTAACAGAAATGGAAGTTACTGTGACAAGTAATAAAAGCTTAAAATTATTTTCCTATGGGCTTGCTTATTAATGCTGTATCACCACTGCTTTTCTCTCTGCTATATGTGTATGTATGATTAAGTCATGTATTCAATTGTTTCAGCTCCCTACTTTATATCATCATTCCTATGACTTGTATTCCCACCACATATTATCCAATATGCCCTACCCACCTGCCTCCCAATGTGCCCCACCCACCTGCCTCCCAATGTGCCCCACCCCCTGTCACCCAATGTGCCCCACCGACCTGTTCTCCCAATGTGCCCCACCCACCTGTCTCTCAATGTGCCCCACCCCCTGTCACCCAATGTGCCCCACCCACCTGTCTCTCACTGTGCCCCACCCACCTGTTCTCCCAATGTGCCCCACCCACCTGTCTTTCAATGTGCCCCACCCCCTGTCACCCAATGTACCCCACCAACATGTTCTCCCAATGCTGGGTTCATACAGGTCATGGAAAACCTGGAAAGTCATGGAATTTGGTCTAGTCTTTTTCCAGGCCATGAAAGCCATGAAAAACTGATATTTCCATCAAAAGGTCATGGAAAGTCATGGAATTTCGAAAATTATAGAAGTTTATCTGTTGTTTGTGTGAGCTGTGTATGTATTCCCTAGTTGCTTCGCTTTGATTTGAGGTCAAATTTTCAGTCTAATGTGTTTAAAAAAAAAATGTGTGAAAGTTGTGGAAAGGTCATGGAATTCTGGCTAAAAAGGTCATGGAAAGTTATGGAATTTAGTTAATGATAAAGAGTATGAACCCTGCAATGTGCCCCACCCCCTGTCACCCAATATGCCCCACCCACCTGTTCTTCCAATGTGCCCCACCCCCTGTCACCCAATGTACCCCACCCCCTGTCTCCCAATGTGCCCCACCCACCTGTCTCCCAATGTGCCCCACCTCCTGTCACCCAATGTACCCAACCCACCTGTCTTCCAATGTGCCCAACCCACCTGTCTCCCAATGTGCCCCACCCCCTGTCACCCAATGTACCCAACCCACCTGTCTTCCAGTGTGCCCCGCCCACCTGTTTCCCCACCAATCCATCTCTCTTGTGACTCATTAATCATCAGTCCTCCTGGCAACCTTCTCCCCTTTCTCTTACCCCAGACATGTCAAGTGTGGAAAGCTCATGTGTCAAGGAGGCAGTAGCTACCCTGTGCTCAGCTCCCTGGCCAAGGCCAGCCAAGGATACATCTGGGATGAGAACAATGTCCAGCACACATGCAAGTCTGCCTCTATTGACCTGGGCCAGGATGTGCCAGATCCAGGCTATGTAGCCACTGGGTCCTTGTGTGCTCCAGGATTTGTAAGTTTAAGAGCTTTCATTATTTTTTTTTTCATTTTCTCAGGTGATGCTTGGTAAATGAAATGTATGTAGAATGTTTTTTTTTTTTTTTTTGTTGTTGTTGTTTTTTGGGTTTTTTTTTTTTAGAATGCTTTGCCATTTCCAGTACTCTTTCACCAATATGAATTGATAGTAAAAAATGTAGAAAGCTGTGGCTCCAGTAAACAGAGGCTTAACTTGATGTATGATTGTTCTCTTGCCTTATTTTCTCTCAGGTATGCAGTGACTTTCAATGTCGAAATCTGAGCACACTCAACATCAGGGCATGTCCCTTCAACTGCCACAACAATGGAGTAAGTCCTGTTGAGAATCAAGCCATCTAGAGACTTTTTTATTGGAGATTTTTTTTCTTTTGCCTTTTTTTCAGACATGCCTTTTGATTCCAACAAAATATCAAAATGCCATTCTATCATGTGATAGCATCAGATAGTGGGCAGTGAAGTATTAAAATTAGAATTAGAATTCTTGTGTCATTATGGCATTTCCTAGGCTATTCTGTGACATAAAGTAAAATATGAGAGCTATGAATTGTGATCATATAAGATTCTGCTGAACAAAGGAACGTAAATTTTGACCATCTCGTCAGACCAAATTTGTAGGCTGTTGACTCACAAAGAGTTAAAAAAAAAAAAAAAAATGTAAAGATGCACTAATGCTATGCATCATAAATGTACATATACCTCTGCAGGGGATATCAAAGTTTGTTTATTTTATGAGATGCATTTCATTTCATAAATTGGATCTTAATTTGATGTATTTCATTTGCTTATGTGATATATTTAATTCAATTTTGACCCACCTTAATGTGACTATCTAATTCCTCTCCAAGGAATGTCTGTTTTCTGGTGCTAAATTGTGATGGTATTAAATATAAGTTGGCGTTTACGTGCTTAGATTATTAGAAGCAAAGGCTGTTATGCATCAAGCTAACTCCTCTGGATTGTTGCCATGGTTACCACTCAACAGGTATGTAACAGCAAGAATCATTGCCACTGTGATCCTCAGTGGAACCCACCTCTCTGTAACACCCCAGGCTACGGGGGCAGCATTGACAGCGGTCCTGCTAGGCCGACTGACCAGTCAGGTGAGTCTAGAATTTGTGTGACTTGGGAAGGACTCAAACACTTGTCTTTTGTCTTATTGAGATCCCCAAGACAAAAATAATCTAAACTGTAAGTCGACTTTGCTGCAGTTTTCTAAAGTCAAATTTAGTGAGAGGGCGACTTTTCTCCTCTTCCCTCTAGTACATCACCAGGAGGTTCCTAAAATGTTTATGTTACTTTCAACTGTTTCTGAACCTTGTTACTGCATGTGACTGTCACCTGTATTACTCATTGTTTGGTGTCCATATTTCTTCTTGTTATGAGTTTATGTCAATCTCATAAAGTTTCATTCACAGACAAACAAAGTGTCTACCTGACGTCCATTTGTCATTCATGGTTATGTAATTTTGTCACTCATCCCCCATCCCCCATCCTGTTCCTTCTCATCATCTCTCTCTTTCTCTTTATCTTTCTTAATTCATCCTCTTCTGTTCAATTCTTCTCCATTTTCTTCTGTTTTTCTGTCTTTGTTCTCTTCCTTTTTCTTCATCTTTTCAGTTTTACGGTCATAACATACCATGTCAATAATCATACAAGTAATGCTTATTACAAACTAAGGATATAAATAAAAATCATCCACCTGGTAGTAACTTTAGAACAATCTGAAACGCACAAAGTGAAGCCAAGTATGTTTTGGATTGTTGGAAAATTACAGAGGGTGAATGATTTACTAAAGCCAGACTTAGTAGTGGGTGTTATCTGTTTCATAAAATCTTGACATGATTTAGAATTCATGGCAGCCTTTTTTGCAAGATTGCCAGGGATAGCACCAGCTCCAAGCTAAACTGAACTGAAGGCACAAACCATTACAATGCATAAATACACAGGCAATGCATCTGAGTACAGACAGTCATTTGTTGTACCTGTAATAATTATGCCCCATGAAAAGTAAATATGGGCAAAATAAAAGACTGAGCAACTGATAGTTCTCAGCCAATAAGTTGATTAGGATCCATATCAAATCACCATCCTATAATCATTAACATGTTGAGGTTGAGTCCTGATTATACTCAGGCAGGTGTCTATGGGAAGTGCGTGTTGTAGCAAAATCAGTCTGTTCTCAACGGGTTAATCACAATCACACTTGGGTGACTTTCTATCCGTTTCCTACTTTTCCTTTGTTTCATACATTTTGATTTTTTATCTTCTGTTTCTTCTCTCCTACTTGCCAAATCTCAATCATCTCAGCCTGTATTCTCTTTCCCTTTGATCTCTATCTCTTTTTGATTTCAGTACATCCCATGTTGTCCCTTACCAATTACAGAAATTTTTAGAACTCTTTTGCTTTAAATTAAATCTTGTTGCCTTTTGTTACCTCAACCAAGTACTTGTGTTGTTGTTGTTTTTTGTGTGTTGGTGTTTTTTTTTTTTTTTTTTTAGTTATACCATGCCAAGCATTTTTGTTTGATCTATCTTCATCCTCCATTAGTTTTTTTCTTCATCTATATTCCTCATGTGTCTTTGTAAGATATGAATATTTTTCTCATCCACAATGTTCATCCCTTTTTGTTTTATTGTCACTGCATTAAGCTAGCTGACTGAATTGGTATACATCATTTCATGCTGTCAGTGCTGCAAAAGAGCAGATATTGGCATGTGTGATTGTGTTTTTATTTATTCTAGATGTATTTTGTTTTGAAATTGCAACATATATAAACTCATGCAAAGCACTTTTAATGAATGTGTATTTTAACTTGTGTACATGTGGGTGTTTTTTATATAAAGGATTATTTTGGTGCCGCTAACAGATATTTATCAACAGATATGTTGTGGCAGTGGTCTCATATATATACCACAGTAGATCTCATTTATGGTTTGTGGAGTCATAGGGACTAATGACTTAAGGTACCATCATTTTAACCCCTTGAAAACTGGTCCCAAGTATACTCTGGCAGGTGTCTATGGGAAATGTGTGTTATAACAAAATCAACTGGTCCTCAATGGGTTAACAGCACCCAACGCACTTAAAGTTGATTGTTTAGCTAACAAGCTGTGCACATCATATGTGGTAAACTCACCCCTGGTCAAGAGAATAATATGAACTTCATGGAGTCTGAATATTCTTTGTTTAACATATACTGTTTTCAAATATACAAGACAATCTAACTTTCTTTAAGTGCTCCTAATTGTGGTGTATAGTCTTAATGACTATCTAGTTTGGATATAGCAACTTATATACTCATCTCCTGTATATTCATGAGCCATCAGAATGAGACAGATTGTAAAACTTCACGAAGAAAACTGCTAGAATAGATTAGAAAGAAAGTAGTGTCAATTCACTTGATAAAATGTTGCCATGCATGATGCAAATGTTCATCAAAATTCTTCTCTAGAAATACTTCTCCGTAAGCAGCAACTTTAATAGTAGACCACCACCACAAATACTTTCAGTTCAGACTTTGTGCAATATTTTAATGTCATTTATAGTTTTCATAAGAATTTGTCCCTTTTATATGACAAAACAGTCAAATCATCCTCCTGCCTGTATGTAGTCAAAATAGAGGTATTTTTTTTTCTGTGAAGTAATAAAAAATGTAAATAAATGAAAAATAAATAGTAAATATATTCCTCTTTCATTGACTGGCTTAATTTCATATAGGTAAGAAAGTCCACTAGCTTTGCTCTCTAATATCTTCTTAAATCTAATTGCAGGCCACTATTTTGATGGTAATGAACACCACTGGTAATTGTGTTGCAGTGCTTTTTAAATGCTATGCTGTAAATTCATGATTACATACTTTACTCATACTACTAAAGGTTTTGTGAACATGAAAAGAAAAAAAAAAAATATATATATATAGAGAGAGAGAGAGATGCGATATGTTATAATTGGATTTGAATGTAGAATTTGCTCCTTTCAGAACTGGGGTTACAAAATACCTATGGGTTTCATCCCTCGTGAGAGGTGGCTTGGAAGGTCTGTTGTGTGTAGCTTTCATGTTAGTGTGCAATGTTTATTAAATGTTAATATAATAGCATTGTTAGAAAATAGTAAAGCATTCCATGCATTGTAAGCATGGTACTGATAGAGCTCTGTCTGCAACAAAGCTAGTGGGGGCGCTATTTACAAACAGTCCCACACAGGTTAGTCATAGTGCCCTTAACAAAGTTTGTACCTCAACTTAGAGAGATTTACAATGAGATTTCATTTAGTGTGAATACAATGAAAAGGGGATAAAAATGTAGGGAATAGATTCAGTTTGAACTTGTAGAGTTTAATCATGCTGGTTCTTTGTTACAAAAGTGGAAGGTCAAAAGTTATACCTTTGTGAGTACAACGTAATAGGGGATAAAAATACAGGGAGTAGATTTAGCTTAAGCTTGTAGATTTTTACCATTTGTGCTATGTGAGTGTTCTTTACCAAAAAATTCAAGTTCAAAATTTATACTTTCCAACTGCCTTCTTAAATTGTAGTTTTTCAGTCACATGGATGTATTATGATGATAACAAATGGTGAAAATTCTCTGCAAAGTATTAGTATTCACAGTCAGTGCCAGGAAATATCAAGTAAGGGTTTCTAGGGGCTGAAAATGTGTCTGAATCTTTGTAAGTTGATTACATAGTGAGAGTGAAAGGATACTTCTTTGATAATGTCTGCTGTATCAGTCTCTAGTTATTATTTAATTAGGGAAGACATATCTGCTACTTTGCAAAAACATGGACAGCTAATAATGTACAAGTATGAAGGGATCAGTATTTTTTTTATCTTTACTGAAATAAGGCAATGAAACTCAGTGCTTTGTGCAGTGCTTGGTTTGCTTTGACCTGCCTCATGTCAATATGTTTTGTTCTGTCTTCCCAGTTACCTGTCATGTGTAAGGCATAAAATTTCCAGTTTTACTCATATGTTTACTTTGTCTCTTTTGCCTCTGAAACTTGCTTTGCAAGGTTTGTTATATATATAGAAATTGCAATCTTAATTTTTCTCAACACTGATAACAAAACCTATTTAAACATCTCCCCTTTTGTCACTGTTCTTTTATTTTTGCCTCCTGCAGTAACCCTATATCCTAAAAGTACCTCGCTAATCGACAATCCCCAGGTCACTAGAAGAATAATTGTCCGAGGTAACTATGGAAACAGAATTATCACTTGGTGTTCATTACCCTTGTCTGCCTGCAAAGAAGAAACCTAGAGAGAGATGTTGGCAAGAAGAGAGAAGAAGGAACATCACCATCTGCTCCCAAATCTTGGCTCTCTTCCTTTTGACTCTAACTCCACTGCCTCCTTTACCTGCTCTCATTGCTTTCCATTTCTTTCAATTTTTGAGCCTTAAGGTTCTCTAATCATCGCGAGCAATCATGACTTACTAACACCTACAAATAATAGCAACATAGCTGACTAACCCCTGTATCAAACTTTTTAACTGCTGGCATCAAAGTATGCGTCACATCACTAACACTGCATATATATATATATATTTTTTTTTTTTTTTGCGTGGCTTCATTTCAGCAGATAACTACTGAATTGAAAGATATCATCATGCATCTTTCTTTTTTGCAATTTGCTGGACATCTTGATGATGACGTGATGTTTGTGTGTTGTGTGAGTGTTTGTAATTTGTGTGTGTGTTTTGTTATTGTTTGTTTCTTAACAGAAAGACAACTGAAGGAGATTTTTTAATTTATTAACTTGTATTGTGGTCTTGGTATTGGATAGATTAGGTGATTTGTACATCACACTAGTTTTAATACAGTCAGATATAAAATGAATGCATTTTAATAGTTTTCTGGTATATTGTAACACAATATACTAGGGAATGAAGTGAATCGTCAAGTGTTGCTCACAACAAAAATATATATATTTTTTTTTTTGCAGTTACTTTATAACCAATCTACTGTCATGGAAAGTACATAAAAGGACTGTTGGTTTCCTTTTATTTTGTATCTAGGATATGTCATAAATGAGTAACTGTTTGTTGCATTTGCAGCTTGCAATTAAGGGATTTGCTTATTTTTGGCTACTCGACGTGATTTTAATATGGAAACATTGCCAAATCAAATACCAAGTTGCTGATATTACTTTGTGTCTGGTCTGTAGATTCCAAAACAAAACAAAAGTGAAGATTGTAGTGAGATAATATTTTTTATGAAAGATTTCAAAGTCTGCCAGTCAAGAGTGTTCAGAAAAGATTGTAATATCTGTAAGGCTCAGGTGTAGAACTTGTCTAATTTAATATAGGCATACAAAATAAACCATTGATGTCAAAGGCCTTGTCTGTTCTTCTGTGATGATTTCAAAGACTGGATATCTTCAATGTCTAGAAGTGCCATGCTTTTTCTTTTCATCTAAATATCATCCATTTCAGGAGTGAAGTTTGGAGAGACTGCCCACTACTCATTATGGTCCATCCAATTTTCACCCTTAGCCATGCTTAACCAAGAATTTAGATTTGTGTCATGATTCCATATATGTTTACATACAGCAAGAATCTCAATGTTAACAAGCCTTCATTTTATGTATGTATGTCTATCATATTATTGGTATTATGACAAGAATAATATATTTTCTTCATTATTACTGCACTCTGCAATATGCCACATCTAATCTGGATCTCAATAATCTGCTTACTAACAGTATTACCAGGTATTCCTTACATTCTTTCAGATCTATTATGATTCATGAAATCTTAACATACTTTTTCATACTTCAGAATTCTCTTCCCATTTCAATTCATGTATTCAGTTATTTGTTGGTCTCTGCTGCATTTTACCACATATTGCATTAGTGTAGTAATTTTCACCCTTTCAAAGGTCATATTGTTTTTTGTTAGAGTTTCCTCTTTCAAATTTTTAGACAAATTTAAAAGTGATGACAGCTATCTGAAGATTGAATGTGAATGTGTTTTGAAATATTCCAACACAATTCTGATCTGTTTTATTTTGGAGAAATGTGAGCAGTTATACTGTAATGAGCACAGGAGAGTATCATTAGTATATCTTGATAATTTTCTAAATAATGAAAAGTTATTCAATCAACTTTGGAAAGGAGTGAAATGCATAGGAATCATATTTTACAATATTTTCTTTTTCATTCTACTGTCAGACGATTTTATAAGATCATTGGAGTTTCATGACATATACACTTCTGTGAATTTCCCTACTCTTTAATTCAGATTCAGATTCAGATTCATTTATTGTCCATTTAGGAAATTCTTCTTTTTGGCATGTGGGCATACACATAGGAATATCTACATACATATATACATACATACATATATTCATGTACATGTACAAATATAAATAAATACAATTTTCAATATATACACAATTATACAAGCATAATTTATACTCACAATACAGTAAATACATACATCATTACAATCTTTTAATTCATCACAATTTATTATATTTACCGATCAACAACAAAACAAAAAAGTTCAGAAAACGTGAAGTCCGTCCTTTCTAAGGAAGTGCATCTTTTACGTAGCCTTTGCACACCCACACACACAAACACTCACACGTACTCTGAAGGATAACACATCGCATCATGCCATGACGCAAGTACATCACTGGATACATACAGGTGAAGGCAAACAAACACACGTGCACATACACAAACATAACACACACACACGTTCGCTCACACACACACACACACACACACTCCATTTAAGTTGAGGTTCTTTCCTTTCTATCATTTTTCCTGCCATTTTTACTGCTCTCTTGTAAAAGAGTTACATACATGAAGAGCATTGTTCCAATGGATATTGATTAAACAGAAGTGTTATTGTCACAGACATTAATGTCACACACATAATGTCACAGCTGTGTACATGTGTCTACACTGTGTGTTTACACACTGTAGGCCTGCAAGTAGTGTGTATAAATGTGAGTGCAAACATCACAGGTGTACAGTGTGTGTTTCCTTACTGCAGGTTCATTGGGTGTTTAAGCATGTCTTTTCACACTGGGGGTCTATAGTGAGTATAAGTGTCCACTTCTACACACTGTAGACCCACAGTGTGTGAATTTCTTTTTCTACACTCTGCAGCATGTAAAACCACATTGACAAACTGTAAATCACCCATGATGTGTACAAAAGCTGAGATATTTTATGACCAAAATATGACTTGGACAGCTATTAGATATTGTGGGAACAAAGATATAAACTTTTTACACAGTTAAACAATCCTTTGGAACAGGACTTTTCTACAGTGTATTTTTACCTCTGCCATCATATATTACCATCTACTGTGGATAACTTTCATATCTACCACCCCTGTATTACTGTGTAGGTGCTAGAAATACATGTACTCCATTGGTTGTGGCATTGCCAAGAGTGGTGCATTCATGATGTGTCTTCTGTTCTTTTTAGTTATAACATTGGTAGCAGTAGTAGAAGCAGTATTGTGGTTTCAGTGGTAATGATGGTAATAGTGATAATGATGATGATCATGATTATTGTTGTTGTTATTATTATTATTAATAATAATAATAATATTATTATTATTATTATTGTTATTATTATTATTATTATTATTATTATTATTATTATTATTATTATTATTATTATTATTATTATTATTATAATCATCATCACCATCATCATTCTTATTATTGCTAGCATTAGATTATTCAATCACATTAATGATTCCATCGTTACAAATCTGTAACAAAAATAAAGAGTAATGCCAAAGATTACAGTGGAAATGATACTGTTCAGCAGCCTCAGCACTTACATTGTACAGTACATAAGTTTGAACCCCACCATTTAAAGACCATTTATGTGTATAGATGTCATGGGGATGGTGGATATAGACCTGTATTTTTCTATAAGTTATGAAGTTAGCGTTGAACATTTGAATATTAGGACTTATTTTGATATCATAGGCCTTGCAATATTTTTTGTTCTCATGGTACAGGGATTAAATGTGATTTTGAAAGGTTCTCTCCCATACAGAGGAAAAGAAGTTCTAATTATTTGTCATTTCACAGCCTTAAAGAGATACAACATAAAACACAGTGTTTTGAATATATATTGTATGGGTCAATATTGTGTTGGGGAAAGTGTCGTGTGGGTCGTGGAATAGGATGTAATGTCAGACTGTCAGACCTCAAGACTGATAAAATTGCCCCAAATCCTGGTTGATGTCAGTATCAGATTACCTACATCTGTTGCCCTGTGAACTGTTACAGGGCTGCCAATTTCAGCAGATGAAATAAAACATACAGATGCACTATCAAAAAGAACAAAAAAAGAACAAAAACATACATTTCAAAGGCAAAAATCAAATTCTGGTTGAAAATATGGAAATTGCACATACTAATCTTACTTAATCAATTCCTCAAATATGTATGTTTTATTTGTTTTTTTAATGAATGTTTCCACATTTTGATGACAAAAAAAAAAAGATGAATATATGAATATTGAGAAAGCATACTACTTGACAGCTCTGCTAGTCTACACTTCAGGTATATCTCTTTAAGTGAGTGGAGAGGTAAGGGATAAAGATAACCTTGTGATTGTATGCTGCTGAGAAGATTGTATTCTAGCCAGTAATGTAATGCTTATGCATGTATTCATTCAGCAGGAATTTTGTCCCCAAGTAAACCAGGGACTTCATTCACTTTTTATTTTTATTTTTTTTTTTACAGTGGAAGAAGTAGCAAAGAGGTTGCCATGGTGATTTACTGTTTCTTTCATCATCTATACTCCTGTCTTTTTATGGCTACAGGTGGTCCAGGCTCCAACACGGTGATCGTACTCCTCGTCATGTTCCTCTGCGTTCTTCCCGGCCTGACCCTCCTCGGCATCGTTCTCTACTGCAAGCGGGACACACTCTCCAAAATGGTGTCGAAGGGCGCCCCCAGGCAGAAGTATGTAGTCTAACCTATACTGCAGTACACTCCTCCCTACTCCAGTCTTCTGGCTTTTATTATGAGAGTGCATTTCAATGTGTATTTCATTCTTATGAATGTTTAAAGCAAACAGTACTTTCACACACAAGTTTAGTCAAGAAAAGTTGTCCTTGAGTAGAAATGAATGTTATCAGGACAGAGTAAAACACTGCATAGCTCCAATATGGAACTGTTACATAAGTTTCAAGGCTAAGACCAAAATGACAGAGAGGTTCTGATTGAAAAATGATCAGAAAACTGTAAGTGTCACAGTATGTTGTGAGTAACATTACACCCTTTTCCTTCTCCCAGTATTACCTGTGAGAATAAAATCTTATTGTGTATTTTTTCATTTGATGTGCAGGTACTCTCAGTCAAGATATGGTGGCAAAGAAACCAAAGCAGCAAGTGGCACACCATCATCCAGCTCTGTTCCAAGCCGTCCAGCACCGGTCAAACCCACAATACAACACACCCACTTACAGGAGATGAAAGCAACATCTACCCCAAGCAGACCATCGAGACCATCAGCGGTACCACCGGTTACCATCAGGCCAGCGCCGAGGCCACCGGCAAGCTCCAACCGACAACCAACCACAGCAGAGAGGCCACCATTCCAAGCACCAAGTGCTTCATCTGCTCCAAAACCCAAGGTACCACCAGTGTCGAGACCAGTGCGACCATCCCCGGTGCCTCCTGTACCATCAACCAAACCACCAAGTCCAGCCAAAAGTCCCCCTGCACCGGCAGTGCCAACGTTTCCCAAACCATCTGCAATACATTCCAGCAACAAGCCACAGTTTAGGTTGCCTCCACCAATAGACTCAGGAGCCAATAAGGTGTCTGGCGGTGCCACACCACCACAGCCACCGACTAAACCAGCACTCAGGCCTCCATCCTCTTCCAACAAGGCCTCAGGAATGCCAAGCATTCCAACAAGACCAAAACCAAATGTGAACAGAAACAACTCAAAAGCGCAGGAAGAGGAGTCAAAGGTACTGGAATTGAAATCCAAGTTCACCAGAGGAGAGTCGGCACCAGGAACCGACAATGTGGGAGAGGCACCGAGTAAACCCTCAGTTACCAAAAAGCCAGTACCACCAAAGAGACCTGCGGTACCGAACAAACCAAGAATGCCCTCATGGCCACCAGCACCTGTCAAACAGGACCCAGCTGTATGACGACAAGCTCGATATGTGAATCTTTTTTGCAAAAACTTTTAACTAAACTCTTGATCGGTACTGAACTCTAGTATGTAATTTAGTTCATAAGTCATTTATTGTGATTTTGATAATGTCTTTAATGTCATTGGTTTTAATGTATATCAGTGGACTGCCATGTGTGTGTATGAGGGAAGGGGGGCAATGTTCTTTCATGAATGTGTAATTACATTGTACTGGTTGGCCTACATGCTATTCGATAATTATAGCAGCGAAATCAATGAGAAAAATGGTGTATTTGTAAATTAAACCACATACATTGAGTTTGGAGTTTTCTTTGTCATGGTTTGCAAACAACAACAAAATAAAAAGTTGCAGTCATATTTTCCTCTATGACTGTTTCTCCATAACATAGATATATAAATCTAATGTTAACACAGTTTAACCAGAACTGCCTATAATGTTCTATTTAAATGATGAGTTCTTTGATACTCTGTGAAAAGAAGAAAACCTCTTCTCAAGGTCAAAACTGATTCTCTGAGATGCAAGGTATCAAAATCCTCTCTAGTTTTAGTGACTTTGAGGCTAAGAGACAATCTTTGGCATTAAGTACAATTTTCCATTTTTTCAGATAAACCAAGGCCTGAAAATGTGATGATAACTTGCAGAAGCTGCTGTATTGCCCTCTTAAGAAAGGGAAAATTAGTATTGTTATTATCTATTTGGCGTCATTACATACAAGGACAATAATGTGCAGACAGAGAGAAATTTTAAAAAAATTCTTCCATAGTAGTATGTAAACTGCATAATTCACATTCTCCATACCCATACCTTCATGGCTGATTTGTTTTCTTGATTTTGATTTGTCTCACTAAACCCTGCGTAAACAGAGAGACAATTTGTCCTTCACTCATCCTGACCAAATGATATCAATTTGTGATGCGTACATATATGTGACCCGCTACAACAAAAAGGTCCTAAAGTCACGCACGGTCGAAGCCATGAAAATCGAGTTTGAAGTCAGAGCATTAAAATTGGTCAAAACTTACGATTTTCTGTTTTTGATATATTATTGGAGTCTAACATGTCTTCTATCATCTGACGAAATTTTGAAGCAAAATGATGAAAGGAAAGACCAAAAAATAGCGTTTTTCTGAGCCATGTTTTTTGGCGTTTCAACGAAGCAGAAACTGGTTCGAAAATTTGGATTGAGCGCCACAGATAGGTTCCGCCCCTAACAACGACCAGAGTGATCTCATTGGTCAGTTTGCTGCCTGCTGCTAACCGAAGCGTGAAGCTCGCACACTGCCCAGTCGACTGGTGCGTGCGGGCGGGGTGCGCTATGCTCAGCCGCTTCTCACATCCTGGTCACTGATTGGTTGGTGAGGAGACCGCCGACGCTGATGTGCTTGAATGAACTCTTCGGGGGTTGCTAGGGCTTACCTTCTATTGTCCAGAGGTGAAAACTGACTTGCGTGTGTTGATCGCGATTGCGTCGAAAGGAAGACTTTTAGGGCGCTTTTCTCGAAACAGTGATTTTCCAGACGTCTTGACATGCTTTCTTTTAAACATCGATATCTCCGCAGCCGATTATTTTTATAAAATGTGTTATATATCAATTTAAAGCAGAAAGATTAGGGAATTATACCATGCAATTTTCAAATAATCGACCTCTCCCGACTTTAGGATCATTTTGTTGTAGCGGGTCACATATGTTCCAGCTTCCCTTTAAGTGGATGACATGGACAATGCTTGGATGCCGAATGCTTGCAGATACATTTCTCCAAATTGTTGATATTGTTTATTTGATACCAAAAGTGCAAAACTTTGTTGCTGTGTTCTGTTATTATAAAGTCGCTTAAGTACTGTATATGCCGTATACCTTGTGAGTCTAAATTTTCACGAATCAGGACTTCCCAACAGTTTTATGAGTTGTTAAATTTGCGATCATGGTGCACAGTAATGAGGAGAGAAATTATGCGTGCACGTCACATTCATGTCGGGATCAATATTGTCGCATGTTGTTAGATTCGCGCATAGCACCAAACTTGTGAAAAATCATAATCCCACAAAATATATGGCATACACAGTATAATGTACAACATTTAGCCTTTTCTCCAGTCTTGTCAAGTATAATGTATAAACTTTAGCCTTTTCTCCAGTCTTCTAAAGTGTAATGTACAAAATATGAGCCTTTTTTTCCTAAGCTTTGTGAAGACTTTCCTTGCTGGTCAGGGTATTACAGAAATGTTTTGTTGCTTTCGTCTCTGTTTGCTAATATAAGCCGTGCCATCTCTGTCTGTTGCTATTTGTTTTGGATGTAGAAATAGGTCATGGGAAGTCTTGCTGCTTAGCTTGTCATTTTGTATTTTTCATGAACTTAAGTAAAAAAAAAAAAAAAAAAAAAAAAAAAAAAGGGACCCATTCCATGAGGAAAGAGAACCAGTTATTTCTGAACAGCTGACACAAACTTTGTGCCATATTTGCTGTCATATTGCATTTTGCTGGTTACTATCTTCTAAGATTGGGTTTGCGAGAATATAAGGCTTTCATAATCCTCTGATATGTAAGCTCTCTTTTTTTTTGACAATTAAGAATTAATTATCCACTTTGAATAATGGCAATGTCTATCTTTAAGATGAAATCACATGAACTTGTTAGATTTATCACCTGTGTTCAGTGGTCAAATAGTCAATCTTAAAAGTTAGATGGCTTAGGTGCATCAGGAGCATACTGGAGTTGCCATCAGTGTATCAAGAAGAGTCTGTTGATATGTTCCTTTGATTTGAAAGAAAAAAATATTGTGCGTTAACATAGACAAGATTTTTTTTGTTTTCTATTGAAATACTGTAAAAGTGGATATTTTCATGCGACTAATTTTTCACGCTCAGCGGGGTAAGAAGAATTTTGTGTGTTTTTAATTCCGCAGAATCAAGACCTCAACTACTAGAACATATGGCAGGCAAAAATATTCGCGTGCTTTTATTTTCGCGCTAGTTTCTGGTTGCGCGAAATGCGCAAAAATTTCAACACTGCAGAAATTTCCACTTTTACAGTAGATTCATGTATCTATACACAAAGGCTACTGTTCTCAAAATCACTATTATTGTTTGTGACCATTTTACCTTCTCAGGGCAAACATTAACCATCCACTTTACATAAACACACACCCAGACTTATTTTGTTCTTGTAAAAATACTTCTGCTGTAACAGTTGTCAATGCATTTAATGGGTAATGCTTTCTTTAACTCATTGAATACTAGTCCAGAGTATACTTGGGCAGTTGTCTATGGGGGGATGCATGTTATAGCCAAATCAGCCCTTCCTTGACGGGTTAAGGCAGTAGCATGAGAAATACTATGATATAGGAAACCAAAATGCTGCCCTACAATATTTTGCAAGATAAGAATGTGAGGGAAAAATTAGGTTTGATGCTGCGAAATAGTTGTGAAAGGGTGATTCTTTGCTATTAGGTCCTTCAGGGTCTTTTCTCCTCACTACTGAGTAAGACCCAGTTCAATTATATCAATTTTACATTAAAAAAACATATGTATATATCATTTTCTTATTTATGTCTCCCTATCATTTTGTTTTAAAAGAAATAAAGAAGAATGTATAGTGTATCAGGGTTTTATTTCTGTGGTCCATCATGCATCATCTCCTCACAGTTGAAAATGTGTACAGTAATATATAGTGTATCTCTGTCACTAGTTATCTATAAATGAGACATGTCTCTGTGACTTCCAAAAGGAGACTAAAGCCTGGAACAAGACTATCTCACTTGGTAGAATGATTGCTGGTGATGAAGAAGTCTTTCTTATGAAGAATTTATAGAATTTACCATTTACAATCCATGGAAACAATCTGTACAAATTGGTTAGTCATTGGTTGATGTCACTAGTTTTCAATTCTGTCTTTCGATACTTTATATAGACATTATTAATTTACCAAAAATATCCCAGCAGATCAGCATTTATGGATGCAGGAGATGGCCTCAGTCCCACCTGCTGATTATGATGTATGTAATGAGATATTGACTGCTCTCAACAACATGTATTCGGTAGGTGTGGACTGTGTCTACAGAATGTCTCAATCTGTATTTCTGACTGATTGATTTAACCCATTTTCTACAAGGAGCTGGTGTACATTATGTAAAGCCTGTAGGGATTTGAGAATCTGGCAGGGAATAGCTTAACGAATTAATATCACGTTTTTATACATAGGACAGCAATGTGTGTGTCAATCAAATACACTGTATACTGTATACGCTGTTATTTTCGCGTACAGATAATTTTGCAAATGAGGAGGTCACGGACATTTTCGGGAGATGTTGTATTCGCGAATTGACACAGAGGCCTACATAAGCGCACTACTGTTAGCGTATGGTGACATTTTCGCCTGTTGTTGAATTCGCGGTCCAACTGAGATTCGCGAAATTCGCGAAAATTAAACCCTCATGAAAATAACAGCTTATACAGTAGCTTTCAGTGGTTGGTCTATGGTTCTTAAACCTTGGTAACACTGAAGCACCTCCATTTGGTTTTCATCCTTAAACACGGTATATGTATTTTACCAACTCATTTGTTGCTTTTTAGCCCATGTGATATAAACTTTTGCACTTATCATATGAAACAAAAGTTGTCGTATGTACATTTTATGTTAATGTTAAGAACAAGAGTCCATGTATTGTTCCACTAATCCATGTGATTGTCATTTCAGTGTGTAAATGTGTTGTAATTATTGATTTCTTGTAACTTATCGTAAATGAATTGCATGTATACCGTTCTTCCATGCTGTTTCTAAGTGTCAGTGTTATAAGTGTATATTATACTGTATTTAATGCAAATATAGAGAATATTATTTTGTTTTAAGTTTGAATGTATAGATTTTGTTTTTGTTGTTGAGAATCCAACCTGTTTAACTGTTTGTACCATAGTGATTTCAAACTCTCAAATATAATACTTTTAGAAATGACTCTACCTTGTTTCTATCTTCTTAAATTCTCTGATATGATAAATTATCTTATGCCAAGTGTAACAATTCCAAGTGGTGTTGATTGACGCTTCCCTTAAAGGACAGTTAGAGACAAAAACAAACAAATTAACATGTTTTTGGTGTACTTCTAGGAAGAGTGAAATGTTGATATTTTCTTCATTTCTTCAAAAATTGCTGTCTTGTCGGTTTCTTGCAGCTTTAAATTATTTGAATTTGCTTAAGTGTAAACTGCTGAATAGATGGTCAGATTGATATTTGGTCCAGATTTTTCTCCCAAATCACGTTTTGTGATCAAAATTTGACTTGTCATAGATATAGTTATCAAATGATGAAAGTTATCAAATGATGAGGGTCCTTGTAAAATGATCTATAGTACAGATACATGTGTAGGCCTGAATTCACAAAGGTAGTTAAGATTTAGTTCATGGATTACGCTAATTTCATTTGCAGAAATGTGCACCAAAAATAACTTAGGCCAGCAGACATCCAATAGAGAGCAATCTAGGCCATGGTTGCTGGGGTTAATTACTGCCACCCCTCCCCCCCCCCCCCCCCCCCCGTAAAACAACAACAACAACAACAACAACAAAAACATCAACAACAAACATAACAAACAAACCAATGATGAGTGACTGGTATTACTCAAATGCATTATATTTTCAGCTGATCTCCATGTTGTGTGTACAGTGTATTTCTTTTTCCAATTCTTACAATCACTTGCCCCATATTGTGGAACAGAAATCGGAGGAAGCTTCTAGGTAGTTTTTTCTAATTATCCCAACTTTAAATTTGTACATTTCCTGCTCTCTCCATAAATTTTCCTCATGTGGAAGGAATTTGCAGTTTTAGTGAAAATGTGAATTCTGACATGGTGACGCTTTGTTGGGCAAATCAACTTGTGTAATATGAAAATAGAAACATTTACATTTCTATTGGGTATACAATGTCCTTATTGGACAAGTATGATAATTATTGTGGAAGCATTGATTATGACATGTGTGATTTTAGCTAGTGGGAAATGAATTTATGATGATCAGACATTGAAATGTCTTTGTTTCAATGTAACAGTAATGTAAGAATTGTTTCATGAGGTGTATAACGATATAGACGCTGACATGGAGATCAATTTTTAATCCATGGAATACCAGTCTGTACTGGCGCTAATGAAAGATTGGATTATGAAATAGTGATTTGAAGTGCATACATGACAACATGTGAGAACAAATTCGAAATGGAAGTTGTTAAGGAGAGTTCAAATAAAACATTTGTAATGAAATATGAATGTACCATTGTGGTAAATGTGTATCTGGTATTGACTCATTCGTTTTATCGTGTGGTATATGAAGAATCTTGTATCCTCTTCCGGAATGATATACTTTGTACATGTACATGTATCTCCGTATTTGCAGTAAGTCATCAGCACTTGTTAACTTTGGTTTCCATATCAAGTAATTAGTGCAGTGTAACCTGCCTCGTGAACAAATAAGATAAGATCAACCAAGACATTTTGTCTTGCTACAGACATTCCATTTTATTTATTTTGGATCTCGTAGCATAAGAGCGCAGTTCATACAGTTAGGGAGAAGAGATTCACAAAGGCATTTGTCTTGATAGGAGAATTAACAAAACAGATGACAGAGAGGAGAAGAAAGTAGATAGATAGAAAGTAGGTAGATAGATAGATAGATGGATAGATCGATCGATAGATAGATAGATGAATAGATAGATAGAAAGTAGATAAATACATTGTAGATAGAAAGTAGATAGATAGATAGATAGATAGATAGATAGATAGATAGATAGATAGATAGATAAATAGAAAGTAGATAGATAGATAGATAGATAGATGGAATGATAGGTTTATGGTTGGAAAGATCGAGAGACAGCAAAAGGGAGAACAAAAGATCCGAGAGACAATGAAAGCACAAGCCACTGAAAGAGAAGAATTAAAAGGAGAGAAGTACTCTGTAGGTATGATATGAGAGATCTGTGAAAGATCAATGAGAGACAGAATGGGAGAAGAGAAGAATAGGAGATAAAGAATGAAAACACGAGCCACTCAAACAGAAGAATTAACAAAGCTGAGAGAGGGGAGGAAATATATAGGAATATAGATAGATCAGTGAGAGGGAACGAGAGAAGGAGAACGGGAGAAAGAATGAAAGCACAATTAAGCCAAGAAGAATTAAAACTGATGACAGAGAGGAGGAAGAAGATGAATAGGTATATGGATAGATAGATTGAGAGGAAGTGAAAGGGAGAAGGAAAGAGCGCGAGAGAAACAATGAAAGGACAATCCATTCAAACAGAAGGATTAACAAAACAGATGAGAGAGAGGAGGAAATATAGGTATAATGGATCGACAGATCGACGAGAGAGAGAGAGAGAGAAACAGAGAAGCAAAGATGGGAGGAGAATCGATGAAAGCACAAGTCGCTCAAACCACCCCAACCCCTTCTCTTCCTACGATTATAATTTCGATTGTCTGTATTGTTCTTTAACATGTTTGATTTTACAGAATAGTTTAGTTTTTTATTTATCGTTTTTAATTATTGTTTTCTTTGTGTAAATCTACATGCATCATTTTTGTCACTGAAGAAAGTAAGATTTATGTTTACATATTATTTCAGTATGTAAAAAGCGAAATAAATTTAAACTGAACTGAACTGATCTGAACTGATAGTTCTAACAAACAAATGCGAGGTTTTCTGGTAGGGTCAACTGAGCTCAGAAACTGAAAACCTCTGAGATATATCGTGGCGGAAATTGAAATTTTAAAGGAATCTGAGTTTAACGCTGCAGAATTATTTCATGAGATATGCATGTTTCTGATATTGACAAATTCTCTCTGATCTATATTATGCTTGAATTTCTTAACTGTTTGGTAATATATAATTCTGATTAAATACTAGTAAATTAAATGCTGTGTAGGCGGCATTATACAAAGGATGGTTGGTGATTGTTGAGGTATGGTCTAATCACAAGGGCATCAAGAAAAAAAAAAAAAATCCGTGGTTTTCAATTTG
This sequence comes from Diadema setosum, assembly GCA_033980235.1. Taxonomy (NCBI): domain Eukaryota; kingdom Metazoa; phylum Echinodermata; class Echinoidea; order Diadematoida; family Diadematidae; genus Diadema; species Diadema setosum. The sequence goes on from CM067073.1 coordinate 1,057,531, forward strand.
ATATAAAGTAAATATTTAAGGGTTCTTTATATCAAACATCTTTTCACTGATATCTTAATTCACACCGCACACGTTCAAAATACGTAGATCGCACAGTCACAACGGCTGGGGGAACAAAACAGAAACTATAGTAATCTCCTTTCCCATGATAAAGACAAACTTGACAGTGACGTCATTACTTCAAACAGAGAAGGTAGGCCTGAGTGGATACCAGTTATTAGCATTATGACTTGTTGTATTTCACGTCAAGTATCAATGAATGAGTCACTATCATCCGGTAACTGTCTCGTAAAGAAACCGAAACTTCTGAAAGATCCTCTTATTCTATTTATATCACTAAATCGAGTCTTCCTCAACTTCAATAATGACATAATAAATACGTTCTGCTTTTACTTGCTAGTTTTTTTCTCTTTCGTGCTTTTATCCTGATCATGAAGGAAATATTTTCTCTCGTCCACTCCTTGCAGAATTACGAATTTCATTTTTTTTTTGTTCTTTCTGTTTTTGTTTTCATACTTTGTCCAGTTACTTCGGACTATCCTTACCCCCCCCCCCTTATCTTTATATCTATCCTATTTCTTCTTTGTGACTGTTACGTACTGACAAACTGCTAGTCGTTTTATTTATTTTTTTATTTTTAAGAAGCGCGGTAAATGCATTACCCCCAACATCAACAAGGTGAGAGTATTTATTATTACCACGTGTATATTACAGGCGTTTACCTGCCATTTCACACCACTTGCCTACTCGTATACATTGTACTGCTATCTGTAGACTCACTATTATGATGTCATTATCTCTAATTTCACGCACGGACGCGCGACATCAATTCGTGGAACGTAAATATTTACACGTTCTACCAGGATGTATTTTCTGCAAATCGAACAATGGAAAGAAAGTAAACAAAGCATTTATCAGAATTAATATACAAGTATGTATCATCTACCACTCTGTTTTTAAGATAGTCAGTCTACTGCTAAATATTACCTACAAATTAATGAAACAAATGGTAGATTAAAATGCATCTTACAGAGATTTCAGATTTCAGAGATTATTTACATGTGTTTCAGCATGTTGTGAGCAACTCTAGAACATATCACTTTGTTATCAATCGACAGAATGCATTCTGTTATAAATTCTTAGCTATGTAGCGCCACCTCTAGGCAGGCGATCGACTGCTCTGAGATGGGCGTGACTGCGGGGGAGAGGGGAAAATATTCCGTGCATTGAGGTCACTTCCGTGATGGTTATTCATGCTGATGAGTCGATCGCGCTCCGCAGTGTCGTCTGCAGAGAAATGTTAATCACTGAACGATCAGGCGGGGGATGAGGCGGACGAGAGTATAGAGACTGAAGCACAACACTCGATGCCAGGCGAACGTTTCACAAGCGAGACATCACTTCTACATTACTGCACGACCACATAATGAGTTACGAGCGACTGTAACATGGCGGCTTCACTATCACAACTCTCCGTGCTCAGTCAAATTAGCGAGGAATTCCTCTTGTGCCAAGTCTGTTTTGAACGTTTTAGCAAACCCAAAGTGTTGCCATGTCTCCATAGTTTCTGCGAGGCGTGTTTGTTGAGATACGCGCCAGATGGTAGCCACACCATTCGATGTCCTCTGTGTCGTCAGGAGTCGGAACTCCCTGAAAATGGCGTATCGGGTCTGGCTGATAATTTCTTCATTCTGAATCTGTCTGATGTATTCACCCCGCGCAAGGATGAGGGGCCGAGGAGGAAGGCTGTGTGTACCATATGTGTCGGCCAGCAACCCGCCGAGGCACACTACAGATGTCTGGAATGTGTCGATTTTCTTTGTGATGAATGTGCCCCTTCACATGACCACCGAATTGCCCGTTTCACGAGGAAACATCACATCATCACAGTCCCGCCATCGGAAAACAAAAAATTACTCAAACGTGAAATTCACTGCGAGAAGCATGAGGGAGAAGCCGTCCGATTTTACTGCGAAACTTGCGCCGTTCCCATATGTCGCGAGTGTATACTCATCGAACACAAAGACCACTCACATACCTTTCTCCAAGATGAGGTGACCCGCCATAAAAACACCATCGACACGCTGATGAAAAATGTCCGCGATAGGATCGCCACTTTCGAGGAGGCCCTGCGGGGTGTGGATGAGGTGGAAGCTCAGCTGGAAGCTAACCGCGGCCAGGCTGAGTACGTCATAGAAAGGACTCTCCAGGACATCATGGCACTGCTCCGCAAACAGCAGCAGGAGCTCGGACATAGGTTAGGCCGTATTTGTCAAGGTCGCAAACAACAGCTCAACGCACACCGCAGGAGTTTGCAATCTGGATTAGATAACTTACTGAGTGGTTTTGACTTCACGGAGAAAGCCCTCGGTCATGGATCCGAGCTAGACATCCTGTCCATCAAAGACCAGGTAATTGAGCGGCTACAGGGACTTGCCGTTGTCTCCCCACAACAAGATTTTACCATGGAGCAACTTAGCAACCTGTACTTTGAGGCTAAGGAGAGTTCCGTTGACCATTCCCTCCCACAACTCGGTGAGATCAAATGTGGCGATAAGACCTTCAGCGAGTTGTCGCAAGCCACCGATACTAGATCAATATGCTCCATTGATTCCACCGAACTTGACGATAGCTCCCTCTCAGAATGTGCTCCAAAGTCACCCAAACGGACAGCCAAAGAATCGGTGCTAAAGAAGCCCCAAATCCTCTTCCACCTGAAGGACGAGACGGACGATGCCGGGGAGTTCGACTGGCCAAGTGGAGTGGCGTGTACCGCCGACGGAGAATACACTGCCATCGTCGATCGCGACAATGACCGCATCCAGGTGTACAATCGCAAGGGACGTTTCGAATGTAAGTTTGGCTCGAGAGGTCGTCAACCGTGTCAATTTGAACTTCCGCTGGACGTCGCAATCTCAGACGATGACGACCCTTGCGTGTATGTCACAGATGAATACAATCATCGGGTCCAGAAACTAACTCTCTATGGGCAGTACATCCTGCACTTCGGAGACAACGGCCTCTTTAAGCAGCCCTACGGAATAGCCCTTGCCACGGATGGCCGTGTGGTTGTCACCGACATCGGCAAGCATCGAATCACCATCCACGACCCCGACGGAAACCTTATGCACACGTTCGGTTCTCGAGGCGACGCCGACAACCAGTTCAACGAACCGCGATACGTCACCATCAGTAACAATCGGATCATCGTCTCGGATCATTGCAACCATTGCATCAAGATCTTCGACTTCCAGGGTAACCATATTTGCACCTTTGGATCCTGTGGCTCTAGCAACGGCCAATTCATCGGTCCGACCGGGGTCTGCACCGATCAGGAGGGGAATATACTCGTGGCGGACTGTGCTGACAGGCTTCAACTCTTCTCTCCCGACGGACTCTTCATCCGTCATCTCCTGAATGAATCGGATGGTTTGAGTGGTCCTCTCGGGATGGCACTGGCCTCTAGTGGGGAGCTTGTCGTCACCAATCTCGGCACCCACTGTGTTAACATGTTCAGATATTCAAGCTGGGTTTGATAATCATGCAGCCAATGAAACTTGTGTCTGTATACTGTCATTACCTGATACCTTGGTTTAGTCATTATTCCTTGAAATTACTAGGAAAAACAAAATGAGTTATGGTAAATGATGTTTGAAGTTTTCTGAGGCGAAATCATTGTTTTATTCCGAATAATTTATCAGAAATTGCGAATAACAATCTAATGTAATGCACTATCAATACTGCCGTGTGAGTGACGATAGATCTTTGAGTGAAAAAATTTGAAAGCAAACCGGTTTTGAAACTATTTGTTTTTCTTTACGAAAGCTGGTGGTGTTTACCTGTGTGAATGAATCTTCATTTCAAAACATGACAGCAAACGTCTGCTTGTAAAAAATACACTTTGAATCACCATTACGCACACAATGTATTTACAAGCAGTTCGCCATTCATAGAATTACTGGACACTTTAGAGGAGCGTGTGTAACGTTGAGGCTTATATAATGAAGTCTCTCTATCTGTGACAAGGCAACAATTCCCTTGTTACCATGGCACCCGCCATCAGAAGAGAAAAAATTTGTGCAATACACATCTTACGATCATTGCCATTTTCTCTGCATGTATAGGAGATGGAATGATAGTCAGAAACAGAGAATTACTGACTACTACTATTACAGCGTATATAGCTTTGAGGAAATGTTTGCACGAACTAGTGACACTGCTTTTGCAAGCAAGAGTAAGCATAATTATTTCTGCTACGTCAAACAAAGCATACAAATGAGCGCATTTTAACAGAGCTCATTATAGGTGCTAATATCATTGCTAAGTGCAGTATAAACTTGTTATAAAATCTGCCTCTAACTGCAGCCATAGACTTATTTTTGCACGTATATAGGAAATATTGATTTTAGCTTTTATCACAGCCTTCCTTATATATATAATGCAGCAATCTATTCATAAAGCTTTAAATGTATTCGTGTACTTCGTCACTGAGTGCAGTAAACTGCGTCTATCTGCTGCAGATGGCACTGTTGTGTTCTTTTCGCTGCAAACTTGATGCACTCTTTTGTTGTTGTTATTTTGTGGCATGTTTATGATCATTATTCTCAAGATTTGAAATTTATTCTGCGAATGTCCTCTCAGAATAATTTCACTGGGGGATCACGGTTGATAGATCACACTAGATCCAATTCATATACAAGAAAGTTTCTTAACGGAGTAAGGGGCCAATGAAGGTTTTGCAATTTCACGTTGTATACTGTTTAATTTCCATAACTGCTCAGGATGTTGTTTAATAATAAGGCATACTCTGAAAATATCAAGACCCCCTTCCCCCATGCACACACACAGACAGGGGCCCCTGCTGCGTACTGCCGTGATTTCATTATGTGATATACAGCCCAGATGTAATAGGCCGGCGTGAAGAATATCTCATGAATTATTCATACCGCAGCGACCTTAATCTATATACACTGTATCTACAATGCACTTTCGATAATAAAAAAGAACTAAGAAAAGAATAGAATGTGACGTGAGTGTTCTATATTCTATCACAATATCTGTGTGCGCTGCCAGGATCGACAAGCTAAAATAATAATCTGGAAATAGAGTGGCATCGTACGTTGTCTATTTAAGAAACCACTTGAACCATTGACGATCTAGGAGCGAAACCTGATCATATAATGATATGCTCCTGTGCTGCACTTAGAAATTGATGTCTTATAATAATAAGTTAGAATGTCTATCCTGAGGCTCGTGCACATATGAATAGTCACACCTATGAGTGGTGACGCATCAAACCTACTGTAATGTATTTTCAATATCGCTGTGATGTGGTGAAAACCTCACTGTTTGCAAATCTGCGAGCAGTAAGATGCGAATTCTATCAAGTTGGAGGTCGACGGTATGAAAAAGTTAGGGGAAAAAAAGCTCCACATCATTTCGTTTTCTTTGTGTGCGCTGAGGACGAATTCATTCCCACGTTTGCCCCGAGTAGTATGACTCATTCTTTATACTGAGGCATACAAACGCTGGAAATCTCCCAGACCGTGTAGTCCGCAGGTTTTGGAGTATTTTCCCCTCCATTCAGAGACTCCGCTTTGTCATCCAGATACATTTCAATTCACGGATTTTTTTCCAAAAAGTATACTCACACGACTGAGTGTAAATATACACAGTCAGTGAGTAACGTGATTTTTGCTCGAGTAAATAGTCTGTGAGCTCATCCTCAGGAAATACTAACAGTTTGTGCAAGTACCATTGTCATTCCCTACCCTCCCCCCCCCAAAAAAAAAAAGTCAAATAGGAAGTTCGTAAGATAACAGCTAATACATGAAAACCATTCAGCTTTAAGAGGTCATTTTAGGGTGGAAAAAAAGAATTAGTCATTGTTGACCTTGACTCTAGGTGATGATAATACTGAAACGTTCTGGCAAGAGCACGTGGCATTGGATGGCGAATTACAATGACATTTTCTGTCGCCTAAAAACGGATTCGTTTTTGCCAGCGGCTATCAAACTTTGACAACTTTTAGTGTGTTAAACTAAGAACAAGTTTGTCACTTTTTACTAAATTGGTACCTTAAAGGTTTCAGGTGAACACCTATGTGTTGAAAATCTGTGAACACTTAAGCACAAAAGGAAAAGAGAATGTCGAAATCACGGGCATGTGTAGTGTAGGGTGCCGATTGATACAGAAAACCACCATAGCGGTGTACACACGGTAAAAAGCCCCTAGCGCAGAAAGGGTTAACAAGCGAGATGAACAAATGCCTGAGAGGAAGTTACTTCCATTGTATTGTTAAACTTGCTCACTCATTAGTTGGAGAAAATAACTGCACAATCAAAGGTATAAGAATTCCACAGTGCTCGCGGCTACGCCATTGACGGAGACAATTTACGCAAACATGATTTACTTATAATGAATACATGAATAGCTCGAGACGCACCTTTAAAACTTGGTAACATCTTCCTTCAATAGAAGACATCAATACCATTATTGCCAACACATGTCTTAATGAGGGGTTGCTCTAGTGTCTTCGTTCTTTATTCATCCCTTTCTGTCGCCTCTCATCTCTCCTCTTTTTTCTTCTTATCCCTTCTGTCACTCTCAGAAGTATGATATAATTAGCAAGGAACTGATAGATTTTGTCTCTTAAGACGGATTAGCCAATCACGAGTTTAACTATTCTTAGGAAATCTTACTTTGCTCGGAGGCCCCGGATATGTCAACAGTATAGATTTGCCAGGAATTCTCAAAATAATCCCTGCTCATAGCTTCTTTCCTGAATGGTAGCTCTAACCACCATCATGTCTGAAGGACATTAAAGAAACCAAAATCAGCAGTTTAGACTAACTGATTGCATACTTGGGGACGAACGCCATGCAAAGAATATTCAATATGTATTGTGATCAAATATTACTCCAAAATTAGTCATTCAAAATGTGGTTTGAAATTACGACGTCATAAATAAAAGGATCTGCAGAAATTATGTTTACCTCGTTCTTGATCAGCACAGAATCAACCCTTAAACAACTACTATATGCTGATTGCTACGATGCTATCAATGAAATGCAGTGCATTCCCGTAATCAGAAAATGTAAACAAAACAATCGCTGACACACTTTTGATGTCAGTATCAATAAACTATATTGTGTGCATAAGATGTTAGTCTATCAACTTTGTGTCCTTGTGAGGTCAGAGTGATGACGAAACAATAGGGACAACGGTCAATGGTCGACGTGAGTTTGGCGAATGGAATGTTGACTCATATCTTTTAAATGATTATTCTTGATAACGCCACTCCTCTTTTCTCTGTCTCTCTCTCTCTAAATCCATTCATTGATAGGAGTTGCTGTGGGAGAAAATTGTTCAAACGACCTTTCTAGAAACTATTTATGTGATTTGGTTCTGCCTTAAGGATGATTAAATTTTATCTTCTTGGTGCGTTTCTTTCAAATCGAAATGTTTCATATAGCACAGTTGTTTTTGTTTTTTTATATGCTGGAAACGTCGTCTTCGACAGTTTTGCAAGCTAGCTTGCGTGGTCGTAGCTTGCGTGGTGAAAGTAAGAGGGGTGTGGCAGGGTTATTTGTACCCCATAGACAGTGACTAACGACTGCAAATTGTTGCAGTTTAGGTTACACTGTGGGGAGGGGTACTTGGTGCGATGATAATTACTGAAGTAAATACGATCTTGTCAAGCGCTGACGGTACACCTAAACCATCATGACCTTGTTTTTTAGGGGAAAAATGATTTCTTCCCTTTCAGTCTTGATATTTTTCTGTCACTTCCATTTGATATGTCATGTGATGGATAATGGTTTGGAATTTAATATCAAACAACCGTTCGATATCGATTTATGCATCGGCAGGGCCTCATATTAAAAAAAAGAATAATGTTGTATGACTTTAATGCGACGTTGCATCATTTAAATAAAGAAGCATTCATGACGTAGTTATTGAATCATTACCATTATTCTCCAACAACAATATCAGCCTTATGGTTTATGAATAATAGAATGGTATACCTTGAGTCGCCAGAGCCTATTTGAATAACACAGGATGTTTAGCCTCATATCATCTGGATAAACGCATCATTACACTTCTGAGATGATTATCATATACAAGAAGAACCCGCTGTCTGCTTTCGCCGCTTATCATGGAATTTTAGATCAGGATGTGAAGGTCTCAGTAATGAATATTTCTCCCTCATATACCCTGACTTTCCAGAAGTGTATGTGATGATCACGTTGTGTATCATATTTGTTTTAAATAGCATAACCAGGCCTAGCCCACCATACATTCACGTCAGCCATCAGCAATCACCCCATGTAGTCAGCGGTGTGTGGCGTGTAATGAGCTTGAGGAAAAGTGTTATTATTTCATGTCTTCAAAAAAATCCACGAACTTTTAGTTACACCTGTCAAGAAGGGATTATTACAAAAGTTTTTTTTTTCTTAATAATAAGATAAAACAGTGAAGCCAGAATTGACGTAACAGTGATTACAATTGCTAGTGGCTTGCTTCTAGTTACATCTTAACGCCATGGAAATACTGACTATTCTTTGTATACTCGAGAATATATATGAACAGACCGTTGATTATTTTTTATCTCTTTCACTTCACATAGCTCATACAGCTAAAACATTGTAACCGAGAAGAGAGAGAAAAAAAATTGGATACATCATATGGATTTAGACTCTCAAAACAAATAAGCCAAGTTAATAATCTATTTGAATTGAATCTCGCGATCCAAGGCAGAAAGTGCTATATTGCCTGATGGTACAATACCCCAGATAAAAATAATAACATCTGTCAGATTCATCACAAATTCCTAATCGTTGAAACCACCCAAAAATATTGTTGAATATTGATTGATCGGGATGACAATAGTGTTCATCTGATATGTGTCATGTACATGTTAATGCTTCCCATGTGTAACAAAGTGAGAAGCATGTACAGTTGCAATGTCTTAAAATCCTGCTTTAATACCTACATGAAAACAACACCAGTAGAACTCCAGTAGCTAGATATCAGTGCAAGGGTGCGTTGCGTACAAGCTGCCGTGTGTCATGATAAAGAGAGAATATCAACGCTACTTGATTTCCTGCATCCCCACTGTGTTCGCTATGGGATCATTAGAGCTCTCATTCCAATCATTATTGGCTGTTGGTAGCGATACAGTGCGACTCCCTCATCTCCCCCAGCAATGTTTCCATTATTATATCACATCGAACGACGCCATTTCGATTCGACGACCGCGTAATAGTACACTGTACATGTCTACATGTCGCCCCTGCGACGAATACAACGAATCGAAACCGAATCGCGTCGCACAGCACGGGAAACCCATTGATGGAGAATGGGGCCGCATCTCATATCCTGAAATTACAGGAGAACGCGATGACGTCGCCTGCGAGCGTCACGTGATCCTTATTAAAATGCAGTGTCATGTCGCACTGGTAAAAGCCCGTTGGATCATAGTGTACATACACCGTTGACGCTTTCCGAGTCTGTTGTGTGTATAAGCGTTCCTCTTAAAATGTGGTCCCTCGCTTGTGAATATCTTTAAGCATACCATTAAAGCCTGTAATTAACATTGCGTTAAACTTCGATGCACCGTGACAGTGCTTTCAAACGCCTAGTTAATTCTCAAACCGAATATTTTAATAGTTTCTTGAGCCTTCATCGCAAATGTTTCAGATTACAAAGAAAACTAGAAGAGATAACGATACCATTTTTTACTAGCTTTATCTGAGAGACAGTTGAAGAGGTGTATATCGTTTAGAATAAATTCCACGAAAATTAGTACGTTTGATGTTGGATGATAATATTATGTTCCTTGTTAGAATTCTTCGAGGTGGGACTATACTCATTTTGAAACAGAGGTTACCATGCTCAATTTTTGAGATGATTGTTTCGTCACGATGTTACTTGTATTGTATTCTCAACGTAGCCACAATATTCCTGCTAGCCATCAAACAAAGAGCATAAAAATATCAGATTTGTCAATGCCTTTACATTGTCACTATATAAATCTCATGGAAAATTATGCTGACGGTAATTGATCGTGTACTTTATAACGTGCAGTCGACGAAATTTTTGTGTAATGTACATATATAAACAATAGGCCTAATGATGAAGAGATTCTATAAATGATTTATGCACGCATTAGACGAAAAATCCTGTCTGTAAATAAAACTCTTATATTGTGAGAAAAATTTAGAATACGATATAAAAACACAGCAATGTAGAGTATAATTTATCAACACAATTTTCTTTTGTTGCATGTAGTTTACTAGATCTATGGAGATATCATCGGGGGATTTTCAAGCAGAAAGTGTAACGGATGCGGATATGTAAAAATTGTGAATGGAAAGAAAATGTATTGAAATATATTTTTATAGAAACCTGTACATAAGTAATACGCAGAGAAAACGTTGTCTGTCCCTTAATGTAATGTATCGTCTGCAATAGAGCCTGTGCATCGTGTTATCCGATTATCCGTGTCCTAGAATCCCTATGTAAATCATTATAAACGCAAACCAGTGTAAAATGAAGAAAATGAATTAGCCGGCATTAGCTACATCCAGTTCAGCGTAGTTGGCTATCTAAGTGATTCATGTTCTTCTGTGTATGGTCCATGATACGACTTTGTGGAACATGTTTACATTAGTATATGTCAAATATACAACAGCACTATCGTGACTCCGAGACTAGATGTTCTCACACTGCAATCGAACCAGTATTGCCAAACGTATCGGCAAATGTTTATCTCATTATTTGCTGACGAAAACAAATTCAGCGGCCGAGTATTTTAGGGTATGGTTGTGTGTTTATTTCACTGACATTATCATGTCACACGTCGTTGATAAAAAACCAAATGAGGTCATTTTATGGAGAAAAAAAAAACTATATTGATATGTCAGCTTTGATGTGATATTGAATGTCATGCATGTTTAATCCAATGATATCACACATATCATATTTCCTCGAGTTCCGTCTTTATCTTATGTAATCCAAGAGTCTTAGGAGATTTCAAAGTTTGAAAGTGCGCGCTATCTCATCGCAACATGAATTGCTCAATGAAGTTACGTAATCTGTCAAGACATTAAATCATTCATTGACAAAGCGCATCAGATTTGTTGTATGGGGAAAGATATACATGAATTGCTTCTCAACGAACATCAAAACAGAAATTTAAATGAAAATCGGTATACTGTAATCACTTGATCGATGAAAAAGGAAAAAAAGCCGCTGGTATTGCGTGAACGATTAAACAAACGACACATTTATTTCAATGCAATTCTTCTTCGTGTTCAACTTGTTATATTATGTCGCAGACGACTCTCTCGCATTGTGTATATGATTATATATGTGTGTGTGTATGTGTGTGTGTGTGTGTGTGTGTGTGTGTGTGTTATATGTGTATATGTATCTGTAAATGTATATAAAATTGTACAATGTACATATATATATATACGTATATATATATATATATATATATATATATATATATATATATATGATTATTGGTCAAGTCGAATATGTGCGGGAGTTGGGAGAGAGAATCAAGAAAGTGAATATCTGATCAGCGCTTCTGTTTAGATTGTTGAAGTACTTCAAATGGATATAAAGACAATGTATCGTTTTTATTTGTGACAAGCAAACATATTTGTCCACTGTCTTTTTTTTTTTTTTTTTTGGACATTTACAGAGGGTAGTGAGGCTCAAAAGTGATGATTTCATAACAACATTTTCTGGATAAGAAACATCGAGTGGATTTAACATTGTCAATCACCTATTATTGTGTGGGTTCGAAAGAGAGCCAGCTACACGTTGTGACATACCTAGAGAGAGCAGTATAAACAAGTGACTGATTACAACCTTTTATATTCCTGATTTTAACTAGTTTATCGAAATCAGACATTTCTGAAGCGTTGTATGTGATGAAGAAAATGTAGACAAATAGAACTGAAATGAAACGAAATGAACATGCAATAGTATATCATCTTGCCGTATATCATTCTCAACCTTTGATTTTTTTAATACCTTTTCATCTAAAAAAAAATAGTTATATATCCTGTAGAGTAAAGGGCATTCGTTATTTTGTTTTTTTCGCTCTTGAACAACCATTATGCACGAGGCAAAGATAGCCGTCAATTAGCAGCACATATTCCTCCGTGATTCACACAGGCAAATGGTGTCACAATGTCATGTTCAGTATAGATTGTGCACTAATATTCATTGGGATTTTGTCTGAAATTGGCCCGAAATAATTAAGGTTCATGTCCTAGTGAGCATGATCTTTGACCACACTTCACAAACTTAATCACTTTGCCTTGTATCCCCTGCACGCAAACATTTCACGTCAGAGCGTTGGTATTTTATTATTATTATTTTTTTACGATAAGGATTTGATTCCATCCACATACAACTTGTTTCATCAAAAATATCTATCACTCGGTCAACCTGAAATAACCACTGACACTTCTGCTTTGAGATGTCGAGTGAAGAAATAGAAATGGTCGATTGAAAAAGATAACATTCCTGATATGATATAATAAGCGAGTGTAAATTTCACTTCAACATCCATGTGAATGTGCATCTTTTTAAGAGCGGAACGACGAAAGCTGCAGGAGTGGGAAGAAGCAGTGTGAGATGATGTGACACACAGGTGGAAGGCAATGGAGAAACACAGATTGTGTGTGTGTGTGTGTGTGTGTGTGTGTGCGTGTGTGCGTGTGTGTGTGTGCGTGTGTGTGTGTGTGTGTGTGCATGTATTTACTCTCCTCCTCTTCTGCAGATGGGATGCCAGTAGCGAATCCTCTATAGTGGAGAATGGGTTGCCATGGCAACCGGAGAAGACGTACGACTTGTGCAACGCAGGGGAGAAGGATGATGACGTCATCACATAGATTTGGTGACTGCTAATAGAGGATACAAGATTCTATGTGGGTGATTTTATGGGGGTGCATTGACGCCTAATGTTTCGTTAGATGCATAAGTTTTATCCTTCCATATGTCAGATATCACAAGTATGTTTTTTGTTTTATTTCAGGAAGAACTTTATTCATAAGAGGGGTGTGCTTTGTTTTAAGACCGACTTAGTAACTGCCACATCTAAAAATGACTTGTTGAATCCATTACAGGTCGCAACCTATACATTTTTATTTCACTGAAATATATGAAACATAATTGTAAAGCGATGTCTAATTAATCACAGGGTGATAGAGAAAGGACATTAATGGTAGATTTGCTGGTAGAATGTAGTTGTCGCATGCGAAAACACAGCTGCAGAATCGATATTTTTGGTTGTTTGATCAACAGGATTTTCATCTGGCTTTCCATGGGTCTATAATAGTATCAGAAGAAAGACTTAAGAAATCCAATGCGTTCTAATAAATGACATTGGCTAATTACATAATGAAAAACAAAAATCTTAAATAAAATAACCGAGACGGTGTTAGGGTAGACACATGAATCCGTGCAGAGTGTTTTATTACACGCTCTGACACTTTATAGAATAATTAATTTGAAAACATTGAAACTATTCCTCAAAATAAGCCATTAGTATAAGATTTTTGTTTCTACAAGAGTGCACTTTTGGGAATTTACGTTAGGGATATTGTCAAGATTTCTTAGAGTGTGTTTGATTTGCAGTTGGAGACTCTTACCAGAAAGTGGAGCAGAAGAAAAGAAGGAGGAGGAGGAGAAGGAGGAGGAGGAGGAGAGGAGATGGAGTAGGAAAAAAAAATAGATTAGAGATTGGAGGAGAAGAGGGGAGAATGTAGAGAGAGGAAGAAGGGAAGAGAGTATATAGGGAGGGGAACCAGAGAGTTGACGTTAATGCAACCAGGGATGCATGTCGCTGCCTAATGAATATTCGTCGCCAATGTAGAATCAAATTTGAATGACATTTCCTGTTGATGATTTTCCTTCCGTCTTGCATGAGCAGACTACACAAATTTTGATGCCTCCGTCCACAGAGAATGCCAAAGGTATACACAACTCCTTCATCCATGAATGTGGGTAGCTTGAGATAAGCACGGATTGGAAAAGAGAATGCCCAGACGAATACTAAGTAGCCTTTCTTGAAAGGCAAACACATTTTCCTGATGTTTTCAAATGATGATAATCTAATTCCATTGACTTTTCTGACATTTTCGTCCCATGCAGAGAGAGGAAGAAGCAGTAATGCAAGTTGATGGGAAAATATGACGGCATGTATATTATGAGTAAAGGTATATGGCCTTGATATTGACAACAGGTAAAACGCAACCCGGGAATGCGGCAGATATGTCAAATGCCAAATGCAGGTTAGAATGGTGTATCGACAATCGACAACATGCATGCGTTAATTTGCGGTTATTTAATGTGTCAAATATTGCACAGAGTTGGCATTTACATTTTATATACCTGGGAAGAGTCATATCCACGTGCGGAATACCTTCTCGTCAAAAACCTTATTTTGCTGATTATTACATTTTTTTTTTGGTGATACGATTAACTTTTTAAATACGATAGAGTTACACTAATTTTTGTCCTCTGCTGTGGACAAAATGATATCTGATTTTCGTTCCGATCATTTTCCTAGTTCTTCATTTATGATACATCAAAATGACAAAAACATTACAACTAAATAATCTTACTCATCGTACATACACTGGACAAAATAATCAAAGACATATGGGGCCTGCGTGAAATCAAGCTTGCAATAATTACAGAAATCAGACAGACAAGTAATGACCAAACAGATATATACACTTAGATAGATAAACCAAGAAAATAAATGAATAATGAAGTTGAAGAAAACGATAATGTGCATATTTCAAAGGTGCTGTACAAGAGTTCTCATTACTGGTCGATATAAGGGAAATATTTGGTTTATTTCATTTCCATTTCGGAATACTTTATGTCAATTTGGCAACTTTAACTCTTAAGCTATGTTACAGTTGATTTAAAACATGGCGATAAGTTTATACAAATTTACCTAAAATATCAAAGGTATAGATATAGGTTAACAATATCGATAATGTATACAAGTGTATGTACACAAGTTCAACAGGCAAACTTATTGACATGTGGCTTGTTAGTGGATAGGAAATGAAGCACATTTATCACAACAAATCTTAAATCGATCCGTTATTATTTTCCCACCCTCCCCATCCCTGCCCCCGTTGATATTCGGCTCTGCTTGCAAATCCACTGCTGATTAACATTTGTTGCGAGAACTGCGTGACCTTGACTAACTTTACCTCATCAAACCATGAACGACAAATGTGATCAAACACGAATAATCCTATCTAATTCGGCAACGTTAGGCAGAAATTGATACGAGTCAGTCGCGTTTCACTACAGCTTGAAAACTGAAGAAATCCATGCCATTTCGGAGCCTGCAAACTATCACCGTGGAAAGCTTTAGAAACTGAGATTAATGCCTGTACGAAAAAAAGTCACTTTCGATTACACATTCTCGCGGCGGCTAACTCTCCTTAATTAGGCAAAATCTGTTTTTCCTGTCACGCTGAAGTAATACGATGCACACACAACAAACGCTAAGCGCCATATTCTATAAACGAATTATCAGAGACTTATTAGCCCCTAATAACACAGAGAAGGGAATTTGAAGTTCTGAAGCAAACCCACAAAAGGGGCTTGTCCAGACTCATGTCCGAGTCGTTTAGGTCGCTGTGGCGCAGGAAGTTGTCATTTCCCGCGCAAGAAAACGTCATGGCTTGAGTGAAGCTTAATTTGTCACTGTATCGCGATGTCAGAATACTCAACGACTGCTGTAATCAGGTGAATAATAACTTTCAGTCCTTTCAACGTTGTTTCACCAGACTTTCAGATTATGTTCAAAATCTCACACCTATCCTCATTTTACGCAATCGACATATCGAGTACTTGTTGACTTTAACCTGACAAACGAATATTGACTGACCAAGAAACCACAAGTTCTTCCATGAAAAATCAACTTCTGAAGTTTATATTACACCAGTTGGATATGCTGATATTTCTTTCAAACATTATATTTTATTGGATAATATTGATGTATAACTGGTGGGGTTTGTTGTCACCATCTAGACGTCTATTTTACTTCATTTAAAACGGACACTACACCTGCTTGATGAATGGCCTCAGCATTATGGTGACTATTTTCATGCATTTCATGTCAATTCAATTCGATTCATCTTCCAACAGAACACAAATTAACAAGGTATGCAAATGAGATGACAATACAATGAACCTGTCTGTAAGTATCATTCTTTTTTAATAAAATCTTGTCTTAACAGTTAATATCTTAAAAGATGTTCAGCGTAAAATATCCATGAATCTTTTTTTTTTCAATCTCGAGCAAACAGAATAATCTTTTCTTTTCCTAATTCTTCAAAACATGTTTCACGTGACTATCGTAATTGCTATCAAATGCAATAACAAAAGAAAAATCACTTACTAATTACAAATTATAGCTTTCATGCTGAACCCAATATGCAAAATAATGTCGAAATCGTCCTTGTTATGGAACCTATATAAACGTAAGCAGGTCTATTCCTTTATCATAATTTGAACAAATCGAGTTTACTCTACATAAAGCCCAGGATAAGTTTTGCTTTTAGGCCTGACTTCTGATGGATCCCAACCTACTGTAATCAATTATAAATTACTTTGGTTTTTTAGAGTCCAAATACGTGTATCTTGCTGGTAAATTTGTTTGGTCTTCTTTAGTCAGAAAAAGACCATTATAGCTTTTATCAAGTAGTCATGTTCGAATGATATGATCATGGGAATATAAGAACAAAAATATTCTGGGTGCAATTCTATCTCCACCGACATACTGTCACAATTACCACAAGAGCAGATTAGCTAAGGGCTAAACCTTTTGCATCGACTAATGCTATATAATGCTAAAAATGCATATAAGTTTTTTTTTTTTTGATATATGTGATTTGAAAATGCAGAAACAAAACCAACCAACCAACCAACCAACCAACCAACCAACCAACCAACCAACCAACCAACCAACCAACCAACCAACCAACCAACCAACCAACCAACCAAACAAACAAACAAACAAACCTGGCTCTTAATGGTCAAAGAAACGAAGTGAAGAAGTAAGTGATTTTCCCGTTATTGTGTCTGCAGCAGCATAGTGATGTGAATTACTCGCACTGGCATCTCTTGACACCTGCATATTTGGCGTTATGGTAAATGAAAAATTTTATTGCAAAGCTGTCCATCAAGTTTTCTTGCCCCCGTCGACAGACATTCTGCAGATCATGTCCATTTCATAACATTCTACGATGTGACTGGCAGCAAAGGCTATAACACCGTATGGTCACTCTTTCATGCAGAATACCTTGAAGGAGTCGATAATATAGAAACACTCTAAGGGATACGGATTGTGGACCTCCCGCATGATTCCAGTTGGATTAACCACCACCCCAACTTCAGTGAGTGGATGTTCATCGAAAAAAAAAATTATACATTTAAATGCATGCAATTAAAGTGCACCCTGAAAAAAACACGCACACACACTATTTTCTTTTTAATTGGCTTGCATTCAGAAAATATATTAATGAGGTTCAAGAACAATCGGAACACCCCAAAACATTAAAATGGAATTCCTACCGTTGATATTACCCTATTTACACATTACAAAGATGAACTTTATCAAAACGGTAAGAAAACAGTCAAGTGCTTGATGATAATTATATCAAATATAAACGCTACCAATTAGATAACTGCATCATTTTTTGTCAAAAATGACAACACTATATTCAACTTTGTTGCACCCCCAAGAAAAAAAAAAACAACAACAGTGCAACAAGAAAATATGAATTTCTTCCGAACCAAACAATCGAAGACCTTATAGTCTAGACTATGAGAACTTGAGTCATGTAAAAATCAATTCAAACTGTTCATCTCATAATACAATCCGCCGTCTTTTTCAGACCATGCATCAGTATGTTTACCTTGAGACAATGATTGCATTATCATCTTGTCACGTTCAATTATATTTCTCCGTCTTCTCCTGTTCTGGTCCTTGTTTTGATATGTTTTTGTCTGTCTACGTCTGCCTGTCTGTCTGTCTGTCTGTCTGTCTATGTACTTGAGTATGTCTATCTCGTTGTCTATCTTGTAGTTCCCTTTTTAGATTGTGTCCGGCATGCAATTTGTTTTTCCTCTGATAACGGTTGAAGGCATAGAGGAAAAAACGCTATTCTATTTAACGCCATACCAAGTTGCTTCGTGTAAGGTACGGCATCTAGCCATACTCAGCGGCGCTCTGTCAACCGTGTGCTTGCATAATATGCAAGCCTGCAGTGCTTTCCTTATGAGCTCTTTTCCCCCCTGCGTGTGTGATGTCGTACACTTTCCCCCCTTGGGGCGTAGCGGCCGGTGAGATGTACGCGTGACATTTGGGAATTCTTCACATCGGCGGAACTGCAACACTGACGCTGTAGCGTTCCAATAAACCCGGGTAATATGTGATATCGCTATGTTATTAAATCTGGATAAAGTACGATCCCCTCTCTATTTCAGGTTATTTTGTGGCGTCACAAAATTCAGCCTTAATCTGAAATAATGTCATCAGGACTGATATGGGGTTTTGGGCGTTCATCCGGACACCATTACCCTTCATTGTCAAACACAGATGTCTTCCACATTAAAGAGATTTGATTTCTTAATGGATGTGTTTGATTGTCATGGACAGGCATAAGTGATGAAGATTTAAACCCTGCAATATGTGATAAATCATCTGCTTCATTCATACAGTATATGTGTATACATAATTTATATACAATATATACATATAGTATACTAAGCTGCTTTAACGCCAACACACAAACACAAAGTAGCTTTCTTAAAATCACGTGATTATATATATATATATATATATATATATATATATATAATACACACACACACACACACACACACACACACACAGACTCACACATACACACAACACTGTAAGTGAGTATGGAAGGTAGTGAATAGACAAAGGGTAGTGATAGGATAAACTGATAAACGCGATCAATTCGATATATGGAGGAAGGAAAGTAACGGACAGGTGAAGTGGAAGTGAATTCAAAGATTTATAGAGTTTGACATCTAAGGAAGACGGAGAGAAATATATATATATATATATATATATATATATTATTGAAAATATATAGATAGAGATATGTATAATACGTTATTGTAGATAGATTTATCAATAGAATAGAATGTATGATAAGTGAAAGAAATATATAGGCCTATATACTAGTGTATATTATATGAAGAGCTTTCAACCAAAAGGCGCTAAATCCATTGATTTAGCGCCTTTTGGAAGCAGGCTCTCCGTCTACATAAGATATAAGTATACAAAATATAATCAACGGCAATCTCAGATCTCTTTCTTCAGAGACATGTAGAAATGACCAAGTAAATGATTTCACATATGGAATAATCTTTAATCATGATTACACAAATACACTGCAACAAAGGAAATACTACATAGAGAAAGCTGACCTAAACGACAGCATTCCCTTGCTCTGACATTGGCGTTACTGAGCCTTTAGACGAAATGATGACATCTGTAAGTTACATGTGTATTGCCATTTTAATCACACAGGCAGTATTAAGATGTTGTTTTTTTTTGTGGATTCATACTTATATTCATACTTATAGTCCTTATACTTCACGTTAATTTTTCATCCGATATCTTTCAATCATAACTGTATTAATATTAAAGAAAATACAATATACTGAGAATGTAATTAAGAATAAAACAAAAGAAAGAACACAGAAAGAACATAGCGATATTCCTACATTACGTATACTTAGTATTAGATTATTTAAGTGTTCTTTTGAAGTTGATACCATTATCATCCTGAAAACTCTGACCAAAACTGAGAATATTAGAAAAAGAGGAACAGGTGACTCAATTTCGAAGCCAACTCGTGTTACAAATCACTCCGCAACCCTCCTTGATAATATTTTTTCTAATTCTGTGCAGATTTTAAATTCTACTATAATTTTATCTGATATAACTGATCATTTCCCTATTATAACATGTTTTGATCTTAAACATTTGGTTAATAGGTTTCAGTTTTCTTCATTTAGACGTAGAGCATCACCGGAAAACTTGGCTAGTCTTGGTGCTTGCTTAGATAGGGCTGACTGGTCCAGTGTTTATGATAATGATGATGTAAATGCATCATTTGAAAATTTTTCAGGGATTATGAATAAATATTTAGATGAATATATTCCTAAATTAAAAGATAAGTCAGTTAATTATAAAACATCTCCTAAACTTCCATGGATTTCAAAATCTGTTCTTCGTGCAATAAATAGGAAAAATAGGTTATACTATAAATTCAAAATGAAAAAAACTGAGAAGTCAAAAAATAAATACACTTCGTATAAAAACATTTTAACGAAGATTATACGGTTGGAAAAGAGGAAATATTATATGATTCAGTTAGAAAAATATAAACATGATATAAAGAATACATGGAAGGTATTGAAGCAGGCTATGAATATATCAAAAAAGAAATTAAATATTACAAAGTTAAAACATGATAATAAAATTGTTGAAGATCCTAATGATATAGTTAATATTTTTAACTCTTATTTTTCAATGATTGGGGAAAATCTGGCAGAAAAAGTACCACAGTCAAATACGCATTTTTCTACATTCTTAGGTCAACCTAATTCTAGTTCTATTTTTTTTTGTTCCAACAACCAAATATGAAATAATAGATATTGTTACTGCAGCGAAGTGCTGGTTATGATGATATAAGTAATTTTATTTTAAAGGGAATTATATCATCAATTGCTGACCCACTTTCACATATTTTCAATAAATCTATACTAAGTGGTGTTTTTCCTGAATTTATGAAAATAGCTAAGGTTTTTCCTTTATTTAAAAAAGGAGATGAATTTGATGTACGTAATTATAGACCCATTTCATTGCTTTCATCCTTATCTAAAATTTTGGAAAAATTGGTGTTTGTAAGAATAATTAATTTTCTTAATTTTCATAATGTTTTTACAAATTCTCAATTTGGGTTTCGTCAGAAACACAGTACCATTCATGCCCTTTTGAAGTTTATTGACCACGCCGCGCATACTATTGATAATCATTCTCATCTTATTGGTATCTTCCTGGACTTCTCCAAGGCCTTCGATACGATAAATCATGAAATTTTATTATATAAATTGTCTCATTATGGAATACGGGGGAAGGCCTTGGAGTGGTTCAGGAGTTACCTACAAAATCGAAAACAATATGTATCTCTGAACAGGAATGACTCAAATCTAGAATTTATTAAATGTGGCGTCCCACAGGGTAGCTTATTAGGACCTTTACTTTTTATCATTTATATTAATGACTTTTGTAGATCATCTGATATACTCTCATTTATACTTTTTGCTGATGATTCCAACGTTTTCTTTTCTCACCGAAATCCAGATACTCTCGTACGCATTGTTAATTCCGAATTGAAAAAAGTTACTCAGTGGATAAGAGCTAATAAATTATCACTTAATCTCCAGAAAACTAAGTATATGCTTTTTAGCAATTCCGTAGAAGCTTTGCGCACAAATATCATTTTTGATGACACTCTGCTAGAACGTGTATCTCATATAAAATTCCTTGGTATCACAGTGGACGATAAACTTTCATGGAGACCGCACATTATTAACATTAGTACCATAATTTCTCGTAATATTGGTATCATAAATAGACTCAAGTCTCATATTCCAATGTCCTCTTTGTTGACCTTGTATTTTTCTCTAATTTTACCGTATCTTAATTACGGACTCCTAGCATGGGGTAGTGCCCATCAAACTTTCCTAGATAAATTACTGTTACTGCAAAAAAAGGCACTTCGCATTATTTGTGGCGTCCCACCACGTTCCCATTCAGAGCCACTGTTTAATAAATATAAGATTTTGAAAATTAAAGATTTGTATTTTTTACAGCTTGGTCAGTTTATGTTTAATTACAATGCAAATGCACTTCCCAGTATTTTCAATTCAATGTTTCCACGGAACCAGTTTTTTCATAATTATCCCACTAGGCAATCTAATGAGTTTCATTTGCCCCTCCTGAGAACTTTATTAGCCCAGAGTACATTTATATACACCGGTCCTAGATTTTGGAATTCATTAAGCTGTGAAATAAAAAATTCCCCTTCTTTGCATTCTTTTAAGCGCAAGTTGAAATCATTTCTCTTAAATCCTCTCTGATATATTCCTTATCAGTTAGATCTCATCAACCTCAGGGTTCATCATCCATCCACCAATCTTTCGATCACTGGCTTCATTATTGCGTAATAGATTACGTGTTTTATTATGTAATAATAGTACCAGCCCTCTGAAGCACATTTTCAATCACCCCCTGTTCCATTTCCCTAGTTCAGCGTGTAGGCATTCTCTCTTTTTTCTTTTCCTTTCTCTCTCTCCATTCTTTCC